>OW028662.1:3757500-5007500 GCA_932294365.1 Diachrysia chrysitis | reverse complement strand
ATCTACTCATATAAAATATTGATGTAAAAAGTATACCTATACTTGGTTGTAATCAGCCTACTTTTAAGTATTCTATACATTTTGTGTGCCCTTACTCTCGAATTTATTTTTAATTCCATTACAATGCCAATTCAAAATTGTTATTCATTTAGCAGACACACAAACAACACACCGTAAAAAAAATACTCTCAATGTGGAATCTGAACATTGAACGTATTTTTTAGTCAAATCCTTCCAAAGACAGCATTTCTTTTTTAATAAACTGAATCTCCTGCCCGCTAAAGTAATATCAATTTTGTATTCGCATTGTATTAGAATAAAATTTTATTGGAGAGTAAGGGCATTGGTTTATGTTAGAAAAATAAAAGCAAAGAGACGTCAATTTGAAGATGTGTGGCTTGGCCGTTAATCTATACTAATATTATAAAGCTGAAGAGTTTGTTTGTTTGTTTGTTTGTTTGTTTGAACGCGCTAATCTCAGGAACTACTGGTTCGAATTGAAAAATTATTTTTGTATTGGATAGTCCGTTTATTGAGGAAGGCTATAGGCTATATAACATCACGCTACGACCAATAGGAGCGGAGCATAAATGAAAAATGTTGCAAATATGAAAAACTGTTGAAACTAAAACACGCGGACAAAGTCGCGGGGGACAGCTAGTCTATGATAATTAAATTATGTTCATTGTATAGAAATATAGGTTCAATATATGCGGTAACGTAGACAGTCTTACGGGTTACACTACTATGCCTTGATTTCGTGTCAATAGGTTCAGTAGCGAAACGGCCAGGCCACGCAAATTAATTAAGGTGTAGGGTTTGCAGATAATTTAAGACTAGGATTCACATCGAACGCTATACGCTATAATGAGAGTTAGAATTTTAAGTTAGGGCGTGCATAGTAGGAGCTTGCCTCTCCATACTATCTGTTAACTTTTTTAAGCAAGCAATATGTAGTACATGATCGTCATGGAAAAAAAAAACAAAGGACATGGCCACACATAAAAAAGTCACAAATAAAAAATAAAAATAGATACAAACTCCTTTTAAAAAAAAAGAATATTGATTAAATTATTTTCATCGAAGATGTACCTACCATAAAGACAGTTTACTTAATGTACTTTAATAGTCATTTTACAACAAAAGTGTTGCAATTAACATGATATCATGGTGATGAGCCAAAGTTAAAGTAATTACATGTGCAATAAACGTTTCCTTCGGCTCACGACTCGAAGCGAGGTGGTTTGACCATGAAGACTGCTATATCCGTTAAGTTTTTGTTTCTATAAAAAAAGGTTTTGTTTTGTATCATTGTAGTAATACGGAATGTTTGTAATATTACGGTTATAAAACGTTATTAGTTTTATCAAGGTCGCTAAATGAATATTGCTCTGTTACGTACTCATTTATATCTCGTTTGTAAAATACAGAGTTTGTTAATTACGAAGAGACTCATGGACGTTTGCATTCTTTCCATCCTCACATATGGCGCCCAGACATGGTCTTTGACTAGTCAGCAAAGGTCTGCACTCGCGGTTTGTCAAAGAGGAATGGAACGGAGTCTTCTTAACATTAAACTGATAGACAAAATAAGAAACACAGATATCCGTTCCAAAACTTAAATTAAAACGGCAAAAGGCTGCCACGTTGAAGTGGAAATGGGCTGGACCCGTCTGTCGCATGCCAATAAACCAATGGGCTAAAATTACCACCGAATGGTCCCCAAGTGGACAAATAGTAAGCGTCAGCGAGGCAGACCCAGGCGGAGATGGCGGGATGACCTACTTAGATTCGTTTTTATCGAACTGGTGAATCGCAGCTCTGGAGACAGTCAAGTGGAAGAAGAGTAGGGAGACCTTTGCCCAGCAGTGGGAAATTTTAGACTAATAATAATTGTAAAATACAAGTTGAACTTAAATAATTTGAGGTAACATTTCGCGCGGAAAGAATAAAAAATGGCTAAGACAAAACAGATAGGTGAGTATTTTTTAACATATTTTTAGTCTATGCAATCATTATCGTTAAATGAACATAATAAACGAAAAAGGCACATGTTTTTTAATACCTATCTATTATCTATATACATTATCCTTCTTTATACATACTTCGGAGACAACGCGCAATTTTAATAATGAAGAAAAGTCTCGTTTTTTTAATACCTATTCTTCCTCCTTTTTTTGACGGTCATATGTCCGTATAGTAGGAAGGAAGAATTGTTATAGTATCATTTTAAATCAACTCTGCTTACTACCGAATAGAATAAAGGATGATCACGATAACAGGTGTTTTGGATACTAAAATTACTATTTTTTCATTTTTATTTGAAAGAGTAAAACAAAAAATACTTGTCTATTTATTTTTACGAATCTTTATCGTGCGCACTGCCTCCGAAGTAACGGCATAAACATACTGTCTTGAAAACCTATAGTGTTATTCTGTCCTCCGCAGTATAAATATAGTGACAAATACAGAGTAGGCAGTATACTGATAACCTTAACCACACAATTACGCATGTAAAATTATTTCACACAAATAATAATCAGTATGTAAATAATAAATATGTATTATTAATATATCTAAACCTACTGTATAGAAAACAATTGCCAATTAAATTATACTTTTGGCTAATGAAGGAAACAGAAATAGTAATATAACCACAACCACCACATAATATGAGTTTTATCATGAAATTTAACAATATAGGTATAAGTTTTGTGTTTTAATTACTTTGTTCAACGCGATTCTAACAGAGCTTTAATATGCGTCATAACCCTATTAATAAAGCAAAACACAATCAAACATAAATCACTACAATCACACGAATTTTAGAGTATACATAGACAAGCATAGAGTGCGCGCATCGCTAGTACTCCGTTGTGCCGAGCGTAAGCAAATTTTTAGCTGTAACTACTACGCTCGTCTACTGATTTAAGTGATTTTCCGTGCGACGACAGACGTTTATGCGAAAATATCGATGGTTTCGATATTACTAGGTTAATATTAGGTTCTGACATAGTTTTAATAAACTGCTGCGTTCTGTTTTGTCACAAATTTTACGATTTTACATGGTCATACATGCTTACAGTTCATACTTGTTAGGCGCACTCTATAGTATACATATTTTTACTCTAAGCACGTAATTGATTGAATCACTGACAGTACATGTTTAAATTATCAAGAACCACGGAAATGGTTTATAAAAAATAACGCAATCGTAACCGCGTTTCTGCGATATAGTTGTTGTTATTTTAGTATTTTTATATGAAGTCTAAACCTTGAGGCAATGTGTAACTTCTTGTACAACAAACTATCTCATTTCTCTACAACAATCTCATTTTCTGTTTAATATATAAGTATTTAAAATAGATTTCTGTCTAATTTAGACAAGATAAATAGAAGATGTTGTAGCTCGTCTAGACTAGAAAACTAGTAAAAACCACTGAAAAAAGAATTATGTAAACACACTGGTTAGTTTTTTACCAGATTGCTATAAAGTTAGTTAAGACATAGGTTTAAAATTAATATATAAAAAAAAAGCGACTGCTTCACAAAGGAATTCAATCCAGGTGTCGTGGAGGTTTTTACAAACATTCGAGTCACATGCACAAAGACCACAAAGATTTAGAACAAGCATTTGTGAATGACACAAATCCTTGTCCCATGCGGGGATCGAATCCACGGCACGTCGCGCACAGTGGTAATTGGCGTGGTGACCTATACCACTCGCTATCCGTACAATCGATATTATTAGAGACCTCAAAGGCCGAATACTCAAACGCAACTCAACTTTAAAGGCGCCGTTAAGTTTCATGCAGCCTTTGTTACTTTAAGGTGTAAACTAGCGAAAGATATACATTTACCTACTTAAATGTATATCTTAAGCCTTAACGGTAAGTTAAGTTTGAATATTCGGCCTTTAGTCCAGCAGTTGAAAAGCAAAACAGGTGCCAACAATGTAGAGTAATATAATTATATCTGTTCTTTAGACACGTTACATGATTAAATGAACCTAAGAACCTTACTCTTATTCATTTATATCTATATTTATCTATACATATTATTAAACAAAGTCCCCACCGTGTCTGTCTATCTGTCTGAACGCGATTAACTCAAAAGCTACCAAACGGATTTTCATATTGTTTCCACCAATGGATAGAGTGACTTCAAGAGGAAGGTTTGTGTGTATAACTCACTAGCTGTCCCCCGCAACTTTGGCCGCGTGTTTTAGTTTAAACGGTTTTTAATTTATGCAACATTTTTCATTTATGCTCCGCTCCTTTTGCTTGCAGCGTAATGTTTTATAGCTTATAACCTTCCTCAATAAATGGGCTATCCAACACTGAAAGAATTTTTCAAATCGGACAAGTAGTTTCTGAGATTAGCGCGTTCAAACAAACTCTTCAGCTTTATATATTACTAGCTGTCCCCCGCGACTTTGTCCGCGTTTTTTAGTTTCAACGGTTTTTCATGTTTGCAACATTTTTCATTTATGTTCCGCTCCTTTTGGTCGCAGCGTTATGTTATATAGCTTATAGCCTTCCTCAATAAATTAGCTATCCAACACTGAAATAATTTTTCAAATCGGACCAGTAGTTCCTAAATTAGCGCGTTCAAACAAACAAACAAACAAACTCTTCAGCTTTATGTATAAAGCCGGGGCGGTAGTTAGTTTATGATAATGACAGGATATCCCACCAGCTTAAGCATCAAGCTTTTTGTTGTGCAAGGGAGATGTAACTAAAAACCGATACATATCATCACGTAGACGCCTAGGAAATGGCTAGAAATCTACAAATGTTCACGTGCGTCGGTTCTTGTCCATTTCACCGCTTGTAAGTAATTATGGAATGTAGTCTTGTCTATTGCCGCAACTTGCTTGCTTTGAGCTTCGACGTTCCGGATCTTGGCATTTAAAGAAACTTAAAACATTACTCTTTCTCTAATACTGAAGTAGGAACCTATTAATAGTTTGGAGACTAGAGTCAAACGGGTTCTAGTTTTGTTATACAGTAGTTTTGGAAGGACATTTTGGAACCGCGCACCTAGAGTCATTTAGTTTTGTAACTTTCACGTTTCTTAAGCGTCTTTTTGAGGTTTTTGAGAATTAAAAACTTTTGACTTGATTTTTTGACGTTATTTTCATTATTCTTACTTTAACATTAATTTAATAAAATAAAAATATAACCTTATAAGTAATTACGTATTGTTTTGTGCAACATAGAAATGTTATAAACATATGAAGAATAAAAATTGGTGTGCATAGTGCTACGGATTCGATTCCTGCATATGATGATTTGTGTAATCCACTTCGGATCTACTATTATAGGTTCAAGTTGTCACCTTGTGTCTATTGAAAGTTACTTAAAACAAAAACTCACGCTGACGCGACACCACCGCCGCCGCGTCAGCTCATGATTAGGGACTACTATTGAGTCTGAAACTAGTCGGGCGATCCCGAGAGTAAACCTTTTGTTTTTAATAATTATGAATCCATTATTATACAACTATTAAAAGTTCGTGAAAACCCGCGACACGGGGACGATTAAGTTTACAAGAATCGCTAAATACACTGTTTAGTGCTTCCTTATCAATCTTTGAATATCAAATGCTACCCATTAAAGTTCATTATTTTTGTTTTGCAGACGAATTGGATTCTAACCCCTAGGATTTCGATCATTTTTTTTCATTCATCACCGTATTACATCAATATGTATCTGCCTACCTCTTCGGAGATAATAGTCATAATTGTATGTTGCGTAGGAGGTATGAAGGGAAGGAACATGTGTCACAAACATTGTTTACCGATCGGCTCTCTTTTGTAGTAAGTACGTACTAAATGTGATATATTAAGTACGTGGGAATCTTTGTCATTATTGTCGGCGTACACAAGAGACTGCGAGACGGTTGTGATAAGTGCATGTAAACTATTTGTTAATTTATTTCTTCTTTATTGCACACAAATAATATAATAAAATAAAATATAAGATATAGTATTGACAACGACTTAATAATTATGTACAAAAGGAGGCCTTATTGCAAAAACTACATGATAGAATTGGATGAAATTTACCACACAGGTACTTAATGTCCTGGATTAAAGTTAAGGATAATTTTTCTTCAAATAAGAGCACAGAAACGGAAACCTGCTTGTTGCTAGATATAATTTGTATATACATAATTATAATTATGTATAGATATAATTTGTATTATTAAATTGTAAATCATGCAATTTTTTAAATATTGTGTTTGAATTACAAAAAGTTAACATTATTAAAGTAGAAACAAAGATAAGAAATTAATAATTGGCTTGTTTGACGCATTTTTCTGCTAATAAGACAGGATGTGAAAGTTAGCATCTATTGCTTTGTATAATTTGAATGAAACACCTGGACGATGGCTTATGAATCACGTCCAGGAGAAAACAAATGCACGTGCGCAGACATTCTGATGTTTGTCGCACAATCACGAAGTAATTCCTAAAAGGATATTGGCACTGATTAATTGTGAATATTGGACTTTGTACATTCATTACCAAACAGTTGATAAACGTTTTATGTTGATAAAAAAGTCTAGGTTAAGTTAAATAAAATTTACATTAATATTTTTTTAACTATGATTGAGTAAAAAATAGGCTAATTAGTTATCGAGCTCAAAAAAGAAGTAAACTGCGTATATCGAGTATGAACTGTAGACATAATTTTTATTTCAATTTAGAGCATTTGACATTAAAAGAGGTGCATTAGTATTATAAGTATGTTAAATGTATTTAACAAGGATTCAAACAATGTTGTAGAAGTCGACATACGGGTATTTGATTAATAATGACATTACATATAAAAGATTTTGATTGAATAATTATGATATTTGGATGCGTTATGATATGAACTTAGGACACAACGCTACTGAGCTTCAACAATTATTTAATTTGATTGCTTTCCGAAAGAAGATAAGATGGTAATATTGTTGACTAATCTTTAGTTATGTTCATATTAAAAAGACAATGTAGGATAACATTTAAATGTTAATTTATGAAAAAGAAGTTGTTCAGAAGATTCTATATAATTTTTCGTTTTGTTGTTATTTTTTTTTTCGCGGTAAAAACTTATTCTCCCTAGTCTGACATTGGCAGAATCGTTGTCACCCCGACGAAGGAGCCATAAACAACGAAAATTTAATTGAATTATTATATTTTCGTATTGGAACTATGTTCCTATAAGTTGGTATTATCTATATATAAATTATGTGCTGTATTATATTATTTCAATATCTAATTTTAGTTTATTAGTTTGGTACATTGGGTAAACTCGCACAATATTTCTTAACATTATACTCTCGTAAATATAGTCAGCACTAAGTCAACCCATTACAAAATCAGTTGAAACAAATCTAAGTACCTGTTCGAAATAGACGTAAAATGTATCCTTGATAAGCACATAAAGTTCCATTCTGCAAAACTAAATTATTTACGTGGGAGAAGTCGCCGGCGCAACTAGTTTCCAATAAAAGTGATCAGCCCTGTACCATGAAGTCTTTAACACAGGACCGTTGTCGTCGTTGAAGCGAGACGGCGCTATACTGCACGTAGCTGCGTCTCACTTACCTACACGACGTAATAAGTTCTGATATGGAGCTTATTAGAGGCAATGAAACCGCTCCTATAACTTAAGTTGTGTCAAGTTAGGCAATACACAAATCTTAAGATTACACTGAGCGCCGGCGCCATTTGTTCCTTCATATGCCATTTTATGGTTTACGACCAATAGATTTCACCACGTTCAATTTGTCACGAATTAAGTACTAATGATTAAGTATTCGTAATTCGTGGTACTTGTGAACTTTCGCAAGTATAATCTCCTTGAATCGGTATAGGTTATGTGACACATAAATAGGAGTAAATGTGTTTGCATTAGATAAATTGATATGTAAAGCTGATTATTTGATTAAGCTTAAGTTTTATAGCAGTCGTTATAATCCAACATCATCAATCTATCATCATCAATCTAGCCTACTTCTGGACATAGGCCTCTCCCGAGTTGCGTCACAACACCCGCGTCCCGGCCTTCCGCATCCAGTCCGACCCAGCTACCTTTTTTAGGTCATCGGTCCATCGGGCTGGGAGCGTCCTACGCTGCGTTTGCCGATTCGCGGTCTCCAGTCAAGGACTCATCAGCTCCAAAAGCCATCGGTCCTTTGACAGATATGACCAGCCCCTAACATGACAGACACAGCCAGTTCAGCTTACTGACTCAGCAAGCTATGTCAGTCGCTCCGGTTCTTATAAATTATAATTCAATATGGAATAATAAAATAATCCTTACTAATATTATAAATGCGAAAGTAACTCTGACTGTCTGTTGCGCTTACACGCCAAAACTACTGAACGCATTTAAATAAAATTTAGTACACAGAGAGTCTAGAGCCTGAGAAAGGACTTAGACTACTTTTTGCCGCAATAACCGACAAAGACACGGGCGGAGCCGCGGGAAATAGCTAATATTAAAGCCTTCTTTCTCGTAACTCTACTGTGCTGTATCGTACAATTTTCATATAGGTACTTAATGTATTGATTAAAAGTTTCTATCTAGAATTAATAAGCATCTATGTATATATTAATAATTTCCAACAATAGTTATAAAAAAAACAATCACTCAGCGACTATCAGTAGTCAAATGTATGTCAGTCATTAATCAAAATAAACAAAAAGCTATCTCAATCTGTGCAAGAGTGTCAAAACATGTTTCCTTTTGAAGCGATACTAAAGAGACCAGCTATATTTTATTAATCTATTACATACAACGCAGGCCATAAAAAATTAACTATTTAGTTTTTTGTATTTTATGACAGACAATTAAATATTAATAAAAGATGTCACCTCGAAGTCTTTATTAAATTATTCTACCACTTAAATTAATGTTTTATTAATACTTGGATTGAGGAAACTCTTTTGTTCTCATTAGTAGACGATAAAAATAACTCGAATAGGCTATTTGACAGATTTATAATTTCTATCTTGAATTACTTGGTTACGGTTAAGAATTTCACCCATAAATTTTTTTCAAAAAGAAATTACGTATTTCGTAAGAAAATTGCAAATAAAAATTCAAAATTCAAATAAGCCGCCGAAACGCTTTATTCAAACAATATGGTGTCGTGCTTTGTGAGTGACGTCACAAGCGCGTAAACAAGCGTAAGCAATAAAGGTTTTCGGTTCCGCAGTGGTGTTTGTGTTTGGATATTTGTAATTTATTGTTGATTAATCCAATAAAATGACTTACAAGTGGTGTGCTGTACCCTGTTGTACAAATACATCTATAAAAACCCCCGAAAAAATTGCTTAATAAAATTGCTGTCCATTTCGAGAAAAACTCGCAAAACAAAAGTGGGAAACGAAAGATATCACAAATCGCTGCAAATATAATTAGAAACGCCAAAATATCTGTAAACACAATAGAAACTTCAACCACCGACAATATGTTTACGCGCGGATGACGTCATTATAACATTAGCCAATCCGGGTCGTTTCTCAATGTGTGGCGCGAGAAACAAATAGCCAAACATATTTTTGTGTTTTTGGATATATTAATTGTTTTAATTTTTAATAAAAATGATGTGATTCACATGAAAAACTCTCATTTTATGCATTTAAAGCAAATAATCACAAAAATATTCATAGTGTCAAATAGCCTATTGTCCCGCGTTTTAGGTACCTACTAGCCAAACATTTTTGACTGCTAAACCGGAGGTCGTGGGTTAGATTGCCACGCAGGAAAAATCTTTGTGTGATGAGGACGATCATGTATTATGTGTCTGGGTGTAATTTATTTATAATATGTATGTAATTGAAAATATATAAGTAAGTTTATCAGTTGTCTGGTTGCCATAATACAGGCTCTGCCTAGTTTGGGATCAAATGGCCGTGTGTGAGTTGTGCCAAGATATTTATTTATTTTTTATTTTAAACATGACCTTGATTGTAGTATTCAATGCAGCATTCTCTTTGGATTAAAAAAATAACAGAGAAAAGAATATTATTAAAAATAAATAAGTTATTTAAACACAATATTGAACCGTTATTTTTATACTACAATAATAACCTTATTAAGTTACAGACGAGTATAACGACGAGTATAACAAAGGCATATAATAATGTAAAATGAGCATATTATGATGATCGTTTTAAGTAAAAAATTTCATACGTTTTCAAATACAAAAGGCTATAATATTTTGTACGTGAGAGAGCAACTAAATCCATTTATAATATGTACACGTTGGTCGTGTGATGAGAATGTATTACGAAATACGTACTAATTTATAATCTTTGCGCACAATAAAAATTTGGAAACAATCAAACATCAGGCATACGTGCGCACTGCTCAGACACATTATTTTTTAGGATTCCGTCTGTCAATTCACGCGTAACGCTTTTCTAGTCCTACCTGAGGTTCTAATTTTACCTTACTATTCGTATTTAATTACAAGTAATTGCTTTGAAGAAGTTATTGCGTAATGAATTATAAAAATCAGTTTTAAATATGACAAAAAAAGTATCAACATCTTTTCCCTAAAATGGCATGCAAATACAATAATAATATAAAGTACAAAAATCATAAAATTATGTTAGAATCACTGATATAATTTAATATTTCTATGAGAAAGAATCAAAGACAGAGGAGAATGGTATAAACAAAGGGTGGCCGATGCCCAGCAGTGGGTTATACAGAGCTGAAGATGATGATGATGAAAGCATGTAAAAGTTTAAAATTTAAATGTTATCAAACATTACAAACCAATATCTTTAATTTATTTGATAACCCGAGATGCACCAATGTAAAGTGAAAAAATATTTCTTATACCCAAAGTTTCAATCTCCAAATCAATGTTTTTAATAAGTACTATATAAATCCTGTTATTTTCTTATTTCTCAAGAAATGTAATCATTATTTGCAGAACAAGAAACGGTAATTGTGAACAAACGCCTAACTACCTAATTATAATATA
The DNA here is from genome assembly GCA_932294365.1 of Diachrysia chrysitis. Lineage (NCBI taxonomy): Eukaryota > Metazoa > Arthropoda > Insecta > Lepidoptera > Noctuidae > Diachrysia > Diachrysia chrysitis. Next base: position 4,996,502 of record OW028662.1, on the reverse strand, counting down.
CAATCAAAGTTTACAGCCATGTTTATATATTATATTCTAGATTTAGAACTCTTTAGCTTCTTCAAAGGCCGTAAGGCACAAAACCCATTTCATTTACCTTAACAACAATAAGTAAATTTTCTATAACTATACTCTTATTTATCCGCAATAAATTTATCTTCTCTAAGAAATAAATCATAGTTGTACGGAACTTTTGTTCTCCAGCCAGTTAGGACTTTGCCGGATTTTATGGATAATTTTAATCTATAGCACTTGCGTAGTTATTCTGCCAACGCTAAAATAAAAAACATGTATAGAATACTAATTATATATTGTCCCGAACATCTAAATAATGTAGATGTAGGATGCGTAAATCTGGAACTCACACTCCGGAAATACGCTACTAACACATAGCAACATACACTGTATTCTTAAAGACGTAAATTTTAAAACTGAACGTCGATTTTAATGTTTCTGTGTGTGCAAGTCTGTGTACATTCTCGAACAGAATTCATTCATGACCCATTGTTTTAATCCGTTATCAATAAATATGTAATCTGAATAAATATACTCCTCATGAAAATGTTGGAAAGAATACTTAAGAATACTACAGACGATGAATTAATATTTCATGAAGGGGAATAAATAACTTTTGAATTTCCGTAAATGTTAAATTGTAAATGTTTTTTTTTTATAGTCTAGACTTGATGGATAACGACCTCCGTGGTCGACTGGCGTACACACCGGTTGTCAAGGTGACGCCAGCTCTGAGCTCCCGGATTCGATCCCCGGACGGGACAATGTTCGTAAAAAGACTTTTCTATATTATCGGGTCTGGGTGTTTATGGTACCTTCGTTGTCTCTGATTCTATAATAAAAGTGCTATTACTACTTAATTTGGGGTCAGAGCAATGTAAGTGATTTTGTTCACATAAATTTATCATTATTTATTTCTTACTTACAATCAAAATTTAATAACGATTTTCTTTGGTATGTGAAATACCAGAAGGTAAGTTAAATTTATGAGTTATGGTAGATTGGTATCATATATGGTTAAAGCGGTGAAATTAAAGTACATGAGATTAAGCTTCTAATGATGGTCCAGCGGTAAGCTTGAGGTAAGTTATAAAATAAATGCCCTGAGTTAGTTAAAGCGCCTTCGTTTATTATCGAATTAAGTTTTACGCCAACAATTAACTTAATGAGTGTGAAATTCTTGCGTAAAAATATATATAGGTATATAAATGTAAAAATCTTTTCCATAGTACATAATACTATTACATAGTCGGGTTCTAAACCTCGACTACAAATTTTTATTTTTACATATCTTAATTGAAAATACATTTAAACACACAAGTTATCAATATTTTATTAGCCATTTTTAATCTGTTATTTTTTCAGTTTTTTTTTTCATTTCGATATACACAGTATAACTTACAATTGAAACATTTCGAACGACACCTCTCTAGCTATAATCCATCAAGCCGTTTAAGCTACAGAGCGTGTTAAAGAAATACATACTCCTGGCGCAGTCGGCTAAAACAAGACCTGCATGAATCGCTACACATCGAAAAGAAAATAATTGCACAACACATGCATATCGAATTATACATGTCAAGACATACATATTTATGTTGTGATATATTGCTTCACAATCGTGAGAAAACTGTATCCAAATGGGTTCGTTCACAGAACCTTCTGTGGGGACGCAATCAGAATACTGGGAACAATCACACCGCCTATCATCATGATTGGTAACCGCCATTTAACTAGTATATATAGTATTTACATTACCAAGAAGATTAAAACATTTACCATTTAAAATCTGTCTGAAGACCTTGTGAATAGTGGTGAAATAGAAAAAGTTTATTTTTTAAAATAGGAGTTTCTACACCTTGATTTAGAAAACCTTCTAATTGATACCGTAGACCCACCTACAATAATTATCGTCGTCAGCCTTCATGAAGTCCAATGCTGGGCATAAGACCTGGGGGATTTAAAATAGCCCAAAAATGCGGCCATTTTTTAAATATTAATTTACAATTGAGACGAATCTAACGACACCTCTCGATCTTAAATCGATCAAACCGCTATAGAGCTTGTCAAAGAAATATAGATGGCTTCCTCATAGACACACCAGTGTGACTATCGAGATGTTTCCCCTGTTACTCACACCAATTTCTACACAATTTATCCTAACATAAACATAACCCTATTTCTGGCGATGTCGGGTAAAAAGTATATATATATTTTTTATTTCATTCAGTAATAACTCTTTTAATCCTTCTGCTTGACATCTAGCTACCATTGCATCTCATATAACTGCAAATATTACATGCATAATTGCATACCCATGTTTGATAATATAATGCATAATTTCATTCTCCATACATCATTATACCTTTGTTTTCACCACCCACGTTCAATTACACCAAATTACTTGGACCACACGTACTTAATACCCAAGTATCTGTTGTTGAGGCTCAATTAAGTCCTGCTTAAACCTTGAAGGACATAGCGTATGAATTGAAATATATAATTACTTAATTATTGGACAATTCCTCGTTACCAGCTCAACTTGACTTATTGTGAAAGGTTATCAGAGGTTCCTGTTTTAAATCAATTAATATTAAATAAGTCGATTGTCATGAAAAACAGTAATTAATACATGTGTTGAGAAGTTTAAGTAAGTGGCAGACCAATGCTAAAGCGACAAGCTTGCATTGAAATACATAAAAATGTGAGATATCGTACTTAATTACTTCTTGATTACTTATTGGGTAAAAGTCCACTGCGTTTAAAAATGTCGTTTGCTAGCTAATGTCTAATGCATCAATCGCAGTTTATACATCAACTACTGACAGCAGCTGCAGATAAATAAAAAAATAACTTAACCGTGTGACGTTGAAGCTTGTCCTAAAATATTTAAGAAGAAAGTCAGTTGTGATCTTGTGATCTTAAAAGAAAAAACTTATAAATAAGAATCAGTTATAACAAAAAATAAATATTATGTAATGATTGACAGGTGGTATACACACATCATAATTGATATTAAAACTGTTGACCGATTAGCTGTTATTGACTGCACGTGGTCAACGTTCATGTACAGTCACCCACAAAATGTTAACATAATCAGATGTACAAAAAATACTAAACACCATAAAATGATTTAATGAAACCCTTTATGGATCGTGGTAAGGATATTTTATATCCTAGTCGAAACAATCGTTTTTTGGTTTTTTATTGTGTTCAGTGCCTGTACTTTGAGCTCCTGAAGCAGGACTGTTGCCGTTGTGGAAGCACGAAGGAGTGCGGCACACTACACTGCGTTTTTTTTTTTTGGAGATCTACGCAATAATTGCCTAAGCGCGGGTTTTGACTGCTTCACCAGACTTTTGGCAAGAATCTTAAAGGCTTCCAACCAGAGCGATAGAAAAACTAACTACAACGTTTACTGAGGGCACCCCCTGTGTGGCTAGGACCTCGACTTAGTGCGTTGCTAACAATCTTAATAAGGCAAAAACAGCAAGAGTAGGCTGGATTAAAGTTTTTATTATTTAGGAACATATTTTTATTGGCTGGCTCGGGTCAGCTTGACTTAGGGACGGGGAGGGATATATCGCGTCCACAAGAACAAATTCTCCTTTAAAAGCTCATACGTTTTGTAAACCTGATTGTGTTTATCAACGTTGTTGTTCACTGTACAGTAAAAGCATTACGGTTAACCCAAGTTGTCCGATAACGTATGTCAATGTGTACTATCTGTAATTAAGCAATCAGACTTTTTAATGGGTTATTGACACATTAAAAAGTAAATAGCACCAGAAAAATATTTGTTTACGTGTACAAGTTATCAATTTCATTATCAAGAGTTTTGTTTATATTTAAGAGTAAATACTAATGTTGTATTTATTTAAATAAAAACATTGCAATTTGTCCAATAATTTAGCACTCCTGATATTATAGAAAGTATGTGTCATTAAATAAGTATCTGTGATTCACTATAAGTATTAGTTTTGCTTATTATTTTTTAGATATTATAATTATAAGAAAATATAGACAAACCGACATAGCTTAGACCGGCAGAGTTAGTAAGCTGAAGTGGCAGTGGGCTGGTCATGTCTGTCGAAGGAGCGATGGCCTTTGGAGCTGACGAGTCCTTAAGTGGAGGCCGCGAATTGGCAAATGCAGCGTAGGACGCCCCCCCGCCCGACAGACCGACGACCTGAAAAAGGTAGCTGGATGCAGAAGGCTGAGGACCGAGTGTTTGGCGCTACTTGGGAGAGGCCTATGTCTAGCAGTGTACCGCGATAGGCTGAGTTGATGGATTGATATTAATTTGTTCATCATTAAAAAGGCATATTGAAGTAGAATAAGTATGTTTGTTAATACTTATTGGCATTCTAGTGAGGTTAATGAACCTGAGAAAAGTGTAATTGTTCTCCCATGTCGGCCTTGCCTATTGTTGTTATTATACAAATACACTACAGCTTAAGTTAGCATATTATGAGCATATGAAAGAAAGAAAAATCATGGCTATCATATTGTTGTAATAAACTTTCGCTTTGTAATAACTTTCGTGAGGAGTATTCATAACTATTTAAAACGCGTATTCTCAAGATCGCCCAACTAGTTTCAGACTCAATAGGAGTCCCTAATTATGAGCTGACGCGGTGGCGGTGGTGTTGCGAGTCGAACTGATTAGGGACTCCCATTGAGTCTGAAACTAGTCGGGCGATCCCGAGAATATGCATGAGTAAACCGTTTTGTTTTAAACTTTTGCTTCAATAAAACAAACATTTTTTCTCCTCAAATTGTTTTTAAATTTCTGATATAATTTCCCCAACAAAACTTTATGAAACGAATAGAATCTAAAGAAAAATTAGAAACTGGTATGTTGATTAGAAACTAGTGCGAGTTTCTAGCACTTCAGTGTTCATGCACTGAGATAGTGGAGCTTACACGTGTCAATGTGACCACAGACTAGATTGATTTGTGATTGCCAATCGCACGTGTAGTTTCTATAACTTTCTACTTGCAGATTATTTTTAAGTCTATATGTAGTTATGTACAGTGTTGATGTTTTCTTGTTTAAGGTTCAGTTGAGACTGTTTGTATGAATGGACAAAAGACTAACTAGGTATTTATGCCTATTATGTGATTAGTGTTTATCAAAATAAAAATTGCATACTATACTTCGCAGAGAGTGTGAGGTTTTATGCCGGACTCACACTTAAGTCTACCGTATTACGTACCAATATTGTAAAAGCATTTAACAGCAAACTCACCTGTTTTCGTATATGAATATACATTTGATACGGGTTAGAATGAGTTATATTATGGTGGGACAATTGTCAAATTACTAATTCAATACAAATAAGCAATTTGACAGCCATAGTTCCACAAATTTTACTGTCAAATGCTTTTGCTAGATACGTAATACGTTAGACTTGCGCAAGTCTATCGTAGCCTGTTCTAAAAATATATTAATAGGACAAAAATAATCAAATTTTACTAAGAAAAGAGTTATGAAGCTCGTAGTTAGGAAGGTTAATCTTTGAAACATTGTTAATAAAGTACTTTTAAAAACAAGAAAGCTTTTAAAACCAGATTTAAATGCAACGAGCGTATCAAAAAAGGAAAATAACAAGAATTACACGCTCACATGTTAATTTAGATCAGATATGAATCAAGCCGTCGAAAATAAATTTATAAATAAAAAAGTATGTATTTTTTTTAAAGATCAGAAAAAATGAAGGCAGAGCTCCAAATTCTGAATACTAAGCCAAAACAAGGATGTCGAAATTCAAATACGATGCCGATCGCGTAATGAATTTACTATTTAAATTTTGTCCAAGTTAATCAAACTTAGACGCCTTGTTAGCGTAATTATAATATAATCCTTACTAATATTATAAATGCGAAAGTAACTCTGTCTGTCTGTCTGTCGCGCTTTTACGCCAAAACTGTTGAACCGATTCAAATGAAATTTGGTACACAGGTAGTCTAGAGCTTGAGAAAGGATATAGGCTTTTACTTTTCACAACAGCTAGTTTATTACAAATTTATTTAAAAAATCGGACTAATCATAAAAAACTAAACTTTGCTAATACCTTATATATAAACGATTTCAACGGTTTTTTTCAACGGTTTCACATCATTCTTCGATTATATTTGGTCTGGGTTTTTGATACTTAATGCAGATTTATCAACTAGGTACTTACTTTCAAACGAGTAAAATGCTGTCACCACGTACAAGTGGATACAATTGCTGTAAAGGTGCGATTACACAGGCATTTCAAATTACTCATTTCTATTTTCAAATTACGCATTTACTGAAATTTGTTAATTACTTCGCGATTAAAATACCTACTAATACTACTATATATACCTGCATATAATGCCACATTGCACTGATGTACTTAATGTTTTATTAATTAATTTTTGCAACCTTTGAGCAATATGGAATATTATGGAGCAATTAAAAGCAACACTGGCCCCTACAACATCTTTACCCAACTGCCGTCGCCGCGTCGGTCATCTATTGCCACAAAATTGTTCGTATAATCGCTCCATAATGGCGGTTTCTCGGTGCTTGGTAATGGGTCTCGTCCCGCGCAAGCGCACTGCGCACCTATCATTCATACGTGCCGCCGCTCTCAATGACTTGCGTTGCACGTTGCACATCATTACCTTTAAAATGGAGACAACTATCTCGTTTAGATCAGGAAGCGAACCTTTTTGTCAGCATTTATGGGCATTTTAGTTTTATAATCTGAAGGAGAAGTCATCAACTAAGCACTACATCAGCTCGTTACGTTTGTCGTTAATTTGATTGATGAATGACGGTCGAATTAAATTGACAACTGTCATATTATTTTTTATACCTTCATATTGCATCTGAGAAACGTACACATACCTAGTTATTTAGACTACAAAGTCAAAATAAAAACGAAATCTAAATTTAGACTGGCCTGTTGGTCTAGTGGTTAGTGACCCTTACTGCAAAACCGGAGGTCGTGGGTTCGATTCCCATGAAGGACAAATCTTTGTGTGATGAGCACGATCATTTGTTCTCTGTGTCTATGTGTAATTTATCTATAATATGTATGTTTTTGGAAATATATTAGTATGTTTATCAGTTGTCTGGTTGCCATAATACAGGCTCTGCCTAGTTTGGGATCAGATGGCCGTGTGTGAGTTGTCCCAAGATATTATATTATTATTATATTACAAATACATAATAACCTAATCACCCTGTAGGTACAACAATCCATTAAATCAGCACCAATCATCCACAATAACTCTAAATTTATCCTCAACAGTGACTTGAAAAAAAAAATGCCAAAACCGGTAAACATTTTGTTCGCATGAATGGAAGCTAGTGCCGCTAGGTTGACCGCAGGCGGCGGAACGCGGCACTATATCGACGCATTCCGCAGGGACCGGACCAGTCTCCTTCTAAGGAAGACGACCTGGACACACTAACTGTACAAACGGCCCTGCAAAAACGTTCCTCTAATTGCTGACAACTTTGAAACGAGAACTATTCGACGTCCGACGACGTTTGACGATAGAGCAGGGGCACACGATGCGTTGCGGCGGCGGTGCGGCGCCGGAGCGGTGTCGCTGCGTCGTCTTACGTAGAAATATCTGTGGCATGTCACACGATGCGCTCCGGCGCCGCACCGGACTTGCAACTACCAAGACGAGGTGGGGAGGGGTGAATGCGTTGCGACGTCGGAGCGGCACCGCTCAGTTGTTTTGCGTCACAAGAAAAGACACACGCTAGCTCGTTTCAATTTTTTTGAAGTGAAACTTCTTTAGGCGCATGAGGGTAAAATTTTTACAGATGAAACGTCACGCCGGTATGCAACGGAAGTGTCGGAAAAGAGAGAGAGAGTGATCGAGACCGATTGAGAGAGAGTAAGACAGGGCGAACGTAGCATGAGCAACTAGCCGTGGAGTGAGAGTAGGGAGCAAGCGAGTGAGAAAGATTGAGAGAAAAAGTGAGACAGAGCGAACGTCGTATCACGCATAGTGCTATGGAGTGTGAGGTGGGAGAGAGCTATAGTGAGAAAGATTGAACAAGAGAGAGAGAGAATACGGGATATCGAGAAAGAATACACGCCCTATTGGTTGTGTATTCGTTTACTAGTTAATTATTAGAACTTTAGATGGCATTTCTGTCGCATAGCGTAATATTTACAATATCATTAGGCACTTCTACAGTGAATAAACAGTAAGTGAATTTTATAAATAAAAACTTTGTGAATAAATTTGTAAGTTGTCCTGTATCAAGCAATTATTCGAAGTAAGTAATATATCTGTTATCTTTTTGTTTATTTACAATTTTTTATGATAATTGGTTTGAAGGTTAGGTAGTTTTAATATTTACAAATAACATGTGGTATTTCAACTTGCCACTCGTCATTTGATAATTTAATAAATCATTTACCATAAAATAAAAATATTTCATAAATTCGCTTTTCTAAATTTTGAATTCAAAAACAAAACTTAATTAATAATTTCTAATATTGACAAAAAACACGTGGCATTTTTATTTACAATTCGTCATTTGAGATTTCAATAAATCATTGTGCATAAAATACTAATAACAATATTTCATAAATTCTTTTGACGAAATTTTAATTTAAAAATTGGAATTTCTAGAGTTATCATTAATTTACAAAAATTTTGTATATATTTAAATTGGATTAGGTATTTTTAATATTTACAAAAAATCACGAGGAATTTTAATTTAATATTCAACATCTGAGATTTGACTATATTATTTTTCAAACACTAAGTTTCACTTCTGACATGTGTACTTTGTACGCACGCATGTTTTTTTTCTAAATATTTTTGTTTATTGTAATTAAGGTTTTAAAAAATGAGTGCCAACCTAGATGTTATTGATAAAGACTACCTAATTACATTACTCCAAGAAAGGGAAATCCTTTGGGATAAGTCCAATGAAGACTTTTAAAATAAAACAATGAAAATAAAAGCATGGGAGCAAATTGCCAAAATTTTATTTCCAGACTATGATAATTTTGCTCCTGATATAAAGAACCAGATAGGTATGTAATTATTTAATGTTTTTATGATGATCAAATCTTCTGTAACTGCCGTAATAGTATGTAGGGCCAACAACAGACGTATTTTACAATCCATTTTCATTAACAGACTGTCCAACGGTGCTACGGCGCCGCTGCGACATAATAACGTTACGGCGCCGCACCGCTCGTGTGCCCACTGACACGGTGAAATCTTTGCGGTGCGGCGCCGCAACGCATCGTGTGCCCCCGCTCTTACGCAGTCAAGCCCTCGGTGTTTTTAGAAATAGTGATGCTAATCGAATTTGATTTAACACTAGTTAGGTGTCTCTGTCTTCTCCACAGAGGTTGGATTCCCAAGCCTGTCTACCAGTCTCTAATCAATTGATTTATGTATGTGAAAATGATTACGGTGGAACGAAGTTTATATAACCAGCAACAAATAACATTTCCGTTTACAACTAAAGTTAAGTGTACACAGTATAATCACAATAATTAATTACAATAAAAACTCCATAGAACCTGTAATTACGCTTTCAATTGCTCCAAATACTCGTCTTGCGATCATTAATCTTTCACTAAAAAGCTCCGTTGTTACCCGATCAAGGTTAATGAAAGCTATATTTAATTTCCTTTTAAGACAGGAAATGGCGTATCAAAGTTTAATCAAGCGAAACAACGTTTGATAATGCAAATTAAATCTGCTTCACGTGAAAAGGATGCTATCGAAGATATTAATCGGATACAAACTGGATTTTATTTATGTATCGATGTTCCCACGATAAAGTCATTAGACATTAATATTATTAAGTACGGTTACATGTCAATTCGCTTTCTACTTACGATTATAAGAATTTGCTCAAGACAATTAATTAAAGAGTTTTTGTAAGCTTCTTCACTTGCATCGACCGCGTTGATTTGTTTATTTTTATGAAAGCAGTTACGACAGTCGCCATTTATTTCATTCACGATCAATCATAATCATTTAGCTTTTTACTTGCTATATTCTTATTACGTCATCTGTTACATTCTAATATTTCACATCCGATGTCCGCGTAAACGTTTTGATGGATGTTATACCTACCAATTACGGAGTTTCTCTTAATTCGATTAGATACGCATGCAAAAACCATTGCAAACTTTCATATCCAGTTTTACAAGGACCATTTATCAAGATGTTATTCTCACAAAAATATATTTCAGACAGGCAGAATTGCAAAGAGTAGTAGTGTAGTTTAAAGAGCCGGCGTTAGTGGGGGGGGGGGCGAAAAGGGCGGGCCCAGGTCGTCAAATTTGGGGGGCGCCGAGGATCTAAAATCTCCCGTGTACTATTACTAATTCCATAATACTGTGCTTTACGCACTGCAATACTTAAGGAAGGATGAAATTCTTAATATACATTCACTGTGGTAATTAGTCGAAATAACATTGGATATGGATTTCCTTAAGTGGGTGCCACAATATTCTTTCCCAGGGTTTCAGTGGCCCCAACGTGGGCAATAGTCGTTTTTTATCCATGTCTAATAAAAAACTTGGCACATTTTGGAACGTTTTAAGTTTCAAATCCCTACAACGACTGCTACTTTAAAGATATCAGAGATGGGCCAGTAGTTTCATGTCCAATCGGAGCCCTTAATCATGAGCTTATTACGCATTGATTTCATGCGACACCGAGATTATTTAAGAATCCAATAGTTATTTTGTTTAATTTTAAAACATTTTTAAACCGTCTTTAATATCTTAGACAGAAATGAAAAAACCTACAGATAAAAGAGAAAAGAGCTGATTAATATAACAAAAATAAATGTTCAAATAAAGCAATATAATCCAAACTATATCATGATACCATCGTGAATGCGGTTACGCAACAGTTTTTAGCTATTAAACCTTAGCAATTTTGTACGTGAGCAGAACAGCAATGGCCTAGCTGCAGACCGCCTCGTTAATGAATCAAGCTAATGAACCATTGAAGAAATTCAACAGTTTAACTTGTTCCTTTTTTGTTACAAACCGGCTGAATTGCTGCCATTGTTTTTTGAGATGAGGAACTTTGTTGCCTTTTATTTTTAGCGTTAGCATGACATCACATCCTGTTCGTTTGCTGTTTTTAGTAATATCAATTAGTAGTGTAATCAAAGATTTGATATCGTATTTACTGTATTGCATTTCAAATTTGGTGGTCCAATAACTGCATCCATTTTTATTGTGTGCTAAAGAACAACTACATTACTAACAATATGATAAATTAGTTCTTCAATGAGTATCTGCTTATTCTGTATGACAGTGGATTTTCAATCTCAGGTAAATTAGAGATAAAGGAATTTGTGAAATGCCTCCTACCTATGTATTTTCTTCATTAGGTATTTGGATGACATTTCACAATTGCCCTTGGATAGGCCAAAAGTCCGCTCTTGTGTGATGTGATATTATGAAAAGTTTGACTGGAAACGCCATTCAAATTACCACGTAGGTAATCTAAAATACGCCTTTTTAATAAGTTAATCTTAATTACACAAGAAATATCAATTAATATTTCAACAATGATGACAACCGAAACGTTAAATGATATAGAATTATCCATTTGGACATAAGATCGTCACAACTTGAATTACTGTATACGGTAAAATATAAAAATCATGCAAACGTTGAATTCAAACACATCTCTAAAGACGGATGTGCCCCTAAAATATACTTATAAGGACCCCTTTGGAGGCGTTAAGTATAGTTTATGTTCAAAACTGATGGCAATAGGAAATTAAATTACCCTATTATATTTATACTAGCTGTCCCCCGCGACTTTGTTCGCGTGTTTTAGTTTCAACGGTTTTTCATTATTGCAACATTTTTCATTTATGCTCCGCTCCTATTGGCCGTAGCGTGATGTTATATAGCCTATAGCCTTCCTCAATAAACGGACTATCCAATACAAAAAGAATTTTTCAATTCGAACCAGTAGTTCCTGAGATTAGCGCGTTCAAACAAACAAACAAACTTCAGCTTTATAATATTAGTATAGATTATTAGACAAGCAAAGTAAGGTCATTACGGATATGATAGCTATACCAAAATAAGCAAATAGTGTGGGCCTACTCGCGAAATTGAAAGGAGCTTTACATCCAGCCATAGGTCAAAACAGGTTTGTTGAATTACGTTAGTTCGCATTAGATAACCTTTGTTTTTCACGCACAATTACCATAACGCGATAATATGGTAAGCATAACTTAGGCTAAGTTAGGAAAGAAATAAACAAAAGGTGTGTTACAATCAGTGATAATATTAAAACATGTATCAACAATCTATGACACAAACTAGTCACATATAATTGCTCATAAATACGAGAGATAAAAAAGATGGCGTCTTATCTATATCTTTAGTGAACATCAATCGTCCGTCTGTCTGTCGGTTGTCCATCAAAACTAAGGGTCTGGTACAAAAGGGGCTTGCGTTGACCTTTGTGGAGTGCTTGACGGGTAATACGTGGTTCCGCGTCGAAAATCATGTTATAAGTACATCATTTACCAGTAGGTATTTGTCAAAATGAGCGAAAGTGGGACAGGCTTGCGTATAGTGCGTGTAAATATCCACTAAATGAGGTAGCCATCCTTGTTACTCGTACTGAATATGAAAGAGCTAGAGCATCTGATGGTTCAGATGCTCTCAAGGGTTTTAAAGTTCCGTAGATACATTTTTTTTTAAACATAACTAACAACATCTAGATTAATATGTAATAGTAATTTTCTATGTACAATTAGTAATAGATGGAGCCGGAAGTCAAACCACAAACTTCAGATCGGCTAATGGAACATTAGACAGTACAAATAATAGTGAATTACGCAAATGAATCGCAAATAATTCTATATCGATATAGAATGTAAATATTACTATGTCAAACATTGACTATTAGTATGTAAATTTCGAGAATATTCGAGACTTTAGGAAAGGCTATCATAAATTTTAAAATGTGAAAATTTTAATACCAAGTAGTATACATTTCATACGTACTAGAATTTGAATACTCATAGATATGAGAGACTTTGTTACCTACGAAAGTTCCAGGTGTGACTTTTTTTTAATTTAGCAGTTTAAAGCACAAATAAATATGTCAATCAAAGATAGACTAAGTTTCATTTGAAATGGCAAAGGGCATGCAACTATAACTCCTGATAACCTAACTCTAAATTTACTTGTAAGGGAGCTCATGTCAATAGTGCAATGAATAGGTGGCGCTGACAGAAAGGAGAAATGTAATGTACTGTACGTCATTATAGAGAACAATCAGAACACACAATCTTTTTGTGTTTTTTTTTATACTACGAGTATGTGCGATTATTGTAAAAACTAGTTATCACAGTTATAGCCGGGTAGGAAACTAATATTCAGAGGGAGATAAAGTGTGTGTTTGTTCCTAGTAAAGACAAATAGCTTTTTGACCCACATGTCATTTTAGGAGTTTCTTTATTCGTTGATGTAATAAAAACTATTACCAAACTAGTAGCCAAAATTTAAAATTAAGATCTACATATCGAACCGAAGGTGTATTTTTAATAATAAGTATCATCGAATAAAATAATATAAAATAATAGCATCCATTTTGCATCCATAATGTCTCAAAATTTAGCGTTTAAATATTGCCTAGTGGGAATCAATGCACTCATGTGCATGCGAGCACCGCCAAATTTATCTGTTTGCTAACTGTTATCTATCTAGGTAGAAACAAATTGTCGTGCTTTAAGTGGTGGACGGGAATTAAAATATTATTTATTAAAAAAAAACGATTTATTTTTTCGTTAATGTTATTGATTCTAAACCATCTCACATAATTTTACCGGTTATTAAAAACTAACCCTGTATATCTAGTAGGCATAGGCAACATTTAAACATGCGTCCGAGAATTCATTTGCACTGTCCAAAGATCTTGATATTTTGAGATTCAAAAGAACCCGTATCCAAAAAAAATGGTTAACGACGTAAAATATCGTTATCTAACCGTTTCGCCACGGATCCCTAAAAGCGTCTTTCCACACGGATTACTCAGAAGACGATAAGTGATAATTATGGCTTTGCTAACGAGACTAATGATAAGGCAAACCATGTTTTGTATGCCACGCTCAACGCACGTAAGTTTTGAAACACCGCAATCATTATAATTATATATAATTTGAGAACTATTTAAAACCTTTTTTTGATCTATTAAAATCCTCATTTATGACGTAAATTAGCAGATAACCAACACTTTGACAGGCTGTTTATGATTTTTAATTTTCAAAGGGTATAATTATATTTATAAATAAAGTATTTCAAACAAAGCAACTCTAAGCAAATGACAACCAGTTTTTTGGGATTTAGCGTTAACTTAAGTATCACAGTTGAGTTTGTCATACTAACAACCTAAATAACCTAAAGTAACAGTCTTCGCTATTTACCATAGAATATCGAATACATATAAAATAATAATAATATAATTAATATATCATAATTTGGGACAACTCACACACGGCCATCTGATGCCAAAATAGGCAGAGCCTGTATTATGATAACCGGGCAACTGATAAACATACTCATATATTATTTCTGAATATGTACCTACATACATATATAGATAAATTACACCTCGATAAATAAACATGCTCATCACACAAAGATTTGTCTTGGTTTCGAATCGAACCCACAACCTCCGGTTTAGCAGTAAGTGCCACTAACCACTAGACCGACAGGCCTATCGAATGAATGAGATGAATAAATCTATGGCCAAACTGGATCCATGCATCCTTTAAAGAAGCGAAAAACTGACCGTATCATATCTAAGTTATAAACCTGTCGTGATAAGTCGGTCTTTATTCTAGATACGAGTCGAGGAATCATTTGATAAGTTAAAACTAGTGAAGGGAACGCGTAGGCTGTTTCTATTACCTTAGAAACCGTATAAATTGATGGCAGTGACGATAATATTGAAACCCGATTCATTCATCAATTGTAATGAAATGATTTTGTAATATCTATATATACTACTAGCTGTCCCCCGCGACTTTGTTCGCGTGTTTTAGTTTCAACGGTTTTTCATTTTTGCAATATTTTTCATTTATGCTCCGCTTCTATTGGTCGTAGCGTGATGTTATATAGCCTATAGCCTTCCTCAATAAACGGACAATCCAATACAAAAAGATTTTTTTAATTCGAACCAGTAGTTCCTGAGATTAGCGCGTTCAAACAAACAAATAAACAAACAAATAAACAAACAAACAAACTCTTCAGCTTTATAATATTAGTATAAGTATAGATAATATATAAGTGCTGAAGTGTTTGTTTGTTTATTGGTTTGAACGTGCTAATCTCAGGAAATACTGGTCCGATTTGAAAAATTCTGTCAGTGTTGGATAGCCCATTTATTAAGGAAGGCTATAAGCTATATAACATTACTCTGTGACCAAAAGGAGCGGAGCATAAATGAAAAGTGTTGCAAAAATGAAAAACCGTTGAAAATAAAACACGCGGATAAAGTCGCGGGGGACAGCTAGTATATTATATAGGACCAGCGGCTCGCGAATGATAAATTCGTGTACTGATCTCGTTTGTAGTGGGCCCGAGTGATTGGTATTCAGATATTCGGATTTATAAATAGCTATCAAGTGTCTGTGAGTTTATTCGGTGAATATCGTACCTATGTAGGTTCCGTTTTATTTTAAGCAATAGGTCTAGCTAAATCTACTTTACTTCACACATAATGGTATAATAATACATGAGACAAGAAATGTACAAAGGCATTTTGTTTATCCTTCATAAAACAAATGAACGGAGAATATGAAATCATATTCGTTGCTCCTTCTACAAATAAATATTACCCCAAAATTTGCATAAGATATACTATTTTTTTTTATCACATACGTTGCTCTGACTCCGAAGTAAGTACCTAAAGCACTTGTGTTATAGAATCAGAGACTGAAGGTACCACAAACACCCAGACCCGACCCAATTTAGAAAGTGTTTTTCTACGTTGACCCGTCCGGGAATCAAATCCGTGACCTCAGAGCTAGCGACACCTTGAAAACTGGTGTGTACGCCACTCGACCGCGGAGGTCGTCAAGTGAAATTGATTGCCAATGAAAACACTGTGACTCTACCTAACTAATCGCTGAATCGCCAAAATGTATGTACGCGCTTAAGTTCCGTTAGACTGCACCAAATCGGATAATTCTTTTTTTATATGTTCGTTATTGTCGGGACAAGGTTTTATAAAAGAAAATTATTTTTTTATTGTTTTATTTCATTATAACTTAAGGTGAGTGACTGAATGAAAAAAGAGGTAAGTAGGTAGGTATGGTAGTGTAGGTAGGGTAGGGTAGGTAGTGAAAGGTAGGTGGGGTAGGGTAGGTAGTTAGTTGACGAAAGCGAAGCCGCGGGCACAGCTACTTTACAATAAATGTACGTGAACAGGTAAGGAAGTAACAACATTGAACAACCTATAACGAAGCAATCTGCAAATATAAAAGAAGACTTTATCTCTAGCAAAATCTTGAGCTTTATTTAGATTTCAACAACAGTCTCGTAAAGGAACTGCTGTCGCATACATAGTGATTGTTTTCGGTACATTAAATTGCCAATAGTGTAAACTTTTTGGACTGACGGTGGTTCGTGGTACGTGACAGGAAGTGCAAAAGATTGTAACACAGATATTATTAACATTGGAGTGTCATTGTGACACCTTTTTTAATATTGGCGACTTACAGAAAAAAGTAAGTATAAACTATAGAGTGCGCATATCGAGTATGAACTGTAGGCACTAGTATGAACAAGTAAAATCGTAAATTGGTGTCAAAACAGAGCGCGCCGTTTTTTTAAAACTATTTCAAAATAATTACCCTAATAATATCGGAACTGTGTGTATTCCATAGTCTTTATTAATATGGAATAATGAACCATTCAAATGGTGAAAGAATTATTAAAATAGGCCGAGTAGTTGTTGAGTTTATTCCTTACATACACACACACATACATACAAATTTTTACTCATAATATAAGTAAAAGTATAGAAGTAATATAACTGGTAATATAACTATAATCTCTTTACTTCCATTATATGGAGCTTAAAATCTATAATATATAGAATCCACTGAGTAATTTATGTATTTAGCTCAAAATACAAGTTAGTAGTACAACCTTGTTTGTACACAAAGCCTCAATACTTAACTTACAAAGTAAGTACAAGAGTCTAAAGATCAGGTCTGAGCAGATAGTGACAGTGACAGAGCATCTCAATAACCCATTTCTCCCCGTTGACTCATACTACGACGTACGCAGATAAGAAAGTTATTATACTTTATATGCTACAACTATGCGGACATACTCGTACAATGCATATAATGCTATTTTAATGACGCGCCATGCAAATTTAAAACCTTTGGTATTGGAAGTATAAATGGTTTAATTCTTGCTTATCCCATGGTTTATCTTTATTTTACGTAATTATTTCAATTTTATCACTGGCCGGATTTTCGGGATCATAAAGCCCGCGTTGACAATAAATCTACCAGAATGCTTACATGACACATGTCTTGTGTCGGTCCAGTGATAGCCTGGGTCCAAACTAAGCTTTTAGGCTTGAATAGGGAAATTCTTTAACAGCATAAAGTTTCGCATTGTATGAGAATTACAGTCCTTTGAAACATTAGATCAAGTGAAAGACTCATCGTCCTCCACGTTTTACACAGTGGTAATAGACGCACTCGATAGAAACCGATGGAGGCAGATCATCCAATCAAGATTTGAACCCAATGCTGACCACGATCCTCAGACATGAGGGACCGACTACAGAGAGAGAGAGAAACATTAGTAGTTTTTATTTCAAGTTTCTTTTACTAGACTACTACTACTACTACTACTTCTACTAGAGTCTAGTTGCGCGGTTCCAAAATGTCATTCTTATAGAGAAGAACCGACAAGTTCTTCAAACACCATAAGTTACTATTTAAAGTACCTAGATACCTAGTAACCTCATAGTGCTTACAATTACAAAGTTTAGCTGTCGACAATTACCCGGTGATATATTGAGGCGATCTCATGTTAAGTCTAGACATAGTCCCAGATTATGCATGTATTTAATTGTGTCACTATGTGTACATGTCATTATTCTTTATAGAGCTGAATGTTTGCATCACAATTGTTCAATCTGCATAATTAGTGCGTTTTTAATGTCGCTATTAATATAATGTGTGTGTGTGTGTTGTCGCATAATAAACGAGAGGTGACATTATCTGTATTTTTTTTTTCTTTAGGAAAAAACTACTCCCGCACTAAGGAATTTAATCCTTGAGTCGCGGGGGGTTTTACAAACATTCAAATATCAAATCACATGCACAAAGAACACCCAGACTTAAAAAAAGCGTTTGTGGATCACAAAAATGCTTGTCCCATGCGGGGATCGTACCCGCGGCACGTCGCGCACAGAGGTAATTGGCGTGGTGACCTATACCACTCGGCTATCGGTGAAGTAAAATTTTTGTTGTCTTTTTGTCTAGCTTCCTCTTGTGAAAGTGAAAAGAACAGACGATTTCAACCGTTATGCATACCCCTAGATGCCTTTATTATTGCCTTTTTACAACCCTAGGTTGGACAAAATCTATGAGGATTTTGGTACGCCGGAACAAAAAAGAAGGTGTTATGTGAAATGTTTTTTTTTTATCTTAATAAGGAAATCTGATATAGCTCTGTTATTTCTGCCTTCACTATATAATTACCTATACATAGTAGAATAATATATATTACAAGTTTTAATGATCGTAATCCTTTTACTTTCAATTAAAAACCCGTCATAAGAATTAAGTTTACCGTATATTCACTTTCACAAAATAAATTTATTGATCATATAAACTTTTAATTACATACCAGGCTTAATAAAATACATTAATTTTGACAAATATAATAATTGTTAGATATAATATTATGCAAAAACTTGCTCTTATAATTTTCGATTTGACGACATGAATTATTATTAGGTATTAAAATTTGTTTCTTAAAGACACTTTAATAAATTGACTCATAAGTACTCCTAAATATATAAAAATATCATTAAACTGTACGGAAATCACAAAAAAAGGCAGATAGATAATTTTAAATCAATACAACGTTACAAACTTTATAATTTGATTGCAAATAATAATAATAATAATAATAATTTATTTATTTTCAGACCATGGTGTCCATTTTGTTAGTAACAATGTTCTTATAGACTAGTGTTAGTAAAACTTAAGCTACCCACAACAAGACATAAAAAGGATGGAAACACAACAATCACTGCTGCGCCATCCCATGACAAATAGAGCAGCAGCGACTGATGTAACTGCAGTCCAGCCGACTAGCGATCATGCTAAGGATGCTGTTGGCGCTGCCACGTACTCTACGCACCAGGGATGCGCATCTTTTTCGTATTGTAGCGTAAAAGCAGTCTATGCGATTTTCAGCAAACATCCCTGATGCACTACAGAATCGCCGCAGCCCCATCAGCACCCTGAACGCATTATTAAATTGGACTCGGAGGGCACTGTAAGACTTTTGAGTATAGTCGGCCCACAGGCTGCACGTGTAAAAAGATGTACAATAAGACCGGAAAAGTGTAATTTTTACTTCCGGCGAACACCGTGCAAACCTGCGGGCTATCATGTTCGCTCGCACTGCCAGTGACCTCCGTTCCCTCTCGATGTCATCATTGTCCTTGAGGTCAGAGGTAAGTATATGTCCTAGGTACTTAAATTTAGACACCCTACGCAAGGCTGTACCATTCAGCGTAATGTTGGGGAACACGACACCTGTGCTGTTTCCTCTGGCCTCAAAGACCATGACTTCACTTTTGAGTGGATTATATGCTAATCCGTGTTGCTCAGCATAGGCTTCACAAATGGCCAGCAGTTTTTTAATACCACACACCGATGCACTCAGTAGCACCATGTCATCCGCATAGCTTATGTTGTTTACATTAATTCCGTCTATGTGACAGCCTATCCGGGTGCCACTGAGTGCCACAATTAGATCGTTCATATACAGGTTGAATAGGGTAGGAGAGGACAATCCCCCCTGCCTCACCCCGCACTCCAACCTGTATGATTGCGACATGCCTTCTGACCATCGCACGCCATTGACCTGATTACCGTACCAGTACTTGCAGATGTTGATGAGTTCTATTGGTAGACTAGTGTTTTGTAACTTTTTCCATAGAATGTCATAGGAAACCAGGTCAAAAGCTTTCGAAAGATCAAGAAAGCAAGCTTGAACTGCAGTTTGGCGTTTAGTATAGTATTTGACAGCATGCTTAACACACAGGACTGCACTTTCAGTGGAGAGTCCGCTCCGAAAACCGAACTGATTGTCATGAAGCTCAATGTGTTTGGTCAGCTGTGAGTTCAACATGCTGTCAAACACCTTCGAAACCACTGTGGCAAGAGAGATAGGTCTATAGTTATTCCTATCTGATAGATCAGCGGTCTTATTTTTAACAATAGGTATTACAATTGTTTTAATCATCTCTTCCGGCAGATATGAATGGCTTAGACAAAGGTTAAACAGCATAGACAACAATCTCGGCAAGTGGGGTCCAGCATGTTGCAGATGTTCGATACTCAACCCGTCATGGCCTGGAGATTTACCTCTAGTCATTGATTTTATTATCAACTGCACATCTCTGGTGGTGCATCTAAAACCTAATTTTTCACCGTTCTTAACATTAATCATCGACTGCGAGGACCCCAATGGCGATTTTACAGTAAAATGTTGTCGAAACAGATCAGCTATTTGACTCGTATCGCTTACACCATCGATACACACAGGATTAGACGGTTTGTTATTAAGTTTATTCGTGGCTTTCCAAAAAGATCTAAAATCGTTTTTTGAGTGGTGAGAGGCCAAGATATCCATTTTCACCTGTTCTTGGTGGTTCTGACACCATCTCAGTCTATTCTTAAAGATTTTCTTGGCCTCATACATCTCGTTATAAATTGTACCTGAATTTGGTTTGCCATACCAACACCACAAATTAAATGTCCGTCTAGCTTCTCTGTGTGCCTCGCTAACATGTAAGTTCCATCCTGCAACAGGTTTCTTTTTCTTACGTAAATATTTACTACGTTTATTACACATTGCTGCCTCTTTTAATATTTTTACAATATTGTTATACAATCTGTCAATGACTTGTCTGTGCTGCAAAATATTACAAGTGTAATCCGCACATCTTATAAATTCCTCTGGAAAGTCAAGAAGTCTTAAGAGTCTATGACATTCAGACATGTATTGACTAACTTGATCTACAGTTCTCTCCCCCCATATAACCTCATTTACAGTTGATTTACATTCTGGTAACTTAGGTGAAATTATGCCCAGATTACACTCCATTATCAACGGAAAGTGGTCCGACCACAGTACATCATACTTAACAAACACTCTGCGCACTGACGGCACAGCTGCCTTAGAGACTATACAGTGATCAAGCCATCTTTGCGATCCGTGTGCCTCGCTCACAAAAGTGAAACAATCAAACGAATTAGAAACGCCTCTCAACATTTCTACATCAATGCAAGTCCACTCCTGGTCCGCACAAAATAAAGATAGTTCGTTATAAAATTGCTCAGTAGGGTGCGCATTAAAATCACCTAGTATGTACACACAATCAATGTTACAACTGTCTATGATAGCACTTACCGACCCGAGGATGTCCGTAAACTCGACCAGATTCGAAGCTGAGTCCACAGGCATGTAAACATTCGTCACTAGTATAGACCGCTCAGGTAACACTACGCGTATCGCACATATTCGCGGATTATTGCACGGCACCACTATCACATTAGGAAATACTTTTTGCCGCCAGAGTATTCCGAGACCGCCGTGAGGCCGTCCTCGTAACATGCCCGACGACATGTCTACCGCCGAGGTCCCTGTGTAGCTAAACTCTTCATCAATACTACTCAAGTATGAAATTTCACTGGGCAGCAACCATGTCTCCTGAAGAGCTATCAGGTCACAAGCTTTACACAGCTCACGTATTCCATTTACAGAGCGTTTGACACTCTTACAATTAAAAGTAGTGAATTTGTAAAAGTCCCTAGCCATTTAATTTTGTTTGTTAAAATGACCGTTATCAGAAACTTTTATTGTCTCTGTCGAAGATTTATTCTTGAAATATACAAAGCGTCTGAAAATTATACCGCTGGGCCATAGTTTTTCATCCAAAAACATCTGTAATTTTGATGCAGTTACATAGAACTTATAGGCGTCGTGGTCACTTTGCTTCTTCATTACAATTTTCTGTAAGGTAACATTTTCACAGGTTTTACCATAAATATATTTACAAATATCCGATTCTGACGTTCCTTTATGTATATTCGTAATGAATATGGGTATTTTTCGTTCGGCCGCTCTAAAATTATATTCAGTTTCAGCTGTACTGCTTCCCATCTTTCCCTTTAAACGATTATTCCTTATTGGTTTACGTTTTTGTACTAAAGTCCAAGCTTGTTCGTTGTGATTTTTGTTATCCTTTGAACACAACAGTACATTCGCAAACGTATATTTCTTTGAATCAGTCAGCTGTTCGCATACTTCGTTATCTGCGGCCGGCGATGACTCACAAACCTGCTCGACCGCTCGAACAGTGCTACACGTCACCGCGCGCCCCGCTTCTTCGACGATCGTCTGCTCGCGATCTACCGCCAATATTATATTTGTCGGGATATCTTTTCGTCCCACCACGGAATTGCTCTCAACCGTCATACTTTGATAATTCAGATCATCATTTGGTGATGAATCGGATTCTGGTATGTCATTTGAATCGCGAATAGAAGATTCATTGAGCTGTGACAAACCCATAGGCCCGCTATCTCGCCCGTGATAGGCACACGTACCACCTCTCTTAACATTCACATTCCTGCTTGAAAACGCGGGGACCGAGTGCAACTGCAACTGGCTTTTTACTTCTTCCTCCAATTGAGTTATTGAGACAAAAGAAGATTTGATATTCCTGATCTCAGCTTGCACTAAAACCAGGTCTTTTAACAGTTTAGACACGTCTAGGTGATCGAACGTTATAGGAGGTAGTTTCTCCAACTCGCGGGCTACAAACACTGGCATCACATCACTGTCTACTACCTTGAATAAACTGATGATGTCCATTAAGTCTCGATTTTCTTTGCCCTGTCCTTTACGCACTTTTTTCCGGTATTCGTCAGGTAAAGATTCAAATAGCAACGACTTTGCTTCATCAATTTGGTCACTGCTAAACGAGGACAAACAAATCTTCATTAAACTGTCTTCAGTTATAATCGAAATTTTATTTTGCACATATGACAAAAGCTCATTTATAACGATATTGCAACTAGCGCATTTCACTGTTGACGACATTTTTGAACGCTGTTTACGCGTAACCGGGACCACACACGCTAGCTATCGCTGCGCGCGCGAGACTGCAAAGATTGCTCTATAACGACATCGATCGTAGATTTTTTGTTAGAACAGAGTTTTAGTTTGAACTAGAACGTTGTTCTATAAATAAGGTTAGAAAACCAGTAGCCCACCAACCCTATGTTAATTTAATACCTACAGTAAACTCGTAAATATATTACCGTATTGTATTCAGGTCAAAATAACTTGAATCTTGATATCAAGGACGAGTAACACAATACTACTAAAGATTTATGTTACAGTAACTTAATATAGAGATCGTTAATTTATTCTAAGTTACAAATGATTTATTGGATAAAAATTCAAAGAGGTTTGATATTTTGATTATTAATTAGTAATGTAGTAATCTGCGATGTGAAATTGAATGATTTAATGTGGTGTGGGCTGAATTAATTAATATCCTCTTACTATATACGTTTGTGTATTGTGGGTGTGCGAAAGTTTTGCTATACTTTCCGTTTAACATTAATTAAATATATAAATAAATGTGGACAACATCACATTCATTGCTCTGAACCCAGAGTAAGCAGCTTAAGCAATTGTATTATGGAATCAAAAATATCAAAATCAACGAAGGTACCACAAACATCCAGAGCCGAGACAATGTAGAAAAGTGATTTTCTACATTGACCCGTCCAGGTATCAAGCCCGGGACTTTAGACCTAGCGGAACTTTGAAAACCGGTGTGTACGCCACTCGACCAAGGAGTTCGTCGATTTATTTTACAGACATTAAAATAAAATATTAAGAAAAAATATACATACATAGTACATAACCTGTTCTGTGGACTCTGTGGTATATGACTATACTATAGCAAATAGTCGAGGTCAACGACAACAATAATATATTAAACAAAAATATTAAGAAAAAACTTTGAGAAAGGAGGGTTTCGATCGAATCCAAGAATCCGGGAAACACATCCAGGATACCAATTACAAATATTGGACGGGGAACAAAAGCTTCATGACACATCAGCTTAAAAAAGCGCTAAATATTCAACTAACAATAGAACGCCATTTAAAAAGGAAATTGCAATTTATGCGTAACTAGATACATAGGTGCAATACGGCGGCGCCGGCGCAGGCTGTCTGACTCGTGATAGATATGGCCAGAAGGTTTACTAATGTAAACACTGTAGAATTTATTATAAAAACTTCATAATGAAAATAAAATAAAAATATCTACAATGAAAATCACTTAGAAATAAAAATTCGTTTTTAGTTTGCTGACACAAAAATCTTTTCTTTAAGGCGCTTCACGAATTATTGTTTCGTTTGCGAGTAGGCGGAGTCTAGCGGACTGAAGAGCCAATCTGGAAATGGAAGACAGTGATAATACTAACTGCTTGCTAACGGGATGAAAAGAGATAAACATATGTCAAGGCCGCGAAAGATCGTCTTAGAAATAATAACGTAAGCGACAAAATGGAAAATCTCTTATTAATTGAAATCTTTCGAATGTAATAAGAAATAAATCGACATTTATTTATTTAGGATCATTATGATGGTTTTACATCAAATAGTTTTAAAAAAAATAACATTAAGTTAATTAGTTAGGTGCATAGAGCAAAAACACTGTTTATAAGAGCTGATTTAAAAAAAAACTATCGAGGAAAGTTTCTTTAATACCGTTACTAATCACCAATTATTTTTATTATATCCTCTTCTATCTAGGAACCAAATATCAAGTCAATATCTTTTATAGTTGCTAAGTAAAAAATATTATAACTCAGTTCTATTAGGTATAACAGTAGTAAGAAATGTCCTGCATTAAGCCATCCTGTAGGTCGGTGTTCAATATACGACATCACCAACATATCCATCGGACTTGCCTTTCTGTATAGTGATTTATCATGTCCAGGTAATGAGGCGACTATTTTAATTGCGACCCAATATCTTGTCCTACAGCATAACGCGGTGACGGCGACAGCTTCGCGCCACTATTTGCATACTTCGATTAAACCTAATGCGCCGGTACTGCACGCAAATACAAGTCATTAAATTCATGTTATATATCACATCCTACGTAGGCTATTTCTGGGTAATTAAATAGAAGAAGTAGAAAAGGAGTGGTCGGTTGCATTAGACCAATTTTAAATCAAGGTGTGAAACTTAGATACTCAATTACATACAGAAAAAATGTATGGACAAGCACGTTCGGCGATTGAGTTAATTCACGATAAAGGAGATCCCAGGATTAACAGCAGGCAATAAAAACGTCGAGTTAAAGAACTCATGTAATAAAACAAAAGAGAGAGAGAGACTGAACAAAGACAACATCTAGCTAGGTATAAGCATCTATAAATTACATTAATTAATCTAAATATCTAAATATGTCTTGGGACAATTCACACTCGGCCATCTGATCCCAAACTAGGCAGAGCCTGTATTATGGCAACCAGACAACTGATAAACATACTTATATATTTGTAAATACATACATACATACTATATAGATAAATTACACCCAGATACAGAACAAATGATCATGCTCATCACACAAAGACTTGTCCTTCGTGGGAATCGAACCCACGACCTCCGGTTTAGCAGTCAGGGTCACTAACCACTAGACCAACAGGCCCATCATTTATGCCTATACCTATATAGGTCACAGCAACCCGAATATTATCCATATAAACGATATTCTTGTACTAACAATAACCAATCAGTTTATTGAAATCCAGCCTAAGCATTGTTTGGCTCCAACCTACTGATTAATGATGCTGTAAGCACGAATACTGTTATACCCATAATGCCTCTGCTATTAACATTAGCAGGAATGGTAATGGATTTTAAGGTGTAGCGTAACTACATCTTAATCGTTAAAAACCTTATAGCCCATTAATCATCTATGTAATTAATATTGCCTTTTTTAAATATAATATTGTGACATCATTATCTCCCAGGCCTGTTCCCAATTATATGGGGTCGGCGCAATATTGCTTCCATTCATCTCTAAATAAAATAAATAAAATGACATTTTTTGCTACTAAAAAAAACACGGTATTATTAGATATCAGTCTGAAAAAAAACCGTAGCAAAAAGTAGATGGCTCAGCTGATGCTGTACCGGGACGAGCACGACCCGTCACAGCGCTGATTTTCAGCCATTCCTACTCCCTAAGTTGTAATGGGAGAGTTGCAAGACGAGCTGGCTACACCAGTCGCTAGGTAATTTCTTAAAATCTATGATGTAATCTAAGTAAATTTTATAGTTAAGTTTGTAAATATTAAGATATAAAAAATGTAAAAATGACTGGACTCTAAATTGACAATGTTTTTCATACTGCGTGTTGTTTGTGTGCCTGCTAAATGAATAAAAATGTCGAATTAGAGTTCTATAATATAGAATAAAATAAAGTAAACAAAAATCAATGTCTATTATTTGTCATCTCAGCATTCACTCCTTTCTGTCTCATATCAACTTTCACACAATAATACTGTTTAAAGACATCAATTTAATATGCATTAACCCTTCCCGATACGGCAAAATAGATACCTATTAATCTACACAGGATTAAACCTTGGTTTCGATTATCCAAATCATAACTGCGTTAATTGAGTTATCGAATATCTAAAGAAGCGAAAACGTTAAAAACGAGACAGTATTTTCAAAAATTTCAAATATTATATTATACATTTTATTTATTTTGCTGGCAATTTAGTTTTAAGCGAAATTACCTTTACGTTAATCCAATTATAAAACCGATTTTAGCCAACGGTCTCAGAAATCAATACCAGTATAAAGTGTGTACGCCTTCATTACACAAGCGGTATATTATATCAACCAGTTTCACTAAGTAAGAGGTGCCTTAGAATAACTTTAAATCAGTGTTGTTATTATCATAAGTCCATAACAGTTATGGGCGTTGAATATTTGAGCATTTGCTTTACGGACAAAACAATTGGCAAAGGAATGTGACCCTAGGTAGCTGACCAGTGATGTCTTGCATCTGGGTAGCTTAATGATCAACAGTAGAAATTGTATACCATTTTAGTGTAGCTGGTATTTTAGAGACTCGTTATTGATAACAACTACAAAATAGACGTTAAATAGTGTTTGGTATATAAAGGTTACTTTGAAGTTTTGACGGGCCTGTTGCTCTAGTGGTTAGTGACTTTGACTGCTAAACCGGAGGTCGTGGGTTCGATTCCTACCCAGGACAAATCTTTGTGTGATGAGCGCGATCATTTGTTCTGTGTCTAGGAGTAATTTATCTATAAATTGTATGTATTTAGAAATATATAAGTATTTTTATCAGTTGTCTGGTTACCATAATACAAGCTCTGCCTAAATTTGGATCAGATGCCAGTGTGTGAGTTGACCCAACATATTATTATTTATATTACTCGCTGTTTCCCGCCCGCGTGGATTTCAGTTATCGCGATAAAAAGTAGCCAATGTCCTTTTTCAGGCTCTAGACTATCTATATACCAAATTGCATTTAAATCGGTTCAGTAGTTTTGGCGTGAAAGCGCAACAGACAGACAGACATAGTTACTTTCGCATTTATAATATTAAGCAAGGATAATTAATTACTCGAAGTAAGATACTCTAACAAAGGTAAAATTGTCCTAACATATTCAATTCTCATTCAATAAAAGAAAAGGAATTACTGAAAGGAATAAACGTATGAATATGTACTACTCCGCACAACGCATGAATTCTTGGAATCGCCTGACAAACGGCCTGCAAAAATGGAGGAAAATGATCTCAACAATGTTATACATATCAGAAAGTAAAAACGTGATATATTGGCTTGTATATACTACAATAAGAAATGTTTTGTATTTTAGATCTATCTACGTAAGTAGGTGTTATTTCAATATTTTTTACTCACCTATGTAGATATGTGCTAACTAGCCGAAGTCCCTATCAAAATATTTAAATAAGTTTTTCTTATAATATCTAATTACACTATATCAGATTTTTTAACCACTCTTAGTGTGACTGAGAGAGAGAGCAATGGATATGGATCCCATTATGGTCCATGCAGGGATCGAACCTACACCAAGTCGCACAGTGGTGTATACCTTCGTATATCCCTTCACCTTCCGTACAGACTTATAAAACCCTGTATATTCATCGAAGCAGGCATTAACTATTTTTTTGAATTTATACTCCACTTTAACCACGATCCTATCTCATGTATTATAATTAACCTTACTTTAACGGATTTGAGCATCAAGGTTATATGAAAATAAATTAAGCATCATATAATAAATGCAATCAAACCCGCAGCACAAGCTGAACGTGGAACCCAAACTATCTCAATTCTCAAACCTTGAACCACACCAAATAAATGCGGGCTATATCTATATTTTTCCGACAATTTGCTGCAAAATATTCATTATCAGCTCAGTGGCATCCTGTGGATTATTTTACATTTATCACTGGTATCCGGCCAGACCAGCAACAGCAAGTTAACACTACACAATCGTGTTGGGTCCTGCACGGATCAATTTAGCATGTTGCTTCTTACATATTTTGTTGTGAGTTTTGTGAGTGTATATGGACGAGATTTTGCATGTGAGTATTGTCTTAGTTATAGGTTTATGTTGTGTGAAATACTGCAACGACTGTACCTACTTAAACGAAGTTAACAGAGATTGCAGACTAGTTGAATAATGACTTATACTTATCTTGAAAGCAAAGACAGCTGGGTAAAATTGGCTGAGTTCTTGTCGTGAAAAACTGATGCAAGTTAAGTGCGCCGTACGTGATGCAGATAAAGATTTTATGCTCTGTTATATAACCTTATCTATGTTAGACTAGACATATTTAAATAGGTGGAGCGGCAATATTTACAGATGCATAGAAACCCGTTCTGTTGTAGCAAATATTTTAATAACCCAAATGAGCCTTGTGTGATGTTCTGTGATGTGACGATTGACTCTTCTCAAACAGAAAATAAATAAATCCATGGAGATGTGAATAAAATACATCATGATAATTTTGCAATCACCGCGTCCTTATTAAAACTACTTAGTAACATATGTACGCAACTTAAAACATTATAAACATTCGGGTTTATAATACTCACTTTTAAATTTACTTTCATTTATGTTTTAATTTCAATTGTTATAAATTGATATATTTATATAGATACTTTAAAAAAAGATAAGTCAAAATTAAAAATTTAGTTTAAAAAAAAAATTAAAATTGTTAAATAGGCTGGAATAACACTAAAATCAAATTCTCGGAAGTAGAAGCTAGGGTTTTAATGTTTTTTTTTTAGTTTAGTTTGTAATGTTTGTTTGTGTACTACTTACACCTAATATTTAATTACAGCATCACTAGTGGACCCGACATGGCAAGACATCATTGCCCAAGGCGGTATGCACATCGGAGGCGGGCGGGCGAAGCGATTCATTGCCATTGACCAAAACCAGGTAACCCATGTAGTTGTATAATCCTACATAAATATGTGTATGTAGGTGTATAAGTGAAATTCACGTATAGAAGTTGTATTTTATTATCATTCTTGTATAGGCAGATGGCGATCTGGAGTCTTCTGCCTCCCTTGCTGTATATCCTCAATAATACTTTGCTTTATGCACATCGTGAGGGTTTTATGACTTAATATTTTCCTATTTATTTTAATTTCTGCAAATTGTTAAAAGTATTTTTATAACAATGTTGTGAATTGCGATCAAATACTAGCAATTTTAAATTCCATTGATTGTTACATCGTTGTTTTCGAGAAACAATAGCCAAATAAAAAACAAGCGAGCATTACATTTATAGTCCCAAGTAAAAGTGCGTACCGTAACAAAACATTGTTTAAAAAAATAAAGAGTCTGGGAATTAAATTTCAATTGATTTATATTTTAAACAACATTCCTTTTGAAAAATGTATTATAAACAATATATAAAGTTACTATTATAAAATTATTTTGCAATTATTAAATAAGTAAAATTTTTACGACTTTTTTTACGTTTAAACTTTTTTAGCATAATCTATAACACTTATTACACTATCCTAAACATCCCAATACATTATCTGAATTAAGAAGTCCAAATGTCAAAACATTTGCTTTGTTTGCATTAAGGAAGACTGAATGCGATCCTAAACTCAGGATAAGGTATATAGACAGCTGATTAAGCAGATGACAATTCCATTATTAGCTATTTACTAGAGAAACTAATAAAACAGTGCTTAAATAGTCGATTAAATAAATATTATTTTTTTATTAAATTATCCTAAAACTTTGTAATATCATTTAAATAGGGACCTGTCATCCTTAAGTTTTTACGACACGTTTATATTCATAAAATTATTAACTAGATGCATCATAAAACCTGCTACGCATACAAGCTGCAAGTCGTTAAATTTATACAAAACCGGTCTATCAATTAAACTTGTCAATAACATAAAAATGATCGCGAACCATAAACTTGGAGTAACAATTTCACACTTTACAACATATCAAAAGCTATTTAGAATGAACCTGTGTAATGATAGGTTTACACTGCGACACTGCTTATAAATCAAGCACTCAGTGTACCTATGTAAACACGGCAAACTAGATAGGTTTACAGGCCACACTAACATTTTATATTATATATACAAGCTGTCCCCTGCAACTTTGTTCGCGTGTTTTAGTTTCAACGGTTTTTCATTTTTGCAACATTTTTCATTTATGCTCCGCTCCTATTGGTCGTAGCGTGATGTTATATAGCCTATATCCGTCCTCAATAAACGGACTATCCAATACAAACAGAATTTTTAAATTCGAACCAATAGTTCCTGAGATTAGCGCGTTCAAACAAACAAACAAACTCTTCAGCTTTATAATATTAGTATAGATTACATTTTATTATATTATACACTAAACATTTCATTACATATTATAATCTGCTTACATAAGCTGAATATAGTAATAAAAATGTACATTGACGTGTCTGTAAACTGGCCGCTTGTCGAGTATGAGAATTTCATACTGACTTACCCACCGTTAGGGTGGGTTGTTTCAAACCGTCTGTTATAGTAAGTCCGTACGTCAATGTTAATTCAGTATGAAATTCTCATACAAGCGGCCATATTTAATATTAACAGACACGTCAATGTATGTTGAAGCAACCGGCCCTAGTGTCGTAATGTAAGCCTAGCTTTAGAGTGTGTGACTATGTTGCGCTGGCGCCGGGCCTTCGAACATGTTTAGCAACTGATTCCGGGACCAACAACATCATTACACTTGTAAAACATGCGCAATTAGGCTTTATTTCCCTGACCAACTTAAGTGTATCTTAGAGCGACAGTAAATCAATAGGAAACAAAATACTGTATTATTTTTTGGTGTAATCCAGGGTGCATTTTTTCATATGTATTTTAAGCGACTGCACTATCGCATTAAGTTATAAGTAATCTATACTAATATATAAAGCTGAAGAGTTTGTTTGAACGCGCTAATCTCAGGACTACTGGTCCGATTTGAAAAATTATTTTAGTGTTGGATAGCCCATTTATTGAGGAAGGCTATAAGCTATATAACATTACGCTGCGACCATAAGGAGCGGAGCATAAATGAAAATTGTTGCAAAAATGAAAAATTGTTTAAACGAAAACACGCGGACAAAGTCGCGGGGGACAGCTAGTAACTTATAATGATAGTCGTAAAGGAGATTTATAAATCTATACTAATATTATAAAGCTGAAGAGTTTGTTTGTTTGTTTGTTTGTTTGTTTGTTTGAACGCGCTAATATCAGGAACTACTGGTTCGAATTGAATAATTCTTTTTGTGTTGGATAGTCTGTTTATTGAGGAAGGCTATAGGCTATATAACATCACGCTACAACCAATAGGAGCGGAGCAAAAATGAAAAATGTTGCAATAAACAACCTAAAACACGCGAACAAAGTCGCGGGGGACAGCTAGTAGATAATAAATGTTCAAGTAAAAAGGACCCTAACAACATTGAAGAACAGGCAAAAAAGAATCGTCGTCAAACATTATGTACCTACCATTATTCGTCATTACATTTATTTATTAATTTTAAAATTTAGATTCTGGTATTCACTAATGAGAAAAAAAATCTTAAATTTCTTATTCTTGTGAAATCTTTCGGTATTTGTAACCATTAATTGAATTGCTATTAAGATAACCAAATCTATATTATTTAATTAAATTTTTATTAAGATAATTAATACGCCGCTTAAATCATCTGCGTAAAAAAAACGATAAGAAACAAACATTGGTTTTACCGACAAAGGAAAAACTCGTATAGTGGAGTGTCTGGGGGTTTTGACCTCAGACTTTTGTTACAGTGAATGAATTTAAATGGACAAGGGGGGGTTTTCTTTTTTATACTATAAAGTGTAAAGTTTACCCAAAATTTTTTTGTGCTTATGATTTTTTTATTATTTATTCAAAAATTATAAAACATTAATACTTGAGAATGTAATTTTATCTCAAACATTTTTTTTTCGTATCTATAGGTACGTTGAATAATGCCTAAATAGACATAAGATAATATTTTTATTTAAAGGGTCATACGAAAGACGAAAAAATCAACTTTGTACAAGTTATTCCTAGAAGTTTCAATTCAGTTAAAAAGTGTAAAAAATGTTAATTACGTGATTGATGGAGGCATGTTGTTACATCGTTGTAAATGCCAATGGAATGAAACCTTTAAAATTATATGTGAGCATTATATAAGATATTTAAAAAAATATTATAACAGCAACACGTATGTGGTATTTGATGGGTATAAAAAAGACAGTATCAAATCAGCTGAAAGGAATCGTCGTGCATTATAAAATAGATGTACAGATATTGAATTCAATGAGCCAAGCAGAGAGCGATACAGACAAATTAATTGTTGATACAGAAATTAATTTAGGAACAAAAATGTTGTTGTCGTCTCAGAAGATATTGACGTCCTCGTTATATTAACAGCATTGGTGAATCAGAATCGTAATATTCTCGTAATATTTTCTAAAACCATCCCGAAACAAAGTATAACAAAAAAAAATTCCTAGGAAAAGTTTAGAAAAATCGTATCAAAAATGTAAAGAACATAATTTTTTTTTACATGCCTTTACAGGTTGCGATACAGTTTTTTTGTATTGCAGAATTAGCAAAAGTATTAAAAATTCAAACGAAGACTGTAATAATATATTTCAAGCGGGTGCAGCATGTATTTTGGGTTTATACGGAGCTCCAGCAAAAATTAAAGATTTGAACTCATTGAGGTTCCATTTCTTTGTAAAAGGAACAGCCATAAAAACAAGTGTTCTTTTGTCATCATTACCTCCTACAGCTGATGCAGCGTTTGAACACCTTAAAATAGTATATCTACATATCCAGCTATGGT
Organism: Diachrysia chrysitis; assembly: GCA_932294365.1. Taxonomy (NCBI): domain Eukaryota; kingdom Metazoa; phylum Arthropoda; class Insecta; order Lepidoptera; family Noctuidae; genus Diachrysia; species Diachrysia chrysitis. The sequence continues at coordinate 4,962,712 of OW028662.1, read as the reverse complement.
TAGGAAATGTAGATATTGAAAATGTAGACATTAAAACTTCGGGCTGGAAGTATTTTAATAACATGCTTATCCCAATAACAATGAAACAATCACCTTCAGATAATTTATTGAAAATGTTGTTTTGGAGTTGCAAAAAGGGTTGTGGAGCTGCTTGTGGATGTCCAAAGAGTGGCTTATACTGCAGTGTAGCATGTCTACAGTGCAGCGAAAATACTTGTTTTATTACTCCACCAATCATTGAAATAAGTTAAGTTGAAGAAAATAGTTAAATAGCCAAGAATTTAACTTGTTTAACAAATAATTTCTTGATATTTTTTTTTCTTCTATTTTCCTTCATTTATTTCTTTCTCCTAATTACTATCTCTATAAGAATATATAAATTAACTTAATTTTTGTGTAGAAAATGTTCTACAGCTTTATATTATTAGGTATACTATCAAAATTATAATTCATTTTTTTTTATCGAGATCACAATTTTTTAATAGGTAAACTTTTTTGTATATATTATAAGCTAAACATTCCACTTTGAATTATAAAATTTCATTCACTGTAACGGAAATCCGAGGTTTTCATGTTTTTAACGCCCCAGGCACTCCACTAGTAACACATTTAGATAATACTATCTGAGCTACGTTTTAATAATTATTAATTAAAAATTTAAATTTAATTATTATTATTATTTGTCTCTATTAAAATATACAGAATAAGTAATATTAGAAATGTCCTCTCCAACAGTATCACAAAGGGTCTCTTTTGCCTAGCCTTTTCCCAAGCTATGTTTGGGTCGGCTTCCAGTCTTACCAGATTCAGCTGAATATCGCATTTTACATGGAGCGACTGCCTATCTGACCTTCACAACCCATTTTACTCGGTAACACAGTATCCCATGGTAAGACTGGTTGTCAGAGTTCTCATGACTTAACGACTGCCAAAGATCGATGTATGACAGTCGGGACCAACGGTTTGACTTGCTTTCCGAGGCACGGAGGGGTCTCGCTGTGTTTTCAAATGGTCACCCATCCGCGGACAAACCGCGGCGAGCGCGGCTTAACCTTCATTATCGGTCAAACCGTACGGTTTACACTTAGCCACGAGCCTCTCATTCAAATACAATTATTATTATTAAATCGTTACTTTCATCACTATGTATTAAATTGAGTAAAGAAAAGTAAAGGAAATGGTGAAATAGTTAACAACACTACTACTTACGTGTAAATTGAGTAGAGTTACACAAAGGGTATTGTTTGGACAATAAAGTACCAACAGACCGCAAAAAATGGCTGTCATACAACAAAAGAATTACTGATCATTATGAATCAGTATCTACATAGGTAAATCTTACTTCCTATAAGTGAATCAGAGATACATTTTGTTCAAAAATTAAATACGTTTAAATAAAAATGTAGCAAGCAAGAAAAAAAACTAAGAAAAGAAAAAAAGGATAGTGGTCTTCAGGACAGTGGGTGTGTCTCAAAATGTACCAAATATGATAATAAACTCCTTTTTTTCTATTATTTTTTTTTGTTGCTTGGCATCTATTTTCATCTTTTGTACTTTAATTCAAGAATTGCTAAATAAAAAAAATATTCTTATTCATCATATTTTTGATAACATCTTAATACGTCACTTAAAGTATGAATGAAAATTAACATTATGCATTTGTATTTATTTATATGAAAACTGCCAACAAGACATGCTAAATAATTTGTGCAAACTTAACATACTTGATTAAACGCACTGTGGCTCAAAATTAATTAAACACTCACGTAAAATATGTTAGTATTTGAGCACACTACGTACTTACACGGCGAGTGTCACGATTTTATCATTATCTACAAGGCACCTAATGATCCTAAAATGAAAGACAGAATTATGTTGTACAGAAATGTTTTCTTAAAAGAGGCACGTGAGAAAGTATGTCTTTTTAAATTAAGTAAGTTTGTGGTCCAATTCGTTAAAACTTATTTTAAGCCATCGGTATCTTTTTCACTTCTACATAATAAGAAAAGGACAGACGAAAACTAGAGATGTCAAATTTAGTTACGACTAAAATTTTCAATTACTCATACAATTTTCCCGACACCCAGAAACATGAGCACGAAAAAGACCGTGACTTCTAACGCAAACATGCTTAAATACCTTTAAGGGCTTGACCTTTTGACCAGGTTGCACTGGCCGTGGTCGCAAGCAGACTGGAGATGCGGTGTCATAGCTCCGTGCGTGATGTAGAAAATTTTTCATCTACCCCCAATTCTTCAATTCCTACACAGGACTTGCACTCAACGTGTTTTTGATAAACTCGATTCACCGTAACCCTTCTATAACATTTTCAGCGACTCCGAACACGAAATTCCATGAGGCAAATTGTTTTTCGATGTTTTGTCCATTATAAAATTCGCAACACACGCTAGAGATGATCCAACAAAAAACCGGCACTGTATTTAATCTAAATGACAGATGCATCTCAAACTCCGCTCTAAAATAGAAAACACTTACTATATTGTTTGCGTAATGTTTAGTTATATATTAATTTCTGCATGCTTCATCATTAGACGCTAATGTATAACTTATGCCAAATTGTAAATTTTCTCATATAAGTAAACTGTAACTGTTCTTTTGAGAATAAAGATTATTTAAACACAAAACAGTCGTGACGAAACAGCAACAAAAACAAAATAGTTTGATACCCAATTCCCGATACTTTTTTGACAGAATGTATACTAGTACTATCTCTCATTTTTCACGGACTATCCTCAGTATCGAGAATACCCGGTCCTTTGAAAGGCTTACGTGGGTACACAGGTCCAACACGCAGTAGTCTTGTTGAGAATTTTACTCTAAACTGGCCCATCCACCTCTGCTCTATGGAAGAACAGATATGAACGGTCCAACTACTACTATTATTATTATTCCGACGTGTCTTTTGGTTCTCTAAAATACAATCATGCTGCATACAGTTTTAATACGAAGTTTTTTGTTCAGGCTAACATTGCTCACCAAGAATGCGTGCTGCCAAACGGTCAAAATGGCCGCTGCAGGCACCTTCGTCATTGCGTCCAGGAAGAGTTCCGATCGGACTTCATCAAGTTTATGGAGTATGTCTGCATCATCAATCATGAGTAAGTAATAAATTTAGATACTATGTTTGAAGAGCATGGAGGCTAGTTAATATATTATTGTTAGACTTGAAAACCGTTGGGACTGCTTGTAATTTATACCTACTTATGCCTCTTTATTTACCTAGATAAAAATATTATATCGGGGTTAGATTGCATTGTCACGACTGGTCCCTAGTGAAAAAAGGAAGTAGTAGGTAGTAGGAAGTACCTACTGTACGCTGTATGGTGGCTTTAGCCGGTAGGAGTTCATCACACAACCCACGGTGGTGGAATTCCATGGCATTTTAAAACGGATAACAAAAAGCGTGGATAGGCAAGACTGATATTGTAACGTTAATATTTAAAAGCAGTATGAGGGCAGTAAGAGTAACCACTTACATTTTCAGTAATACCTACATAAAAATAAATAAATTAATGTGGACAACAACACATACATTGCTTTGAACCCAAAGTAAGTAGGTAGCTAAAAGCTAAAGCTTGTATTATGGAATCGGAAACAGCAATGTCATAAATTTGCTGTAATTTTTTGTTATTGTTATTAAATTGTTTTCTGATTATTGTTCAGTTTTATATAAAGTCTGTTAGTTTGTAGCTGTACACTGTACATATATATCATACTAGCTGTTCCCCGCGACTTTGTTCGCGTGTTTTAGTTTCAACGGTTTTTCATTTTTGCATCATTTTTCATTTATGCTCCGCTCCTATTGGTCGTAGCGTGATGTTATATAGCCTATAGCCTTCCTCAATAAACGGACTATCCAATAAAAAAATAATTTTTCAATTCGAACCAGTAGTTCCTGAGATTAGCGCGTTCAAACAAACAAACAAACAAACTCTTCAGCTTTATAATATTAGTAAGTATAGATATGACATTCCGTCCAATGGTTGCGTAAAAGAAATTGCCGTGCGCAATAAGGCCGCCCTTTGCGCCATTTGTACTTTTTTTCATGTTTGCTTTTGTTTGCGGTGTACAATAAAGAATAAATAAATAAGTAAACAGCGAAGGTACAATGGATAAAATTGATTTTCTACATTGACCCGTCCGGGGATCGAACCGGGACCGCAGAGCTAGCGACATCTTAAAAACTGGTGTGTACGCTTCTCGACTACGCAGGGCGTCGACGTACATAATGGTTTTAAACTCTCCTTATATTGATTTCATTTACTTCTTTTGTATGTTGATATGTTTCTATTAACTTAGGTCTGTCGGGGCGTGTTGCCCTGAAAAGTCTGCACTCAGCGGGGCCGAGGGTTTGGCGGGGGACTTGCCCGCCACCGCACCCAAGGAGGAGCAGAACGAGGCCATCATGAAAGTCTACAGGGCTGAGACTAGAGGTATGTATAGGTGTTACGGCAGTGGTAACAATTTGATATCGTTTTAAAAAACACTCCGGTTGTTTTTCTTTTCAGATACTTGCACCGGAATTAATCAGTGTAGCGTAACGTAACAAAAAATGTCAGGTAGTTTTAGAGATGTTTAACCCTTACAATAGCAAAACTTCTTAATAAATACTACCTTTACATGACTAAGTATCTAATCGAATATTTTTCACGACCATGTATTTTAAGGCTGTGGTCTGAGCACTCGTCAGCAAAGCCGCGTATTGGGAGCCAGACCTGCCAACCCTCGTGAGTGGCCGTGGATGGCGTCCGTCACCCCTGAGGGCTTCGAACAGTACTGCGGGGGAGTGCTCATCACTGACCGCCATGTGCTCACCGCTGCTCACTGCACCAGGAGGTACCTAACATACTTGTTTTACTTTGAATTTGCGTCTCTATGTTATATTGTTGATTTGACATGCGATAAGTGATTTAAATCGTTAAAGTTACAAAGTTGAGATTAAATCCTCTGCTTTTGATGACTATGGAATTGATTTTCATGACTAGAAGGTATAGGAAAGATCTGTTGATACTGATTCTTTTCTGCTACTGTATGAAATTTATGAATTATTTAAATTATTTAAGACTTCTGGAAAGTGCTACTTAGTATTAGCAAATTCAAAATTATATTCCAAACAGAATGCCATATTAAAAAGCTCTTTTTGTCATCTAGGTGGAAAGCCGAAGAACTGTTAGTCCGTTTAGGCGAGTACGACTTTAAGCGAAGCAACGATTCCCGAACCTACAACTTCAAAGTTACGGAGATACGACAACACGAGGGTTTCGAGATCTCCAACTATAAGAATGACATCGCCATCCTGAAACTGGACAGACCTGCCGTCTTCAACACTTATGTGTGGCCCATCTGCTTGCCGCCAGTCGATTTGTCCCTCACCGACGAACCGGCAATTGTTATTGGTAAATATTGACTGTTGTATTTCTCGTCGTGTCGAAAACTAGAGGAAAGGCAATTTACACTATCTTTCAAAATTTCACGTCCATCAAAATTGCCTTATTAGTGATGTAGATTTTGGTAGGTACCTGATAAATGTTCGATAACAGCACATACATGCGTATGTGCTTTAGCGAAAACAAGAAAAGGAAAAAAGAGAAAGGAAAGCATTTTTAATTCTTTATTCAGGCTGGGGCACGCAATTCTACGGAGGTCCGCACAGCAACGTGTTGATGGAGGTCAATGTGCCGGTATGGGACCACAACATTTGCGTTGCAGCCTTTAGTGACAGCATCTTCAATGAGACCATCTGCGCCGGCGGACGAGAGGGAGGCAAGGATGCTTGTCAGGTATGGTATTTGTAGGTCTAGAATACAGCATGGATAACTGGATAGATTGAGGGGTATAAGACTGATACCTTCGTCGTTTACTTCTTATCGTCCAGAATCATTTATTTGTCTTTACTATTGTATGGCGGTAAAGATTTTTGTGATCACACATTGAAGAAGCAAGCCAGAAGGCTAACAATTCGGGGGTTAGCTTATTAAAGGGAAATAATTATTGTGGTTATTTAAGAACTTGTTAGTGTTAAAAGTTGATTAAAAACAATGGTTTTGTAAGTTTACATATGAGTTACACTTATTTCGTTAGAAATTTCTACCAGTAGATAACGATTAATTTACTTATCCCATACTTAAAGCAGACCAACAATAGCTTGAATTTCTCACAACACATTTCAAGTGAGATATCATTTATGTTTTACAGGGTGATAGTGGTGGTCCATTAATGTACCAAATGCAAAGTGGGCGTTGGACGGTGATCGGCGTGGTGTCGTGGGGCTTGCGGTGCGGGGAACCGAACCACCCCGGCATCTACACCAGGGTCGACAGTTACCTCAGTTGGATCGCCAGGAATGCTCGGTTCTGAGGTCTTAGTGAAGAGAATATAAGAGTATAATTGTATTCGATTATATTGTTTTATTTCCTTTTAAAGCATAAACCTAAAAGCATAAGCCTATATACCAAATGGTATATAAATAGGGCTGCATCTTGACTTCTGAATTAACCCATTGTTAATCAGAGTCGGTGAGACGGTTAGACCAAACGAAAGAATGGTTCACTAGATGTCGCATACCTCACCCTAAGACGTAACAAGTAGTAGGAAAAATTTCAACCTTCAGTAAGTGACCTCGGTAGCTTAGTTAGTAAAGTAAATAGCGCGTTGACCCAGTGGTCGCAGGTTCGAGAGCTGCCTAAGTTTTATATTTTTCCTTTTTACTACTTGTATTTAGTTACAAATATTAGCTATGGATTCGCTACATACCTATACTGTATTATCTTCCACGTAGAAACTGGGGGATTACTCTTAAATTAATTTCTATTCTAATACAATACAAATGCAAAATTATTGCTCACTTAGGAGGAACACGAATCTAAATATGTTTAGATTCCAGTTGGTCCCTTTCATTGACAATAATTTATCAAGAAAACCGAATCACGTGTCCGCTAAACTAATATAAATTTTGCATTGGCATTGTATTGGATTTAAAATTATTTGAAGATAGAGGGATCTGAGGGACCAAAATCTCGAATCAGAAATCGCTATCCTGCAAGTGAGCGAGAGTTGGGTTCAATGCTCGTTCCTTCTCTACATGAGAAGCGGCCTGTGCGCACTTGCTTAGCCCTTCATGTTCTTTGCAGCTGTTATGTTAAATGCCCTGTAGACGAGCTAGGGGTTACGACTCTAACTTTCAAATACTTTAACGCCTTTTAACTTTAACACGTTCTTAAATGTCTGTCTGTCGCTATTACATCTTAAAGTGACGGAGACAACACGAAACTTAACGGCGATTAAAAACTGATTGACTTTTCAGTATTCGGCTATAAACGGTCTTTAATCAAACATAATAAACATGTAAACATGTTTTAATTATTGAAAAAGAGCTGAAATCTTCAGAAGATGATAATCTTATCAGTATGCAGATGATGATGATGCAGAATTAGATCTATTCAAAATTATCTGGGGGCACGGCAGTGCCCCAGCCAAGTCTCGAGCAAAACGGGAACGGCCGTACCATCCTTTTCTCGAAGCGTTTCGCGGCTATTTCACCCCCCCTGTATCATCAATACGGACAAAGCTAGGGGTTTAGGTTTTCGATGACCTAGAGTAAGTATTAAAACAAGCTAAGCCTCAAAATTACATGACATTTGAACCAATAGTTTACGAGTTATGAGCGATCAAAGTTACACCATTTTGTCACTCACTGACTCACTCACTGACCGATCATCAAAAATCTAAGGTACTTCTAGCAAACTTAGAACCTTCAAATTTGGCACCAAGTTAGGTTTTTAGCTACATGTATCTAGGAAAAATTATAAAAACGGTAATAATTTATATACCTTAGAAATAATAGGAAACAAATTTATATTTGCGGTTTTACAAGAACATGGTGTATGAATTTTGACTGCATTGTTAATTTTGTTCTTTGTTTATGTACAAAAAGTAAAACAAATCGATCGATTTATATTATTAACTAGCTGTCCCCCGCGACTTTTTTCTCGCGTGTTTTAGTTTCAATGGTTTTTATTTTTTGCAACATTTTTCATTTATGCTCCGCTCCTATTGGTCGTAGCGTGATGTTATATAGCCCATAGCCTTCCTCAATAAACGGACTATCCAACACAAAAATAATTTTACAATTCGAACCAGTAGTTCCTGAGATTAGCGCGTTCAAACAAACTCTTCTGCTTTACAATATTAAAGTATAGATAAATTGTAATAATGTATTGAATATGCATATTAATAAACAAAGCTAGGTTTAAATGAAATGAATAAAGCTAAAATCTTTCATACATATCAATGGAATTCGATAAATACTCTATTCTCGCTCGATAGATGGCGTTGTACTTGGTCTAAATCGCGCTATGGTTTCGTTACATAGCGTTGTATTAGTATATTTTAAAATATTCCGAATAATTTTATCTGATAGCGCCATCTATCTATGAAATAACCACTGTGAATCTAAAAAAAATATTAACGATATTATTCAACGAATGAATACGTAGTTAAGTTAGTACTGTTAGTAGCCGTATTAGCTTGATATTGTTAGTGATTTATCTGAAAAAAAAGTAGTTTTACGTCAACATAGCAGAAATATTTACCGCCCAGACTTGTGTACCTTAGAAATTACGAAACATCACAGAAAAGGCAAAAGAGTAAGAGATAGGGAATGGGCTGTAAGCAAAGCAGCAGCTGAAGCACAAGAAATAATAAAATCACCTAAAAAGAAAAGAAAGAGACCTACAAAAAATAAATGAGATCCCACCAAAAACATTCAATGTAAAAAGAGTCAAGTCTCTCTACGCAATTCTTCCATCGTAAAAAGTTTTGAGATCGCATAGGAGCCAAGTCCTGTTCAACTTTATTTGTAATAATAAATCAATATTTTGTGAGTATATTAGTTTTGTTTACATTACAATAACAGTGACTTGGCCATGAGCACAAGTTAAAAGTCGTTTGCTCCTTGTCATTACGTGCAAATACCGTTGAATTGATATATTATTATGGACATAATTTGTAACTGATTGGAATTTGAGATCACCATGGACTAAACATACGCCATAGTGCATGTGCAGTTCACAGTTGGATGATACCGACGTCGGTTAAGGTGTCCTGATATTATTTATTTATTATTTACTTTGAACTCCTCCAAATATACAGTTTTATATTTGTATCTTATTGTGCTCATGGCCAGGTCACTGTTATTGTAATGTAAACAAAACTAATATACTCACAAATTGATTTATTATTACAAATTAAGTTGAACAGGTCTTGGCTCCTATGCGATCTCAAAACTTTTTTCGAATGGAAGAATTGCGTAGAGAGACTTGGCTCTTTTTACATTGAATGTTTTTGGTGGGATAATGTTTTTACGATAACCATTTAAAGATAACTAAATAACTTGTAATGATAATGAAAGAAATAACTCGCCCCATGTAAAATACGGTATTCAGCTGAATCCGTTAAGACTAGAAGCCGACCCCAATAAAGCTTTGGAAAAGGCTAGGGAGAAAGCAGCAGAAGAAGATAATGGAAGAAATGAACTTTTTATACTTTATCTGGGAAAGGTCTTAAAGTTACTTCGTTTCATTTCGTTCGTTTCCTTCGTTATCTAATTACTGGATCATTGCAAGTAGCTATTAATCATTCCAGTTGATAGTAAACAAAATACCTAAAAATAGAAATGAATGCATATTTTTCAAAACATATTTTTTATCTCGGGTAAACTTAAGTATAGGGAAATACACATTTATTTTATTTTGTGATGCATTATTTAAAACCGTCATACAATTCCTGGCTACGCTGTGTAACGCATTGTGGAGTGCTATATTATCATTATTAAAAAAAAAAGTAAAATTAAGTGAATTTTGGTAAGTACGAAGATATTTTGTTTTCTAATTATTATGAATTTTTAGGGAAAACTTAGTTAAATTTCGTTAGATATTTATGATTTTGGAATGGCTGCTAAAATTGCCATTAGATAAGTTTCTTCTGTCTAATATGGTAGTAAGATTTAGAACCTAGTGTTTTAGTTCTTACGGCCCAATAAATAGGTACAGCTACCTAAATTGTATTAGTTACTATATACCTAATCAAGCATTGTTATTTTATTGTTAACAGTTGTGTTACGAAAAGGAAATAATCACAAAAGAATTGGGTTTTTCATTGCTTATCTTAAATAAATAACTTTTTATCCTCTAAGAAAAATAATAACATAAGTATAATATAATGATCTAATGTTTCTTTTTACCAAAATTTTACTAAAAATATCATAGCTAAATAAATAAATATTGATAATAGAGATAACGTAGAAATAGTATCTAGCGAAATAATTTCAATTGTTTTGATTTTCAGAACATTAAAAATGCATTCTATTCTTGACTGGAAGCTTGCGAAAAGTCCAAACTACAAAACCAACGAAGACAAATCATACCCTTACAGCGAACTACCTTACTTAGAAGGGTACAATTTAGTAAAAATACCAACTTCTGAGGATTTAATAGAACACATAGATTATTGGGGCGAAGGAAGAACTGTGACTGTATATGGCGTTAGTGGGTTCACAAACTGCTACAATGTTAATCACTCGTACCAACTCGTGAGTAACGGTACTGATAAGGGTAGAAAAATACCCAACAGGATACCTGTAGCTAACTACGAGGAATGTGACACAAGCAGATATATTAAAGACGATTCAGTAAATACTGTCACAGTTATGGGATCACCTATAAACGCCAGCTGTGCTAAAGATATTGCCCGTATAGCCAATAAAAATATCGGTAAAGTAGTCGCATACGGTTATGATAGCAACTCGGAGTACATGCAGATTCTAGCTGCAGAGTTAATGAAGAAGTACATGTTCTATTGTCCTTCGTACACCTTACCTAAAGAACTTCAAGGTTTGACGATATTCAATAGATACATGGCATTTGTGAATCTGAGCTTTTTTGATTTCTAAGCAATTTTTGCACTTGAAGATAAAATCAGTTTAGGTATATTTACATTTTGAAATCAGGATAAAGATAATAGTAATTCTTGCTTTTTGCCCTATGAAATTTCGAAGCATACTTAACCGTCTTACCATTCAAGATACCTATTAGTTGCTTTAAGGAAACATACAGTTGATATGTTAAAATATGAGTTTTTTATGAATAATCGGTAGTAAAAAAAATAGGTATAGCCAACTTATCTTTTTGCGGTTCAAGTGCAACACCACAGCGGCTGATAACCTAGATTCCAAATGTCTATCAAAGCATCGCCAATGTCTGAATATATAAGGGTTTTTACTGCATTTCATGCACTTCCACAAGTTCCATTGACATTCCAAGGCTTGAATTGACGCTAAGCGCAGCAGCATCCGGTCCTATATACGAAAAGAATAAGAAGGGCGCTAAAAACTGGTGAGTGGTTTAATTTTAAAGTTCGTAAAATGTTTTTTTACTTAGAAAATCTACCCATCTTTTTGCTTAGCTCGATTTTTCATTGTCTAATTAGTTATTTAACAACTACGCATGAGTTCCATTTAATTAAACATTTAAAAGTTTACTTACTTTATTTTAAAGATGCGTTGGCCTAGTCGTATAAACTTCAAATGTGAGCAGTGATATTATCATACAGAAATAAAGGGACCTTACTCAACTTAGTGATTTTTGCACTTTGAAATTTAACAATCTTTTATCATTTCAAGTCATCAATTTTAAAAGTGATGTGCTTTTAAATGTAGTAAGATCTACGGTAAATAACAGTTGTATATTATTACTTTTAGGTAAACTTTTTATTATAAACAATGCATTCGGTAGCCGGCTGGAAACTTGCGCAACGACCCAACTACATCACCAACAATGACAAAGCATACCCATACTCAGAGCTTCCCTACTTAGGAGACTACCACTTAATCAAAATACCTAAATCAGGCAACAAGCTTATTGAACATGTTGATTATTGGGGAGAAGGGAAGATAGTAACCCAACTTGGAATCAGTGGGTTTGCAAACTGCTACAATGTCAACCATTCTCTTCAGCTCGTGAGCAACGGTCCAGACCGAGGCAAGAAGATACCAAACAGAATCCCCACCGCAAATTACATTAACTGTGACACAAGCAGTTATATTAAAGACAATTCAGTTAGAACGGTAACTGTCATGGGAGCGCCGATAAACAGCAGCTGTGCGAAAGACATCGCGCGAATGGTCAACAACGATGTAGGCAAAGTAATAGCGTATGGTTTCGAAACCAACTCACTCGAAATAGAAACTCTTGCCAAAGAGTTAAGAAAAAAATCTTTAATCCATTATCCAAAATACACGTTACCCGAAGAATTTGAAGGACTAACTTTATTTGACACTTATATGGCGTTCTTGAATTTAAACTCGCTTGAGGATGAAATATTTCAAAGCGTTATAAGCGGTAGATTTAATAATGCACGGAAATTCACAAAAGGGTTCGATAACTATGGCAACGATGAAGTTCTAACAAAAGCCATCAAAAAACTTATTAACAATGATGTAAATAACATCATGGCATACGCTTATTATCTTTGGAATAATGGCGCTAGAGATATCGTAAGCAAATATTTTCCAGCGTCCTTCAAACATATTTTTAACGAAGACCACGTAACTATAGTAAATAAGGAATACAATCAGGCTTTAAAACTGGATCCAAAAACAGATACAGTTAACGATAGGCTTGCATGGGGTGACAACGTTGATAAAAGTACTAAGAAAGTAAGCTGGCAGATCATACCAGTTTGGGAGAACAATGAACTAAGTTTTAAACTGTACAATGTTGAATGCCACATGTTTATAAAACTGGATTTAAACGTAGACTACTTAGGGGATAGACAGGCTTGGGGCTCGACAAATAGCGATGAATCTAGACATAGATTTTTTCTAGAACCTTCGATAGTTGATGATAAACTTGTATTTGTTATTATAAATTGTGGATATAAACAAGGATTAAAACTGGATGTAAATGAAAACTCAGAAGGTGACAGACTACTTTGGGGGCATAATGGTGATGCTCGAGGTAACTATGATCGCTTCAAATGGATCATTGAACCTTGGTAAATAATATTAAATCCCAATCGAAAATTCTAAACCAAACAGAAGTTTCTCAAAAACAAGTACAACAGTACCGATAATAACGTAACTGTAACCCACAGAACTGATAATGTAACCAAACAAAACAAATTGTATTAAAGTCTTCATTTTAAATATTGAGCTTATTTATTGAGATTATTTAATTTGGTATTTCCTATATCTCGTAAATCTTTAAAATTGTTATTCAAGTCAAATATTTGTACAATTAGCAACGTCCACTACCCAAAAAAGTTCAATGAAAGAAACTACTTAAAATAAATTGAAATATTTTTCTGTCAGATTGAGAATAATATACAATATAGATAACTTTACAATATGATTAGTATTTATAACTTTAACCTAAGGTGAATGTGGTATCACCAAACGATAGGACACTTCATTCGGCCATCTTGGCCTACGTACCTTACACCTGTACGTTTAACGTTTCTAGCAATCCCTTCTGTCATATTTTGGATTACCATCGGTAACATATCAGTAAGAACATCATTTAAAATTATCATAACATGGCCAAAGTCACCATTTCCCCGGACTCCTCGATGGATTTCAGCATGGATAACACCTGATCTTGATCAACTTTAGGATGGAAAGTAAATGCTAGGCGGAAGAAGTTCTTGTATTGACGTACTGGGGAGTACGCTACCATCAGCTGCGAGTTCAATGTCAGTAGCTCTTTGATTTTTGGTGTTATCTGAAAATTTTATAATAAAGGTTTAGTTAAAGATATAAATGTTTTTTTTACTAATTTAGATTCTGCACTGATGATGATAAAGGTATTTTGATATAGAACAGAATAGAATATTCTTTATTGTACGCCATAAATCGTATTTTAAATATAGCTGTATGGCTAAAAGTTAGATAATTGAATATCAAAACTATGAAAAATATTTAAAAAAAGTAAGTATTTTTTTATTAATTCTCGTTTCGTGGATATGCGTCGAAGCATTATGTTTTATTGAACACAAATACAGACTTTTTTCTTTTTGAAACCAATCTAATGAATTAGTATGCTCTTTTCTTCAATACAGGCGATGCTTACCTTATGCATAGTTTTCCACCACTGCTCATCCTCACCCTTTCCCCTCATGAAGGTCGGTATGTACCAGAAGCAGACATTGGGACACTGCAGTACTTCAGAGACCAGTTTAAAACCAGGTCTCTTAGCAACGGCCTCCATACAGAACTGAGCAGTTGCCATAGTTTGGTCCGCGAGCAGACTAAGACCGATGTCACCGCGGGCCTTCCACATCATCCACAGTTTGAAGGCGTCGATCTTTGATAAAATAAATTATTTTAATTTAAGGTTTTAAATTATTCAGTAAAATATTCTTTTATTTCAGCCATATGAATGAGCTAAGTAAGAAACTTCTGGTGGTCTTGCTATCAAGACCAGAAAAAAATATTTTCGTTTTAAACAGAATCCTTATATTTCTTAAAACTAATATTCGTGACTTTACGGTTGAGTTTAGTGCAGAACATGAAGGATGAGGTTTAATGAAAGGGATGAGAAAATTCTCCAAAAAAAAAGCAACTCTACAGCGTGACGAACATGTGCTTTAAAAAAGTTCACCACCAGCATTACATTCTGTACTACCCCTAAGTGTCCTTCAATAAAAGAATACTATACACAGGGTATTAGATATTATAACCTTTCTATAAAAACCTGTATAAAATTGATTATGTTACCTTTCTCCCACACTGCACGCTCTTGTCTCCCGTATCGTAGGACACGTCATAGAACTTATCCTGTTGGAACAGGTACTGCGCTGCCGCGGAGTTGGCCTCGTGTAGCAGGCCTTTATCGCGCACCATGAATACTGAACACTGTAGGGGCGCACCCGCCATCTTGTGCGGATTCCATGATATTGAGTTGGCTCTGAAAATATTATCAGGTTAATTAACACTGCATTATACTTGTGACAATAGGGTATTTGACAGCAAGTATTATATAGGGTCTATTGATGGCTTCCGTATTGAATATGTATTTTGGAAACCAACTATTTAGTAAGTAAAAAAAAACGAGATATATAAAAAAAAAATAGGCATGTTTCCTATTTTTTTTTTAATGTCCGCCTGGTAGATTAATGAATTTCATTGGACAGGTATTTTTTCTTTTTTCCTGCAAACAAAAAATGATCAAAATACAGAGAACGGAAATTACGCGTGACGTCACTCCTCGCTACAATTTTTACCAAGGCGTGGTGTCATAAGCCCCCACTCTGAAACTATAAAGCGCTGTATCTTTGTAATTTTTTATTGTTTTGATAAAAGAAAAAATACGTGTCCAATATTTTTTTATTATCTAACTGACGGACTAAATAGATTTTAACTTTTCATACCCAGTCAACATCCCTATTTACGAAGAAAATGTCTACTTTAGTCACGTGATCGTAAACAGCTGTGATTGGCCGAATGGTTAATGACGTCAACTACTAGTAAACGGTTGCGTCTCAACAGTCGTCAACAACCAAAGTTTACAAACAGGTGACGTCAGGATGACTTATGATATTATTTTTTTGGGATGGGATATTTAAATAATATTGTTTTGTTTTCGATTTCACTCGCACTATATGTAATGGAAGGTAAAATATAGATTTGCTATATAGTCCTTAGACATCTGTGATTAACTTAGAACAGTTCTTAAAAACTTGTCAAATACCCTATTGGAAGTAAAGTACGAATCTCTTTGTGCAAGTGCACTGGTGTCTACTTGCCTTTCGACTCCTTTAAGTTTGTTCTTATATTTAGAAGATAACATTAAACTTCCTCCCCAGCAAGCCTGGAAATATAAATACAGCACACACTTAGTGCGTTACAGTAATGCTCTACAATGTCCAATTTAATAGGACCAATGACATTTTCATTATTGGGACAATGTTGATGATATCCACCAGTTTAGTTCATTAAGTTTAATTTGTGAACTCCAAAGTTGGCTGCCATTGCAGTTAAATAGCTGTTATACTGAAGTTATTCATGACGATAATTATTTTAAACAAAACGGTTTACTCACGCATATTCTCGGGATCGCCCGACTAGTTTCAGACTCAATAGGAGTCCCTAATCATGAGCTGACGCGGCGGCTGTGGTGTCGCGAGTCGAACGTCAGAGTAAACCGTTTTGTTTTAAATAATTATAAATACTCCGCACGAAAGTTATTATACAGTTATTCATGAAGAGTTTATATCCATCTAAAAATAAATATTGATATTTCTACTAGATAAAGTAGTAGCTACAAAAGTAAATAACTTCAAATTCTACAAGGACAAAAAACTCACATCGACATGGAGCCAAACACCATGTTTCTTGCACACGTCAGCTACTTCCTCCAAATCGTCAATAGCCCCCAAGACCGTGGTCCCCGCCATACCATTTACTATTAGAGGATGTCTTCCAAGATCCTTCTCTTTTTGTATAGCTTCGTCTAGCTTCGACAGGAGTATCTGACCGTCAGAATTGGTTTGAATAATTCGTATGCTGTCGGTCCCAAATCCAAGCCAATGGGCTGCCTTCTTTATGGAGTAGTGGCTCTGGAAATAGTCATTTCACAGGTTTTAATATTATGGACTGCTAAATCAGCTATATGCTATGTTTCATGACCATCGGTGAGAAGACCTAGAAAAGGTATTCTAAGATTATCGGTCACACATCGGTCTTGGCCTCTAAAATTAGGCCTATCCTCTTTTTTAAATATGGAGCCATTTAATTATTGGTACCATATCAACAATCTTAGTTACAAAAGAAACAAAATATGGCTGACTAACTAAGATAAATAATTTTTACTTACATCCTCAGACGTGAATATAATCATCTCTGGAAGATTCCTCATCCCTTTGGCCTTGATATCGGGGAAGGCTTTATATCTCGCCGCTACTATACTGTACAATATGGCGATGCTGCCTCCTGGACTGAAGATTCCGTCGCCATCAGGAATACCAAACAATTTGAGGATATGTCCTAAAATTTTCTGTTCTATTAGGGTGAATACTGGAGCAACTTCAAAAGTATACCTGAAAAGTAATTATGAAGATTGAATTTAACTTAAGCTCTTAACATCGGCACGTTTTGAGAAGTTTCAATAATTAAAGTATTTAGAACCTATTATTGTTACAGCAACTAAAAGGGATATACCTATACATATTGACAGATAAACTGTGGCATATTTTTTTACAAACGACAATGTTGATTTTTAGATGCCTCAATACGGACAAACACTGTTCTACAAGTGTATATGCTGACCTCCATATTTCTTATCCAATAACTACTTCACGGTAAACTGGTTTGATATCTTAGAATATACTTAAAACGCAACGAATGTTCCCGATTCACCTAATTAATTAATAGAAGCAGCAGCATTTGAAGTCTACGCATTGAAAACACGCAAAATAAATACGAGAGGTCTACCATATCTCATTCATTTTATGTCTTTGTCACAATGGAGTGCAATTTGTATTTGAAAGTGCAAACCACATAGTCGTTGAAATAAGGGAAAGTAATAAGTATTAGTAGGTTAAAGTTTTTATGACTATTTATTGTACAACTTAGGCAAGGCCTGCTTAAACGACGGTGATGTTTGGTCAGTGACATTATATTTGGCACCATAGGAAATTTTCGCTGCTTTACGTTAGGTATGTGGTGGTCTTAGGCTCGGCGCAAACGGGGTGTCGACCACAGCCATCGATGGCCAGCGATGTTTGCGTCTATACAAAATATATGAAAAAGTGAGTTAAGTCTCTGTCGCTGGCCACCAGTGGCTGTGGTCTGTGGCCCGTTTGCGCCGAGATTTGTACGTGTAATATGCCCGTTATTCATATAACAAGGCAGTCTATTTATTCACTGTTGCTCAATTCAAGGCATAAAGGCTATTGTAAATATATCTACTACTGGCTGCGCGTAAGTAATTGCCGTTTCCGTGAGACATGTTTTGATAGCTGGTATTCGGCTATTCGGGATTGAGACAAATCTAACAAATCACGGTCACGAAAATCGGTCCGCCCTTTCTTGAGTTATAAAAGGTAGCGGTAACAAGCAGATTTAAAAAAAAAACTTGAAATTCGTATCTATTTTTTTTAAAGCAGAAGCTTGTATATTTAAGGATGCATTTACAAAATTGACAGGCATAGAATCGAACTACTACATTAACATAAGTCACACTAACATATACATAATCACACATATCTATAATCTAGTAGAGTAAACCATACATGGACTTGCTATTTAACCTAAGGTCAAATTTCTAGCAGATGCAGTATCATAATATGTCATATTTAATACCCACTGACTAGTATTACAGGCTTCTGAGATCCAAGCGCCAGCCAAGCCGTAAGGATCTGTGCCGCAGAACAGCTGGTTCCTGAAGGTAGCCTTGTGTGTCTTCACGCTGTATCTCAAGACATCGCGAACGCATTGCTCTAACTTCTTGTCGCTTACGCCTTGAGTAACGTCGAGGTCCAATATTCCCTGGAAAGTGAACAAGTAACATTATGAAATAAGTTGTGTAGTAATATAGGTAAAAAGAAAAGCTTCGAAGTTAGAGGACTTGGGGAAACGTTGCCGGTAGTAATAAGGATTCAATCGAATCTGTCACAAACACGTATGAAACGCTGCGTCTAAGTGTGTACTATATTTTGGATATATATCTTTGATAGATAGCAATTAAATGGAGGTAAAGCACATGCTTTACGTCTTATTTGGATTTGATACCGAATGTTTCAAAACACATTTTTTTCATCAGTTATGATTGTCTTGCTATTAAGTGCCATGTTTATAGCAGGTCAGTTGTTGACGATTTTTGTGTTCAAACACGTTAGCAATATACCTATACAGCAGTTTTTTTAGGTTGTTTTCAATTCCTTAAAATGCTGTTGAATACATGGTGAGTTTTAAATAACCGACCGAATTTTTAAAGATGGTTGAGAATCCATATAACATTTTCGGTTAAATGTTTTTTTTTTATATTTCCTTCCTGTTACCACTAATTTGTTACAAAAACTGTGGATATTACACAACAGCACAATTCAGTTCATTAACCTAGATAGATAACACAAGTGCATTGATTCCCACTAGGCGGTCGCGCCGCGTCGACATTGTCAAATGAATGCTACTGTTTTATTTTACTTAATTAATTCAACAATTATATTTAAAATATTGCCTTCGGTTTGATATTTAGATCTTAATTTTAAATTTTGGCCAGTCATTAAAAACTAAACCTGACTTAAGTACAGGGGCTCTCTAAGTACAGATGGTGGATAAAAATGAACGAAGCTTAAATTATAGTTATTTGAGCTTTACCTTTAATAAAAGGCCTGTCAGATTTAAGAAAAAGCAATCGTATATACAAACAGGTATATCTATAAATTGAATGGAATAGGTTGTAGGGCAGGTATGAAAAGTCAAAATCGAATTAGTCCGTTATCGTCAGTTAGATAATAAAAGAATATCTGACACGTATTTTTGGATTTCAAAATATGATATATATCAAAGTTCAGGAGTGGGGGCTAATAACGTCATGCTTACGTACAAAATCCACGAAATTATGACGTCATGCGACTTTTCAAATCAATGTATCGTGGTGAGTTTTGAGTAACGTAAAATAGGAAAAAAAATGTGTGAAATATATTTTTAAATCTAATTGACGGTTACATACTTATTAAAATTAAAATAACTAGTTTCACAGCATCTAAGTATTATGGCAAACCATTCATCTAAAAGGTTACCTGGGTAAATAACTACGTTCAATAAATAGGACTTGTTTATTTACAATTTTGCCAAAGCATTTATTTATTTACCTACCCTACCCTACCTTAGATGTTACCTACTTCATATAAGTACTTACATAATTGTGTAATTTAAGAATTACATTTGAAGTAAAATATTATTCTTTATAGTTTTTGCGCTCGAATATAATGGACATAATTTATTAGGTATTCACCTTAGAACCTTATGTGATCATTAATAAAATCCTTAAAATCCAAATCAAAAACTCATTTATTCCAACTAGGCTACAAATTAGCACGTTAAGAACGTCAATACAATGGTCAGCACCCTGATTCGCCCACCCTTCACCGCTTCCTAAGTGCTCTGGCTGTAGAGAAGAAACGGCGCAAGAAACTCCCCAGCAGCACGCTGTCATTACGTATACAATAATAATAAATATAATATAGGGACTGCGCAAATAAACAAGTGTTGAGGTCGATTAGTATTAGCTAGCATTCACATGTCATAATAACAAACAGACTATAAAGCTACTAGTTTAATACCTTTTGTCTAGGTTCTCTCACACAGGTAGCTAGTAAGTAGCACATAATAATTATCAAATTGTTTATGCATTACTATGCATTGAGCTCGCAGGAGTCGACACTTCCTAACTGACTACCCTGAGACGGAATGTCGAAACAAACTCAGGGGTCGCGGTCAGGGGTCGGTCCAGACAATATTGATTCACGAGTAATATTGTGTAAACAAATGCAGACGGATAGATACGGTTCCTGCCTACCCCAGTTAGAAATTAACTTCCTAATATTCTTACCTACATGTGTAAGCCTACAAACACTCAGCTGCACTCGCTAACTGATTTCTACATATGTACAAGGTTGTTAAGCATTGTATTTAACGTAAAAATCAATCATATGCGATGCACTTTCCGAAACACGACTAAGGTCATTAGAGTTCAATGAACCTAGATCATTATTGTTAATCAATTTAATGTAACCTTTATCTTATTGTAATTGATTTAACACTCTTGTATTTAATAAATTTATAGAACTATTTTGCAGATTCATTTAGAACTAAATACTACACGCTATATTTTCTTATCTAATATTTGTTAATATTTACTTTTGTGCTTATTCAATGCAAATATTTATTTATTTTATTTATTTATTGATTAATTATGTACCACACATATGTATAAAGAAAATATATACAACAGCACTGCTTATTTGCTTAAGAAATTTCTACAAGCAGACCAGTAGGTTTATTTACTATCTTCAGTTGTCAACCCAAACGATTTTTACTAGATAAAAATGTCTAACGGTAAAAACGCAAATTTAGTATCGGCTAACGTCGGTTACCAACTAGGTACGTAGTTGGTCATCGATGTTAGACGATACGAAATTCGTGTTTTCATACTGTTTTATATAAAGCGATTATCGCTTTAGTTGACAACCGCGAGCTGCCAACGATATAGACATACCTTACTAATGTCTCAGTGAGTTTCCTACCTTATCACATGACGTGAATGAAAATATTGCCAGCTTATCACCAGTACAACAATTGTAATGAGTTTGGACGTGAAAGTGTAAACAATGGCTCACGTTCAATGGCTATTGGTTACTAGTACATACCTGTTTAACAATGTACTGTATTATACAGACATGATCTGTACGACAGATCGAATGTCAGTCTCTAGAATTTATGACAGTGACAATTGAATCAGAAAAAAAATAGAAATACCCTCATCCCATTAAAAATTAAAAAGAGAAATACCTCCAAATCCTTCGGGTGTTTAAACCTTATTAGCGGCACACTCTCAGCTCTATCCTCCTTAACTAAATCTAACACTTTGTCTAAAAACGACAAACCGTTGGGCTCCATTACGAATACTGTTAGAGCCGACCAAATACGTGTGCACAAGGCAATAGAGAGTGCGGCACTGAGCCACAATGCATCAAGAACAACTTGTATAATAAAGCATTAGTAGGTACAACACAATCAACTGAGGTCATATTCGTTTAACTAACGTTATTTTTATATACTTACCATTAAGATCGCATATGACTGACACAGAAGACATTAATGTAATAAATAGTGTAATTAAATTATGTATTGTTTCCGTATTAAACAGGGCGCATAAACTCTTTACTTATTATCAGTCTGAACTGGTTATAAATCAGAAGGATTGAGTTGTAAACAAATGAACAAGCTGTATTTCGCTGATCAACAGAATACTACCAAATGTGTGAAAGTGTAGATACCGTTGTATTACAAAAACGTTAATGCATATTAATATTATAAATTCAAAAGTCATTTTTTTTACAAAAAAGCATAGATTTTTTAATACCCGTTGTGTATAAGACCATTTATAATAAGCCAATGTATTTTGTGATTGTGTAATTAACTAGATAATAAAAGTTTAAATACCTTATATTTGTAGTAACCTTATATCTATTAAACCTTATTATATATTGAACCTTAAATTATTAAGTCGTACAGTGACTATCATAAATTAATATCCGCAAAACTGATATTAGCTAAAATGTATTCCATGTGCATCATTTAAATTAAATGCTGTACCGTCAGTACATGACTGAACGAACCTACTAGTAACTTGCTGGCGTTAACATAAAAAAAATTGTCACACTTCGTTACTACCACAAGACATAGGATAAGAAAATAATAATTTTATCGAGGTCGCCTATGAACACCCAGGTGATTATATTTGCGGGTGATCAAAGGACACTTCTTTGATCACCATGTTTAGATACCAGACTAAAAATATATCTATGACATAAAGCCGACAGACAAGCAAACATATATATCAATAATGGATGGAGAATTTCTTTTCCATCTGATGGATTATACATAGATCATCAGAACAGACTTCGATAACGATGTGTGCAAGATAATCCAATTACCACGATTTGAACTCATGATGAACCCTGTAACAACATTTTATTTTTCTTTTGAGTCTACTCTTCAATATTTCAAAGTTTACATGCTTTAAAAATGTATAGGTACATATAAGTATAAAACTAATTTCCGATATATTCACGAAATCTAAAATAAAAGAAAACGAATACACTACGAAGGGATAATTAAAAAGGATATCTAATAAAACCAAAAATTTGCAAAGAGGAATATAATAAGTAGGTACTTATGTCTCTTCTGACATTGTCAACGATCAAATAAATGTTAGTCAATAAAAAAGCTTTGAAAGTCGCATGTAGACAAATTAAATACTTACAAAATATAGATTTAACTAAGTCAAAAGATAGGCGAGACCTACAACATAGCCCTATAGATTGTTAGTGACATTAGGTTAAGCATTAAGTGACTGTGCCAATTCATTCGGACACCAACTCAAAATTTAACCGCACCTAAAAACCCAACAACATGAATTTCCTCAAAAATAAGCCGCGGACCAGAAAGAACTCCACAAACGTATTAGGCAATACAGAAAAATGGCGGAATTACAGTCGGAGGATGTCTCGTAGAGGTCAAGACATGTTCGACGAAGATGTAGATGAATATGTACCACAATATAAAGAAGTTAAAAATTGGGTAGAAGAATTATTCGAGCGAAAAAGTGAGGCAGACAAAATTGATCAAGACGTGGAAATACAGCTAACTAAGAAACAGACACTCATTCTGTCAACCTTAGTCCCAGACGAAGTACTTTTAATGGAAAAGTAATATACATATTGATTTATTGAATGGCAAACATGTCCATACAAGTCTTTAACAAAATAGCTTTTGCAAAACAATGATAATTTATTGTTATTTAAATTTAGTCATTGTTAAAAAACGTAATTTACATAATTTATTTTTAACGAAGTTATGTATTATTTCAGATTTGAGACAACAGATGCGAAACGTTTTGTTGGAGTTCTTTTAATGGCCGATGTTTCAGGCTATACTGCTTTATCAGAACGTTACAACAATACCGGCAAAGGTGGCACTTACAGGCTGACAGTTACTCTTAACACATACCTTGGTTCACTAATAGAACTCATCTATGGCCACGGAGGTGATATTATAAAATTCGCTGGTGATGCCTTCTTGGCTCTTTGGAAGACAGATAAACGAACGTTTTTATGTCACACAATACACACTGTTATAGCCTGCGCGTTAATTATACAACATTCTTATGCATCTTATGAAACTGATGTAAAAGTCAACTTAAAAGTAAAACTGGCCATTTCTGCGGGCAACCTAATATTTGCACCTATTGGCAGCGGAATAGATATGAGTTACATCATTTTCGGGCTGCCTGTTTTGGAAGCTAAAGCTGCTGAAAGTTTTTGTGCTTCAGGTGAAGTAAAATTAACTCCCACAGCATGGGGGCACTGTTATTCTAGAAATTACGACCACATTATACATGATAATGGTTTTGTCACAATAAAATCAATTCTGTACGATCCGCATGAAAACAACGTGAATAAACCATTTGTAGGTTTCGGAAATATGATTAGACAGAGTAAAAAACCATTCAGTGCTATCGAAAGCCTTCCGGATCATATTTTCGACTCATCAAAACCCTTAAGTGTTACAGACGCCTTACGAAAAAATGAAGCATTGAGTCTACGCAAAGCTATTTTAGTTGCTGAAGAAAAAAATAAAGGTTGCGAAATTCGAAAATTTATGATCAGACCAGTGCTAACTCAAATTGATGCTCATCAACCACTCGAATATTTGACAGAAATGAGACAGGTTTCGATACTATTCGTTACATTAAAACCAAGAGAGTGTTCATTTAACCGATTAATAACAATTGTCAATAACTCTTATCAAATAACCTGTGAAATAGTCTACAAATCGATGGGATGTGTTAATAAGATAATTCTATTTGACAAGGATGTTATGATTCTAGTTATATTTGGCTTACGTGGGTTCAAACACGAATCTGAAGCACAAGCTGCTCTTAAATGCGCGTACAGTATAAAGAAATCATTGTCGGCTCTCGATGGAGTCATGGAAGTATCAATCGGTGTAACAACTGGGCAAGTTTATTGTGGAGTAGTAGGTCATCCTCTACGAAGAGAATTTACTGTTATCGGTGCTATTGTTAACAAAGCTGCTAGGCTCATGTGCGGATTCCGAAATAAAATCACATGTGATGAATCTACGTTTGTTAAAAGTAAAATGTCAACAAATGGTTTTACACTCCAACCTACAATTGAATTGAAAGGTATAGTAAAACCCGGAAAAATATACGAGTACACGGAAGATATAAGAGTCAAAGAATTGTACGATATACCCATGATTCCGCCTCTTTTAAATCGTGCCGACGAAATAGAATATTTTGAATCCTGGGTGGAGGACACTACTATGTCATACAGAGATTTTGATGCTTTATTAATGGTCGGCGAATCGCGTATTGGGAAGAGTAGGATGTTAGAATGGATGGCGCGCCACGCGAAGAATAGTGGTTATCGCGTAGTTGCCATAAACCTAACTTCTATACATTCTGCTACTGCATACTTAGCATTAAGTCAAATAATTAATCAAATATTTGATTTAAAAGAACCCGTAGATGGATTTACAAAAGAAGAAAAAATTATACAATTATTAAAAGTGTATTCAGACGATTTGTGTTATTTAAATAATATCATTAAAGTGCGATTTGCTTATCACGAAGGTATTCACTCTCTAGATGAAAATAAACGCAAAGAAAAAGCAAAAGCAATGTTTAGCAAACTAATTAAAGCATTCACAGAAACGATAGTGATATTTTTGGATGATTTACAAAATCTTGACTCATTTTCTTGGGAATTTATATCACTCATGTTCAATTCAATGAAAATATTTATTGTATTATCTGTAACGCGTGGTAAATTCAGTGCTGTTCACAACTGGCTCTACAGCGTTTTCATAAACAACAATATTCGAAAAATGTGTCTAGGTCCATTAGAGCCAGAGTGGATCCCAGCGTTAGCCTGTCAGATATTGGACGTAAAAGGCGTGTCAAATGACCTATGTGAAGCTTTGCGAAATAAGTGTAAAGGCATGCCAGGTCTCGTTGAGAGCTTTATAATTCATTTATTTTCAACTGGAGCTCTTCAAATAAAGAAAATACAAGACACAGAACTCGACGACTTTGAAGAAGAAAATTTGCAGTTTCCAGATCACAATCTATTGCACCCACAAGCGCTAGATGCTACAAATCAAGAAGCTCTTGATGAATTTATAAAAAATGATGCAAAAGGTGATATTAGTATATGCATAGTAACTGATAAGGAAGAGTTAAATACCAATATAAATGTCCACAACATGGACGCTCTGGTCATGATTCAAATTGACTCTCTTACGCCATATCAACAGTTATTGCTAAAAATTGCGTCAGTCATAGGAAACGTTATACCACGGGATCTTTTAGAAAATATAATGTACGAAAATAACGGCCTGGTTACGGCAAAAGCAATCAAAAGACTTTTCGCTTTGCGCATTCTATCTTGTGCAAACGCTGACTGTCTTAGTAAATTTGGTCGTAGAGGAACATCCACAATAACAATTATGTCAAACACCTCATATAACCCAAATCTTACCTGCGAATGTAGTTTTGAACATGACTCAGAAGAAAACCAAAATCTACCTAAATATGCGTTCTGTAAATTAATGAGGTTTAGAAATACAAATTCAAGAAAAACTTGTTACGAATTGTTACCAATGAATCAGAAAAAAGAATTCCACACCCGTATTGTAACTTACTTAGAAAATAACAAAATAAAATGTACCAATTGCGGTGGAACTGTAATGGTGGTACAGTCAATGCTGAGTTTAACTGATGCTCCATATGTCAGAAGTATTTCATCAAAAAATTCACTTGAAGCAGTTTTGGCTAGAGCAGATAGTTCCGAAGACGAATCTGAAAATGAGTTCGTTTTAAATTCAGGATCTTCCTCCAAGGCAAATAGTACTATTAATATACAAAAGGCAAAATCAGAATCAATAAATATTATTAAAGAAATGTCTACTCCCACAAAAGCTTCAAGTGAAATATTGCCACCCAATATTCCAACATCATTAGAAAATGCACAATATGAGAAAAGAAGCTCACAATTTGCCCCTATTCTAAAAACTAGGTTTAGTGAAGAGCAGTCTAGTGCAGATCCAAACAGGCGAAGATCAGCCAAAAAAGTTAAAATGACCGATGTTCTTTCAAATCTTAAACAAGTCAGCTCAGAAAACTTAGAAATTTACAAAATTTTTGACATGTTTCGAGAGGTCACGGAAGCTGATGATCCCAGTGACTGGAAAAACCTAGGTATTGTTGACAGCCAGGAAGATATAGAAGTAATTAAAAACGATAAGACTAAAAAAACATTCAGTGTCAAAATAGAAAAAGGAGTTTCCTCTACTAATTTCGCAAAATGCACTTGTGCTGAATTGAATATTACAATTTGTGAGCAAGTGGTATATCATGCTCAACATTCCGATTTAAAATCAAAAGCTATTGAATTTCTTATCAAGTATTGTCATTTAAGTGTACAAAATAACAATGTTGAAAATGTATTTTTAAAACTCGAAGAAGCAGAAACACTTTGCCAGTTACATCACGATATAGATCCATTTGAAAAAAAGAGATTTTTTGGCAAAATATACTCTTTAAAAGCTGCTGCATGTCTAATGATGGGGAAACTTGCTGCAGCTAAAATTGAAACTGCGCAAGCAACTGACATCTATCATATTAACTTACATAAAGTACCGGAATATCTAAAAATAAAAAATATAGCAAAAGCCTTTAAAATTCAACGACAAAAACAACGTTTACATAAAATGATTCTCAAAGCAGACTCAGTATTTTGTTTGAATACAGCGACGTTATTATATTCTACACTTGGAGACGAAAGAATATCAAGGATGACAGCTCTCCGTGCTCTCAATATAGTTCAGACAGTAGAATGTTCTGTGATTAATATATGCGACACATACAGTAATGCTTTACAAATAGAATTAGATCGTGGCACGCCCGAAGCTACAGCGGAAATAGAGCAACTGGCTGCCAACTCTCTAAAAAACTTACCTAATCCTATTCAAGCTGATGAACTTTTTGCCGTTGGTAAACTTTTTATGGCAACGTTCCGGGCCCGAATGGCCCGAGGTCAACTGGCACCAACTATACGTTCTGGCTTCCGAGCCTTGGCCGTGAGCCGTTTCCTGCAAGCCGAAGATGTATCCTTAGAACTAATACCAGACTTATTTTACATTCTGCTGACTCGTAGGCGCATAGAAGAAGCAATCGATATATTACAGTTTGCTTTACGTACTGGACAAATGTCATATGATTCCGAGTCTTGGTACTATGCACTTTGCATAGACTTGGTATTGGATACAGGATTTCAACTGGAGTCGCCACAAGATATAAGTCGTTTTGCGGAATATGCATTAAGTAGAGGTAAATCTGCTGGGCCTAGTCGACGCCGTCTAGTAGTAGGATTGTGGACTTACTGGCTGAGAGCAGATTCAGAAAGGAAAGCTAAGCGTTTTGAATCGGAAGCACTAAGTTGGGTATCACACGAAGACGACGGTTCTATGACTTCCCTTTTAAGTGCAATGAGACTAGCAGAAGGAATGTTAGAAAGTTTAGCCAGAAAAGTGGATGATTTGAGAAAGGTAAATTATTATTTTGCTACTGTTTCGTAGAGCTTTATATACGCACGTAAAAGAATTAAAGATAAATCATGGTTAGAAATTAATTTTAAAGCATTCCATAGGCATGAAATAAACGAGCCCATTCTTTGATGTTCCTAAAATTATGTCATTCGTAACTTCTGAAATATCTCCAAACGGTATGACACCCATAAATATTTTCTTATGTGAAATTTTTCGTTAGGTCGTGGACCTGATGGAACTTCGGTCGATAGCAGACAGGGAACTAGCTAGACTAGAGAACGACGCTCGTCTGTTGCGTGCCCTGTACCCCCGCTGGTGCTTATTGAAAGCTAACTCGTCCAGGTTGTCTGGCCGACACACTACCGCAAATAGTTTTTTCAATCAAGTATGTTATTACATGATACCTATTATCTAGTATTTACTTTTTTATCTTCATAATGACTTGACTGCGCAGATAGTTAAGTGGTACAGGTCACGACGCCACAGTGCGCGACGTGCGGCGGATTCGATCCCCGCATGGGACAAGCATTTTTGTACAAAATGCTTTTTCTAAGTCTGGGCACAGATTACTAAATAGTTACTCTGGGTGTTCTTTGAGCATATGATTTGTATATTTGTATAACCCTCGCGACATAAGGATGAAATTACTTATTGCGGGAGTCGTTAAAACAAAGTCTCTTGTAGTGATTGAACCGCGATAGTCTGAGATAATTGATTGATTGATAGAATTGTAGATATTGAGCTAGAGGGAATCAGTACGTTCCTAATATTATATTCTCGATTCTTATATTTCCTACCGTTTTAAATTCCTCTTCCTCGTATTACGTAATGGCGTCTTGATTGCGATCCTTTTCCAATCAATGGTAGTACTTAATTAAAACTATGAGCCATTAAACCGCGACATTGCGGTAAAGTTTAGTTCTCTATCTCAGAAAGGAACAGGTATCTGAATATAAAATTGATTTTTTTACGTTGTGCGCGCTCTTTGGGGTTACAATAAAAGTATTTTCTTTCTTTCAATAATATTTATTATCTACAGACATTAGACAGGTGCTGGTAAACTTTCTTAAAACTTTATTTTTATATTTCCTAAAACAAGTCCACGATTCGTAGTACCTAAGCAGATAGGTAACTGAAAGGCTATCGTAATCATAAAGGCTTTCTATTCTATTGTGTTGTGGATAAATGGGTTTCATTAGAGCATTCAGTTTGAAACATTACTTTGGTCTTTATAGAAATAACATCAAGCAATATAATATTATTGTTCGAAGTTTATTACCCATTTAACCATTTACACGGTATTTACAATCAAAATATTGGAATTATTAAGGGGAAATAGTTATGCAAATCATGTTTTAGCACAAATTAAGGCACCTACATAAGTAGTACAGTACAGTAGACAAAGTAAGTACCGACATTAAAAAAGGTATCGTAGATGTGTATCGGCGCGGCGCGGCGCCTGAGTGCAGCACGTCGCCGCGGCGTGCAAATGCCATAAATGCACGTCAAAGCAACGTCACAAAACCCTTTACAGTTTGCCGGCACCGTTTCCAATGTTTCATTGTCAGTTCGTTTAATTTTGACAGGCGTTAGAAGAAGCGAGAAAAATAAATAATCGACTTGAAGAAGCTTTGGCCCGCGCTACCGGTTCGGATTCAGTATTTTGGATACAAAATGCTCGCACCGGACAATTCGTACATTGGCGCGAAGGTGCCGAACATGCGCGGTCATCCTGGCACCAAATTATGTACAGAATTACAACAACACGACGGTGATTTCATCAATTTTTTTTGTTTGAGGAACACTGCTACCTTTTTAAATCAGTTCGTTGTAAAAAAAATATATTAATAAAAAGAAATAACGATATTTTCACACTTACCTATTCCGGTATAATAGGGATGTTTCCTGGGTATGAAAAGTTAAAATCTATTTAGTCCGTCAGTTAGAAAATAAAAAAATATTAGACACGTATTTTTTCTTTTATCAAAACAATAAAAAAATACAAAGATACACCGCTTTAAAGTTTCGGAGTAGGGGCTTATGACGCTGCGCCTCGCTAAAAATCGTAGCGAGGAGTGACGTCACGCGTAACTTCCTATCTCTGTATTTTAATCATTTTTTGTTTGCAGGAAAAAAGAAAAAATACGTGTCCAATAAAATTCATTAATCTAGAAGACGGACATTGAAAAAAAAAATAGGAAACATGCCTATTAAGTAATACTTGTTTTTTTTACCGCCAATAAATAAGAATAAAATGTTTTTGCGTAAATAAATAAATATTTTATTGCTAGGTATAGTGACTTACCTAAATTTGCCCACCACACCATGATTCTACCACATTCCTCGAAATTAATACACGCACGGCACTTGAAAATGCGAATTGTTAAAGTGGAAGCGTCAAGCAGGGTACCCCGCGAAATTTATTTTTCTTACCATTTTCGCAATTTTTCGGTAAGTTTCAGTTATTTTGATTTAAAAAAAAAACCTAAAACTGTCCGCAAAAAACGTACGAAAATTTGAATTTCGCGGGCTACCCTGACGCTTCTACCTTACATCGCGAGCACCATTATTGAGTGCGCACTAAATAATGAGACATACTTATGTAATGTGTGCCATAATACACTTTAAATACAAAAATCAATGTTTTATTGAGCACTATATTGCGTGTAAGCTAGTAACCTTAAATAAAAGGTAAAAGGCCTGTATTTAAACACAATAATCGTTAAAAAGTTCTCTCTTTGGAGTGTTGGGGTTGGTTGACTTGTCAGTTGTCTGTCTCTGTCTCTCACTCAGAACATTTATACTCTGCTCTCAACTCTGTTGTCTTGTCATCCGTGATAACATTTAATCAATGTTTTGAAACTTTTATCAATATTACAAAGTTATAAACTTTTGCCCCTTATTATATAATAATAAATTTTTACTACTTAACTGTGTTATTGTGACACATGTGATAAAAATGGTTAAGAAAAATATTGTATTCACTGCAATAATTGCCAGTTCAAATTCTTTAGAAAAACTATCAATTAACTTTGGATATATTGCAGTTGAACAGGGAAAGGTAACTAAATCTAAATTAAAATTAATTAAATACCCACCGATACTTGATTTAAACCAACTTATCAGCCATGCAAAACTGTCTAAAATAACGTTGTTGATCAAATCAGTTAATTATTAACAATACTATAAATTAGGGCAAAAACACACTACTATGAGTTATATTTTTTTACTTAAGAATCCTTTTTTATTTTATTTTTTGTTACATAACTCCTTTTTGCATAGCATTATTTATATTTTTGTTTTAACAGATAACAAAAACAGGTTCTATTAAAGAGTTTGAAAGACTAGAAGAGTCTGGAGCATTTTCAGGCTATCAAATAATAAAACTAAGCTCTAATCAGATTATAATACCTGGCTTTGTGGATTGCCACACACATGCGCCACAGTTCCCAAACATTGGGCTCGGTTTGGATCGGCCGCTTTTAGAATGGCTTGCCAAGTATACATTTCCATTAGAGAAGAAATATAAGGACACGGAGTTCGCTGCAAAGGTCTATGATCAGGTTGTGGTGAGTAACTTTATAATTAAATTGCATCAGAAATGTTAAAAATAATTGTTATTCATGAAATTGTCATACTACCTAATTTATTAACTAAAATATTTGTGATATAATTAATTGGTTCAACCAGATTCAAACAAATAAATTTATTATATTTAATATTTATCTAATTAGTAATTAGTAACTGGCCTGTTGGTCTAGTGGTAAGTGATCCTGACTTGTGTGTGTGATTCCCACCCAGAACAATTCTTTGTGTGATGAGCATGATCATTTGTTCTGTGTCGGGTGATTTATCTATAATATGAATGTATTTAGAAATATATAAGTATGTTTATCAGTTGCCTGGTTCCCATAATACAGGTTCTGCCTAGTTTGGGATCAGATGGCCATGTGTGAGTTGTCCCAAGATAAAATTAATATAATTATATTATTACTTTTACAGCAAAGATTACAAAAAAATGGAACAACAACAGCTTGTTACTTCGGATCCTTGCATCTTGATGGAACTCTTGAGCTGGTTAAGAGTGCTATGAAACACCAGCAGAGGGCTCTGATTGGCAAAGTGAGCATGAACCAACAAAATGATGCTGGATATTATAATAATACCAAGCAAGAACTAGCTGATGTTGAAACATTTGTTAAGAGTGTTATCTCTTATCAGGTTTGTAACAGCTTTTTTATATACTTATTGTTATAGCAAGATATGGCTAATGTATCCATCATATAATCATATTTTATTATATACATTGTTATAACTTAATAAAATGTATCATAACTTTTGTATAACGCACTTATTTCTTGTTATCTCTACACCACCTCATGGTTAACTGGTAGAGAATACCTCAGGCATTAAGTCTGCTATTATACTTTTATTTTATACTAGCTGTCCCCCGCGACTTTGTCCGCGTGTTTTAGTTGCTACGGTTTTTAATTTTTGCAACATTTTTCATTTATGTTCCGCTCCTTTTGGTCGCAGCGTGACGTTATATAGCTTATAACCTTCCTCAGTAAATGGACTATCCAACACTGAAAAAAATTTTCAAATCGGGTCAGGAGTGCCTGAGATTAGTGCGTTCAAACAAACAAACTCTTCAGCTTTATATATTAGTATATAGATGAAACAATAAATAAGTCATCTTAGATAATAAAGTAACTGGATAAAATAAATTTCATACTAGGTAACATAAATGTAAATTACCTAATATTTTTAAGAATAGCTTTGACTATCAGTTCACAAACAAATAAAGCAAAAAAAGATTTAACTTATAGTTTTAAGATTTAAATAAAATAATTTAAGGTATTAATTTAAATGATTTGGTATTGGTTGTATGGACAATAAAAACGCTACTTTTTATTTACAGAATGATCTTGTAGAACCTGTTGTAACACCAAGGTTTGCAGTCAGTTGTGACAAAGAACTGATGGATGGACTATCTGAAATAGCCAACAAGTATAACTGCAAAATTCAGGTATTTTAACAATATATAAGTAAATTTAACTCACGAAAGTTATTAGATAGATTAAAAAAAATATAGGTTAGGGACTATACCTATTGAGTCTGAAACTGGTCGGGCGATCCCGAGAATATGCGTGAGTAAACCGTTTTGATCTTAATAATTATTTTCAAATTGTTTAACAAAAATAAAATATAAAAGAAAATATAACTACAACTAAAAAGCTTTGAGGTCATAGATTATCCAAAAAAAACACCAAAGATCTAATAACCCTTTCCATGTCCCGTGTATCATATATGATTCATGTCTATTGTTTTACTATTGTGTCTATTGTCTGGACAGCGAACTTGTTAAACTACAAAATGGATTTTATGCAATTTTCAAGAATGGATAGTGATCCAAGAGGAAGGTTTTAGTGTATAATTATGTTGCGTCTACCCGACCAGAGCGGCATTTATGTTATTAAGTTATTTAAAAATACATTCAGTAGAACATAGAACCTCCTCTTTTTTGGAAGTCGTTTAATAAAACTATCATTGTTTTTTCAGAGCCACATATCAGAGAATCTCTCGGAAATCGAATATGTGTTGCAGACAAATCCTGATTGCCAGAGTTATGCAGATGTTTACAATAAGAGTCACATCTTAAACAATAAGGTAACAAAATTTATATACTACTAGCTGTCCCCCGCGACTTTGTTCTCGTGTTTTAGTTTCAACGGTTTTTCATTTTTACAACATTTTTCATTTATGCTCCGCTCCTATTGGTCGTAGCGTGATATATAGCCTATAGCTTTCCTCAATAAACGGACTATCTAATACAAAAAGAATTTTTCAATTCGAACCAGTAGTTCCTGAGATTAGCGCGTTCAAACAAACAAACAAACTCTTCAGCTTTATAATATTAGTATAGATATACTTTTTTGCATTAGGCTATCATAAAGAACTTGTAAGTAAAAACTCTTTTGGGAGACTAGTACGTGTTAAACACTACTATGGCCAGTTCCTATATTCAAAAAACGATTCGTTTACGCTTACGGACCGTAGAATTTTGTTTGTCAATTCATTACCATCCTTGAATGTGAATCCTGTTTCTGCCACTCGTCTGTAGCTTTAGATATGTTAACTATTTTATAGCTTATGTACTTAAACTAAATCACTGTTTATATAAAAACTAAGATTTGTATTTAATTATATATTAGCAGCACCAGTTTGAATGTCAAAATTAAATAGACGACCTCCCCAGTCGAGTGGTGTTCACACCAGTTTTAAAGTTGTTGCTAGCTCAGAGATCCAAGGTTCGATCGGACAGGTCAATGTAAAAAAAAACACTTTTCTACATTCTCTCAGATCTGGGTGGTTGTGGTCCCTTCGTTGTCTCCGATTACATTACATAAGTGCTTTAACTACTTACTTTGGGTTCATCAGAATATGTGATGTTGTCCACTGTCACTGTGAGGCATAGGCATCTTGTCATTCAGACAAATCTTTTTTTTTAGTGTATTATGGCACATGCTGTACACTTAATTGATGAAGAGCTTACCTTACTATCATCTAAAGGCGTTTCAGTGGCCCACTGTCCAGCTTCCAACACTAGGCTCAAGTCAGGATTGTGCCCTGTCAGAAGGATTATTAATGCTAACATCACTGTTGGCTTGGGAACAGGTATGAATTTAAACCTTACCTTTCATCAAAAACAATCACAATAGAACATAGAACATCATTATTGCTTAAAAAAAGCTTATTTAAGGATCCGAGATATTATATGTATTTAAATACAACAGACAGACTTTATGGTGTCTAATAAAATCATAGATATTGTTTACAAATACAAGTATGGTCAAATATCTGGATGAAATACATGTAGGTAAATATCTGGATGAAATACATGTAGGTAAATATCTGGATGAAATACATGTAGGTACTTAAGATGTGCAATTTTTTAATTATAACGTCCTAGGAAGTAAATACGGAAGGCTAAGTGCAAAATGGTCCTGGGAAATTAAAAAGTTTTTTAAAAAACCCTGTATTTCTAAAATGTAATATTCCTTCATCAGATGTGTCTGGAGGCGATAACGCGACTATCTTAGATGCTATCCGAAGAACTATGGACGTGTCAACTTGCCTAGAGATGCAAGGGAGTCCCAATTACGCCTTAAATTGGAGGGAAGCATTTTACCTCGCTACTTTAGGAGGGGCTAAAGGTAAAATATAATATAGTTTTATGTAATATAGTTAGTAATATAGTCAATATAGTTTTACGTAACTTTGTTCCATTTCATTTGTTGTCAAGACAAATAAAATCAATTGTGAGTGGGTGACCAAAAGAATTACAGGAATTTGACAGATGATTATATTTTTACTGCACGGATAACAGAGGTCACCACGCCCATTACCACTATGCGTGCGCGACGTACCCCGCGTGGTACAAGCATTTGTGTGCAAGCAAATGCTTGTTGTAAGTCTGGGTGTTCTTTGTGAATGTGATTTGTACGTTTGTAAAACCCCCGCGACACAAGGATTAAATTCCATAGCATGGGAGTCGTTCTTATAAAAAAAAAAGTTTTAGGTTGATCAGCTTTCTAATACAATGGGTTAGCCTTTAACAATTGTCCTAGATAGACCAATAATTTGTAAACCACTTTTAACTCCTTCTGCAGTGTAAAACTAATTCATTAATAGGCAACTTTTCTTTATCATAGCTCTAAACCTGGCGGACAAGATAGGAAACTTCGAAGTCGGCAAAGACTTTGATGCGCTAGTTATAGATGTGTACGCGAAAGGGGGACAGATCGACCAGTTTGATGGCGCTCTAGATAAAACCGATGAAGAACATGCAGTAGACTTGCTGGAGAAGTTCATATTCCTCGGAGATGATAGAAATATCGTCCAAGTGTATGTCAAAGGTAATATTGTTAAGGATACTTTGCAAGGTACATTTTAAATATTTAAATGAAATTGGACATATTTTGGTAGCTTACAATAAGTAGTGAAGTTTAATATATTTTCTATGTAATGTTTATTTTTATTCCTAAAATCAATGGGTTTTCTATAATAATTACTATATAGGTACAAATAAAGCCATGTCTGCTGCCCAAAATTCTAAATTAAAAACAATAATTAGGGGTGTGTTCTAGCATGATTAACTGTTTTTATTTGGCAAAATGTGTTTGAGCAAATTGTGTTGTAGGCCACATCACTAATTTATATTTTCGAACAAATGTTATAATAGAATTTTGGGCAACAGACACAGCTTTAAAATAAACAATAAAAAATGTTCAGCAAATAATAAAAAATTAAAAACGATGGTAATTTGTTATACTTTTTATTCTTGTGTAATTCTTTATAATTTGTGTAGAAAAAATGTGCAAATATAATGGTGAAAATACAAACTGAATTTACATAAGCAAAATACAGTATACAATAATACTAAAGGAATAATATTTTAATTTATTCCCATATTTAAATACGACAAACAAAATGTGCAACTAACCAACCGTGGTTGGCTACCTCCGCATGTGCACTCTGGGCTTGTTACATTTCCTAATAAAATTAACATTAATTCACTATCAATGTATTAAACCGCTAGTAACACTGTTTAATTTTGTTAAAGCTTAGAGATCTGTTACATATTTTATGACAGAAAATAATACTCAAATGCAACTGGTGTCGTTATACTTAAGTCGGTGGAATGATAAGACATTAATGTATTCGAGTGTTACTAATAAATTATAATTATAACATATAAAACAGTCTTATAAAGTCAAAAAATATACTATCTAAACTTTAGAGCAACTTATATTATTGTACAAAAATGTTACTAGTATTTAGTTAATAATGTTATACTTTTTTAAAAATGTTATTTTATTAAAAAATAGGACGCACTTGAATAAAGACGAAAAATATAAGCTAATGTTTATGATTTACAAAAAAAAACTGTTTTGTCGCTATTGCTATCACAAGAGGGCACATCGCTCGTAGAACGGCGCTCCTTATCATTGTGATGACAAGAACAACAAGTCTTTTGATCTCAAAAATCTACACATTAAACTACGACATTCGTTTATTCTCCTAACGCTAATCAATGAACACAGGAACTTGGACGTGCAAATCCAAAAATGCAAGCCAGGTATCAAATTTATAATATAATTTAGGTTTATATTTGGCAACTAGTGCCACCACTCGACCATAATGATCACAGCAGCGGTTACCTGATCGTATACAGCACTGGGGACCGTTTGTTGCCAAAACCATCCTAATAATGAGTTTATCTAAATTTGACAACAAATACCTCATCGGTATAAAATTTTATAAGAGGATTAATATAATGAACGAATATAACAAAAAGTACTTCTTAATATGGCCATATTCTAGCCGTAGGGTAGCAGCGATGTAACCACTAGCCGAGTGCTAATACTTATGAATACGTAATTACACAACGAATATAAATTTACTTTGAGCTGCCTTCAATACACAAATCTCTACAATAGCAAACAGGCATTAAACCCACATGTCTACGCACGACTTTATCAATTACATAACATAACGAAAACTGCTTTTGACCTGCATTGAAACAATTTAACCTAAAACAGTCTTAAAAATACAATCTTACAAATAAAAAAGGTACATTTTACAAAAAATAATGTGCGAATGATGTGCATGTAATGCCACATATTACTTCAATAATAACTAAATATATACATTTTAACAAAAAAAACGTTTGATCCATTGCGAGTCCTATTAACTTATAACATTATATTTTAATAGTTACCTATATTTAATGTGAAAACTATGATGTAAATAAAGAAATAATATTTAAATGTCAACGTTCGATAACTAAATGAATATTCTCATAAGACTTCTGAATAAACTAGCACCTATGTTATTAAGATCCAATTTAAGATATTTACAGAAAGTTACAAAACAACCATTATTCAAAAAATCGACAAATGTATGTCATTTTGTACTATTTAATAATAGACAACATTATAATTGCAAAATCTGAATGTGAGTGCGTCCACACGCGTTCTGTGCATATGTCAATCGTATTTTGTTCGTTAGGTAAGATAAACTTTTCTAAAGATATTTCAGTCTT
Organism: Diachrysia chrysitis; assembly: GCA_932294365.1. Lineage (NCBI taxonomy): Eukaryota > Metazoa > Arthropoda > Insecta > Lepidoptera > Noctuidae > Diachrysia > Diachrysia chrysitis. Next base: position 4,924,169 of record OW028662.1, on the reverse strand, counting down.
TTCAATCGGCTCAAATTTGGCGGACACCTGTATTCATTTAAAAGAGCCAAATGTAAGCTGTAAATTTGGCATGATTCGCGAATTTTGTATCAAATACTAACTAGGGTGTAGGTAAAAATTTATGACTGCAGAAATCAAGTGTAATTGAGGTAGAAAGAAATGCACAGTGAAAAATAATCATGAAATTTTTTATGCTAAGTGTGATGACATAACTTCTCCGAAGTCGGGAACGTAATAACTTTAGTTTAGTAGATAATAATTAAGCTAACTATACCATTTATATAGAGGAATGTATAGACGTATTAATTTGACATTGGCAACACGCTTTGTTCCAAAATTCCAAGCTACGATTTTCATAAATTTCAAGAGAAAATTCATTCCCCATTAATTTGAAATATCTAATACATTTTTATGAAGGTACATTTCCCATGGCACAGAAAAATATTGCTTATTTTTGTATCTCAACCAGATGCCTTTAAAATAAGAAAAAAATGTGTGATGTTGTCGTGTGAACAGAATATCAATACCCTAATTTAGTTTGATAAAAGCTAACATGTAATTGAAATACTTTATGTACTCGTTAGTATGATCAAATAAATCTTTAATTTTATATAATAGAGAGCATAAATTTTGGGTTGACAATTCAGTCGAATATAAATTCTATTCGATTATATTTTTTTACGAAATGTCGACATATTAACACCATTTAAGGAGTCTAAAAATGAATAAATGTTCTAAAGCTTACAACATCTGCTATAAAAATGTATAAACTCCGTAATTCCACGAGACTACTGACTATCACATATATTTAGTAAATCAGCACAACACTCATACGACTCCACGAATTTAATTAGATAATTTCGCGTTGCGTTAATCGCGATTCGCTCTATTCTAGTTAGAAATGTGCTACAGATAATACTGACGGAGACACTTGAATTTATTAGGTATTTCTTGAAAAATCTTAAGTTCTTATTAATCTGACACTGGTTTTAACATCTATAACAGACAAAAGCATAGTTATGTTGTATCAAAAGGCAGTGCCTTCGTGATCACAAATTAATTTATAGAACGTTTTGAATACATATTAAGATTTTTATAGAAATGCCTTCCCCGAAGTTAAAGTATAGGAAGTGCTAAAACAAACATTTTTCCATGAATAAGACCACTCCATGTCTTGAGGAAACTAACGTCTACGATTATTCGGTATGTTGTGGCGAGATTCACAGAGACTTACGAATATTTGTTTACGGACAACGTTTATAATCAATTACAAACTCTCTTATCTGAGTTTCATAGGAATATGATCATTATTGTATGCAATAGCCGTTTAAATTCTTACTTCAGACCTAAAGCTATCTGTGCATTTTACACAATGTCGCTGCAATGTTTTTAAACATGCGTTTCATATGAATTTGATCACTATACTAAGAAAAAAGTGTTCATATTCTTTTGAAATGCTCATTTTATCTGTGAATATCTCCTTATATTTATTTGCATTTGATACGAATGTGATATTGATTGCTATTGCAATAACGTGAGTATCCGTGGGGTGTGTGTCGCGCACGCCGCCGGTTACCTGGTGCAGGGCCCGTCGGCGGAGTGCGCGTGGCGCAGTCAGGCCGTCACTTGACGAGGCTGGAGAGCGAGCGGGACTTCAGCGTCGGCGTGCGGGAGCGCGCGGCACACGCGCGCGCGCCGGGACCGACGCCGCGCGCACAGCCGCTCGCCACCTGCGCACACACACGGCTCACCCAGCGCTCGAGCACGCCCGCGCACGTACACACGATACCTACACTTCTAGCTGGGTATTTCCCTCCCCCCTCCTAGACAAGTTACATTTCTACAAGCGGTTACGCTGATCAAATCGCTCAACTGTATGGAAGTTTAAGTCTAAGCCTCGTGACTTATCAAAAGTTAACTCTAGTACAAATGTCACTTGTCTACAGAGGCTGGAGTAATGTAGAAAAAATCTGGAATGACATATCTAATTGCCATCAACTCCAAATCATTATTAAAATGCTTTTTTTTATCTTGATAATATAGTATGTAATTAATAATAGTGAAATTCTGACACTATAAATAGCATCGACTCGATCATAAGAAAAAAGCTTCCAGTAAAATACGCTTAAATTCTTTTATTTATCTAAATGCGAAAAGTCACTTACACAATCGTTAAAAAAATATGCTTCTTTCCTGTATGAGAGAAAAAGCGTTTGCCTTACAGGTAGGTATATTTTAAAAAGCAAGCTAGAATTGGTAACTTTTAGATCATATTTAGTAATTAATTTAAATATAAAGATCATAAGAATAATATAAAGTTAAAATCGATATTCTAACTAGCAATATTTGTAATATTAAATGTCTAAAAAATTATTATATTTTTAGAGTAAAAAGAAAACTATTCGGTGCTGTGTAATAATCGTGTGTACGTCTGCGAAACTAATCTTATTAATAACAGTAAAAATTTTATTAAAAAAAAACAATGTTTTCGAATCTTTCAAAATCAATAATATTTTGTTATATTAGTAAAAACTTCAACATTTAAATTAAAAACACGTCGATAAACATTCGAAAACATTGTCCAGAAAGCAAAGAATATCTAATATCTCAAAATTAAGGAAATAAAATAAACATCATAAACAGGCTATCTATTTTAACAATACATTTACAAAACACTCGTTGCTTTCTTTCTACATAAAAAAAAGCGTTGACAAGTCGTAAACATCTTGCCATGTCACATAGCAACAACATATAACACTAATTCATTCACTGCTTGGTATAACAGCATTTGCTAAACAATGAACGTGTACATTTGGCGTTGTAATGAGGCAATGAAGTATCATTTAATGGATCGTGATTGATGTCCAAGCTCATGTGCGCCACAACATCAAAACATGCTTGACGAACAATGCAGACTTTATCCAACACATGCTTATTCTCGCCTTCTTAGATATTAGGATGTGCTGGCAAAGCTGCCAAAAACTTTTCTTTTTTCTAAACTTTCGGAGTTACCACAAAACGCTGCAAACTAAGACAATGTTTAAATCTGATTGGGTTACTTTTGTACAACATAGAATTGAAGATGCATCAAAAAATTTAAACATTGTCCTTAGTTAGACGCCGTTTTGACACCATTTAATACTCATAATATAATTAAAAAACACCTTTGATTACAATAGCTACACTATTTACAATAAGAAAATTAATATTGAATACAATTTAAAAATATTAATTTCAGAATCTAAAACTGAATACAACACTTTTTACAATAGAAGCAATATCTACGATAGTCTAATACAATAAGATTTTAAAAGTGACAAATCTGAAGAGGGGCCTAGTAAGAGGAAAAACATAAGGATAACCAAAACTGATAGAGCGCGGATTCATGCGATGCAAATGTGACGTCAAATCGGAACAAACAAGTGCGACACATGCGATGCGCCCAAAGCGTAAGCCTGCACAAAGCGTTGGTACCGCCCTGTCAGTACAAGCGCGGGAGGCTTTGCTTTCGTCGAAGCCCACAAGACTAAGTCACTCTCTCTAAAAAGTACTTTTACATTTTTTAGTTTCAATTCAATGAAGCTAATTATAATTAGAAAGTGAATTAGTCAAAGAAAGCTCAACGTGCCAAAAAGGATAAGGTACTCTTAAATTATGTTTACTCGGAACAAATACATTCCTTTGACAAGAATGAGAGAATACGAAACGTGATATTTACAGGAGTGGCGTACGCGTTCGAAATTATTGTTATTATAAACGCGTTCCAAATTCCCGAGCAAAGCCTCCGCGGCAGGTTAGTTCTCCGCACCGAAGCGAACGAACACATATTGACAGTACCGGTGCGCGAGGTCAAAACAAAAATTCTAGGCAGGCGACAAGCACGTAGAGAGCCGTGCTCTCGGTGCGGGCCTGGGCCGCGCACGGGGCCGGGGCCGGGGCCGCGGGGCGCGGGGCCGGGGCCGGGGCCGCGGCCGGCGTACCGGGGCGCGCGCGCGCCGCGTCCAGCGAGGCGGCGGGCTGCAGGAACCACTCCGAGCGCGTGCGCATGCGCGCCCGCTGCCGCTCGTGCACCTACACCACCCACCACGTACACGTCGCCGCACCGCTAGCCAGGACCCCCGCCACACGACACGCCACACACCTCATAATACACAGATACGTGTACGTACGCATCCCCACTTCTATAGGATGTGCGACGAATCACCCAAAATGCTATTGGATAACGGCTTTGCCAAGGATATGCAAACCACCTAGATTTGAGTTAAGGATTTAATGTTAAGGTGCTGTTTCCAGCTCCAGTATCTATATATTAATCAATCTATGACGTATCGTTTCTCCATCCAAACTGATAACATTTCCGCATCAGTTATCGAGAGTACCAGATATTAATCAATCAAAGAAGACTTCAAAGTAAAATGTTACATTTTACCATAATGAAGTTAAATAAATATATCACAAATAATTCACATTACTGTGCGAGAAACGAGACAGTACGGACAGATTTAAGTGAGGCGGAGGTCGCGATTGAGCGGCGGCTGGAAACGTTCGCGTTTCCATTGGACAAATAAGATTTAATTCGACCGGTAAATAATGAATCAAGTACCCACCCTATTTCAAAAGTTAAATTATACGATGGTTAATTACGATAAACATAAAACGACGTGTTAATTTCTTATTAGTCACTATATTTCTACTATTAGTTGTCAAAATGAATTAAGTAACAGCTCGCCTAGAGAGTATTACCACAAAGGATAACCACAACCATTAACAGGATTATAAAATCGAAGGAATATTAATTCATTAAATGTTACAAAATATATCGATACATTGATTATAATATTAAAAATTTTACGTAAAATAAATTATTCTTACATTTTAATGTGTTCGTTTTTGAGTGGTAACATTGCACCAACAGTGCTGCCATAAGCATGGTGTGTTTGTGTGTGTGCGTTGCCACACCGAACTCTTGAGAAAGCACATTGTGTCTAACATTCCCTTGTATGTCACACGGTGTATTTACCAGTATATGTATATCAGTAAGAGGAAATATCTAAAACTAACAGATCAGCCACAAGTTGTCCTAAGTTATCTTAAGGGAAACAGACATCACTCATGCATATAAAAGTTTAACGTGGACCGCTGGCGAATTCAACCATAAGTTAATATTAACTTGCATGGTTTTTTGCATTGCGTTACAAAATTACCTGAGCCAATTAGGAGTTGTCTTAACCTACATTCAAATAATTCATTATCTACCACAAGACTTGTGATGTTGACACAAATGGTACAATAATTTTTAAAATTTCATTTTCTTTTTTTATTGAGCTAGTGGTCCACGTGACTTTAGAGACAGAACAGGGGAGACAGACTGCTTAGAATCTACAGGTGGATACTGAGAAAACTCTCGTCACCATCACTTATAAAACATGTCCTTCAGTGAGCGCTAGAATTGAAATAATACTCTTTATAAATGTATCTGTTTTTAAAGTGTTCAATTATGTCCATATATGATTTGACAGTATCAATTTTCGTGTTTGAAAATGTAATTTTAAGGTGTGGCAACACTAGAAAATTATTGGCAACATTATGGGGCTTTTATTTGTTCAGTAAAACACATGTATGGACATTACGAACGTTATTAATATTTCAGAAACAAGAAATAAGTGATTCATTGCTAAATTATTTTTTATTTAATAATGAATCATTAAAAACATTATAAATATTACTTGAACCAATTAATTAGAAAAATAACTGAAACAACAGTTAATAAAAAAATCAGTTAAAGATTGAATTCATTAGTTTTAAGAATTATTCTAATATTAAATGTATGTGTTAGTGGATTTCGAACCTGGGGTAAGTATGAGAGGCTCTTAGTGCTCTCGGCGTATTTGTTGATCGCTCGTAACTCTTCTAGCGTCATGTGGGGGCTGGAGTTGCTGCGTGATGATTGAGACGATGAACTCACTGATACCTGTAATTGGGAAGGCTATTGTTTAGGAACATAAATGTCAGCCGACCATTACAAAAGTAGTGTGGGTAAACAAGAGAAGCTAGGGGTGAAACTCGGTTGATTTGCTAATCTTTGCATTTTAATACGTCAGAATTTATTTAAAGAACGTTTGTCAGTAAATATTGCGACATTGACTATACAAACACTCTGTCTCTATTTTTCGAGCAATGACCCAGTACTTAGCATTCCCAACCCTCATTTCATAATTCAAAACACATCGCCCTTCAGTCTTAAATAAAATATCGATGTAACTCCTACATTACAGTAATCAATAGAGGACCAAATTATTATGCAAAATTTTTGCTACACTGTTGTCCTGTCACTCTTCCCAACGGCCCAATATTTTTTATGGATATAAAGAAAATTCGTAGCTTTACACCTACATACAAATAAGTTGAGAATAATAAAAGAAATGGTAAATACGCTACAGCCATTACTTTGAAGACGCTCTCCTCCAGCGAGATGGACAGGCGCGTGCAGGAGTCGAGCAGGCTGTGCTCCGGGATGATGCCGAGCACGCCGCCCGCCGCGCCCGCGCCCCCGCCGCCCGCCAGCGCCGGCATCGACTGGCACTCCTCGGATTTTGTTAGACCTGCGACAACACGGGGAGGTGGTGACAGGTTGCGAGAGACTTGACTGTGTGATACAAATGTAAGATAATCTAATGTGCCACGGGTTTAATAAAAGTTGGCTATCCTGTTTTAACACATTATAAATTATATTTTTATAAATTATGTGACAACAGCTAAGATTCAAAAGAACTCTTGGTACAATCGTTAATCTACCTTGAATTCTCTCTTTTACAATAAAAAAATATTAAATTTAAGACAAAAATAAAAAGAAGATTCTGATTTGCATATTTTGGGGCAAGTGTCAAAAAATATTAGCGGATAAATACTTGATGTACCAAAATAAAATGAAACTAAAATAATACCTTAAGGAGAACAAAAATCTATTTAATTGAAATTTCATACAGAAATTCTATTTACTCTTAAGTATCTAAATAAAATTGTTTCTATCAGATACTAGTAATTCTTTATATTATCCTAATAGTAAGTATATGCCAAAGATAATGGATTAAAAGTTTTAATGATTACCGACCCAGTTAGTAGCCCCAAGTAAGTCCTACTCAAGAATGAATACAACTCATAGACGGGTCTAACATTAGTGTGATGGCTACAAACTCGTAATCTACCAAATCTGTGCTACCAAAACCCATTTTTAATACAATACAAATCGTAAATGTAGTGTAAAAATAATATAAATGTTATTTATTTTAACTCATTCATAAAGCGGCGACTCACCAAAAATATACAATATTTGCTATGAGTTTTGTAACTTGACTAGATATTTTAACAACTTAAACGACTTTCATTTGGATGACCTGTGAAAAACGTTCTATTTTATTACGAAGTAGTTCCTTTTGTAAATAAAATGTATTAATTGTAATATGTTAATTACCTTCTAGATTAAATTTGTTTCCCCAGCGATCGCATTCACATTGCAGCCATGTTTTTTCAGCCTCCAAGGATAATTGTCCTGTAAATGAAATAAAAATGTGTTAAATACAAATTTTCCAAATTCATAATTACATAATATCGAAAAACTCATATCTAAAAATCTATGCTAATGTTTATGGTAAACATTTTTATCTTTTCTTCTATATAGAGCCTTATTTATAAAATCTTGACGGTGTTTACTAACTGATTAGCAGATTCTTATTAATTTTTTTCCATAGAAAATTAGAATTTAGAACCTGGTAATACATAATCACCGTCGAGATTTTTATAAACAAGGCCCGTAATGTGTATGTACTCCGTCATAATTATTTAAATATATTTTTTTGTAATGTTTAATTTGAAATATTAGCTTCGACAGACAAAGGATTACTTATGACCACTTTTTGTTGAGTTTTTAAACTCAACAGAGCGTCCAACAATTTAGTCTAGAAGCGTATTTAATACACCTCGCGTTACCACGTTATGTAGCCTCTATCTTCATTTCCGTCTAAAATTATTTCTTATTACTACAGTAGTGTGAGGACACCCAATAAAACTGCTCGAACAATGTGTGTTGTGACTGTAGTTTCTCATAACACATGAAGCTCAGTTTCCGTGTTTTTCAAAACAATGTCCGTTCAATGATTTTCTCATGTATCTTATGCAAATATAACTTGATATTATCTCTGGGGTCATCTTGACTTCAAATTTAATTCGAACTACTCACTCTTTGTTTAATTGTTAATTATATAAATTTAAACTGTTGAATAATTGGCAAATCATGACGATTAAGTGTTTTTGTATACGTTTTAATTGAGTTTATTGAAGTAGCACTTTTAGCAAGTGGCTCTGTTGGCTACTTAAGTATACAATAGCTGTTGTGATATCCAGATTACACGACATTGACATGCATTTACTGGGCATACTAGCTCTTATGTATCCACTATTTAATTAGACTAGAACTTTCCAATTCTTTAATCAAAAATAAATTTATTTTTGTTTTTAAATTTATCATGTTAAAAAATATGAAAAATAGTATGCTGTAAGCTCAGTGCAGGTCAATACTTCATCATTATTGACCTCTTATATGGTGCGACATTTACTCCGTGGTAAACTAAAAACCACTTGAGCCGAAACCTTTGCTAAGTGCCATATTAACCCATCATACTCCTTTCTACTGCTAGACACTTGCTTTTTTCAGTCACTGTCTGCATTCCTGTGCCCTAGTAACAAATATATAAGGTAGTTTATACATACTGGCATAAGCCTCTTGGTCGCGATGATGCCTCGGCGGCGGCGGATCCCTAAAGGAGCATATCCACTCGTCCTTCACACGGAGGATCCGTCCCGTGACGCGCGCGTAATACTCGTAGTTGTCGCGTCCAAACAGGTCGCCGGCACTGAACTGCTCGATCAGCTGACGCATTATGCGAGTCGCCACCTGTTTAGAAAGTTAGGAATAGGAATGGTTCGAAAGTGGTTCCGAAGCTGTGTGATATTTGTTGAAATTGATAAATGTTTCAAAAAGGCTTGCAACATAACATTTTAAAAGCTTGCATTTGGCTATTATAAATGTAAGTAAATACGTGGTAATTTATGCAATATATTTACATTAAAATTAGCAAAAAGACTCGACTAAATTATTTACTAATTGGGCTATAGTAGGTATCTAGATATATTAACTACACATTTTCGTTGCAAGCAAGACTATTTTGTATTTCGATGTTTAAAGAAAACAGTGTATTAAGTCGGCATGTAATTGTTATAGTGCCATTTATCAGACAATTTTTATTAATGACCGATTTTTCAACGCCTGATACATTTATCCGAGGAATTATTTTGATTTTTTTCTATACAAAACCTTTCAGATGTCAATTTTATTCTTTGAATGAAAAATATCTGGGCTTGCCATAAGAAGTGTAAGTATCTATTATAGAATAACTAACAAAGTACGCTTAAAAACAACTAATTCGTGTCCTTGAACATGTAAAACATTCAGGATACAGTAAATATGACTCAAATATGTCATATAATTTCATCAATTTCAATGACTTTTTATACATAATCGTATACATACTGAGTCAACTGTAGGTACAGGAAGTGAGTAACCCTAAGAATCCATGAATCAAGCTTATCAGTGAAGGGTCGAAAAACTAAATAGGTGATGCTACTGAGCACACTGATAAGAAGTAACAAAGCAAGCATTGTAAAAAAAGGTTGACTGTACTTGAAAATATTTGAATTAGAATATGCAACTGTACAAGGATTGAAATTGTCTACATGTATTTGAAAAAGCGCAAGATTGTTTTAAGACAATAGAGTATTAGCCAGTAGTCTTTATATATGAAATCCCAAGTGATTTAAGGTGAGCAGATCGTGTAACCATGTCTTTATCCCTTGAGTCACTTGATCATATCCATATTTAATCATTGTGTCTATTACCAGGACAAAAACAATCAGATAAAATTAATTTCTTAATTATTAATCCATACTAATATTATAAATGCAAAAGTAACTGTCTGTCTGTCTGTTACGCTTTCACGGCTCAACCGCTGAACCGATTATAATGAAACTTTGTATGGTTAAGTTTGGATCTTAAGGAAGGACAAAAGCTATTTGCCGCGATAACCGACACCCACGCATGCGGAGCCGCGGGCAACAGCTAGTACTTAATAATCAGCTGTAAAGTCTAACAATAATTACAACAAGGTTTTGACGCTAAAAATATTACTGTAAGCAAAATCTTAACAAGCTCGAATATACAAAAACATAAAATGAACCGTATAAAACATAACTACAGACGAATCGATTATGTATAGAAAATGCGTAAACAAACATAAATTAGACAAGCCGGTAACGAAAGCGTTAGTACGATGAGCTACATAAGTAACACTGGAAAGTAAACTGTATGATTGTATAATATTGGTGGTACTCACGCTAACTTCAGCCTTTGGACGCATGTTACAAACAGATTAATTGAACACCGTACAAGCTATTTACAAGCCGGTACATACATAATATACATATAATTGTAGATATCAACTAATGTGGACGCTGTGTATATGAATCCATTTTTTGACAAAAAAAAGTATCACTGAAACGCTTTCTGAGATTTACGCGAAAGTTACATTGAAATTAAATAAAACTGTATTTTAAACGGTTTATTTTGATTTTAGTTTCGGTAACAAAATCTAAATAAACCGCGACATAATCCATTTTAAAAATAGTTTAATTTCAAAGTCAATTTGTGTTTTCAATTTTCTATAAATTGCGTTATATATATCTTAAAAAAATATACTGCCAACAATATCTAGTATTACATATATTCAGACGGCAAAAGTTAAACATGCTTGCATTAAAAACAATTCTGATTCATAACTAAAATTAGATTAACAAGTCTTTAACCTTATCTATAGCAATAAGTAATCTAATCATAATTTCATAATAAGTTCAATAAACGTTTGCAATAATAAACACTGTTAATATCACTCTAGACATGCCGGCAGCTTTTAAAGCAAATATAATAATTAATTTAATTACAATTTGTAGGAACTTTCATGGTCCTGTCCGTGAGTCATATTAGGACATTATCATAGTTTAACTATTGTTTCTCTGTATGTATTTATTTGTAGGTATTTATGTTATCCAATTGTCTGAGGGCAGCAGGCAAGTAATGGATGAGTCTAGCACAGGACTAAATCATGTAATGCCAAAGAAGATACCTATATACCTAACAGTGGTTAGTTAAGGTATCATTTTCACTCCTTATAAACATCTGATTGCACTAAGTTATTTAGATCAGGCACTTCAAATCTTGTCCAACACATTTAAACTTAAAAGTCAACAAGCAAAAGATAATTTAAATTTAACTCTTGTATCAGATAAGAAAACTATAAAATCCCACTCGACATTGCTGATAAAAAACTGTTTATTGACTATGAATTATGATAAGATTATGCTCTGCCTTTTCTTGGCGTATTCACTATTATTGTCACCGTTGACTTGAATTAATTTCATTTTACGATAACTTTGTATTGAAATTGCTTCATAGTATATACCCGCAATCTTTAAAAAAAAGTTTAAAAAACAAATGTAGGTATATTGCTAAAGCAGTAATGTGAATTTCTGATATTATTGAAACATTATCATGCTTACTAATCCTTAGGATTTAAGACAGATATTGCAGCGACATCAAAATATTTTTTATTACAGAGAGCTTTGTATTTAAGAGATAACATAAATACATAACGGCGATAGTATCAATTTCCTTTTACAAAATACTCAACACACTCGTTTGTAGAGCTCGCAGTACCAAAACAAAGGTATACATATAACACATGTCCACATCAGGTGATTACACCGAAACTCGATATGTTTAATCGTCGATAATGGTGCAGCTATCACGAGGTGCGCAACACATACATACACACGTACAATGTACATGTATCATTTTACAAAGCGCATTCACTCCCCATTTACACATTTACATTACTTATATTGTTTTGTACACATAATAACAGCTGTTAACTGTGTCATTTCGTAGAAATATATTTTATTTGGATCTAGGAAATGTTGAATAAATGATAACGGTTATCTGGTTCAGTCATCTTTTTAACGAGATTTTAAATGTTTCATCATAAAAACAATATTTACGCCAAGTAATAGACAGTTAAGTAGTGTGCTGTGTGCATGGTTTACAGAAACCATGGCAACGAGAAACAAACGCTATCGAATCAATAATCTCATAATAAATTCAACATCTGCACTCCAATACTTTCAGTTTTAATGTGTCTATCATAAAACCATATGCTTTTATATGACAGATAATGATTGAACTAACCTTGAATCTTTGAACATCCTCCATTGTGGCTGTTTTGCCGTCGGACACGCAAGAGTGAAAAAATGATGGCGCCACCGACACGCCCAGGGCTTCGGATGTCATACCTGTACCTAGAAACAATGAAACGATCCTATTATATTCACAGATCTATAAACCACAAAAACATTTAAAGGTTTTTCCTGATACTTGATTGATAACAAGACACTCAAAAACAAGTATAGTTTGATTCTCACAAGCTAACAGACATAATAAGATAACATTCAAGAGAGACTCGGCTATTTAAAAATTAATTACATCAACGTTTCAGTTGTGTTTTTGTTGAAGTAAAAAACCTGTAAATAAACAACAGCGAAAGAAATTCGCGGAAAACTGAACGTTTTGTTATTCTGCTCCTCATTACAGAAGAGTCGTTCAACCTAACCAATTGTCGGATACTAAAAAACCTATTTAAGCGGAAAATTACAGTAATTAAAACCCCAGACGTTAAATGAATAACGTTTTAAATTAAAACAGTAGCAATAGTGTTTAGGTGGTACTGCATACACACGCAATGGTGTATGAGCGGAGAATTTTCTTGAGACAAAAAAACGCACGAATGCAACACTGTAATCGTCATACATAAGTCATAACTGAATGGAATAATTGACTATTCGTTTTCAAGTGTAGGAGTGCGAATAACGTAGTTAATTAACGGATTATCTCATCTCTGGATGAAACTGGTTGTAGGGTAAACAATAGGCATGTTCACTAAAAAATTTTTGAATTTCCGTCAAGTAGATTAATTAATTTTATTGGACACGTATTTTTACTTTTTTCCTACAAACAAAAAGTGGTCAAAATACAATAAATAGAATTTTGTGTGACGTCACTCCGTGCTACAATTTTTAACACGGCGTGACGCCATAAGCCCCCACTCCTAAACTTTAAAGCGCAGTCTCTTTGAATTTTTTTATTGTTTTGATAAAGGAAAAAATACGTCTCTAATATTTTTTTATAACTAACTGACGGATTTAAAGGATTTTTACTTTTCATACCCCGTCAACATCAGAATTCTATCATTTAACTGCTTCCACGGTGAAAATTACAACTTATAGTCTTAATATTATTCTAGTCACAAGTGGAGCGCATCTGTGCCCATGTCTTCAAACACAGCAGTAATTAACATAATACTTTACATATTAGTCTGTACTTCGACAATGACGTGCAGACAAACGCACGACGCATTAAATAAGGCCCGATATAGTGCCCAAGAGAGCCGTATATGCAACTAACAATCGCACACGACGCTTTTGTCGGCGAAGCAGGCGACGACAATGTGAGGTAAAACTATAGTTATAAGGCAATGTCGCGACCTAGAGTATACATAGACAAGCATAAAGTGCGCGCATCGCTAGTAGCCCGTTGTACCCAGCGGCAAATTTTTAACTGTAAGTACTACGCTCCTTTACTGATTTCAGTAAATTTCCGTACGACCACAGACGTTTATAATTATGAAACTATCGATTATTCCGATATTATTAGGGTAATATTAGGTATTGAGATAGTTTTAATAAAACGGCGCGCTCTGTTTTGACACTTATTTTCGTTTTTACTTGTTCATATTAGTGCCTATAGTTCATACTCGATATGCGCACTCTATAGTTTACTTATTTTTTCTCTATGGTCGCGACAAACAGTTCAGCTTATGCGTGATGTGAACAAATATACACCAAATTTCATGTAAAGAAGACGAATCAATAAAGTAAATCACAGTTTTAAATATGCAGGGCACACGCAACGACAAGCAATCATAAATCATGTCGTGCCATCTATAAAATAAATTATTATTATTAAAATAACTACGTAGGAAGATACTTTATCTAAAAAAAAAAACAAAATTTCGATAAGAGCAGTGACATTTCCTATGAAATCGCAACTTTCCCGAAACTGGAACAAAATAGCGCGACCCAAATAAATAATATAAATATAATAGATCAAAAAGGTTACGACCAAAGCAAAACTAGTAAAGAAGACGTCATCACTAACTAGGCCAACAAATAATTCAGTGAGACGTTCCAAAGAAGTATTAAATAATCGCACAATGAATGTAAAGCTGTTGCATCACGCGGGCCCACGCTACATCGCGTGTAATTGTAATTGCCATAATCAACACTAATTATTTTTGTTAGGCCACTGCCAAATAGTTACTATGTATCGTCATGTATTACATCTTATTAAATCTTAATCTAACCAAATAAAATTTCAGGCTTGTTTTAATCTCGCTATTAATCTTTTTAAGGCTAGAGAAGAACTGCAAATATTTACTATCCACATATCTTTCTTTATTAGCAATTAGTCATTGCGTTAATCTTAATTTGATTGTTCAGTGGGTGAGCAATGTCGGATTTACAAATGACCTTAATGTTAACAGCATGTGAAACTCCAAATTCCAGCGAGTATTACTATGTCAACAGACACCTTAATTTAAATGATAGAAGAGAGATTTACACTGGTAGGTAACTAAATTGCGACCTTGAAATCGATTTTCTTGCATTTAGAAAACCAAAAGAGATTTTTCGGGTTTTAAATATTTCTAAGCCAGTCTGCGCTTTTATTGTGCTCATTTGATAACTGTCCACGTGTCGACTGATTGACACGTCAGAGCCCATTAAGCTTTAAAAGTCACAAGGAACCATTCATATCACTAATAATACCATATCAGTTGCTGTTGCTATATGGAAGCATATATACCAAACCGGAAATTCGAGCCAGGCTTTAAAATGATGGCGAATTTTCGATTACTTCGGCACCTCTTACCAACACTACATAAGTTTAAAGACATCTATGAAAACTTTTTTATGTCTGTTTAGATACGGCCAAAACAGTCCTGAAATATATCGTACCTGCTTTATCGGCGTTGGAAGCCATCACCCGAAACGTGCCGAAGAGCAGCACCAGCAATCTCTGCGTACAGACCGGTAACGACAGAAGTAATCTGTGGACAAACAATTAACGTCATAACATATTTCAATTCAAACAGGTTCCAATAGGGGATCGGACAATTTTTTTTTATTTACACGTCGCATAGATATTTAAAAATATTAGACACGTATTTTTTTGTTCTTTTTTTTTAAACAAACGATGAGGATGATACAGTGAATGGAAATGTCGCGTGACGTCACTTGTGGCTAAAATTTTTACCCGCAAGTAACGTCGCAAGCTCCCACTCCAGAACTGTAACTTGGTAATTTTTCATTGATTTGATAAAAAAAGAAATACGAGTATTTTTTTATCTATCATGATAAATAGATATTTCCTTTTCATACCCAGTCCGCTCCCCTATTAATTTAAGTCTAGAGGGTAAAAACATGTCAAAAGTCAGCCAGAACTCCATGCAGTACGAATCCTTTGACGCAATAGCTATAAGAAGAGAAGGGAAGCTAGTTTTATATTATTATCTCGTAGCCTATTTGTCCAATGTAGGGGTAAATGTCTCCCCAAAGTCTTTCCGTACACCCTTAAGCTCTAACACGAATCAGTTTTACTAGCATGTTGGCTTAGTTATGTTGGTATCGCACTTATCGCATTATTTAAAATGTTTTAATAGGTCTTCGCACTCTTCGTGATTAACAAGCAATATACCACAAGAAAAAAAAATGTGAGTAATGATAGTGAAAACGTAAAGAATTATTTAATGTAATAATAAGCTCAATTCTCGGATTCGAATGAGAGAAACGACTTGCATGTTCGCAGGAATGATAGTGATCTTCAAAACACATGCCTACATATTGCAGTGGTTCACGCGATGACTCAGATCAATGATCTTTATCATCATGCAAGCCGTTCATACATAACATTAGCCCAATTACATACCACCCTACCTAATCAATGTAATCTCCGATGATTAAAAAGATAAACTGCAGTTTCATGTATGGTATATTGGAATTAGTTACCATATGTTTATATGTAAGTAGGTATAAGAGAAATAAGTTAAGTTCAGACATTAGAGTATAGATAAGCAAGCACAGAGTGCGCGCACCGCTAGTAGCCCGTTGTGCAGATCGTAAGCAAAATGTTTAGCTGTAAGTTCTATGCTCGTTTACTGATTTAAGAGATTTTCCGTGTGACGACAGACGTCTATGCGAAAATATCGATGGTTCCGATATTATTTGGTTTTCAGATAATATTAATAAAACGGCGAGCTCTGTTTTGACACAAATTTTACGAGGACGCTTATTTTTACTGGCCCTCATAATTCATACTCTGTTAGGCGCACTCTACAGTATACTTATTTTTACTCTAAGGTTCAGACCGTTTAGTTGAAACTATTCCATTTAGCTGCTACAACGCACTTCTATCTACTGTGGTCTATAACTATTGCGGTGTACAATAAAGAATATTCAATCTATCTATCGCATTTGATGCGATGCATTAAATTTTCTTTATATTGTCGACGTAATCGACTTTTTTATTGAATTACCTACTGTTTGCACTACCGAAGGGTATTATTTGCACCCTAACTAATACGCCATGAGACTTCTCGCACAGTCTCGTGATTTTGAGTATTTGGCTGGTTTCTCCGAAAAAGACAACAGACTGTATCTACAAATACTTAATAAAGGCAGGCGCAGACAAGGGACTTTTGTCTGCGTATGTGTAACGTAGCGTCATAATTTGTATGGAGAACGGTATGAATTCAAAATCTCCGTACTAATTAAAAAAAGTACGCGGACAAAGTCTCTCGTCTGCGCAGGCATTAAGGAAGGGAGCATTATACCTACATAAAGAAAAACATACCAACAACAAAACAATATTAAAATTAATTATTTCCCGGTACGTCTATTACTATAAGCTTTTATCGAACTGACCCAATTATTAAATTATAAGAGGAAAATTAAATACGGGAGGTTATTGCACCTTCGATAATTCACGGTAAAACCGCACAAATAACTCGGTTGAGTGTAAGATTGATATCAATGAGTGAGTTGAACGATGGCATTGTGTAACGTATTGAGGCGTCGACTTAACGCATGAATAAAGACCGATTACGTTAATACACTCAATGTTGTTCCTATTATACATGAATTGAGCTTCGTCTTTGAGTGTTAAGTATTCTGTTTTGATTAAGTTTAACGCTGAAACGAATAAAAGGTTAGAACCCGACTTATTCGAAGACAAACATAATCTATACGTTTATTATAAAGAGGTTTATTTTGTGACAAATAAAGTTAAAAACTGCCAGACCGATTTCAAAAATTCTTTCACCACTAAAATGCTACATTATCCCTGAGTAACTTAGGCTATATTGCTGTGCTACACGTGCGAATCTGGGGCGGGTCGCTAGTGTTTGATATAGACATATTGTACAAAAACCAATAAAGAAACTAAATTAGATAATGTAAACTGCCAACATAGAGTAAAATAAATGTATCAGTACTAACGCTATGGACTCAAGTCTGAATAAATATATTTATTATTTTATTATCACAAGAACTACGATTTTTAATTTGTCGATGAGAGTGCTTTGACCATCCTTATAAATTGCCGTCGTATACCAATGTCATTCGCTTCCGTGCACTGGGCGTGACAAGTCAATCAGACACGGCCCAACGACCAATAGAAAAACGAATTAAATTCTACAAGCTATGGTTTAACTGAACTCTCATAATCCTAAAAGCTCTCGGATTTCTTTTTTTAGGAAGTTTGGCAAAATGGATGGATCTCTAAACTTTCTGGTCCCTAATGTGTGTAAATTATGTCTTTAGAGCAACTAACTCAACTCATATAATGTGGCCAACAACTAAGGGCATAAAATCTACAAAAACGATCGATAATTTTCTACAGACTTATTTTTATCTTTCACCAAAATCGTAGTTACCAAACGGGATACAAGGTAAGTTAATGGTCGACTGGCTTTGTAGGTACTCCATGGCTTGTACCAGGAGATTACGTTCAATATGCCACGTACCACACCCACCTTAGGGGACCAAACGTTTTAAAGTTCACCGGCAATATATTTTATACAAGTTTATTGACATTATCGGATTCCAGAAAGGTTCATTATAAGTATAAACCAAGCAATCATAATAGCCTTGAAAAGCAATAAGGTTGTTAGCATCTGATTAATAAATTCAACATGATGAATAAATTATATTTTAAACGCAGGTTGCATAAATGCATTTTAAACAATATCTAACATTTTTAGTAGGTGTAGATTTTGAAGACGTCCTAATTCTGCGTGATACTGGCCACTTTGTTAATCCATGACGATCATTGGCTATCAACAGTCATCTAAATGAATCAACAAAAAGCTCGAAAAATTAGAGCACCGTTGGTTTCGGCCGTGACATGACCAATTAAATTTGTCTTGGCTACGACCAACTCCTCTGAAAAGTGCGGTAACAAAAACAGAAACTAAACTGAACAGTTTTATTTGCTTTTGCAGGTAACGGACATTTTGCATTTCGGCTTTAAGAAAAAAAAAGGTTGGTACTACATTGTTGTTCTCGCTATTTAAAATGAGAAGTATAGATACTAACTAAAGAAGAAATTATATTTTTGCTCAATTATGCCATTTAATTAATTTGAACACCAGAAACTAAGTTTTAATACATAGGTTCAAGTTTTCAAGGAACCAGTTATTTTTGAGAACAGGCAAGATATTTTGAGGTAATATGAAGTTGGAAGTGAGATAATTCATTTTGTAAATGGTCATAATATTTTCTCTACCTACCACAAGTAGGTACCATAAATTATATAAATTTATGTATAGACACATAGTAATAAGACATAATTTATTTGTTTACGGCCATGTCCGTGGCAACAAAAGCACACCGTTACTATGCGTTTGCGCATCAAAATTCAGGTCGGGTGTTCTATAAACAACCATTGTCCCTATCCATAATACTAACGTATTGTGAAAGTCCTATACACGCCATTATGGACAACAAACGGTAAATTATTACAAAATAAAAATATTACTGTAAAAACATTTTCATTGATAATATTTCGATTCCTATGAAAAGATAACAACAGCCCTGGACTGCGAATATTGGCTATGGAGTAACATTGCTCTGCAGAGGAATAATAAGAAACAAAACAACTGCGCAAGCATATTTCTAGTCTTCTACGCCTAAGAACTTCTGTCAACACAAATATCTGCTCCAAATTGTTCAATCACGCTCCAACGAGCAAAGGGATTGCCGTAAAATGCTTTAGGCATTAGCTGCGCGGCAAATGATATTTTGCCGGTATAGAGTCCCGTCGTATTTCCCGATGTCCGTTTCCCTTGAACAGGAATTATTTGGGAAAAGTAAACTTTGTGTAAATCTGTGTACTCAATTTTATCCAACCCCGTTTTATGGATTCCCCGATTTTTGCATGACCAGTAACAAACACTCATCCATTAACACTTCGCGTTCATAATATTAGTAGGAAAGGATAGTACAGCATTAAAACTGGAATAGCTTGCTCATCTAAAAAAGCCGTTCAGCATAAATGGGACTAGTCGAGAACGTGTTGGGTGGCAAACAGGATAGGTTCGTACCAGGGACTTAATATAGTCAAGACAAGTGGACAAGAGGTGGGGACTGACGGGACGAGATGACTGCAATTCTTGATGATGGAACTTTTGCGACAGACATTATGGCGTAGGCGTAGTGATGATTGTGCGTATAATCTTAGGTTACAAAAATAATCCGTGGGATTCGTATTTTATGGATTTTGGATTGTTGTGAGGCAGCCAGATATTATACCCAGTATAATGGGTTGTGGAGGTCAGATAGGCAGTCGCTCCCTGTAAAATGCAGAATTCACCTGGATCCTGTAAGACTGGAAGCCGACCCCAACATAGCTTGGGAAAGGACTAGGCAGTACCTAAGTATTGTTGACGCCAAACTAAAATACTAATATCGGTGAAGATATACTTTACGTTTTTTTTAAGATTTTTTTTGTCGGTTCACGCTTAAATTGGTTATGAAGGCTCATTTAGATCGTTATTCTAATTAGTAGGTAGCAAGATTGATCTATGTGGGCTTCCCTGAGTGAGGTAATGTATTTATGTTACGTTAGCCACGCCTGGGTAATTAGCTAGTCCCATTCAAGCTGATTAGCTAATCCTTTCACTACAAGGGTTATAGTTACGAGCCACGAACATCCTAGGGATAGGTGAACTAGACTGAACTAATTTACAAGAAAGGCGTACGTATCTAGAAATCCTCTGAAGTTGGCAATTTTCATAAAGAGCGGTGTCCCATAAGTTATTTTGAGTATATCTACATTTTTGAATTGAAAACTTCTTTTGTCGAATTGGGCATTTTTTTAAAAAAGCAATTGAATTCGCGACACTGTTACCGTTACCATCTCTGTATATAAGTATCTACATATATTGTAATTGTTCAAGTTTTCACTTTTATCAGCATTCCCGGTGCGCCACAGTGTTTTTTTTTTAATAAGTATAACCTGTGTTATCAAAAATAGACACTGCTAAGTCATCCACATGACTAAGTAAGTTAACAGTCTCTCAAAACAGACGTTTCCTGATGAAATGCACGTAAAGCATATCAGGTGCTTATCATCCCACACAATTACATAAAAGTCAACGGAGGGAAACGGGTTACTTACGAACGTTACGACCGTGCGATGAGCTAACAAAGTATAAATACCTACTTGTGCTGCCGCATAACACTAACGCTCCACTACTGTTCCCGTTTGTACGAATATACCTAATAATGTCAATCACTTAAATATGAAATCATTATTTTATCGTCAAGTAGTACTTAGAAAATTATTTGTTTTTTTTTTAAACTACCCTACTTTTAATTTTCACTGTCGACTTTCTCGGTAATATCTAGAGTTCCAAAAGCAGAATTTCCGACGAATTATGACTTTATTTTTTAAATCGACTATATGTATCATACTTTCTCGATTCAAGTAGGTTTATAGTAGTACCTACCAAAAAACATAAATTTTTATTAAGGTCACCTTTTGACTTAACCTTTTGTCGGAATTGTCATTATGACATAACGCTAAGTATCGTAACAGGACTATTTAGACCTTACACGGGAGGTCGGTAACCCTTCCTTGCATGTGCTTTGGACGGCGACTCATCAAGGAGGATAGTATACATGCAAATACATGTAAATTGTATTGTTTGAAGCCGCAACAGCGACTGCACGACGACATGCACTAAGCAGAACGATCAAAACAGTATTCAACACTCTTTTAATGGTACTTTTAACCTGCTAATGAAATGTATCAATTAAATTAAAAAGGAGAATGAAATTTACATTTAAATGTTACTTTTTCTATGTAGTTTAATCAACTTTCGTACATTAATTTTATTGTTAAACGAGTTTATGTAGGTATTTACATTTAACTTGCCACAATTAATTATTTTAATGGCATTCAAAATAATTATAATAAATAGATAAAAAGTATACTTTCTGAATTTAGTAGTAAGTATATTCTTTTGTACTAAAATGTTTATTTTTAAGTAAGACACAGATAACAGTTTGTTTAGATATTATTTACAAATAATACTGAATACAGCTGCATTTAACTTCTATAATTTTGTATGTCTTATAACACAATTTCATACATTTATGTATTGTATATTGTATTGGAAACAAAAACAATTTTTAAACACATTTGTATTACATTTTAGGCTGTAAAGGCGGCAACAATGCAGAAATTAATTACTTATTAAATATTAGAGGAAATTAGTTTTTATCTATGATTAGAACTATCCTAAGCTCCCTATATGCGCATGCACCTATCAAATCCTGTATATGACACAATAAACAAATGATTGATTATTTTCGGTAAAATATTTTTTTAAATCATCAGTAAATATACTTTGTTTGTAGAAAATAAAAGCTAATTTAATTTTATATAATACCAGTATAGATATAAGCATATAATACACTGACCTGCGTATTTCATCAACTTGCTGTTCTTCAGGAAGCTCCACTGCTGTAAACAGGTGCATCTCACCATCACGTCCAAACACACCACCAGGGATTTTCCTAAACAATCAAACAAAACATTCAGTGAATGTTTAGTACAGGTGCAGACAGCCAAACAGACAATGTTTTATGGTAACAACCATAAAAATTTTAAAGATATAATTATTATATATTTTTTTGTCCTTGCTCAGTACCCAAAGTTACAAAACAGTGGTGAGAAGAGCTCCTAACTTCACTGTGCATGAAAAACAATTATACTTTGAAAAACAAACATTGCAAATTAAGTAAATGGTCTTAAATATAGTTGCATAGGCAGTGCAATGATTAATAATTTTGTTAATTAATATGTACCATATTAACAAATGCTTTAATTAAATTTAATGTAAAAGCAAACATATTATTTTTATTGAGATTATTATATTATAAGAATATTATCACTCTGTATGCACAAAACAATAATATTTAGTTATATTTTTTCAGATACACCTTGTAAAATTTGTTCCAGGGACAATCAACATATAAATAATCCTAATTCACAATATGAAACTATTGAAACAAAATGCTGGCATTGCAATGTAAACTGCAGTATAGTTTAAGATATCTGGTTTCATAGCTGAACTGCTCACCTGAGGAATTTTTTGAGCACACTTGCAATAGTATACACTGAGTAATTGTCCACATTAACCAGGCGGCCAGTTTGCAGGAAATGTATGAGTTTCTTCATGGCTCCTTGGTGACCCGGCGCGCGGAAAACATCCCGCCGCAGCGGCGCTTCTTTGTTCAACTTCAGTATCAGCACCTGAACAATCACCACAGGCTCATCTCTACACAACTCACCACACATTTAACACTTTTTAATCCTCTATAATATAAAAACAAATCGTGTTTATCAACTAAGCCTATCTGCAAATATACAGTCCGAAACAAACAGAATATTGCCTTAACAATTGT
The DNA here is from genome assembly GCA_932294365.1 of Diachrysia chrysitis. Lineage (NCBI taxonomy): Eukaryota > Metazoa > Arthropoda > Insecta > Lepidoptera > Noctuidae > Diachrysia > Diachrysia chrysitis. The sequence goes on along the minus strand of OW028662.1, from coordinate 4,900,925 downwards.
AACGATTATAATGTACTCGAGTAATAAGGACTACTGAAGTCCCTTTGGCTCTTAAACAATGGGTCATATTCATAATGATCATCAAAACTATTAAAAATGTCAGGGGCGTTGGCGACGAACTCAGTCAATTGGATACACAAAATACTAACAAGTAGGGGTCCAGGGATATCATCCTTGCAAACTTCGTGTAGCGGAACACCAAACTTCACTTTTTCTAATCTTCTCGGATATGGCAAAGAGTTAGGATGCCCGCAAGACGTGACCACATTGCTCAATGTAGCAGCTCGCCGATGCATCCTTCTAGCCCAGTTACTCATTTTACCTGATAATTGGGCGTCAGGTTCTAAACGACACTATCAACCAAGTATTAATGATACTAGCATTTTATAAGGTCGTATTTCAATCCGTATTTATAATAAACTGAATTATAATAGAAAATAAATAATTATTTCGATAATTGTGCGTTCCCGTTCGTTCGCTTGCCTGCCGTCCGTCAGTCAAACAAGCTCCATATATATAAAAGTACTCTGTGAACAAGCTGTAGGTAGTGTAGGTACGTAGTAACTAGTAACGTACCGCACGCACAGAGTCACAGACATTTCACACAGATACAGATTACAGATGATAAAAAACTACTTACTAGAGTTGACAGTGAAGTATCAACTTTAGGAACAGAAAATATTAGCCTTTAAGAACCTTTGCCTTTAAGAAACGCAAATAATGTTCGTGCATTGTCAATTAATTTTTTGATTTTCTATTGTCAAATATCTATTCCAAACAGCTAAACATTGTTTACCCATGTGGTGTGCAATTTATTTATGTTTGTTGGAGTACCCGATTCTGGGGCCTCATTTACGGAGACGCGGGGTGTCACGCGTCGCGTGTGTCGTGGCGTCTCGCGGCACGTTGGACGTTTTTTCTGTTTGCAGACAGGCGGCGCGTGCTGCAGCCCGAACCATCACACGCTTAAACATAAACATATGGCAATGTAGTTGTTGTTTATGAAAACGCGGGGCTTGGAGAATGGCGATTTGCAAGAATAGCTGGTCGCAAAGCTCGTCGTGCACCGCCGCGATAAACGTCGCGTCTGACACGACGGTACCATCCGGGGCCATCGCCTGTATTTCAAGCAAACGCGTGTAAAATCGCTTCTCCGTAAACTTTTTCATACAAAGCCATAAGTATGCGCCTTGCGTCTCTATAAATGAGGCCTGAATGATCATGTTGGCCTAGGTTCGATTTGATATTTGGCTATATAATGTGTCTGTGATTATTTAAATCTCATTCATTAGAGGACTATGTCATCATCATCATCATCCACAGCCTTTTTCATCCCACTGCCGGGCATCTCCTTTCACGCGCCTTTCTCTTCAGTCCTGTGCTAGACTCATCCAGATTTGATCCGAAACTTTAGTCATGTCGTCGTTGCTCCCGGACGACCAACGCTTCTTTTGCCCAAGCTTGGCCACCATACTGCCATGGTTTGATTTGACTATGTAATGCAAAAATATTTTACGTAATATGTGTTAAGTATGGATAACTCTCGCATTCCCACCAGCTTGTTATGCACTCCCTTCTATCGCTATCACGAGATCTATATAATTACATACGCTACTTCACCCAGATCCTAATTAAATTTAAAGAAGGTGGAAGAAAAGTCATTGAGTTGTAATCATGTCTTCTGCAAGTCCTACGAGGCTACAACTTGGTCTCAATCTTTGATTTGACTACAATCAACCACCTAACCATCAATTCTTTATCTATTACACCCAGAGATTGGAGTAGTATAATAATATTTATTTATAATAAAATAATATTTTCTTCAGACCACTGACAGCAGTCATGGTCTAAACGTAAAGTTATTTATCAGATATTTTTCAATCTGAAGAGAATGGAAAAAAAAATCCGTACGATCATAATATCTTAAAGTCTTTTTATAATACTTTTATTAGTACCTATAGGATTAGTTTTGTTCTATTACGACGCTGTAACTTTCATTCATATTCTGTCCACTCTTATGAACGTTCCTTTTTACTTAATAAACAAGTTGAAAAAAAAAGCGTTGGTTTCAGCAGGAATAAATCAATAAATAATAAATTTCGGTTTATTTATTTTCATTGAGCCTGCAATCAGTGCGTAGATGAAATTTAAACTAAAATCTTAAAAATAAATAAAATGTATTGATTGTAACCGAAGAAAACATGTGAAATTGGTAAAAAAACATATTTGTAAAATTTTGACAATTCATCACATTGTCGATTAGCGATTGAGAAACAACGCGGTCGTTGTTTTGAAAAAGCTTCGTAAATAGCATTTCGGCTTGATTAAAAAGGCATTCTTACTTAGAATATACAACTTATAAAGGTTGTTTAAGTAAAAAATGGCTGAATGGGAAGATGATTGGGTACCCGAGCCGGCCAGCGCAATACCTGCGGCCACGGCTCCCGCCCCTCAAACTCGTCAATACCGTGGTAGGACATTCAGGGGAAGAGGCTCGAGCTCATATAATGATACTAATTGGAGGGAACGCGGCAACAATAGTGGCGGTGATTATCGCCGCAACAACGACCGCGACGGAGGCGGTGCTCGACGCGACTTTCAGCAGCGGGACTCCGGAAACAAGAAAGTTATTTACGTGCCATCACATAAAGTTGGCCGCATAATAGGCAAAGGTGGTTGTAAAATAAAAGATCTTCAATATGAATCTGAGGCTAAAATTAAAATTGGTGATTCCAGCGGCAACGAGGCCGACATAACCCTGATAGGCTCTGATGCCGCTATCTCTAAAGCCGAAGACTTGATCAACGACTTGATTGAGGACTATAAACCACAGTCTGAGCGACGAGATGATACTCACAATGCAAGCGATAGCAGTGGACAGTCCTCAGACTTTTTCAAAACCTCAGAAGATGGTGCACAGGTCATTGATTGGGAGAAACTCAATGCATATCACAATGATCATCAGCAAAGCAGATATGAAAAACTGCCTCCAATTGTTAAAGATTTTTACAAAGAAGATCCCGAAATTGCTGCTATGACACCTGCTGAAGTCACTCTTTGGAGACAGGAAAACTTTGATATTCAAGTTAAAAGAACATTTGATGAGAAACCTGGGCTTAGACCAATACCAAATCCAGTTTTAACATTTGAGCAAGCCTTCCAGCAGTACCCTGAGATTTTGGAGGAAATTTACAAGCAAGACTTCAAACAACCATCTCCAATTCAAAGCCAAGCTTGGCCTATTCTTCTCAGAGGGGATGACATGATTGGGATTGCTCAAACCGGTACAGGGAAAACTTTAGCATTTTTGTTACCAGCTCTCATACACATTGATGGCCAGACCATTCCTAAGGAAGAAAGGGAAGGCCCAACAGTGCTTATCATGGCTCCGACAAGAGAGCTTGCATTGCAAATTGACAAAGAAGTTTCTAAGTACCAATACAAAGGTATAAAATCAGTTTGTCTGTATGGAGGAGGTGATCGCAAGGAGCAAATTAAAGTTGTGGCAAAAGGTGTTGATATTGTTATAGCCACACCCGGTAGGCTGAATGATCTTGTAATGGCTCGGCATTTGAATGTCATTAACTTCTCCTACATTGTCTTGGATGAAGCTGACAGAATGTTAGATATGGGTTTTGAGCCTCAAATAAGAAAATCATTATTTGATGTAAGGCCTGATCGTCAAACGGTTATGACATCAGCTACTTGGCCACCTGGTGTACGTCGTCTGGCCGAATCCTACATGAAGGATCCCATACAAGTCAATGTTGGGTCTCTAGATCTTGCTGCAGTACATACTGTCACACAGAAAATAATGTTTGTTGAGGAATCTGAAAAAGAAGAAACATTATTTGAGTTTCTGCGCAACATGGAACCCAGCGACAAAGTCATCATATTTTGTGGCAAAAAAGCAACTGCAACACATATTACCACAGAATTATGTCTTAAAGGCATAGAATGCCAATCATTGCATGGAGACCGAGATCAAACAGATCGTGAAGCAGCTTTAAGTGAAATGGTAGATGGAACTGTCAATATTTTAGTAGCCACTGATGTTGCGTCCCGAGGCATTGACATTAAAGATCTAACTCACGTTATCAATTTAGACTTTCCACGTCATATCGAAGAATATGTCCATCGAGTTGGTAGAACTGGTCGTGCAGGAAAGACGGGAATTTCTTTGACATTTGTATCAAGGAATGATTGGGGCAATGCTAGAGAGCTTATAAAAATTCTCTCAGAAGCAAATCAGGAAGTACCTGAAGAATTGGAGCAAATGGCTACGCGGTTTGAAGCCATGAAACTACGAAGAGACAAGGAGAGGGGCGAGGGAACAGGTCGCGGGCGCGGCGGACGTGGCGGTGGCGGTGGTGGGTTTGGTGGCCGCGGCAGGAGAGATCGGTGGTAATTAAATGTACCTTACTATGTTACCTATCTGAAGCAACTTATAAGAATGTGCGGTGCGGAAGCTGATTATATTTTGAAACTAGAGTAAATCTATTTATTTTTGTATTCTGTGATAAATAGGATCTTGATTTAAGATATTTATTGCACGGATGGTAGGTTTCAAGTTAGTATAGAGGCCGCAGTGCGTCGCAACAGTTGTGGCTTGATGTCGTTTTAAACTTCTCTGCCGTCCGAGCTTTCAATATTGAGCTCGCAATTTTTTTTTAATAAGATTGAGGTATGGCCTATTGTCAGTATTATTATGTTGTATAATTTACTAGAATAATAGCTACTTTTTCGTGGAATATTTTGTCTTTTTAAATAAGTCGAACATGATTGCTTTCTTTCTAAATGTATCAGTTTCAGTATGACAAAATAACTTATCAATTGTGTTAAAAAAATCAAAAGCGAGTTGAGTTTAATTCATTTGTTACTTAATACAATTAATGTAATTGCTAATGTATACTAATCTTGTTTTAAGAAAATCATTAACAATAAATGTCCTAAACTCGAAGGCATAGTTACAAATTAATACTCGTTGACGTAAAACATGATTTTTGCAGCTTAGCAACAATTAACTGAACTGATAAGTTGTAACAGGAACAGATTAAAAAATCAATATATTTCATTTGAAAATTCGTAAGACTTATATTTGTATATTTTATTGTAGTAAAAAACCAAAGTAGGAAATTAAATGGTCCTATTAAAACAAAAAAATATATGTGTATATGGCTAAGCTGTCCTGTTAATATATTGAATAGGTATATCTCTTGCACCGCGCAGTTTCAGTATGCGGTAATATTTAAATATTAGTTTTCTTGAATACTTATACTCTTTCGGTGTGAATTTAATTGTCTATGTACTAAGTGCAAGGCAAGAAATATTTGTAAGAAAAGTAGAACTTAAATGTTTTTAAATAACTAGGATAAGTTTGACCTTCATGCTGTGATAGAAAGTGGAAATTCATATATCCACTGTCTATGTAACTGTAGTAGTACTAGGTACTTCTATCCAAAGCTAATTATAGCTGAGGTGACGTATTTATTGTAATTTAAGCATGACTTAACAACTGTCTACTACTTTGATGTGAACGATATTAGATATATCGATATGTGTCTATTTTGCCATCTCTTAATACAACGTTTATGTGATCAACAAGGTTTTTATTTTTATTCCAAAATCCAATTATACCCAGTACCCACCATTCATCCTTTAAAACAATGTTCATTATAAGAATGAGGTTTTGTGGCACTATGATTTAACTCGCATGTAGGTAAATAAAAATACACAGGAAATTTTGAATAAAAAATGTTTTTTTTTTCGGATAATATGCATGTATTTCGAGTTCACATTTATTTTAAACACAACGCGTCTTTAAGCGTAACGATTAGAAAGTCCAGAATATATTTTATAATTTTAAATACGCGAATAATCGAATTTGTTCGATTTACAGGTAACACTTATAACATTAAAAATATGAGTTCTTAACACTACGATTGGGTGCTCCGCTAACGATTCGTGCCATACACCATCAGAATTATTTAGAGGAACAGGTACATAATTATTATTGTTTATAATAAATAAATAGACATTTATGTAAGTAAATGATGTTAAGATTCAGTGTCACGAAATATCTTTCCTTACCGGCAAGTTACTGAACTGTCGACTGAAACGACAGCTTATAAATAATAATAGCATGTAATCACTAGACTATACAGAGTAACGTAAACTTAGCATTACGTTGAATAATAACGCGCAATTTATATCGAATAATTTAATATTTCGCTTAGATGATTTCTAATCGTTTCATTTCTTTTTTCAATTCGGAACCCATTTTAGCTGGGGAGCGAGTGACGATAACGTTTGCTTTTTCTAAAGCTTTGATTTTATCCATGGCTCCTCCTTTGCCGCCGGAGATGATGGCGCCGGCGTGGCCCATCCGCCGGCCAGGCGGGGCCGTCAGGCCGGCGATGAACGACACCACAGGCTTGGCGTTGCGACCCTGGAGATGTACAAACAAAGTATTAATAATGTGCTCTCAAATTCAAATGTGAAGATATATTTGTGATTCTCGAATCCTAATCCAATTTATATTATGGCAAACAATATGAATTAACAGTTAGTATGTACCGTTTTAAATTCAGGTCTGTCAGTCAGAGGTGAAAGAAAATTATAGATTGATAGAGGCATTTTCTTCCAGAAAAACTTAATATTTTGCACTTACAAGGCACCTAATTTGAGTCTGTCATAACTAAGCAAATATAAAAGGGAAATGTGGTACTTTACCGAACTACTAGAGAATCACGTAAAACGTATCATCATATAACTCGTACTTCACGCTTCTCAGTCAAGGAATTAAAGTCAAAGGCCTATTAACATTTTAATTAATCAGAGTATTTAGTGACTGTAACAATCAGCAATAAACAACGATGAACAATGCTATGGTAATTAGTGTTTAATTAGAACATATTGATTACAAATGAAATAATCATAATCTTTTAAATTCCGATGAAATGAAATCTCATACCAACAATTTACGCAATTATGGATAACAAACGAAATCGTGATATGGTACTATGTAATCTGTCAACATGTGATGTAAGACTACGTCATGCTCATGATATTACGATAAAAAATATGCAAATAATACTGCGAAACGCTATGTAAACTAAAAATAAAACTGCTCCACTGACATTCAAGCAAGACCTTATACAGCATGACTTGTCGTGTTTACCTTACTCTGTATGGAAAAAAGAAAATGAAGACATCAGTATCATAAAAGAAAGAAAATAAAAGCAAGGACCAAATAGCAAAAGATAGATATGGTTAAAATCTTGTATGCATAAGCGTGCCTTGGGTATATTTAAACCGAATTAAGTAATCGAGTTTTATATACCTAAAGGAAAATCATTTTCCCAATTTATTCATATTGGTATGGAACCAATAGGTAAGGGATTAGATATTAAATATTTGTTTTTATAAGCTTGGACCATACCTACTAGGATAGGGTGTTATTTCTATACGTAGGTTAGCCTTACGTTAGTGGTACAACAACTTCTAAACGGTAAATATAACCTTGAAATAAAGACTCAATCAATGTCTAAGTCAAGCTTTACCACTGATGCGCGAACCCAGAAAAAGTAGTCAAACCTTATAAAAAAAACAGTTATGACGAAAAAGGCGAAGCAGCTGACATAATTTGTGTTAAAAAAAAAGAAAAATATGTACTTTATTTCAAACAAAAAAATACGAATTGATTAATTTCTGAACTTTAGTTTTGGTGGTCTGATTTTTTCTGGTATTAAACTACAAATTAGTAAGGAAATATAAAACTTACAGTGTTGTTCTCGATAAGATATTCGGAGGCGAGCTCTTCGGCGTTACCACCGATTTCTCCAATGATGACGATACCCTTCGTGTCGGGATCGTTCAGGAATACTTCTAGGCAATCGATGAAGTCGGTGCCGTTGAAGGGATCACCGCCGATACCAACGCACAGGGTCTGGCCCAGGCCGGTCTGAAAACAGAAAATTATAATTTAGTTAGTAATTCAAAAGGAGGTTTATAATTTGAAGGTTTTTTTTTGTATCTCTGACAATTGTGGATCGATTTCAATTTTTTTTTTCAGCGAGTGTATTCCTTAGAGGTGGTCCCATATAAATTTTATTGAAGTCAAAGTTTTAGTTCCATTTTACATTTATGGGTAATCAATTATGTAATTTATTAAGTACAGTTTACGGTGCTTTTTTAAACGTATCCGTCGCTTTTATTTGGCCTAAATGCATTTACCTAATTGCCCATTGCCCATCTTTTGAAAAAAGGTCTAAGTGAGGATCAAGCCTTATCGAAACCGTAGCCTATATCATGATACACATGGAAATATTATTAACTATGTATAATAAGTATGTGGTAAATAGTGCTTGGTCCGTATGTACTCGAGGAGAGGAATGTTTTCGATACCCCACTTTAGTACAATGTACATAGCGACGCGTGCCTATATACGAGTCTTGCAGTTTGTATGGCGATATTCGCTTGGCTATTAAAGTCGTAGTGTATCGGGGTGATTTATGTGCATAAACCTTGTCTCTGCTCCAATAAAACTATTGTAATTTCGTCTTTGTTTCTTATAAATTGAATTGTAGGCGTTTCATAGATTGTAATTGAATCCCGCACAATATTCAACTAACGTCTTTTTTTAAGTACCTAAATAAAGTATTATTGTATTTATTTTTTGGGCTTTTTTATGCTGCTACAAACTACAATTTCAAGAGGTGTTGGCTAAGTAAGTAGGTACAATAACATGATTTTTTATGTTCTTTATTATTATTTTTAGATCTAGTAAACGCCTTAACATAGTACATGGTTGACTGAAATAATTTATTCACTAGTGTAAAGGGTTAGATTCCTACAGATTAGATCTCAGGGAGATAAATAAGTTCAAGCACGAATGGAAACTTAAGAAAACAGTTTAATCACAATAATATAGTACACGGTTACGGAGATACAATCTTACAACAAACAAGGCGCGTGCGTCGCGGCTATGAGCGGACTGCCGAACTATAGCACCACTCGGTGCACTTCGCACGAGGCACGAATCAACACGAAGCGGCGCCGAGCGAGAGGCAAGTTAGAATTCGTCCTCGTGTGTCCGATCGTGAGTCTGAGTTCGACATTTCTAAACAAACTAGATGGCGCTTACGACGTCGCGTTATAACCTCCCCCTCTGACCTAGTTTTAGCGCCCCCGCAACTTGGTCAGTCAACATACCTTTTAGGTCTACCGCGCCGTCGTTTCTCGTTGACGGGTGTTGGTGGCGGTAGCACACCTACGTATGGGGTCAATTGGGAGACGTGGTGCTTTCCTAGTGTTGGGCTATACCTCTCAACTGTATCAGAATTCACGACTTCTTTAACGCGGCAAGGTCCGCCTCGCCGTGGTGTAAACTTAGGTGTTTGGCCGTGGGTTGCATAGTTACTTCCCTGGGTTTTTAAGAAGACCAGATCTCCTACAGAGTAATCAGCCGCAGGGTCATACGCGTAACGTGTCCTGTCGTAAGCGGTATTACTCTGCCGCTTCCTGAACCAAACCCTCCCCTTGAACGGTTCGTCGGGTGGTTTACGGCATGGAAAATTCGTCGGCGACTCGTTGTCATTGAGTCGGTTCTCACAAACATCGAGGCTGCTCGATGACATTCTAACATTTCTAACTTCAGCGTACTTGAGGTCGCAGCCCGCTGCATCGTTACATGTCGGGTGAGAAGGTGTAACTGAGACGCCACCTGGCTTTTCTTGTAAGCCCTTGGCTGGCCGGTCCTCGAGCCCCTCCCCCTGCACCAGGACTGCTCCGAGATAGCTAACGCTACTAATATCGGGCTCGGTTTTAACCGATACGCCAATGTTATGCCTGAAACCCAGGTCTGTAGTACCTACTTTATTATTGTTCACCCTACTAGTGGTTGGTAGAGTAAAACTTTCGACGAACGGGTACCGGCGGCGTGGTTCGTCGTTAAAATACCAGCTGTTCAGAGGTAGGTCTATTACAATACCTGCTTGCGTAATAAAATCCCTACCTAACAGCGTTCTAGTCTGCGCGTCCGGTAGCACTAGGAATGTTGTAGGTATGGTCCGACCTTGTAGGGTGACGTCGACGTCACACTCCAACGTTGTACGTATACGCTGTAATCCGTCCGCAAGACCTATGGTGCGTGACGTCCTTTGAAACTTAACGCCCGCCTTTACCAATAAGTGGTGCAGCATAGGACCCGCAATCGAGTGTGTAGCCCCCGTATCCAAGATGGCTACCCCCGTACGATTTACCACTTTGATTTGTACTAATGGCCGCAGGTCACTTTTGTCGACCACATGAGCTGAGCAAAACTCTGATTCGTTTTGACCTGTAAGATTCTCATTGCTCTTATTGGATTCTAACTTGAGTCTACATATATTACATTTAGAGCGTATGACTCCCAACTGACCACATCCGTAGCAACGAAGCTGCGTACTGTCCGGCAATAAAGGTTGGTCTATTTGATTAGCGGGGTTTTTACGGCATTCGACTATAGTGTGCCCAGGACGCCTACAGTATAAACATCTAGGTTTACTAAGTTTCACACTAACACTATCTATACTATTGCGACCTTGCAGGTTGTCAATAACCTTTGTGGTATGCGACTCTGACAATGGTTTATCTATTTTACTTTTACTATTACTAACATTATCGACACTCAGACTCGCGCTCGAACGACCCTGTGCGGCGGCGCAGGGGTTAAAGGGACTCGCGTCGTTATTATCAAAACAACTCACCTCCGCCAGCGCCTCTTCGGCTAACCTTACCTTAATAATTAGACCGTCCAGTCCGTCCACAGCGTCGAGCGATACGCGTTTTCTTATCCTACGATTTAATAGGCCGTACACAATGTCCAGTTTCATTTCTTCCGGCACTAGGTACGGTAACTTAATTAGTTTAGCGCGCACTTTATTTACGAACACATCGGCTCGTTCATGGTTTTGTTCGGTGGCGAATATCTCGCGCAGTATTTTGTAGCCGGGTCGCGGCACGCCGAACATTCCCCTAAGTCGCAGTAGAGCTTCGGACCACGATGTGACGGTCGCCTTCACGCCTTGCCACCAGACGGCGGCCTCGCCGATCAACAGCATTGGTAGTCCCCGCAATGCATGTTCTTCACTAGTGTTGGTGCAGTCGCGATAAACTTCGATGGCGTCTATAAACGCCTCGAGTTCGTCCGCGTTCTTCGACACTCCGTCGAACCGCGCCGCACACTTCGCGAAGTTGCCCGATCGCAGCGAGTGCGCTGGCGTGTCGGGTCGTGACGAGTGGGTGCCTGAGACGCCGCTGCCACCGCTGCCACTCATTAGGCTTTCTATCAACAGCCGGTTCGCCTCGACTTGGCTTTTGGTTATATTAGCGACGAGAGTCTGCAGCATATCCTCCGACATGGTGATGCTTGGTGACGGTGCCACCGGTACGCCGAGCCCTGCGTCTGTGTCAGACTCCGAGCTATCATCTTTGCCTATTCTCCTTTTCGGCGGCATGTTGACGAGCTATTCCTGCTGTCACTCGCACGAACAGTAAGCTTGATGATTTCGTGGGTAACGATCACACAGCGCAACCCAATTGTAGGTACTAGCGACGCACAATAATGTCTCTTTACTAACAATCGAAACCCGATTTGCGTAAGGTAGACTCGCCCAAAAAAAGTCGTTATGTTGTGTGCACAGTTTATACTTGAATCGTCATCAATCTCTACGTGATGCGTCCCGTAAGATGACTTTGACGAAGAAAACCGTTATGTCCTGTGCACTATACACTTATATCGTCTCTCGAACAATCCACACGCGCTACGTCGCGTAACATGGACTTGCCCAAGGAAAACCGTTTGTAGGTACACTGTTCACTGTAAGTTTATCGTGCCCTCGAGTTGGGCGCCACTGTAAAGGGTTAGATTCCTACAGATTAGATCTCAGGGAGATAAATAAGTTCAAGCACGAATGGAAACTTAAGAAAACAGTTTAATCACAATAATATAGTACACGGTTACGGAGATACAATCTTACAACAAACAAGGCGCGTGCGTCGCGGCTATGAGCGGACTGCCGAACTATAGCACCACTCGGTGCACTTCGCACGAGGCACGAATCAACACGAAGCGGCGCCGAGCGAGAGGCAAGTTAGAATTCGTCCTCGTGTGTCCGATCGTGAGTCTGAGTTCGACATTTCTAAACAAACTAGATGGCGCTTACGACGTCGCGTTATACTAGTATCTATAATTTCCATGTTCACGAGGAAAAATAGGTATGTATTATGCAAAATGAAGGCTATTTTAATTTTTCATATTCATGAATACTTCAGTCACTCAAAGGCTATAAAATGTTTTTATTCCTCATTCATATTGCATAAGTTACATAAGTATGATATCATAGATTATGGGGCAGCATAAACTATCGGAGAAGCTACCTCATAACTGACTTTCAAACTTGAGTTAAAGTTAAAGATCAGTAAGTAAAACACAGAATTCTTAATATGAAGTCCTGTTTTGCTAATTAAGATGTTTTTTTCTGGCTGAAAAGCTACACCCTAGGTCTGTTGTTAGAATAATCATGAGTAATAGACCCCTATGGTCTTATTACGGTTCAAATATGATAACTTAATTGAAAACGAATAATCCAAACTAATATAATAAATGCGAAAGTAACTCTGTCTGTCTGTTACTTTTTCTTGGCTAAACCGCTAAATCTATTTGGATGAATTGCTTGGATCCTCAGAAAGGACATAGGCTACTTTTTGCCGCGATAACCGAAACCCACGCGGGCGGTGCCGCGGGCAACAGCTAGTTAATGATATAAAACACTTATATATCTGTATTTTCTACCTTTAAAAGAATAGTCACCAACTATCTACTTACAACAGTTGTCTGATGTACAGCTTCGTAAGTCAGGGTACCGGATCGTGAGACGACACCGATGCAGCCGCGCTTGTGGACGGCAGCGGGCATGATGCCGATCTTGCACCTTTCAGGAGCAATAATACCGGGGCAGTTGGGACCCAGCAGACGAGACTTGTTTTGGCGCAAAAGCGCGTGCTTTACGCGCACCATGTCCTGTGGAACGAGGGTTCATAGTTGAAAACTATATAAAAGACTAATGGAATTTGTGATTTATTTTACGAAGCTTTTCGATTTAGTACTCTTCTTCTTCTGTCTAACCTTAACCCAAGCTATTTTGGGGTAAGACTTTTTTTATTTAGTAATATGTACGTTTACTTACATATACTAAATTAGTATATGGAACTCAAATCATACAATGATGACCTTGTACTTATATGAGACTGCATTCGTTATTGTAGTCTGGTGGAAACCAGAAATGTCTAGTTTACTACAGCTTCATGCTTCAATGAATATATCCGTTTATTATGATCGAAATTCGTCAACTCTGCTCTGTTTACAAGAATGTTGGTTTTACTTACATGCTGCGGGATACCCTCTGTGATGCAGACAATAAGGGGAATTTCAGCCTCAATAGCCTCTAGGATGGCCTTAGCAGCCGCTGGAGGAGGCACATAGATAGCACTAGCCTCAGCCCCCGTCGCCGCTTTCGCTTCCTTTACCGTGGCAAATACTGGTTTACCAAGATGTTGCGTGCCAGCTTTCTTCGGGGATATTCCACCAACAATGTTTGTGCCATAGTCGATAGCTTGCTGGCTATGAAACGTACCCTGTTTACCAGTAAATCCTTGAATAATAAGTTTTGTATCTTTAGTTATCATTAAGTTCTTTCTGGTCTCTGCATATGGAGTGGATGATGAGAATCTGACACAAGTCAGCTTTAATCCATCTGGAGGAGTAAAGGAAACAAGTTATTATTATTAATATATTTAAACTAACACAAAAACAATTCCTAAGGGTTTTGGTAGGTGGATTATTATTCTCACATATATAAGTAGAAGTTCTTGTGAAGGAAAAAAATATAGACGCAATATTGCAAGGGTTAACAAACTTAGGCCTGATTAAGACGATACGAGAAACATCGTAGAAAAATCGGTTCACTGAAAGGCTGCGCGGCTACGACGCAACTTGCACGATTTATCTCGCATTTTCTAAATCGCGATTTAGTAATTACTAGGTACTTCCCTTTTAGATTTAATGCAAGCTAGTCAATTGCATGTAATATGCAATTCCTTACTTGAACTAACGTTATTCAAGCTGTTCAAGACGTGACATTTTGGCTTAAATTTACTTTCTATTGTGTATGATAAAGCAGTAACTATTCAGTGTGAGAAATAATCATTTTATTTATAACAAGGGTTAATGGATATAAAACATTAAGATAACTCATGTAAATGTGATTTTTATCTACATAATGTAGTATTTGAATTGACTCTGAATACGAACATTTTTTAATTTTGTTTTATTGCGTCATTACGATATTTAATCATATGAAACATGCAACACAAAATCAAAGTTATAGTGAAAAAAGATTTTGAACTCGAACTAAGACTTTGGCCTTGAATTAAGATTCGAACAAAACAAACACATCTTTACTAATTAGTAATCAAGCCTGTTTACAAAGAAAGATGTAGCTCTATTATTCTACGATTGCAAAATCGCGAAAACTGGGGAACAGCTCTTGATGATATGCCACCAACATAGGTAGGTATTCAAAGTGTGTCCCAAGGATCACCACATTATATTGATTATTATTTATAACAAAACACCGCGGCGGCGGCGTTGTCGCGAGTCGAACTTACCACAGACACGCGACACCACCGCCGCCGCGTCAGCTCATGATTAGCGACTCCTCATGAGTTTGAAACTTGTCGGGCGATCACGACTATATATATGCGAGAGTAAACAGTTTTGTTCTTAATAATTATGAATACTCTTCACAAAAGTTATTATACAAACCAATATTGATTGTCCAAAACTATGTTCAAGGCCAATTTTTGGTCAAAGCCAAAACAGGTCTAAATCGAAATTTTTATACTATTATATGTTATGTTTTGTAAATCAGTGTGTTTTCAATGATTTTATGATATTGCAATCATATCATATTATCTTCACTTCAAAAATCTAGAATATAGATAATACACTCTCAGATATGTCTAGAAATGGAGTGCCCAAACCTCTACTAACAACATTTAACCTATTTTTGTAGTTTTCTCTAAGATAATAATGTATTTTTAACAAACAATATATATTATACTAAATGAGAAATGGACCTTCGTTTTTAAATTGCATGCCTATCAAATATAATCCAAAATAGCATAAGATCAAAGTCAAGTAAGTAGTTATCAACGAGATTTAGGTAATAAGTGTAGCCACACCCTTCTTTACATAAGATCAGTACATGTAAAAATCAAACTGTTCTTCGCTAAAATTGAAAATATGATTACTTTTCTAATTATGTTTTAATCATTGCTACAAGATTCTGATTTGATTTCATGTCTGATAAGCCCATCAGAAAATAAACTTATCTCTGTGATGTGCTAAAATATAATTTAGTTTAGTTGTAATTTCTGGCATGAACTAAAAAAAATATTTATAATTAAAACAGACCTTGATTTATACATAGGTATCAGTTGTTGAGATTTGAAGTATAAATAACAATTAAAATGAATAACTATCTCAATTTCCAAAAATATTAACTATCAATTATTGTTAATTCAAACATACATAACAAAAACAAATAGATATGCTTTACAATCAGACAATTGAACATTATTGGCTTATATTAAAGAGCCAAAGGTCAACATATATATTGATCCATTGCATTATTGACTGAAAACTTCAAAGATTCTGGTGTACGGTTGTCTCCAGGTTATCGAGAATTTAAGTAGGTTTATATAATAACAGACATATCGCCGAAAGTTATCACAAGCGCCGACGGAGATTGTATTTTTAGATGAAGGTCTCGGTTACATTAGACCCGATGAATACGACATTGAAAACGTACAATTAATTTATTCGTTAAACCAAATTTATCTACATAACTTACTACTGTGTTTTGGTCTATATTTGCTACAAATATTTTTAAGAATATGCCAATCGAATGGCAAGGTTAATATCGTAGGTTATCACAGTCAAAAAGTTGAGATGACGTGCAGCCACTTTCATGGGCCAATGATTGTCTTACCTTCAATTTATTTTCTTAAATGTAACATAAATGAAAATGATTTGCTAACCTTTAAAACGACACAAAATCCGAGCAGGGACGGCCATCGTACACTTAGAAAATTTAATGGAAAGAAGGAAAGAGTTTAAATAATTTAGTGACACTGACAGGATGGCTCATCAGCCATTACGTAACTGACAGTTATATTTTAGAGAAGAAATGAAGTAAAGTATGCTTGTCTATGTTTACGCAACAGTGTCAAGAAAAGTCCAGTGTTGCAAACCAGCATTAAAAGAAAGTTTTAGCACGAATTTAATTTTTTAAGATTATAGTCCTGACCCACAACACATACCGAAAGCCGTTACATAAAATATTTTTATTGGAGGGGTTCACACTCTTTATAATCGACTATTAGTCTATGGACATATCGGGCCTCTTCTTGTTTTAGTTGTGATAAAAAATGACAAACCCAAATGTTGTGATTGTGATAGGGAGTGACGTGTATGTAAAGCACCAAACAGTTTTATTGTGCGAAACCGAGTTTTTATTGAAAGTAATACAGAATTCGTTCTAATCGTAGTTTCTCTAAGTTTTCTGTGTTCTGTGATTCTAATTTATTCGGTGTAAATAAGATTACGCTACGTGTACATCCTGGTAATAGCCATCCTGTTTCCGATCTCGGCCTAAAATTATTGTGGTGTTACATTTGAGCGATTATCACCGAAAATGTGTGGTTCCGACAAAAAGCTGGGAGAAATTAGAGCGCTTATCCTTGTGGGTGGCTATGGGACTCGTCTGAGACCTTTGACTTTAAGTAGGCCGAAGCCTCTAGTGGAGTTTGCCAATAAACCTATACTTTTGCACCAAATTGAAGCTTTAGTTGAAGCTGGAGTCACGCAAGTATGTTACTGCTATAAAGAATTTTAAACACTTTCATGAAAACTTAAAAAACCTAAAAAGACTATGATTATGCAAATAAAATTTATAAATTCATTATTACAGTATTCCTTTGCTTATATTCTCATAACTACCATTATTGTACTACACGTAATTTCCAGTTATCTTTATTACAACAACTGTTTACCCATTCTTATCAATTATCTATCGCAGGTTATATTGGCCGTATCATATAGGGCAGATGATATGGAAAGAGAGTTAACTGAAGAGGTATCAAAACTTGGGGTTTCATTAACATTCTCTCATGAAAATGAACCATTGGGTACGGCTGGCCCCTTAGCATTAGCAAGGGAACTTCTCAGCACCAGCCCTGAACCATTCTTTGTACTGAATTCAGATGTTATATGCGATTTCCCATTTAAAGAGTTAGCAAGATACCACAGGAGCCATGGAAAGGTAAGAACTGTTTATTTTTTTGTTTGTTTATTAATTATTTTATTTCGCATGTTATCTAAGTTTAAGATTTAAGTGTATGTATCTATTTAATAAAAATAAAATTTATTAATCAATGCTGCAGCTCAGTCTTGTAATAAAGCTGGAAAAGACTTGCATTTTGATGTTAACATATGAAAATATTTTAGGCAATCCATAAATAATTGCTTTTAGAATTTATAAATTAAGCTGGCAATTTTTTTATGTAAATAGATTAGAGTGTACAAGGCATAACAAATTGAAGAAATTAAGCCTTGTCTTAAACAGATTAAAATTACCTGACTTAAAGAATAGCTTTATTTCTTAAAGGAAAAACCAATTGAATTAATTAAAAAAAATATATTCCCTTTCCTACTTACTTTCCTAATACATACTCAATTAATATAGTTATATCCTCTTGGATTTTCTAAAAGTAACATCAATATAGAACAAGGAAAACAAATTGTATTTTATCTCAGTATGAAATGTTTTGCATGATAAACTGTCATTAACTGGAAACCGTGAATTTATATCCGTGACAAAACTTATGGTTTTAACCTTGAAAGCTACTAGTATTGTATTATTCTTATTAATTAAACTATGTTGTAAGCTGATAACAATTAACTACTATTGTGTTAGTATAGTTAATTAAAATTTTATAGATATATTGACTCAGCTGTGGTATGCATTAATTGCATAAAAAAGAACAACCTTTATTAACGCAAACCCAACACACCAATACTTTTATGTATAGTTATTTTACAGAATATAATTTTCGGAAATGTCTCTTTTTTTTTTTAATTAATGTATATTTTTAGGAGGGAACAATAGTAGTGACAAAAGTAGAAGAACCATCAAAATATGGAGTGGTTGTATACAAAGATGATGGTGAAATCGAAAGCTTTGTTGAAAAACCACAGGAGTTCATATCCAATAAAATTAATGCAGGTGAAAATGTACTTTGTAAAGTTATTATAACTCCATCTTATAAATTATTTACGTATTTTCCTCTCTGTAAATTACTTGCGAACATTTGTAAAGGTCTAATGTTTTTTTTTTATGCAGGAATGTACATCTTAAACCCTTCAGTGTTGAGTAGAATAGAATTACGGCCTATGTCTATCGAGAAGGAAGTGTTCCCCTACATGGCGTCAGATAAACAGTTGTATGCCATGGAACTGCAGGGTTTTTGGATGGATGTTGGACAGCCCAAAGATTTCTTAACAGGTAATAAAACAAGTATAATTATAGTTTATTAATATAAAAGAGTTTTTACATATTTTTTTAATGTGTTGTCAAATCAACTGATCACGACTGTGATTGGTTGCCAAAAGACTAACAGCCAATCACAGCGCATAACACAAGGATTAATAATAACAAATTTTACCGTTGATCAACATCTCAGAAACTGGGGGTTAACCTTCTTGATTGGGTCATCGTTAATAGTCCAATGAGACACCTGATTATTATTTAGTCTTGAAAATTACGAAAATACAGTAAACGGAAACTTCGCGTGACGTCACTTTACACGTTATACTACAATTTTAGCCCAATTTTGACGTCAAAAGTCACTGACAAAACATAGTCAATTTTTTGTGTAAAATAGGTATGTATCTAGTATGTTTTAATTATTTAAAAGACAGACCTTAATAAACATTTAATCAATATCCCTATTGAGTCTGCAACAGATTTTAAATAGTTTCCTAGGTAAACCCAGATTGTGATTCTTATTAGAATCCTACTTAAGTCTTGTAACATTGTCTTTGTCACTTTTGTTTGTTAATTAATATTACTAAGTTTTTTTTAAATTCTAATATTTTTAACACTTTTCAGGAATGTGCCTATACTTGACCAGTTTGCGTCAGAAGAACTCGAACAAGTTGTATGATGGTACAGGCGTAGTGGGGAATGTCCTAATCGATCCCACGGCGACTATCGGAAAGGGATGCAGAATAGGTCCCAATGTTACTATCGGTCCTGATGTCGTTGTTGAAGATGGTAAGAAATTTTATTTTGTACTTGGTAGTATATTATATGGTGGAACAGTTCCACTGTCAGTTAAAGTAACAAAAAAAAACTTAATTCATTTAAAAATTATATATAAGAATTAAATAAAAAGACATTTATTGCAACAAAAAAAATATGGCACATATTATAAAATATCAGCCTGAAGACAGTAGCAAAAGAATTTTAATTTAAAAGTTAAGCTTTTAGAGCCACTATTGTCATCCTCCATCACCTATCAAATGATAGGCCCATTATCTATGAATTTTAGTCCCATTAATACATTTTATTTAAATAAATAAACCTAGTTTGGACCAGCTAGTCTAATCCTAATTATATATGATTTAATAAAAGAGTTTCGCATACATGTTACATTGTTAGGGCCATTATATTTGAAAAATAAACATTGAAATTGAAATTATAATTAACTTTAATTCTGAACTGCATGACTGATAGACATTTTACGCATAAATAAAATTAGCCTTATCGAGACGTCTAGTAACACGTGATCGTTTCCGATTGGACGACTGAGTGGTTGGAAATTTACTCAGCTGTGTTTAATATTTAATTTTTATTTGGTGTTTACACAATACAATGTAAAGCAGGTATCCCACGGAACGCGACATCGCAGATTTTCCCGCACCGCGGACCGTGGGATGATGCTTGTCCGTGGTAACGCGTCTGCCCCGGTCTGTCGCAATTTATCGCGAGTCGAAGTATACTTTAAGTCAGTTAAAATAGGGTTTGATTCTCAACACTCACTGCACTGTAAGATAGACAATACTATTCAGATGAAAATATGATAAAACAGCAATTTTGCATGGAATACAATGTAATATTATATAATACTAGCTGCTTCCCGCGGCTCGGCCCGCGTCGATGTCTGTTTACGCGGCAAAAAGCCTATGTTCTTTCTCGGGCTCTAGACTATCTGTGTACCAAATTTCATTTGTGTTTTGGCGTGAAAGCGCGATAGACAGACAGACAGAGTTACTTTCACATTTATAATATTAGTAAGGATAATATATGTATTATAACCGACTATCAAAAGAGTAGCAAAAAAGGTATCATTCTTCATTATATTATTTGTATGTTACTTGTGGTAGGTTAAAGATAAACAAAAACCAATTTAAGATAAGCTTGTTCATCCGAGATTAATAGCCAATACAATATAAAATAATTTATCTTCTAGGTGCTTGTATAAAACGCAGCACAATCCTCCGCGGTGCCTGCGTACGCCAGCACGCTTGGCTGGACGGGTGCATCGTCGGCTGGCGCTCCGTAGTCGGGCGCTGGGTCCGCATGGAAAACTGCACCGTTCTCGGTGAAGATGTCATAGTTAAAGACGAATTATACGTGAATGGGGGCCAGGTATTACCCCACAAGTGTATAGCCCTATCCGTTCCAGAACCACAGATTATTATGTAAAAGACTGAGTGCAATAACTTAATATAGTTCGGGTTACTTCTGAGTTGCATTTTCTAACATTATTTTATTTTAAATAGCCTATTAGTTAGCAATAATAAACGTTTATAAATTAATATTAGATTGTGCAACTCAAAGTAATATGTCGGAGATTAATTAAGTAACTTTACAATACGTCTTAGGTATCTGTTACCTAAGTACGCTACTTAAATTGTCAAACAACTCAATATAAATGAATGTGAACAACATCACATACAATGCTCTGAACCCAAAGTAAGTAGCTAATTCAGAGACAAACACCCAGACCCGAGACAATGTAGAAAAGGGGTTTTATACATTGACCCGGCCGGGGATCGAACCTGGGACCTCAGAGCTGGCGACACTTTGAAAACCGGTGTGTACGCCACTCGACCACGGAGGTCGTCAATCGTCGTTAAATATGAGATCATTTGTTTCGGTATTTTTTGTCGCATAATTATTATGTTTATTTGAACTAAGTACTAATGTTGAATTCTAACATCGAAGATACAGATTTCAGGATAGTTAAATGAAGGTGATTCGGTGATTGATAATAACACAACGAAATATTTATCACCTGCATCAAACAATAAAATGTTGCCGTCACAAAAAACTCTCTGGACCTGGACCCTGATACAATATTTACACATTTTTTTGTTATATATATAAAAGAATACATCAGTATAGAAATTATTTTATTTTCATTTTAAACGTAATATTCATATTATTTTTAATTTAGTTGTAGTTTTGTTATGAAATAAATGTAATTATTTTCTTTTTATCTATTCTATGTTGATCAAAAATGTTTTTTTTGTTATGTCTAATCTAATGATGATATTATTATTTTTCACAATTTTATTTTTCTTTAAGAACTGGATTCATTTTTATTCAATAACTAATCTACTATGGGAACATTCCATCTTTTATCAGAATGTTGTATTATCGTCTTATGTGAGTGTTATTGCGACAAATACAGTTACTTAAATCACCTATATTTCAAAGGAATAAGGTTGATTTTCATAAATCGTTGGAACCAATGAAGTGCTTTAGACCAAAACGGAACTATTTATCAGAATGTCTTTTTTTATTACAATAAAGTGTATCATATGCTTTTTTAAATGTTGCAATACCCTCTCTTAAGACGTTTTGTTACGCTACGTTCACGTCTACCAA
Source organism: Diachrysia chrysitis (assembly GCA_932294365.1). NCBI lineage: Eukaryota > Metazoa > Arthropoda > Insecta > Lepidoptera > Noctuidae > Diachrysia > Diachrysia chrysitis. The sequence goes on along the minus strand of OW028662.1, from coordinate 4,878,864 downwards.
TGCGTCTAGTTTTATACACTTTCATGCATTTTAGTAAACCTCTTTTGGTGCTACACACTTTACAATGCAAGCAAATAAGGTAAGGTAGGTAACCCATTGGTAGGTGTTAACGTATTTTTTACTGTACTTGCTACTTTATATATTTAAAAGCTATGAATTGAATTGTAAACTTAAATGTCTTATGACATCGTACAATATGGTAAGCAACTGCCATTTTTACACCAAAACCTTTAGACTAAGTTTTGTGTTTGTGTATCTATTTATAAAGTTATCAATACATTCTTAAATGTACTATTTCTTATATGATAATAATAAGACAACACAATACAAAAATAATTTAGTAATATTTTAAAATGTTATTTTTTTTACCTATACTCCTATCCTTATATTATTAGTTTGAGCTCTGCAAGGACTGATTTCGTTTGTAATGAAACACCATTTTTTAAGTATTAAACCTGGTCAACTTATTACTACAGTTAACCATTGACATAAAAAATAACTAATAATCCGTCGACTGCTATAACATAAAATATTGGTATCTTTTAGTATTGTATCAGTACAAGCCGGGTGTTAGATGAGAGACCAATTTAATTTATTTAGAAATTATGTATGTAAGGACGTTGATGGATGACGGATTTTAATCCACACTGTCTGGATCATAATGGAAAAGCTTGCCATTATTCTTAGGGAAACGGCCAGCAAACACTTATAAAGACTGACTGGGCAGACCTTGCATGATGCACGCAAGTCTCATTGGTCTAAAGATGGTCTTTATCTTGTTAGACCCCGTGTGCCATGATATCAATGGTTGGCATAATAAATCGACTAAAAATAAATGTTAACAATTAAGGTGTTGCCATTCTCAAAAACTAAACTGTCAACTTGACATTGACATTTGTTGACTCCTAAAAGTTGATATTTTGCGCCAAAAGTCGAAAACGTAATTTTACTCGTTTCAGAAATCATTTTACCATAAAAATATTATAAAATGTCTAAACGTAATAGCGTAGGTGCCTCCAATACACTATTTAATTATTTTTCTAAAACTCCACCAGCAAATAAAAAGGTGAAAACAGAAGTGGACGTTGATAGGAGTCCTAAACTGAATTCGTCTGTACAAGACGGCGACAAAGAGTCTAAAGTTGAAAGTAAGTTTAAGTATATTAAATAACTTGACATAATTACGTGTCCCATGTATCAAATATAATTGTAAACTTTGTATATTTTAACATTAACACATGGGTAAACAAACAAAGCACAACGCAATACGGTTTAATTCATATTCTTCGTTTGATATAATAACTACCAGAACATAGAGAGGTATTACTATAAAATTAAATTACTGTGTTCACGGGTTGTAGTCGGACAGAATCGGACTACATTTGATAATGCCCAACTTTTTAGTTTTTATCGGCGGCTTTTAATTCACAAGTTCTTATAGATATAAATGTTTGGAGTGTGGTTTCTATCTGCAGAAAATTAGTATTATATAGAGCAACTGCCTAAAACAGTACATAATGTGTAATATAATGTGTGTGTGTAGTGAATAATATGTATAATTTCAATATTACTTCTGTTTTAGAGAAAAAAAGAGAGAGACAATCCACACCATCTCCTAAAGCTGCACACAGTGACAGTGATGATGATATCCCTGCCACCCACACGCGCAGAAAGAGGATCCGCCTCAACCCTGTGGACTCTGATGATTCTGATGTGGAAAACAAAGGTGGGTGAATAGTTTAAATAGTTATTATTTATACTTTTTTTATTGTTATAGAATGACTTTAATACTTTTTCTTGATTGAACACAAATAGTGTTTCAAATCTTTCATGACGCTTGAGAAAGAGTGGCTAATGATATTATTTTTTGTACACACAAAAAAGTGAACAAATATACTTCTTCTTTTTAACCAACTTCCAAAAATGAGGAGATTGTTTGTTCCTCTCTATGTACCTTTTTTTTAAGTAATATGTTAAGACCATATAGTGTTAATTTTTTTTAATGAGTTATTTTTTTTTTATGTTACAATTACAATTATTAAACTATTTTGTTTGTAATACTAAAATGTTAATGACTGGGTAAACAATTCAATCTAATTTCCTTAATAATTTTCCTGTACAACATTGTTTAATATTTCAGTAGATAACTTAATGGATACATCGGAAGTTAAGAAACCATCCTTAGAGAAGAAATTGCAGGACAGTTTTAAATATGAACCAAATCAGTCACCTAAGGCCAAGAAGCAAAACAAACCTGATAAATCTGCCTCTCGGAGCAGGTAAGAGATTACATAATAATAATAATATAATATTTAACCTTTGACCGCAACAGTCATGTATATATGACAGATGTCTATCATAAAATCGTAGTTTGACGCCAAGAGCAGGCTTTTGCTTTTTCTTGAGGCGGCCATAAGGGTTAACAGCCCCAGAAATGAATAAAAACTGCTTTAAAATTACAATGATTACAAACTAGAGCTAGAGAATTTAGTATAAGTTGATGAACTCTGGTACCCAAGGTAAGAGTTAAGTTGTGTTATGTGTACCAGCTCTCTTAAATATGCAGACCAAGTTAAATTGTATTTGCAATTGAATTGAAAAATCATTCTGGATTTAATATTTTTGTACTTTGTAGTCAGTAAGTCAAGAGCAATATAATAGTTTAAGGCAAATGGCAAGAAATAGTAGGAATTGTACTTTTATTAATCTCATACGCAAACTGATAACTATTGAATTATGGTTTAATATTCAGTCCCACAGCCTCCCCTCCAAAACCAGTTGAAGAAACACCAATAGCAGCTGACGAAGGCAACTGGGTGCACTGCAAGCTGGACTGGCTGAAGCCGGATAAGATCAAGGATGCCCAGAAGAGGAGACCAGATCACCCAGATTACAATCCTTCTACATTATTTGTGCCACCCGAGTTTTATAAGAATCAAACACCTGTGAGTTTGTTTTTATAAAGAAAACTAGCTGTTACCCATAATTACGTACGAGTTGCCTATTTATTTATACTTTTTGCACGATGTTGCGCAAAGGCGGACTTAATGCCTGAAAGCATTCTCGGCAAGTCAAGTTAGTATTTCTTGCTAATATCACGACTTCTAGGGTACAGCATTTGTATGTAGGCAGTTAGTTTACCAAATTTCAAGTCAAAATGATATTATCCAATTTTTCGCATCATTATGACACGAAAAAAGGTAGGTAAGGTAGGTAAATTCTGGTATTGAGCGAAATTTGTTAAGACTGTAAATTAAACTCAACACAGTTCTTGCGAAGGTTGGCAGAAAAAGACTGACACATATTTTGTTGTCGTTATTTCAGGCTCATCGACAATGGTGGGAGATGAAATCATCTCACTTCGACTGTGTTCTGTTCTTCAAAGTCGGCAAGTTCTATGAATTGTATCATATGGATGCTGCTGTAGGGGTTAATGAACTTGGATTCTCATATATGAAGGTAACACCACTATATTTTGAACACACTTTTATTATGATAAAAAATTCTTCAGTTAGCATTTAAAAGACTTATAGCCAAACTTTGCCAGTTGGCCAGTTTTAAGTCGCCCTTAAGTGTCTGTCACTTTCAGTCGGAAAGTCAAGTCGGAAAGTAGCGACAGATAGATATTTAAGAACGTCTTAAAGTTAAGTTGCGTTTCAGTATTCGGATATTCATAGATTCGGTTAGTTTATAAACAACTAAACTGGAATCAGAGAAGCCATTCCTCTGATTCTCATTTAATTGTCAGTAGGTACACTAACAAATATGTAAAACAAAAAACTGTTAAGCAGAAGCACCATGCCATGCTTGATAACCGACCAGCCTACACGCTAGAAGCACCTTTATTTCAAAGCGGTAAGATTGATCTTTCAACTAAACCACGTAATTTTATTACATTAATGTTTTAGGGCGAGTTTGCACATTCGGGATTCCCTGAAAGCGCGTACGGAAGAATGGCTTCTACATTAGTTTCAAAAGGATATAAAGTCGCGCGTGTGGAACAGACCGAAACGCCTGATATGATGCAGGAGAGATGTAAAAAGAGTAAGTTATATCTATACTAATATTATAAAGCTGAAGAGTTTGTTTGTTTGTTTGTTTGAACGCGCTAATCTCAAAAACTACTGGTTCGAATTGAAAAAATCTTTTTGTATTGGATAGTCCGTTTATTGAGGAAGGCTATGGGCTATATAACATCACGCTACGACCAATAGGAGCGGAGCATAAATTAAAAATGTTGCAAAAATGAAAAACCGTTGAAACTAAAACACGCGGACAAAGTCGCGGGGGACAGCTAGTGATATATATATGAATAAGTTATATGATAGCTGCGCGCCGCGGGGAAGCCATCTTATGTCGCCCAAATACCTCCCCCCGCGAGACTTCACATATCCAATGAGAATGTGGTGCCCCGGCGCAAGACATGGCGCATCTTTTGTCCTGCCGTCCTGTACTCAAGCGTCTTGTCAAGCGCTTGACCGGTTTAATAGGAACTTGGTATGGGTTAAGGTTGAATCATATTAAAGAACATATCGACACCCACGTGAGCAAGACAAATCAAAGATTCTAAACAAAGCACCATTCATGTATTTTAATTTAAATCTAGATGTGTGTAAACAACATTTAGAATTTATTTTTAAAATCTTTATATATCACAAAGATTTTTCTCTACATCGCAGCGGGTCAAAACACGAAATGGGACAAAGTGGTTCGCCGCGAGATATGCCAGGTGACGATGCAGGGCGCGCAGGTGTGCGGCCTGCAAGACAACGGCCCGGCTGACCCTACTGCCGCGTACATGATGGCTATTGCTGAAGAGGTAACGATTACAATGATATGATAAGAACATTTGATGACCTCCGTGGTCGAGTGGCGCACTCACCGTTTTCAAAGTGTCGCCTGCTCTGAGGTCCCGGGTTCGATCCCCGGCCGGGTCAATGTAGAAAACCACTTAAAAAACTCACTTTCAACATTGTCTCGGGTCTGGGTTTTTGTGGTACCTTCGTTGTCTCTGGATTCCATGACACAAGTGCATTAGCTACTTACTTTTGGGTTCAGAGCTATGTATGTGATGTTGTCCACATTTATTTATTTATTTAGTTATTATATACAAACAAACGAGATATACGGTATCCTGAATACGGAGTAAGTGGATGCGGACCCCAACATAGCTTGGGGAAAAAGCTAGGCGAACAGAAAACCTCTTGGACGAGGCCAAGAAAAGGTCACTGTCTCAACATATATTTGTCGCAGCTATGCTTATAAAAGCTGTAGTTATGGTTTTCAGATAGAAATATAGATGACACAAACCGGCCAATTTCAAGTCTCTATTATTTATGATTCATTAGATATATATACTCCGTTGACAGACATACGGACGGACGGACAGCGGAGGCCAAGTGGTGCAGTAATGGGGCCCGAATAGCACCTTTTGGGTACAGAAACCGAATAAAAAAATATAAACGTATACTTTTACATAAGAATATTTATTTATTTTATTTTTATTTCTTACTACTTATAAAATAAATGCTTATTTAGGTTGTTCTTGGTCAGGCCTTGTGCCCCTCCGCCTTCCCCAAGGCGGAGGAAGTCCATGAGGATTTTCCCGGGAAAAAAAAAAAATTGTTTAGGCCTTGTGCAGTATAGTTACGTTTTTCTTCTATTTTGTTTGGTACCAGGAAAGCAATGGGTGCAGCACTTACGGCGTGTGTTTCGTGGACACATCGATAGGTTTGTTCCATTTGGGACAGTTTCAAGATGACAAGCATTCTTCCCGATTGCTCACAACGCTTGCACATTATCCACCTGCACTGGTAAGTGAAGACTGGCCACGTGCGCCCCATACAGCATGCAACAAAAACCCTGTCCGATCCTTATGAGTATAATTCGGCATAGTACTGCGTACACATATACGTAACTATTGAATGGATTGAGATTATTATTTTTCCCCGGTGAATATAATTAAATTTAAACAAAACTGATCAAAGGCAACACTGATCGCTCGACAAAGTTCATGTATACTACCTACAGTTTTGTATCAAAGAAGCCGCCTGAGCGAGACATTTTTTTCTAATACGTATGTTGAACCAGGAATACGCCTTTATTGGATCGGACAGGGTTTTTGTTACATACTTTATACAGGGTGTTATCAAAAAGTTTGGAGTGCATCTGGTATAGAGTTAGTTTACAAGGTCAAAATGAGTTAAATAAATAATTGAGACCCAATTTTTCGCGACAGACACTAAAAATCATAACAAAATGTGGCACCGCACTCCGTTGGTCATCATCTTATTACGTCACTCGTTAAATGTTACGATACATCGAATTGTGATTGCGAAAAATTCGATATCAATTATTTAACAGAAATTTTGTGCACTGACTCCATACCTAATGTTTTCATGGATTTTTATGACCTTTCGGTAACACAGTGTATATCTTTCTTTGTCTTTTACCAACCCATAAAGATTTTCTACATAAACTCCACCATTTTCGGTCGGGCCTGTTGGTCTAGTGGTTAGTGACCCTGACTGCTAAACCGGAGGTCGTGGGTTCGATTCCCACCCAGGACGAATCTTTGTGTGATGAGCACGATCATTTGTTCTGTGTCTGGGTGTAATTTATCTATAATATGTATGTATTTAGAAATATATAAGTATGTTTATCAGTTGTCTGGTTGCCATAGCACAGGCTCTGCCTAGTTCGGGATTAGATGACCGTGTGTGAGATGTCCCAAGATATTATATATATTATATTATATTTTACCTACTTTCTAACCCTTAAATTAATTAACTTTTCCAGTTAATATACGACAGAAAAACAACAACCGCTCGTACAAGCAAGTTGCTCAGCACACATTGCCATAGCGCGAGACGAGAGCCCCAACCCATGTGGACCCCTGAGAAGACCCTTAAGACGCTAGCGGAGAAATATTATAAGACCAACGCGGATGGAGAGTGGCCGGAGGGTGTTAGACCTTTCTTACATGAAGGTAGGTGTTGCCAGCTATTTATGCAAATTTATTGCCATAGTAATATTTTTTTAATTAAATAGTTTTGGAAAGCAAATTATTTTATTAATGTTGCATGCTTTATTTTCTTAAATAAATAAAGCACGCAACATACAAAAATATTTTTTGCGTAAATATTGTATGTTGCGTGCGTCGGTTATCGCGGCAAAAAGTAGCCTATGTCCTTTCTAAGGCTCTAGGTCTAGACTATCTGTGTACCAAATTTCATTTAAATCGGTTAAGTAGTTCTGGAGTGAAAGCGCGACAGACAGACAGAGTCACTTTCGCATTTATAATATTAGTAAGGATGATTAATTATTTTTATCCTTTTCAGGCGATGCTTTAGGTCTAACGCCTGCAGCGAACTGCTACCTAGCAATCAAAGCATTAGGAGGCTGCGTCTCCTGCCTAACAGACTGCCTCCTAGACATACAAGTGTTAGGCATGAACCAGTTCACCTCCTACTCACCCCCCGACGTGCTAAACAAGACCTTATCACAAGAAGTTAAGGTCGTAAATCGCTGGGAAGGCGGCAGCACGATGGTCTTAGATGCTATTACCTTGAGGAATCTAAGAATAGTCCAAGACGAAGGATGTTTGTATGATAGATTGAATTTCTGTTCAACTCATATGGGGAAAAGGTTTGTATAACTTGTAAAGTCTATTTTTTCCCCCACCCCACTATAGATGTTATTAAATTGTATCACATGAGTAATAAGTTACGTTTCCCATACTAATAAAAATAGCTAAAAAACGTTATCCTCTTTTGAAGTTTTTTCGGACTTATAAATATAAAAATATAAATAAATGTGGACAACGTACATTCTCTGAACCCAAAGTTAATATAGCACTACACTTATTCACTGCAATAGCACTTGTGTTATGTAATCAGACGCAACCCAGACCCGACATAGAAAAGTGGTTTTCTATATTAACCCTTCTGGGGATTGAACCCGGGACCACACAGCTTGGAAACCGGTGCTTTCGCCACTTGACCACGCAGGACTTCTTATTCAATTTGAACAACTAGAAACTGTTATTTATAACTTACAATCATCGTAAAATATTTTATAATACAAAATATATTATGTTTATTTATTCCAACATTATGTAACAGGTCACTTTACCAATGGATCTGTGCACCTAGTTGCAATCTATCGGTGATAAAGGAGAGGCAAGAGGCTGTGAAGGAGTTATTTGAGAACCAGGAGCTTTGTCAAGACGCGAAAAGCATTTTAACTACGCTACCCGATTTGGAACGGCTATTGGCTAAGTAAGATATCTTTAGCTTTATTATATTACTAGCGGCCCGGCCCGGCTTTGCAAGGCTGGACATATTTTTTTAAATATTTTATAGCCTATGTTAATCTCTTATAATGTAGCATTCCAATGGGCAAAGATTTTTGAAATCGGCCCAGTGGTTTTTGAGTTTTCTCGTTACACACATGCATACAAATCTTTCCTCTTTATAATATTAGTATAGATTACATATAAAAATATAGCTTTTGTTTTTTTTATGTCCCCATATAAGTTTTGTATGGCGAGGGGTTTTACAAACATTCAAATCACATGCACAAAGAACACCCAAACTTAGATCAAGCAAGCTTGTACGGGGATCGAACCCACGACACGTGACTCACTGTGGTAATTGGTGTGACCTATACCACTCGGCTATCCGTGCAGTAAATTAAGAGATACATATTACATCTGTTCTCAGGGTACATGCCTTAGGTAACCTCAAACGATCTAAACAGCATCCAGACGCCAGAGCGATCTTCTATGAAGAGAAAACATATTCTAAACGGAAAGTTCTCGACTTCATATCCGTGTTGAACGGATTTACTGCAGCTTTGAAACTAGTCGAGTTATTCTCGGATACCGATGTGAAATTATTGAAAAGAATTATGCAGTTCTCGCCGGACGGAAAGTATCCAGATTATAGGGATACCTTGAAGTTTTTCAAGGTATACACTGTTTATAATATTATAATATCTAAAATTTAAGTGTTTTATGTTTAATAAATAATGGGGTAAATAACTCGATTTTTTAATGTCCGTCAGATAGATTATTAAAAAATATAAGACACGTATTTTTTTTTATTTTACTAAATTAAAAACTTATGCCGATACATTGATTTGAAATGTCGCATGACGTCACAATTTAGTGCTTTTTGTACGCAACTAACGCATGACATCATTAGCCCCAACTCGCTAAAGTTTCATTCGCACATAATTAGTATTTTCTTATTTTGAAAGAGCAAAAAGTATTTGTCTAATATTTTTTTGATATTATCTAACTGATGGACTTTTTATATAGACTTTTCATAGACAGTCATCTACCCTATGACATCACATCACCATGAGCTGACCAACTCACCCCAATAGATCTTCACTTAATTGACACCTAACGAAATAAACTGTGATATATTTATTATGTCTCTAGATATTAAACGTCACTGAAACCTCTGCCTGTTAATTTGGATTCGTACTTTACTATATTACTAGTTTTTGTCTGCAGTTTCGCCCGTATATTCTACAAACAACTCAGCTGTCAGTGAAATAATTGTTTATTTCAAGCAAGTAGATTAGAGATTATCTCCTACAAACTTGCAAACTTTTTTCCAATATTAATGCGATATTAGCATACGCAGTAAATCTGATTACTTTTTTATTGTAGGAGGCGTTTAATCAAGCTCAAGCTGAAAAAGAAGGTCGTATATTACCAGGAGAAGGCGTTGACCAAGAGTACGATAATACCATACAACTTATTAAGGAAATTGAAGACGAATTAAAACAATACCTCAGTGAACAAGAAAAGTATTTTAAATGCAGGGTATGTGCATGCATTATAAAAAAAAACTACAATAATAAACAGTTATGTACCTACTGATACTAAGTTATTCTAATTGAAAAGACATATTGAATATTATCAGAAAATCTTACGTCTGAATATAAATTCAATAAACCTCAAGAGATACGAACGAAGAAAATATAATTGGTATTTTTAACACCATAGCATCACGTAGGTCACCGATGACCTATAAAAGAAAGAAATAAATAAATAATTATAAATATCAATTTAAAGATAAATATATCTACTTAATATCTTCACTATTGTCTTTGCATATTTTTTTTTTCCAAAAGTATTTTCTTTTATAATTCCAGTTATCATATGTGGGCACAGACAAGAAAAGGTATCAAATTGAAGTGCCGCAGGGGGCTGCGTCGAAGGCCGGCTCGAAATACACCATGGAAGGTGCTAGGAAGGGATATAAACGATTTTCTACATACGAAACAAAGGTAAAATCATCATGGTATTGGTATACAGGGTGCTACAGAAATGCTCAGTCATATTTGATACACTGCTTCAGCCCATAGTAATAAAACAAATTTCTTTAAAGTCAAAAGTCTTTTTATAGGCGTTTTATTAGGCAATAACCGGCCAGAGTTCAGAATCGATATTTTGATTTTCGACAAAATAATTAAACAACCTTTTCTGAATAATATTTACATTCCTTTCCACAACTTAAAAGTGAACTTGTGGATGTTACAACAGCACAATTCAATTTATCAACCTACATAGGTAACAGTTAGCACACAAATACATATGGCGGTTCACGCACGCACACAAGTACATTGATTCCCACTAGGCAGTCGCCGACCTATTTTTTGAGACATTTTTAAATGAATGCTATTATTTTATTTTATTTGAAAATAATGATTAATCTCTAGATCTTAATTTTAAATTTTGGCTTGTCATAGAAAACTAACCTTATATAATTTCGTTGTCTCTTATATTTCAGGAGTTTCTAGCGCGCATGATAGCCGCCGAAGAACAAAAGACTAACGTACTAAAAGATCTAAGCCGTCGAATTTTCGAGAAGTTCTCTTCCCACTACAACCAGTGGGAGACCGCTGTACAATGTTTATCGACGTTAGATATTCTACTGGCGTTTACGGAGTTTGCGAGGCAACAGAGCGATGGAGTCTGTTTGCCGGAGATCACGTACGATGAAGAGAAAAAGGTATAAAAGATTCCTCCGATTCCTTAAAGGCCAATCAACATAAATTAAGGTGCGGGTGGCGTAGGAATGGCAATGCACATTATCTGTCAAAAACCTCGTCAAATACAGTGATATACAGGCAGAGCCTTTATTATAGCAACCAGACAACTGATAAACTTACTTATATATTTCTAAATACATACATATTATAGATAAATTACACCCAGCCAGACACTGAACAAAAGATCGTGCTTGTCACACAAAGATTAGTCATGCGTGGGAATCGAACCCACGACCTCCGGTTTAGCAGTCAATAAATTGGCAATTAGGGTAGGAGAAAAAAAGGTCATGAAAACAATTTGTTTTTGATTTGTTATAAACTAAACTTATTCGAGTGATTATATTTCAGTCTCGAGTGCATTAATTTATATAATAACTTTTAATTAATACTTTTAGAGAGAGTAGTTAGTAACAGAAATTTATGGTTCCTTAAATGGGTGGGATATGTAAACAAAATAATAATTAAAATTGCATAAAAACTTTTTCGTTTTTAAATAAAGCTTGTATGTTTTCTAGCCCTATATAAACATAACGGAAGGCCGTCACCCATGCATAGCGAACGTGACAGACTTCATCCCTAACGACACGCAGCTGGGTACAGACGGCACCAGCTTGTTGCTGCTTACTGGTCCCAACATGGGCGGCAAGTCCACGCTCATGCGGCAAGCGGGTCTCATCACTGTGCTGGCACATCTGGTAAGTTATTTGGGTGAATATGTGATATGCCAATGCATCAGTGTCTCCTTCATTTTCGACGCGATCTCACAAAATATATACATATCACGCGCGAGTCAAACGTGGTGTTTTAGGCACGGAGAAGCTCGAATGAATTTTTTAAGAATGGTCACCATCCACAGACCAACTGCGGTTAGCGCGGATTCATTCTTAAGATTAATTGATTTGTATTCTGTACTGATCTTGTACTTAGCCAGGAGCTCCTCAGTTATTACTTGTGTCAAAGCGCATTTTATTGATTTATAACTCCGTCACTTTTATTTGCAAACTGTACAAAAAAAAGGTAAAACAAGTATTCTAATAAAAACATAAATTTATGTATAAATACTTGTTACCACTAACTAACCTTCATCTTACAGGGTAGCTACGTACCAGCAGAACAATGTTCTCTAAGCCTGGTGGACCGCATATTCACTCGTCTCGGAGCTTCTGACGATATCTTCTCCGGACAGTCCACCTTCCTTGTGGAGATGAACGAGACAGCGGCTATAGTTAGACATGCTACTGTGCATTCGCTTGTACTGCTTGATGAGTTAGGTATGTAAAAATAATAACAAATTGTTTTATTTGTTTTTTATACTTATATGATGCGTTACACACATGCAGCCTATCAAAATATGAGTAATAACAAAAACATTAACACTCTGAGAGTGCCGACGGAAGTGAAAACTAGATCAATTAAAATATATGTATTATGTATATACTTATGTAGAGAGGTGTCGGTAACGGTAACAGTGTCGCGAATTCAATTGTTTTTTTTGTTCATTTCCATTCCACCTTGACGATTACCGTGGTCGAGTGACGTACACACCGGTTTTCAAGGTGTTGCCAGCTCTGACGTCCCGGGTTCGATCCCCGATGTAGAAAACCCCTTTTCTACATTTTCTCAGGTCTGGGTGTTTGTGGTACCTTCGTTGTTTCTGAATTCCATAACACAAATACTTTAGCTACTTACTTTGGGTTCAGAGAAATGTATGTGATGTTGTCCACATATATGTAAAAAAAAAACTTAATATATGTGTTCACGCCGTTTACACCTGATTGAATAAGGCGCCATCTAGTGGGCGTATCCACGAACCGTTAGGTTGGTTCGATCGCTACGGTCGTTGCGTGGCGCTACTATCGCCTGCTCTCGAGCGCACCGACGCGACGCGGTGACGGGACCCGCGAGTGAAAAGAACGTTCTAGTGTTGCTCTGATACTCCTCGAGAGCGCTGCGCTGGTGCTCCTCGTGTCTCTCCCGCTTGGTCTTGGTTGATGCGCTATCATCAGATCTGTGAATTGCTAATACTCCTTTCGAACATTTCTATAAACTATAACAACTAACGAACTGCTTTGGGTAACACGCTGTTCCCACGCTTGTGATTTGTTTTTGTGACCTTGTGCACCCGTACGCTTCATTTTCTGCACCTGGGGCTGGCTGCTATGCGTGTGATGAGACTGTGAACGAGTCGGTCAGCTTACGGGTAAGTGGATGTGCTTTCTTGACTGGCTTGCCTGTATTTTAGTCGGGTGTTAACGCGTCGTACTTCAACCGCTCCTTTTATTTTCCCGCTCTTGTTCTATAAACCGCATCCCCATAAGCTTTGGTCCATTCGAACCGGATTAAACCAGTGTTATATAAGTATTAATTATATATAATATTTGCATTTAAGTAGTGCTGTTTGTTAAATTACGAACTTATTTAAGTGACCCACGCGTCGCCCGCGTGGTTCGCGTAGGTATACATACATTACCTAGTTACTTATTATTCTATATCGTTTAATCGATTTACTTACCTACGCTTATTTTACAGTACTTATTAATATTATATTAATACATACATCGCAGTTTATTGAATACTTATTCAATAATACTTTATTTTCGCAATAAATTGTAATTACGCAGTAGGTTATAGTATAGGTAGCATTTCAAAATGGCGTCCGAAGCCAAGTTGAAAATTATTATCGCTAAAAAAGAATCTGTATTCGAGCGTATTAATAATTTATATAATTCCTCAAAGAAAATAGTTATTTCTAATATTGATACTAGAAGTAAACAAGAATTTCTAGCCGCTTCTTCGAATATCGATAAATTATATACGAATTTTAACGATCTTTGTGATCAATATAACACTTTGTTACTAGAAGAAGACCCTGATTGTAAACTCAATTATAGTGACTGGAGCTCATTTGAATCATTATTTTCTACGGTTCAATATACACGTACAGTTTTATTGGAATCTCGTAGCGCGAGTTCCGAGAAAACGGATACTCGTGATAATAATAATTATACTTGTCGTTTACCGCCGCTTGAGTTAGTAGGTTTTTCTGGGCAACCAGAAACCTGGCCACTATTCTATCAAAGTTTTAAGACTAATGTTCATGATAACAAAAGGTTAACAGATGGTCAACGCGTACAATATTTAGTAGGTAAATTAAGTGGAAACGCTCTCAATGTTTTCGCGGGAATTATACCTAACGAGTCTAACTATTCTACTATTTGGAACGCTTTAGTTACAAAGTACCAAGATAAAAGGTTGCTTGGGTCTTTGTACATAAATAACATACTCGATTCAAAACTTTCTAATAATTCACATACTCAACTAAATAACTATATTGAACGAGTGCATTCATCTTGGTCAGCACTAAAGCAATTAGAAATTAACGATTTATCAGATTTTATATTTACTCATCTCGCTATGAAGAAATTAGACTCTCAATTAATTAAAGAATTTGAATTATCTGTACGCGATAAAGATATACCTACTAGTGATCAATTAGTTAATTTTATACGACATCATATAAAAGTTCTCGAAAGAACAAATGTTGTTCGTCAGTATACCTCGCATAATAATAATAATCAGGGTTCCAATTCATCCAATATGCATACTCGGTCGCGTTCTTTCGCACCGAAAGTGTCTCATAGTTTTGCTATTACAGAAGATAAAGTTGAGAGTAGATCCGCGTGTATGTTTTGTAAAAAACCGCAACATATACATTTATATGAATGTGTGGAATTTAAGAAATTATCTGTCAAAGATCGCTTTAATTTTATAAAAAATAATAGATTATGTATAAACTGTTTTAGTAGTAAACATACTTCTTTTAACTGTGGTTCTTGGAACACTTGTAAACAGTGTCACAGGAAACATCATTCGCTATTACATTTTAATAACGATCCAAATCAATCGCAACAGAACGTAGGTGTTCACAATAATTATAATCGCCCTGTACCCGCTTCTTCTAGCGCCGCCGCCGCTCCGGCTGACGCGAATCATGCGCTCCCGGCATCTTCACAGTCTGTGTGTATGCATACGAACACAGCTGCGCCGGCCGAGACCGCCCCGCGTATTGATAATAATAAGTTGAAGGAATGTACTAATTCCACGAATTCGTTCGCTTTACGTTCATGTAATAAAAAGGTTGTATCTCGTAGTCAACTACAGAGCTCAATTGTGTTACCTACTGCGCAAGTATATGTTCCTAATAATGGAAATCGTTTTGTTATAAGATGTTTACAAGATAGTGCTTCTCAAAACAATCTTATTACTCTCGCGTGTTGTAAAAAATTCAAATTAAATATTCTACCGCTTGTTAACTCATCTTTGAAGTCTGTAGGGTCGTTGTCGACACCTATTAGAGGTTACGTATCACTTACCATTCAATCTCGGGTTTCTGACGCTGAATATAATTTGTCATTGTTAGTGATTGATCATATCACTGATCAGTTGCCTACTCACGAAATTCATTCATCTGTTGTAGAACATTTTAAAGATTTACCGCTCGCAGATGACTGTTGGAACTCACCCGGGGATATAGATGCGATTCTTGGCGCTCAAGTATTCGCGTTTATTATTCTAGGAGGTAAAGTGATACCACCACCGCTAGAGCAATCAGCTGATTTTTCGGACACCGCTCGCCACGTACCTCACGCGCTCGAGACTACGCTTGGCTATATTGTCATGGGTGAGATTCCGACTCTCAACCATGAAGGTATAGTCTGGTCCTTCGGCCCTTTAGTGGATACTTTAAATAAAAATATTTTAAAATTTTGGGAACTCGAGGAGGTGCCTTCTATAAATACTTTAACTCCGGAAAATCAAGATTGTGAACAGTTTTATAAATCTTCAGTTAAAAGAAGTCCGTGTGGGCGATATATTGTTTCGCTGCCTTTTAAAGGCGATCCTCAATTATTAGGTAACTCTTTCACGCACGCTCAGCGTAGATTGACTGCGCTGGAACGTAAGTTTAATGCTCTCCCCGCACTACGTCAAGCTTATAATGACGTCATCACAGATTATATAAATAATGGTTACCTATCCGAAATACCTTATTCTTCAGCTGCTATAACTGAAGGTTATTTTATACCGCATCACGCTGTTGTTCGACCTGATAAGTCAACAACAAAAACACGCATCGTTTTAGACGCAAGTGCTAAAACTGATAGCGGTACATCGCTCAACGACTTATTACATATTGGGCCTAATTTACAGGCAGATTTATTTTCGCTTCTTTTAAATTTTAGATATTTTAAAATAGCTGTAACTGCAGATGTACGTCAAATGTACCTTAGAATTTTACTAGCAGAAAACGATCGTAAATATCAAAAAATATTGTATCGTTTTAATGATACCGAATCTATACGCATTTTTCAATTTAACTCAGTAGCTTTCGGCCTGCGTTCCAGTCCGTTCTTGGCTATGCGTACTGTCCGCCAGTTAGCTGAGGACTATCGCGATAGCTTTCCGCTCGCGGCAGAAGTTGCCATTAAAGAGCTTTATATGGACGATTTAACAACGTCAGTCCATTCCGTCGATGATGGAATTCAGTTGTCAGACGAATTACTCGCTTTATTCAAAGCCGGTGGATTTGATCTCGTCAAATGGTCTAGCAACTCTGCTGATTTTCTCGCTCACCTACCCGAGTCATATCGTACAGCTATCGAATTTACTGACGATAGTGACTCACTTAAAGTCTTAGGCCTAAAATGGCTACCTACCGCTGATGTATTCTCTTTTACTACTTCCATTCCCTCTGTCGGTATCACTAAACGTGTTATACTTTCAACAATCGCTCGCTTGTTTGACGTACTGGGGTTCGTTGCTCCTGTTATCCTTTACGCTAAGTTGCTAATACAGGATCTCTGGCTTGCAAAAGTAGGTTGGGACGAAGAACCTCCTAAACAGATCGCTGAATGTTTCATTAAATTCAAAAATGAATTGTCGCTTTTATCTGGTTTAAAAATACCTCGCCACTTAGGTGTCGCTGCAGGTTGTGTGGTAAATCTGATCGGTTTCGGAGACGCTAGCATGAAAGCCTACGGCTGCGTTCTATATCTGCATGTGACTCACCCCAACGGTAATATAGATATTTATTTAGTAGGCGCTAAGTCTAAGGTGGCTCCACTCAAAACTGTATCGCTAGCACGGCTTGAATTGTGAGCCGCGCTGCTTCTTGCTAAACTTGTTAAACAAGTACATACTATTCTTCATAATCGATATCCGATAAAGGAAATATTCGCATTTAGTGATTCCACTATCGCTTTGTCATGGATTCACTCTTCGCCACAACGTTGGCAAATATTCGTTGCCAATCGCGTAACAAAGATACAGGAAAATTTAGCGCCGGACCGCTTCTTTCACATTAAAGGGACCGAAAATCCCAGTGATTGTTTATCGCGAGGTTTATTACCCTCACAAATTATTAATCACCCGCTTTGGTGGCACGGTCCAACTTGGATCCGTTGTCCCGTTTTTGAATGGCCTATCGTGCCATTTGATTCATCCCGCGTTGAAGGTACTATACCTGAAACAAAAAATACAGTTACCCTTACTACAATCCTTGATATGGATTCATCGCCTCTTCTTGAGCTCGCCCTCCGGGTATCTACCTGGAAAAAATTATTACGTGTAGTTGTTTACGTTTTACGCTTTACTAGGAAATTGCCTCGCTCGCCTATAATTCAGGTTTCGGATATTGAAGCCGCTGAAATAGTTATTCTTCGCGAATTACAGCGCACCTTTTTCGCTGTTGAAATTAAAAATATAACTAAAGGTAACTTACCTTCTCCTTCATTGAGAAAACTCGATCCGTTTGTTGATGAAAACGGATTGCTCCGCGTTGGTGGTCGATTGACAAACGCTAACCTACCTTATGAAAATCGCCATCCAATATTGCTTCCCCGTCGCCATCATATAGTCGACCTTATAATAGATGACTGTCATCGCTCCAACTGTCACACTGGTTCGCATCTTCTCATGTCTTTACTAAGACAGCGCTATTGGATTATATCTGCTCGAAACGTTATTCGACAACGCATTCGCCAGTGTAACTTTTGTTTTAAAATTGCGCCATCTCATCCTACTCCTCTGATGGCTAGCCTACCCCCTGCGCGCGTACAAGAGGCTAAAGCTTTCACTCACACCGGCGTCGATTACGCTGGACCTTTAAATATTACACTCGCACGTAAGAGGGGAGTCAAAAGCCAAAAGGCTTACATATGTCTTTTCGTGTGTTTAACGACCAAAGCCATACATATTGAAATCGCTTCAGACCTGAGTTCCGAAACATTTTTAGACGCCTTCAAACGTTTCCTGGCTAGGCGAGGACCTGTTTCTGTTATTTATTCCGATAACGGCACCAATTTCATCGGTGCAAAACGACAGTTGGATGAGTTATACACTTTCTTGTCCTCTAAATCTACATCTTCTGCTTTTCAGAATGAATTTAATAATCATAAAATAACGTGGCGTAATATACCAGCTCGCGCTCCCCATTGGGGAGGACTTTGGGAAAGCAATATTAAAAGCGTAAAAACGCATTTATATCGTTGCATTGGGCAACAATTACTGTGCTATGAAGAATTACTGACGGTACTTACCCAAATTGAATGTCTGTTAAATTCGCGTCCACTGTGCTTGCTGTCCGATCAGCCGCACACTATTTTAACTCCCGCGCATTTTCTTAATACCTTACCTTTGCAGTCATTACCTACGTATGAAATTAATGAAACTATGAGCCTCCATAACCGAAAGAAATTATTAGATAGTTTAGTTCAAAGTTATTGGAAGAAGTGGCATGTAGATTATTTACACACACTTCAATTGAGACAAAAATGGAATACTCCGGATGTACCTGTTGAACCAGGTACACTTGTTCTCATTCATCAGGATGCTTCTCCGCCTCTCCGCTGGCCTACAGGCATTATTGAACAAGTATTCCCTGGTAAGGATGGAGTCGCTCGCGTCGCCTTAGTGCGAACTACAACTGGCACTTTCAAACGTCCAGTTGTAAAGTTATGTCCGCTACCGTCACAATAATTTAAATTCTAGCACAGTTATTTACGCATTTATATACACCTATATATATATATATATACTATATTTATCATATCTCTTTTTTATTTCAATTTATACCTAGTCTTAGGTTTATCTCATTTAATTTTATCGCACTGGTAATTTCCAATAAATATAACTTTATTCCGCATTAACCTTGCGTCCTTCCCATATGATTTCCCTTTGTTCCTTTTGAAAATCCTACGGATTTCCAAGCCGGGGAGGATGTTCACGCCGTTTACACCTGATTGAATAAGGCGCCATCTAGTGGGCGTATCCGCGAACCGTTAGGTTGGTTCGATCGCTACGGTCGTTGCGTGGCGCTACTATCGCCTGCTCTCGAGCGCACCGACGCGACGCGGTGACGGGACCCGCGAGTGAAAAGAACGTTCTAGTGTTGCTCTGATACTCCTCGAGAGCGCTGCGCTGGTGCTCCTCGTGTCTCTCCCGCTTGGTCTTGGTTGATGCGCTATCATCAGATCTGTGAATTGCTAATACTCCTTTCGAACATTTCTATAAACTATAACAACTAACGAACTGCTTTGGGTAACACGCTGTTCCCACGCTTGTGATTTGTTTTTGTGACCTTGTGCACCCGTACGCTTCATTTTCTGCACCTGGGGCTGGCTGCTATGCGTGTGATGAGACTGTGAACGAGTCGGTCAGCTTACGGGTAAGTGGATGTGCTTTCTTGACTGGCTTGCCTGTATTTTAGTCGGGTGTTAACGCGTCGTACTTCAACCGCTCCTTTTATTTTCCCGCTCTTGTTCTATAAACCGCATCCCCATAAGCTTTGGTCCATTCGAACCGGATTAAACCAGTGTTATATAAGTATTAATTATATATAATATTTGCATTTAAGTAGTGCTGTTTGTTAAATTACGAACTTATTTAAGTGACCCACGCGTCGCCCGCGTGGTTCGCGTAGGTATACATACATTACCTAGTTACTTATTATTCTATATCGTTTAATCGATTTACTTACCTACGCTTATTTTACAGTACTTATTAATATTATATTAATACATACATCGCAGTTTATTGAATACTTATTCAATAATACTTTATTTTCGCATTAAATTGTAATTACGCAGTAGGTTATAGTATAGGTAGCATTTCAAAATGGCGTCCGAAGCCAAGTTGAAAATTATTATCGCTAAAAAAGAATCTGTATTCGAGCGTATTAATAATTTATATAATTCCTCAAAGAAAATAGTTATTTCTAATATTGATACTAGAAGTAAACAAGAATTTCTAGCCGCTTCTTCGAATATCGATAAATTATATACGAATTTTAACGATCTTTGTGATCAATATAACACTTTGTTACTAGAAGAAGACCCTGATTGTAAACTCAATTATAGTGACTGGAGCTCATTTGAATCATTATTTTCTACGGTTCAATATACACGTACAGTTTTATTGGAATCTCGTAGCGCGAGTTCCGAGAAAACGGATACTCGTGATAATAATAATTATACTTGTCGTTTACCGCCGCTTGAGTTAGTAGGTTTTTCTGGGCAACCAGAAACCTGGCCACTATTCTATCAAAGTTTTAAGACTAATGTTCATGATAACAAAAGGTTAACAGATGGTCAACGCGTACAATATTTAGTAGGTAAATTAAGTGGAAACGCTCTCAATGTTTTCGCGGGAATTATACCTAACGAGTCTAACTATTCTACTATTTGGAACGCTTTAGTTACAAAGTACCAAGATAAAAGGTTGCTTGGGTCTTTGTACATAAATAACATACTCGATTCAAAACTTTCTAATAATTCACATACTCAACTAAATAACTATATTGAACGAGTGCATTCATCTTGGTCAGCACTAAAGCAATTAGAAATTAACGATTTATCAGATTTTATATTTACTCATCTCGCTATGAAGAAATTAGACTCTCAATTAATGAAAGAATTTGAATTATCTGTACGCGATAAAGATATACCTACTAGTGATCAATTAGTTAATTTTATACGACATCATATAAAAGTTCTCGAAAGAACAAATGTTGTTCGTCAGTATACCTCGCATAATAATAATAATCAGGGTTCCAATTCATCCAATATGCATACTCGGTCGCGTTCTTTCGCACCGAAAGTGTCTCATAGTTTTGCTATTACAGAAGATAAAGTTGAGAGTAGATCCGCGTGTATGTTTTGTAAAAAACCGCAACATATACATTTATATGAATGTGTGGAATTTAAGAAATTATCTGTCAAAGATCGCTTTAATTTTATAATAAATAATAGATTATGTATAAACTGTTTTAGTAGTAAACATACTTCTTTTAACTGTGGTTCTTGGAACACTTGTAAACAGTGTCACAGGAAACATCATTCGCTATTACATTTTAATAACGATCCAAATCAATCGCAACAGAACGTAGGTGTTCACAATAATTATAATCGCCCTGTACCCGCTTCTTCTAGCGCCGCCGCCGCTCCGGCTGACGCGAATCATGCGCTCCCGGCATCTTCACAGTCTGTGTGTATGCATACGAACACAGCTGCGCCGGCCGAGACCGCCCCGCGTATTGATAATAATAAGTTGAAGGAATGTACTAATTCCACGAATTCGTTCGCTTTACGTTCATGTAATAAAAAGGTTGTATCTCGTAGTCAACTACAGAGCTCAATTGTGTTACCTACTGCGCAAGTATATGTTCCTAATAATGGAAATCGTTTTGTTATAAGATGTTTACAAGATAGTGCTTCTCAAAACAATCTTATTACTCTCGCGTGTTGTAAAAAATTCAAATTAAATATTCTACCGCTTGTTAACTCATCTTTGAAGTCTGTAGGGTCGTTGTCGACACCTATTAGAGGTTACGTATCACTTACCATTCAATCTCGGGTTTCTGACGCTGAATATAATTTGTCATTGTTAGTGATTGATCATATCACTGATCAGTTGCCTACTCACGAAATTCATTCATCTGTTGTAGAACATTTTAAAGATTTACCGCTCGCAGATGACTGTTGGAACTCACCCGGGGATATAGATGCGATTCTTGGCGCTCAAGTATTCGCGTTTATTATTCTAGGAGGTAAAGTGATACCACCACCGCTAGAGCAATCAGCTGATTTTTCGGACACCGCTCGCCACGTACCTCACGCGCTCGAGACTACGCTTGGCTATATTGTCATGGGTGAGATTCCGACTCTCAACCATGAAGGTATAGTCTGGTCCTTCGGCCCTTTAGTGGATACTTTAAATAAAAATATTTTAAAATTTTGGGAACTCGAGGAGGTGCCTTCTATAAATACTTTAACTCCGGAAAATCAAGATTGTGAACAGTTTTATAAATCTTCAGTTAAAAGAAGTCCGTGTGGGCGATATATTGTTTCGCTGCCTTTTAAAGGCGATCCTCAATTATTAGGTAACTCTTTCACGCACGCTCAGCGTAGATTGACTGCGCTGGAACGTAAGTTTAATGCTCTCCCCGCACTACGTCAAGCTTATAATGACGTCATCACAGATTATATAAATAATGGTTACCTATCCGAAATACCTTATTCTTCAGCTGCTATAACTGAAGGTTATTTTATACCGCATCACGCTGTTGTTCGACCTGATAAGTCAACAACAAAAACACGCATCGTTTTAGACGCAAGTGCTAAAACTGATAGCGGTACATCGCTCAACGACTTATTACATATTGGGCCTAATTTACAGGCAGATTTATTTTCGCTTCTTTTAAATTTTAGATATTTTAAAATAGCTGTAACTGCAGATGTACGTCAAATGTACCTTAGAATTTTACTAGCAGAAAACGATCGTAAATATCAAAAAATATTGTATCGTTTTAATGATACCGAATCTATACGCATTTTTCAATTTAACTCAGTAGCTTTCGGCCTGCGTTCCAGTCCGTTCTTGGCTATGCGTACTGTCCGCCAGTTAGCTGAGGACTATCGCGATAGCTTTCCGCTCGCGGCAGAAGTTGCCATTAAAGAGCTTTATATGGACGATTTAACAACGTCAGTCCATTCCGTCGATGATGGAATTCAGTTGTCAGACGAATTACTCGCTTTATTCAAAGCCGGTGGATTTGATCTCGTCAAATGGTCTAGCAACTCTGCTGATTTTCTCGCTCACCTACCCGAGTCATATCGTACAGCTATCGAATTTACTGACGATAGTGACTCACTTAAAGTCTTAGGCCTAAAATGGCTACCTACCGCTGATGTATTCTCTTTTACTACTTCCATTCCCTCTGTCGGTATCACTAAACGTGTTATACTTTCAACAATCGCTCGCTTGTTTGACGTACTGGGGTTCGTTGCTCCTGTTATCCTTTACGCTAAGTTGCTAATACAGGATCTCTGGCTTGCAAAAGTAGGTTGGGACGAAGAACCTCCTAAACAGATCGCTGAATGTTTCATTAAATTCAAAAATGAATTGTCGCTTTTATCTGGTTTAAAAATACCTCGCCACTTAGGTGTCGCTGCAGGTTGTGTGGTAAATCTGATCGGTTTCGGAGACGCTAGCATGAAAGCCTACGGCTGCGTTCTATATCTGCATGTGACTCACCCCAACGGTAATATAGATATTTATTTAGTAGGCGCTAAGTCTAAGGTGGCTCCACTCAAAACTGTATCGCTAGCACGGCTTGAATTGTGAGCCGCGCTGCTTCTTGCTAAACTTGTTAAACAAGTACATACTATTCTTCATAATCGATATCCGATAAAGGAAATATTCGCATTTAGTGATTCCACTATCGCTTTGTCATGGATTCACTCTTCGCCACAACGTTGGCAAATATTCGTTGCCAATCGCGTAACAAAGATACAGGAAAATTTAGCGCCGGACCGCTTCTTTCACATTAAAGGGACCGAAAATCCCAGTGATTGTTTATCGCGAGGTTTATTACCCTCACAAATTATTAATCACCCGCTTTGGTGGCACGGTCCAACTTGGATCCGTTGTCCCGTTTTTGAATGGCCTATCGTGCCATTTGATTCATCCCGCGTTGAAGGTACTATACCTGAAACAAAAAATACAGTTACCCTTACTACAATCCTTGATATGGATTCATCGCCTCTTCTTGAGCTCGCCCTCCGGGTATCTACCTGGAAAAAATTATTACGTGTAGTTGTTTACGTTTTACGCTTTACTAGGAAATTGCCTCGCTCGCCTATAATTCAGGTTTCGGATATTGAAGCCGCTGAAATAGTTATTCTTCGCGAATTACAGCGCACCTTTTTCGCTGTTGAAATTAAAAATATAACTAAAGGTAACTTACCTTCTCCTTCATTGAGAAAACTCGATCCGTTTGTTGATGAAAACGGATTGCTCCGCGTTGGTGGTCGATTGACAAACGCTAACCTACCTTATGAAAATCGCCATCCAATATTGCTTCCCCGTCGCCATCATATAGTCGACCTTATAATAGATGACTGTCATCGCTCCAACTGTCACACTGGTTCGCATCTTCTCATGTCTTTACTAAGACAGCGCTATTGGATTATATCTGCTCGAAACGTTATTCGACAACGCATTCGCCAGTGTAACTTTTGTTTTAAAATTGCGCCATCTCATCCTACTCCTCTGATGGCTAGCCTACCCCCTGCGCGCGTACAAGAGGCTAAAGCTTTCACTCACACCGGCGTCGATTACGCTGGACCTTTAAATATTACACTCGCACGTAAGAGGGGAGTCAAAAGCCAAAAGGCTTACATATGTCTTTTCGTGTGTTTAACGACCAAAGCCATACATATTGAAATCGCTTCAGACCTGAGTTCCGAAACATTTTTAGACGCCTTCAAACGTTTCCTGGCTAGGCGAGGACCTGTTTCTGTTATTTATTCCGATAACGGCACCAATTTCATCGGTGCAAAACGACAGTTGGATGAGTTATACACTTTCTTGTCCTCTAAATCTACATCTTCTGCTTTTCAGAATGAATTTAATAATCATAAAATAACGTGGCGTAATATACCAGCTCGCGCTCCCCATTGGGGAGGACTTTGGGAAAGCAATATTAAAAGCGTAAAAACGCATTTATATCGTTGCATTGGGCAACAATTACTGTGCTATGAAGAATTACTGACGGTACTTACCCAAATTGAATGTCTGTTAAATTCGCGTCCACTGTGCTTGCTGTCCGATCAGCCGCACACTATTTTAACTCCCGCGCATTTTCTTAATACCTTACCTTTGCAGTCATTACCTACGTATGAAATTAATGAAACTATGAGCCTCCATAACCGAAAGAAATTATTAGATAGTTTAGTTCAAAGTTATTGGAAGAAGTGGCATGTAGATTATTTACACACACTTCAATTGAGACAAAAATGGAATACTCCGGATGTACCTGTTGAACCAGGTACACTTGTTCTCATTCATCAGGATGCTTCTCCGCCTCTCCGCTGGCCTACAGGCATTATTGAACAAGTATTCCCTGGTAAGGATGGAGTCGCTCGCGTCGCCTTAGTGCGAACTACAACTGGCACTTTCAAACGTCCAGTTGTAAAGTTATGTCCGCTACCGTCACAATAATTTAAATTCTAGCACAGTTATTTACGCATTTATATACACCTATATATATATATATATATACTATATTTATCATATCTCTTTTTTATTTCAATTTATACCTAGTCTTAGGTTTATCTCATTTAATTTTATCGCACTGGTAATTTCCAATAAATATAACTTTATTCCGCATTAACCTTGCGTCCTTCCCATATGATTTCCCTTTGTTCCTTTTGAAAATCCTACGGATTTCCAAGCCGGGGAGGATGTTCACGCCGTTTACACCTGATTGAATAAGGCGCCATCTAGTGGGCGTATCCGCGAACCGTTAGGTTGGTTCGATCGCTACGGTCGTTGCGTGGCGCTACTATCGCCTGCTCTCGAGCGCACCGACGCGACGCGGTGACGGGACCCGCGAGTGAAAAGAACGTTCTAGTGTTGCTCTGATACTCCTCGAGAGCGCTGCGCTGGTGCTCCTCGTGTCTCTCCCGCTTGGTCTTGGTTGATGCGCTATCATCAGATCTGTGAATTGCTAATACTCCTTTCGAACATTTCTATAAACTATAACAACTAACGAACTGCTTTGGGTAACACGCTGTTCCCACGCTTGTGATTTGTTTTTGTGACCTTGTGCACCCGTACGCTTCATTTTCTGCACCTGGGGCTGGCTGCTATGCGTGTGATGAGACTGTGAACGAGTCGGTCAGCTTACGGGTAAGTGGATGTGCTTTCTTGACTGGCTTGCCTGTATTTTAGTCGGGTGTTAACGCGTCGTACTTCAACCGCTCCTTTTATTTTCCCGCTCTTGTTCTATAAACCGCATCCCCAATATGCCCAAGGCGCGTAAAGAAGTTTTCATTTCAAAATTGGCCCTATGCTTTAAATAACACTGTTGTTATATTTTACAATTTTCGCTTGTATCACATGCAGGGAGACCTCGACCAAAACCAGTATTTATTTATTTATCAACTATTAAGTCACCACCAGACAGTAATGTCGTGGTGGCCTAGCGGTTCAACGAACGAATTTGTATGCACAAGGTTGCAGGTTCGAAACCACTATGTGCAAGTACCAATGTGACTTTTTCAAAGTTATATGTACTTTCTTAATTATTCTAAGACACCATTGGCAAACGGTGAAGGAACACATCGAGAGGAAACCTGGATTCCAAGAATTGGAATCTGAAATGCCAACCCGCAATGAGCAAGCGTGGTGATCAATGCTCGTGCCTTCTCTACATGAGAAGAGGCCTGTGTCCAACAGTGGGACATTTATAGGCTGGTATTATTATATTAAGTCACCTATCATAGTATTTTCAAGGTCAACCACTCAATCACTTATTAATTAGTTATTGTACAATTGGTCAGGTCGCGGCACGTCGACGTACGACGGCACGGCGATAGCGTCGGGCGTGTGCGCGGAGCTGGCGGGCCGCGGCTGCCGCGTCGTGTTCTCCACGCACTACCACTCGCTCGTGCACCACCTCGCCTCACACCCCGGGGTCATGTTGGGCCATATGGTGAGAACTGATTAATTTATTATATCTTTTTGTGGAATCTTAAGGTATGACCTTTTTTTTGTGTCGTTTTTGTTCCACACAGGGCGAAGGCCGATTCACTCTCGAATATACGATCCAATGTTATTTTCTAACAGTTTTTTTAAATTGGGGTAGACGAGTAAATATTTTATTTATGTTTTACAGTTTATATTACAAATAAAAGTAATTAATTTCAAATTTGGTATATATAAAAATAGTACTATACGTATTTAACAATTTCTTTCCTTACAGGCCTGCATGGTAGAAACAGACGAATCAGCGCCGGACAGTGAAGACCAAATCCCTGAAGAAACTATAACATTCCTTTACAAACTCTCTCCCGGCGCTTGTCCCAAATCATACGGTTTCAACGCCGCGCGCCTCGCAGGCATACCCAAAGAAATAACGCTAAGAGCTCATCAAATATCCAAGAATTTGGAGAAAGAAGCCACATGTGTTCGGGCCTTTAGAGATATATTAAAATTGGAAAAGACAAGTGATGTTCGGTCGATGTTGGCGGCCCTGAGTATTTAGGTGTTGCCAGCCCTAATAATAAGCGTTGGCAGCTTTGTCTATGAATCTTTTTTGTGTTCGGTCGATGTTCGCAGCCCTGAGTATTTAGATGTTGCCAGCCCTAATAAAAGCGTTGGCACCTTTGTCTATGATTTTTTTTGTGATAGGTTATTGTTAATGTGCTATCAGAATAATTTTGTTGATTTGCCTCCTTTATAAGTATTGGTTTTTATTACATGAGTCAGTAAAAGTCGTATGCAAAGCAAACAGTTTTGTAGAATATGTAATTAAGCATGTTACCATTTTTTATTTCTGTTGGTTAAACATTCTGATAGCATTTGAATACATTCACCCCGGTTTGTTTTCGCAACACAAAAATTTGTTAATCACCTGTCAAATCTCGTGTCGAGCTGTGATTGGTTGAGTCTTTTGTTCAACCAATCACATGCGTGATCATTAGATTTAACAATAGATTCAATTGATCAACCTTTAATAAACCGGGGTTTCATGTAATAAAGTTATCTTGTTGTCCGTTATTTGTTGATAACGTAAATATTTTGTGATTATAATTTTAACAGTATAGTCTCCCACCTATTATGATGATTTTCTTTAATAAAATATTTTGTAAAATAACAGGTTTTTTTTTTTTAAGAACGTCTAATTTCACTTCTATTTCAGTCTGAGGATTTGAGACTCCTGAAGGATTATTAGGGGTTAAATTTATTTTAAAACAAATAAATAATTTGTTCTCTTTATTTCACACATCACCATTGTACTTAAATTACAAAATCATTGCACACCATGCCATCTCATATTCAAGTATATTAAAATTTAATTATTTACAGCCTGGTAAGCATTGACTAACATATATATAAAAATAAAAATCAATTAGAATATAATTTTGTGATTGCAATTCGCTTTTATGAATAAAAATCTTTAATAAATGCTTTTAAATTTCACACAAATAGGAATAAAATATTTGTGACTAGTTTGTGATAGATTTAACATCGTTATAATTTTGAAAGTATATTTTAATTAACTCGTGATATGCACAAAATAATTTAAAAGCTCGATAAGATTTTACGATGAAATATAAAATTAATTATATTAAATTTAATCATTTGTATCTGTAGTCTTTACACTTTTAACATAATCTCAGAGTAAAGGACGTTTTATTTAGAATCTCGTGTTGCTTCTAAAACTATTTATACGTATCTACACATTAGTAAGTATCAATAAACAATTACGTATATTGATATTTATATTAAATTCTTTATTTGCCACTGCTTAAGCATAAATTTAAATTGAAAAGTATCACTCATAGCTAATAATTCATAAAAAAATAAAATAATCTACAGTAAAATCTAAAAAAAAAAACAATTCATCAAAAACAAACATGAAAAATTTATTCTGTCGATTCTAAAAAACTACTAAAATGGTATAAATTCATTGTGGAATGTCATTCAATTAATACTGTTGTAAATACAAGTTTCTATTATAAAGTAAGGTTGAAATAAATTGTTTAAGCACTCCTAGTATAATAAGTATGTTCAAGATGGGTTATTTTTAAATTACGTATTCTCCTTTTCTTATAAAAATATTTAAGTTTGACATTATATACCATTAATCTCATAACATATGCCGGTGGGGTTACAGTACACCTGAGCCATGTGAGTGTGGCATCTTCCGTCAAATGATGGCCTACTAGCTGCCCAGTATGCCCTACCACATGCACTCGCGAGGACCCGTACAAAGCCACGGAAAATGCTGTTTGTGTAGCTCAGTAGGTACTGGTCTAGAAACTGGCCTTTAATCGACACGCTAAGAAGGCACACATACATAGAAAGAATAATCGCTTTTTTTATATAAATCTCGAATGTGTTTAGAAACTGCATAGCAGATTATTAATTCAAATTCTCTATAGACAACTTGAATTTATAATCGGCTAAGAAATTAACTAACACCGTCGAGATTTTTTCTAAATAAGGCCATAAATCTTATCTTATTTAATTTCTAATATTCACGAGACCGTAAAGGCAGGGCATTCAATATCAATGGGACAACAAAACGGGGTCAGTGCGTGCACAAACATATATTTTCACATTATTTAAAAGTAATATTTTTATAAGACGAGGAGTTTACCACATATCATGTCAGAATTCATATAACACGCATCAGACTTAGCTATCTTGCTATAACAATGGAATTATCTCGACGCATTGCAAAAAGCCCTTAAATATATTCTCTAAAATCAACATTTAGCGTCTTATTACACCGCCCTTAAATTATAAAAGAAATAATTTTATATATTAGTTTTAAGTAAACTGTTCACATATTGATCGTCCATAATTTGAAATATGCAGTTTAATGCAGTCTTGTCATTAATAAGCATTACTTACATAGCGTATTATTTAATATGCCGTGTTCTTTAGTAATAGTAATAATAAAATATAGAACATGGAAAACAGTTAAGTAGAGTAAGTTTTCAATTTCACAGATAAACAACATGAGTTATTAGGAACTAATTATATTAAAAAGCCTCTAAGTTAATAAAAAAAAACAATTACATAATTTCATTAGTATCATATTCCATGTAGACACAGCAAACTAGATAGGTTTGCAGGCCACACTGACATTTTACATTATATAACATTATGCACTCACATTTTTATTACATAATATATTCCGCTTACATAAGCTGGATATAATATGTAATAAATTAGTGTATAATATAATATAAAATGTTACTGTGACCTGCAAACCTATCTAGTTTGCTGTGTCTACCTAACAGACATTTGTTTCTGTGCGGTAAAAAACATAACACTACATTCTAAACTGAGTATCAGTATCATCATAGCAGTAGTAATAGGTGGGTATAAAAATACAGTAAATAAATCTAATTTCTCTCGTATAAAAAAATCTCGAGATAAAATTGTGAGTGTTTACATAAAACCATCGTACGACCTAAATAAAATAAAAATATTAATCTGTTACTGTTGTTCATCTGCGAATATTAAAAAAAAACGGAAGTCCCATAAAACACTAATATGCTAAATAAAGATTAAATATATAATTAACTATTTTCTAGAATTATTTACCTACTAAACAGTGATGATATTATTTTAGCATTATATTATATCTGGTAAAGCCAAAGCTGACTACCAATGTCCAAATTCACTAATTTATAACATTATATCGTTCAGCACCATTTTACTCAATTTACCTACAAAAGTACAATTTATACTTCACCGTTTGCGTTGTGAACGGCCTGAAATGCAGACTTGGCCCACATAAGTACAAACTATTAAACTATATGGCTGCTTTTGTACTAACACACAAGTTATCATCAAAGTATTAGGGGCTGACAGAAAAATACGTTAAATTATTATCTAATTTCGAGCAACTATCTAGATTTAATATTAATAATAGAAAGATAAGTTCATTAAATACAACAGCAAACTCACTTCACATACAAACCAGAAAAATGGAATAACTTACCCTAACAAAAATTCTAGCCCTCAATTAGCAACTTTAAAATCATACCAGTTTATTACCAATCTATTAAAGCTGAACTAAAGCTTGGCACATACTTGTAACACACGACGCGATTCGATAAAGCCGAGAAAAACCATCAAGTTAAGTACTACTATTGAGCACGCAAATCTTGTCGGATGCTACAAGTATCAAGTAGTACCACTTTTATAAGTTACACCGCTGTACCTGCGCAGAAGTCCGACTGCTATAGGTTTTTGTTTATGCGCTATTTTCGAAGAATAACATTCTCGAATTACAATTTTAAAGTAAAGCAATAAGGTCTATATTTCATTGGTATTCTTCTGCGCAAACGAATATTGCCGATGGCTTATAAGTATGGCACCACATACCAGCTAAAGTTTTTCAGTATCAAGCCTGCACTTTCCATGGCCGCTACAACGACTTAAACTCATAGTTCGTCGAAGGACGAGCTCTCGCGTTCGTCGAAGGGCCGAGCGCGCTCGCCCCAGCGGTCCCATCTCTCGGAGCTGATGAGTGACTCCGACTCTTCGTCCAGACTCGGCACAGGAAACACGATGCCGTCCCCGAAGCTAGACCGTCCATGTTTCAATTATATTTGCATTTCGTTTGATTACATTTCATGATCATCAATGTTAAGTGGAATACGATTTTGTGTGTTGCTGCCTCAAAATTCAGTGCTGAGTCTCTGGCAATAATTTGTTATTAACTCGGTATATCAAATATATTGTACTGTTCACATAGTATCAAGAGTTTATTTTTAAATCCCTTTTTTTAATGTAATATTTTTATGCTAGCAAACAAATGTATGACTGTTGTTTGTATAGGTTGTGTAGTGTATTAATAGTCATCACAATTAAAATGATAGGTATATTTATGTTTTAATATTACCGGGGTACTTTAGTGAACCTTGTGGAATGTGCTGAAACGCTACAAATAGTGCTCTACATAACCGAGGCAATATCTACAGCGTGCGAGATAGAACAATACAAGCGCAAAATATTATCATATTGCGCATTTTAACAACTATATGAAGCTCAGGACTTCCCTAAAAATTAGCATGCAAAGGGACACCAATCAATACAACTACCTAGGCACATAAAAAAGGACACCAATTAATGGGTTGCCTACATAAAAAAAGAAGTGAATGACATAATTTTGGAGTTTCTATCAAAAAGGTTGGATGACGCCAATGAATGAAAAGCAACGTTAATTAGTCGAACGGATTTATTTAAATATCGTAATAAAATATAGCGAAATGGAAAATGTTTTTAGATCCTTATACTATTTGCGGGACGGTCCTGCCCTTTCTCGGACAGAGTCTCCATCTCTCAGTCTCGCGGCCCATCTCCGAGCTAAAAATGTTAATATAAATATTCTTATTTTCCTATAATAGTTACAATATAATAGAATTTAGAATATAAGAATAAATATTTGAAAAATATATGAAGCGTAGGTGCTACAGATGGTGAGATAGTTATTTAAAGAGATATAAATACAGTAGTTGATTTTTTTTTACTTTAAACAATAAATACTCATTATTTATCCGAAGAATTTTTGGCCCCATTATCATTTTTTAGGCAAGATTGAATTATGGTAATTAATTTTCAGTTAAATATTTTTACTTTAAATTTTAAATGTATTTATTTATTAAATGATTGCATTTATAAAAAACATATATTTTTCTAGTGGGGTTGGTAAAACAAAATTAGGAATTAACTTGACTTAGTTGAAATTATTGATAATCGCATCTGTAGTACCCAAAACATGCAATAGACTGAGAGAATAAGAGAAAAGAGTAGGTATACTTAATTTGAAGATAAATGTAAATCAAATATACAGCACACAGACGATTAAAATTAGTAATAAACTCCCAAACGAAAGTTATCTATGTAATAATTATATTATTGGATCCATTTGCTTGCTAATTACTACAGCAATCTAGCCAAGGAACATTACTGCACGCGAAACGTTTATAGGTAACCCCAAAATACGTATTGTCAAAAGACTTAGCTAGAATATATAATTTAGAAACATTTCAGCAGTTTCATTAACTTGTGAATATTGCAGAAACGTCACTTGGCTGTGCCTCCAACTCTCTACGTTAGCGTGTACGTCAACCGTCGAAGCGCTGTGTAGCGTTGTGAAATAAAAAACAAAATCAAAGAACAAAATATTTTTATTGTGCACAAAACATACTTACAAAATACATTTCTAACTTTATCAGTCTTGTGTGTTGTATATAGCTCAGAAATAAATGCATTAAAAAGCAATTTGCACGTTGGAACAGTATTCTTCGTTATTGAATCATAATTATTAAAATATGAACACATGTCAGCCGAAACTTTTCACGTTACTTGAGCATATTATACATAGCAACAGTATATGTGTTATACGGATAACATTATACTCGCCTTAAGTTATTAAAGCTTTGTCAATTTATAATATCGGAAGACATTCTATTAAAATGTATCTATAAAGTTTAATTGAGCACTAAATGTCAAGGCACTGTGTATATAAGAAGGCTATTAATAATTAATGAATTGTATATTTGAATTAATATTATCCTATTACGTATTAAAATTTAAATATATTTTACGATCGATATTATGCACAACTCGACTGAACAACCGAAGATTTATATAAAATTTCTTAAAAGAGTATTTATAATCGCTACTCTATGCGATTATATTCGATTAAAATATTCGAGTAGTCAAAATCGACTAAAATTAGTTGCCATTTATATAAAATTAGTTTTAGTTCTGGCAAGATTCGAAAACAATAAATGCTATAGAGATTAAGTTCATTCCAATTAATATTAAGTTTGCATCGTTAAATAGATAGCAAAACGAGCTCACCTTTTTAACAAAAAAAGGCGTAACACTTCAGAATAAAAAAGGTCTTTAACACCGCAAGTTAAAAGTTCACTGAATCGAATCCAGTGGCGTTTAATTGACCTATTTATTTTGTAAGATAATAACCATACGTGATACGTACAAGTAGGTTAAAGTTAATTGCTTCTAATCGGTGTATTTGTAAGTTCTATCTTGGGCGCGATAATATCCTCAAGTATGTGTTTGGAGCTGACTGAGCCGTGTTCGTCCTTGTCTGACCTTGACCGCGTGGTGCCCATGGACTCGTAGCCATGAGTCTCCTGGGCCGTGGTAAACGTCTGGAGTTGATGCTCGCGACGGACGGGGAATTCACACCCGTCTCCGAGGCTGACAAAATGATCACCATTTGAAAGGGTGTTTATATGCGTGGCGAGGACGAGCCTTTGGTTTTAATTATAAATTTAACGAAAGAGGGAAAACCAAATAGTTAAATATATGCCAAAATAATTTAAGTGCAATACCTAGCAAAAAAAATCGACTTATATTGTAACTAAAACTGACTAACGTGATATTGAAGGTCTATTAGTAAAACAAAGCATAAACAAAAATAATAAAAATAAAATAGGATAGTCCAAATTTTCGACCCCGCCACGTCAGCGTTTTGCTTAGAACACACTAAAACTTGCCATTTCTATTTACAATATATACAGTAGCTTGCCTATTAGTGACAGTGGAAGTTAGCAAGTGGGATGACGAATGACATGAAAAAGTATGATAGACTTGTTACTTACTAAATAGTCCAAAAACCCAACAAGACACAAGACATTTTAATTTATTTGTTAATAACAAACCCACATACATAATAGCGTTATAAATAGCCAATTAAATTTACTCTACTTAAAATCGACTAAATTTAACCGAGAAAGATCGACTAAATTTAATGTGCGGTGGCTTTAAATTTTAGTTAAGTGACAGTGATATTACTTTTGGAAGTTTTTGTACATTAAGCTGACGAAATTATAAATAAATATAATATTTACTCGAAATCAATTCGACTTTTCTGTCAATGGAATGGCAAGCCGGAATGCTTATTAGTAAGACAACATTTAAATAACATACTGTTATATTATTTGTGTTCGTATTAATAAATTTTTATAACTTAATGAGACCCTGCCTTCATGCCTAGTTAGTTTTTATTCGTGACTTCGAAAATATGTTATTTCCAAAACATTTCTACACGCTAACGTCTGTTAGATTTGGTCATTCACTTCTTTTTTCACACATTTTAAGGGACATGCACACAGTAACACATCGCTAGACACATGTTACATAATTTACAACATCCGTAATTTAAAAACACCTAATTATTTTATATACGTGCGCATTTACTACTCTTTACCCAAACATGCTGTATCAGGCCAAGTACGGTGTTGCCACAGTCAGACCAGTGTTACCAGAACCAAAATGGCCCATGATTGAAAATTTTAGTAATAAAAAAAGGTTTTACCTGGTGAAGACTGGTACCATCCAGAGGTTTGGACTGTTGCCAAACACCTCCTTGAAGTTATTAAAGGCACCGATTGAGAAGCCATTTTTATCAGCGCCTCCTCGGAACATAGGCGCTCTAAACGCTTCTGAAATTGTTAAATCAAAGGATTTTAGCATTTAAATTAATGTGATTAGAGTTAATTATTGCTTGCTTAATATACTGTACAATACGTTCTACAGAATACAAAATACAAATACAAAGGAATTCGTACATCGAAAATCAACGCCAGACAACTTTGGTAAATTTTGACATAGTTTCATAGATCCAATAGACAGGGCTCAGATACTTTCCTTTATAAAATAAAGATGTTCCATATCTAAATAATTTTAAGTCTACGTAATATTACAGACTACCTAAAACAAATCTAATGGTAACAACGAACAATACTAATCGGAAGTGACTGCAATTACCATTGACCAAGGTCTTAAGCATTGAGTTAATGATCTGTCCTGTAGGACTGCCCAAGCGGCGGTAAGATACGAGCACATCTGAAATAAAACTATACTTTAGTCTTATCATAACACTGTGACCGAAAATCAATGTTTTTTTATTATTCAGTCATTGTAATTGCAGTCAACTACCATACAAATGTTACGAACAAAAAAATGCCTTGAACTCAATAGTTTTAAGGTTTTATGTTCATTAACAAAAAAAGTCACAGATGACTATAAAAAATCGTAAGTAATACAAAATATGCCACGCCTTTGCTATCCCCATTTATAAATGTGACGGACGAAAAAAGCAATTGTTGCAAATTATTGTCAAACTATACATTAAGAACCGATGCAATGATGATGCATATTTTATTACAATATTGACCATTACTATTGACTAACACGTAAAGGCTCTTTGGTTCCCAGATATACACTCACAAAATAGCACACTTACAAAAACAGATACAAAAATGATTAATTCTAAAAACAATTAAAAAATTTAAATTTCCGTTCTATGGAACAAAAAAAAACGACTGACAAAGCACGCTTATAACGCTGTACAATACTTAAAACTACAAAAAAGGCCGTTTAAAAGTACTTAATAATTTAATCTTACCTAATGTAGTCCTATTATTTGCGACGAGGTAGCAATGGTACCCGAATAGCGAGCCCAATGATATAGCGAACATTAACGCTACAAAAAACGCGAAGACTATGTGGTAACGACCTGCACTAGCCGCTGTTCCGAAGTCACCCTGAAAACATACTCAGCACATCACTAAATATTTAAAATTAAAAAATACAACTTTTTTACTTCTGGCAATACCGTTGATGTTACATAGCAGCTCGTATGACGTTTTACTCACGTATTCGTGCACCATAGACAAGAATAGACAAAAAGCGCGGTAAAATTGTGCTGTTTACTTGTGCATACAAAATGTTTTGGTGCAATGATTTGTTTAAAATTATTTTTGAATAGTATTATTTTAAATTAGACAGGCTTTGGGTCATTAAAAGGGACTATGTTTAACACTTAAGAACATTGACAGGGCTACACTAGTAATATTTTAATTAATCTTAACATACAAATTGACTACAGCCAAAACAATTACCTAATAAAATTACCCTAAAAGATACATTCAAAGAAGGCTCTAAGAAGCACTTAAAACAAGAAATCAAACACACTATCATAACCTGATTCACCAAAATATTGCTTATCTAACTCTACGTACGACATAAGATACTAGATAAGCAATGGATTTAAAAATGATTTTAGCACTGATATCGAGTGCAAATTTATCACAATACTCAATACTACAACTATTTAAATTCCACACTGTTTAAATGTCTGTATTAAACTTTTTAATTTGAACAATAAAAGTCATTCCCACTGCGAAACCGATAAATAGTAAATCTAAATTTAAACAATGTGGAAGTTACATTACATGACTCATTAAAGAAAACTCGCATTTGGCTATGTTTAATTCTGATAATCTCTTATCAAAGGTTTTATAGATAAATGTCAGGGATTCGACATTTATCGATAGCCGACTACGTTTGAAATAAAATGGCTTGTGACTACAACTAATAAATTAAGGACGGGAGTGAACTTGCATGATGTATGGGTCAACGTTGCTTGACAAGGTCTACTTGATACCGCAATTAATAAATTATGAAAGCAACGCATGTAATTAAGAATTTGATAATTAAATGCCTATACAGGCTGTTACCGAAAGGGTTGATCTATCCAAAACGGTTTAAGAGCACATCTGGTATAGAGACAGTTTACAAAATTTTAGCTCAAAATTAGTTAATTAAACAATTAATACCCAATTTTTCGCATTATTTATTCGACACCAAAAATCATAACAAACTTGTCACCGCACTACGAGGGTCAACACCTTATTACGTCATTCGCTAAATGTACATCGCTTCAGCGGTCTGGTTATGATTTTTGGTGTTGAATAATTGATATCAAAAAATTGGATAATTATCCATTAATTAATCAACTCATTTTGAGCTGAAATTTAGTAAACTGACTCAATACCAGATGTATATTTCACCCCTTTTGGATAGATATACCTTATCAGTAACACCCTGTATATTTATAAAATTAAATTAATCACAAAACCGTATAAAGAAATAAAACTTTGTAAACACATTAGTGAACTACATTTTCGACAGTTGGCATTCCCTTTTCATTTCGGTAAAAACATGATAAATCAAATTTTGATAAACACAACGATAAAACATTACTCAACTAAATCGAACTTTGAAGTGCCTTCATTTTGTGTACAATATAAACACACACTTGTCGCGCAACGGTACATAATAACGTTTACTATAATTGGATATAAATGAATAAACTTTATACTTAGCAAAATAACAACAAAATCTAATCTATGTAGCAATAATTAACCTATTGAACGTGTCAAAGCAAACATGCTTGTGTAATGTGAAAATAATTAAACAATTACATTAATCATATCCATGCATATTTTAGAAACAGAGCCTTTTTCAATCAAACGGTCGCAGTGGGCATGCTTGTATTCCTGATACATCTGTAAATTGGCATTTTATTACTAATCATGTTATATGCCGAACAAAACTATATACCACTGCTTCCTGTAAAGTGCAGTTTAATAGCAACCTTTGAACTAAACACCAAAAATTATCACACTAGAAATTCAAATTCAAATCTAGCTAAAAAAAAATTCAATAGAGGTGTCAAAATTCAGTCATTGTCGAAAAAAAAACATAAAATTTCTAAATTAAAAAAAGATTGTTAATTACCTTCCAAAACTTAATGAAGTAAGGCAGACACGTCGCCATGATGAACAAACAATACAAGAGAGCATATCCGAGGAAGAGCATGAAGAACTTGTAGTTGTGGAAACACACGCAGTTGTTGACCCACGGACAGTGGTGGTCCATCTTGAGCACGCAGCGCGCGCAGATGCTGCAGTGGTGCGCGCGGTCCGGCTTGACCAGCACGCAGCGGTTGCAGTAGCGGACTGAGCCAGACATTGTCCTGAAAAACCACATACATTTGTTATACTAGCTTGTGTATTGGTTACCGCGGCAAAAAGAAGCCCAAACGAACTCTTGGGAACTAAGCTTACCTCATATAAGTTTTATCAAAATCAGTTCATTGGTTTAGTAATATTGGCATGACATGAACGCAGCAAAGTATTCGTTCCGTATCATCCATCTTTACCATCACAATGGTGAATTTATATAAAAAAAAAAACCCCATTATCTATAAAAATTGTGAGGTTGAAGGTAGGTTACCTATAAATAGGTACTAGGGTTCGTGTTAGGGTCTCAGTTAGGTTTGGTGGAATACTATCAACTAGACTGGTTGCCAGTAGTGGATGGTTAGGAGTTTGTTGCAGATTTTTCTTGCCAGACAACTAGGAAGCTGTATAGGGTTATCTTACGACAAATCTACGTTTAAAAACTTTAATTTGAAATTATTTTTCTTAACAATCCTTTTTCCTCTAACGCATATGTCGATACCCGGTGCCAGTGCGGCCTTCCAGATCAGACAATGCCGCACCTGTTGGAGGGCCCAAAGTGTCCGGACACCTGCACTTTGGAGGATTTAAACCTCGCCAAAGACGCCGCAGTTAGTGTGTCTAACTATAGCGCGCAAGAAATTTAAATAAAAAAATCTTTAAGAAAAGAAGAACGTCTACGTACTTAATAATGTATTATTATCATAAAATTCAGTCTTTCTTTATCATTTTGCTAAGCCCACAATAGGCCGTTAATGTAAGATTGGTTATTTATCTAATGCGAATCTTTGTCGTGCGCTCGGTAAATGGCCAGTCCAGGAAATACTCTGCATTTGTTTATACAATTTAACTAATATTTTAACAGTTGTCTGGACTTTAAAAGAGACTTCCACTGAGTTTATATTGACATTTATTTTAAGGGTAGTCAGGGATTTTCCACTCCAGCGAACTCAAAAGAAAATTGTCAAGTAAAAGTGATGATTTAACCTACTTACAGAATTAATGATTTCTTTTCAATTATTTAGACGTAAAATATTTTACTTTTAACAAACTACTTATTGTACCTACACAACATACCTAAAGGCAAGGTAAACAAAGAATTTGAAGGCGGGAACAATATGTGCGCTCGTCTTAGGATATACTCTACTTATTTACATTATAATAATAGTTAAAATAAAAGTCTAGATTAGAAACTATCAACATTTGTTTTTCTCAATTCTAGCTACACAGAAACAAATGAATAACAAACCTCGTTAATACGGGTATAGTATTCGCAAAGTTTTCTAATATTTCTTTTTTTGTTTCCAAGTTAAGGAAATTTCCAAAAATAAGCGCGCTGTACTTTCTTATTTGAATTCTGAGTCTAGAATTGAGAAAAAAACTAAATGAAATAAGCTTTTATTAAAAATAACTAGTGAAGTCAAATCACACTTGTTGTTACATGGTTTTTTTGGTCACCTTCTGGCATCATAATCAGATCAGCTCAAAACTATCAAAGTATATCGTTGCCAACCAACTTACATAATTATGCTGCTTTCAATCGATAGATAAGAAATGGTTTTAATTTAGCTTGCAAGATTTGTCTCAAAAAATTCTTATTTTTTATTTCTTAAAACGACTCCCGCATTAAGTAATTTAATACTTCTGTCGCGAGGTATTTTACAAATATTCAAATTACATGCACAAAGAACACCCAGACTTAGAACAACCATTTGTTTATCACACAAATGCTTGTCCCATGCGGGGGTATCAAACCCGGGTAATTGGCGTGGAGTCAAAATAATTGTAATTACAATAAAACAAATGTAAAATAACCAAAAAAATAGTAGGTAAATATTAGTATTATCGAATCACATTTTTAGTTTTAGTTAATCCTATATAGTTATTAATTCATTTGCATAGAAAAAACGGTAGTAGGTTGCGAAAAAAGCTTAAAAATTCTTAATATTATCTTAATATTAAAAAAAGCAATAACATGTTGACCCGGAAACAACATAACGCGACAGTTTATCAGTTACTATCTCAGTCGTAAACATTCACTGTTTTTATTCACACAAACGTGCGGTACGTAGAAGCTGGGTCCGGTTGAGATAAAAAGGTGAATGGCGTCCTAAAGAACTTTATATACAAAAATAAACAAAACGTGTAGTTTATCTTACACGTCTTATCCGTTAACGCCCCTCTGTTCATTAGGTAATTACATATTAACAGAAAGTTTTGCAATAACAAAATGAAAGGAACAATATAACTAATGATGTGTGATTGACATTGTTTATATTGGAAGACAGATTTTATGACTTTATTAATTTTATACACAAGGTCAAAGCTCTTTGTAAATTACCTCAATACATACCACATTCATGAGCTTGTATATTAGACAAGAAGTTAGCACAAGATTCAAGATTACTCATAAATTGAGGGCAACCGCGAATCAAAAATCCACTAAGGTTGCTAGTATCGCTCAGGTCTACCTATTATTCTCCACCTATGAGAGACAATCTATTGATGGAAATTGACAGATCGGCGTCATTGCTTGAAACTAGCGGATTATTTAATCGCGAATAACCCAATAAATACGCGTCCACTAGACAAATTAAATTTGTCCACTTTCACTCATACTTATTTTCAACTACTAATCTGCAATTTCCTACATTTAGGAGTTTGATAAAACATGATATCATAGTATGGGGCTTTTACTACAAAAATCATTACCCATCCTGTTTGGCTTTGCTGTAATCAGGTAAAATACTTATTTCTTTAGTAAGAACACTATATATGAAGAACGAAAGATAAGAATGGTTTTGGTAGTTATTTAAGGCATCGTTTTCGTCTATTGATTATATTCTAAAACATTATGTTATACATTACCTAGTGACAATGGGGAGATCCTTAGCAAAGTTCTCCAATATTGATCGCTGCGCATCCTCAGATTCTGCAGCCAATAGTTTTTCTAACTCACCCTCAGGTAATTTGTACTGAAACAAACAAGTATTTTAAAATACGATGACATTATACCATTCATTAGTAAACAAGGAGAAAGTTTAGACAATCACATACAATACGATTTGATTTTGTTTACATTTTCCTACAATGCATTGACATTTTATATTCATAACTTGAATGATATCAAATAAAATGAATTGAGTATTTGACAAGATTTTTTTAATTTCATTTTATAAAAATATCTTACATATTATGTCGAATTGTAAAACGGCAGATTAATTACTTTCATATTGACCTAGTTACAAGCATTTTAATATTGCTAATTAGACAGAGAGAGCTATAACTTAATATGACGTCACTATTGTTTTTTTCATACTAATCTGGGGCTGCCGCGTACAAGTCGTCGTATTGCGAAAAAGAGATAGAACATGCGTCACCTAATAACTTTAAAGGCTTATAACTTTTGTATTTATGTATATTTTTTTGATGTTATTTTGCAATTAATAATTGGGTATTTGACTACTGTCGAATTATTTATTTATCACAAATATTTCTATTAATAGTATTCAATTTAATATTATCGAATCGATATTATTATATATTCGATAGTAGTCAAATATCCAATTACTGCCTAGTCCAATAATCAGCATAATTAATGCATACATTTAACATTTAGGCTGTTCATTAAATAATCAAATATAAAAAACCGGTCATGTGCGTGTCGGACTCACACACAAAGGAATCCGTTCTATCATACAAGATAAATAATTATGTAACAGTATGTACTTTTTATTATTTGCTGTTATAGCGGCAACTGAAATACATACTCTGCCAAAATTCAAACTATTACGGTTCATGAGATACCACCCGCTAATAGTCAGACGGACGGACAGTGGAAGCTTAGTAATAACCAATAGTGTTCCATTGGCACCTCTTCAGTACGGAACCGTAAAAATAAATGCTTTGTCATTGACAAACTATTTACAACAGATAACCTATAAAAAATATAGCTATTTCCCGCGGCTCCGCCCGCGTGGTTGTCAGTTATTGCGGCAAAAAGTAGCTTATGTCCTTTTTCAGGCTCTACACTATCTGTGTACCAAATTTAATTTAAATAGGTTCAGTAGTTTTGGCGTGAAAGCGCGACAGACAGAGTAACTTTCGCATTTATAATATTAGTGAGGATTGATTGATATATCTTTACTAACAAGATCAAGCTATAATTATTTAATACATTTAAGTAAGTATTATTATCTACTATTCTTCCATATTTATATTGTTACAGGCATCGAAATATCGGCAAATACCGTTTTAATAGTAATTTTAGCTCAAATTACCCATGGTCATTACACGACACAGGCAGAAATTGCGGTAAATAACAGCAATTTCAAAACAGAAATAAAAAAATAATATATATATTGGACTTAAATGTCTTGGGAAATTCCACATGGCTTTTTCCTGCCCCCCTATACAAGTGGCATTTCGACAAGCGTTAACGAAGATAGAAATCGCTTAAATGACATTAAATGTATGGAAATGACATTTCGTTTCGATAAGTCACGTGACTTGGACTTGTCACTTTCATACATTTGAACGATTCGATTAGCGTTATCGCTTGTCGAAATGTCACTTGTCTAGGGGGGCTGATCAGATAAGACAACACATGGTATAGTTAACAGAGAATGTATACAACTGCCTTTTCCCACCAACATTAGAAAGTTGTAGACGGTAAGTCAATGGATCTATATAATTTAATGTAAATGGTAAATACTTGCCAACTTTCAATGGTAAATTAATAGCTGCTGTAATTATGTATTAAGGAAAATCGTGTTATTTATGTTTAAGGTAAATTAGAGATGGTATTGGCTACTCTTATCCTGCATAATAATAAGTCAAGAAGGCAAGCTTTGTATTTTTTTATACCAGTAGCATATTATGTTACAGTTACATATTTTAACCGACTTTCAAAAAGGAGGAAGTTCTATGTTCCAATGTATGTATCTTTTTTATTATTATTTTTTCTGTATTACTTTTAATAATTAAGTACATAAAAGATTATGAAATTAATGTTTTGGATTATTTTGTGTTGATTTGACAAATAAAAAGATACGAAAAGGTTAAATATTGTTATTACTTCTTAAATGATTAAGAAGTCTAAATTTATAAGTTATTAGTGGGTCAGTGAACCACACAGTGTTTATAATGTAATTTAAATGTAATGATAAAGTTCCAGATAAAACTTTGAAACCTCTGATAACATTATAAATAATATGAAGAACGAATAATAGTGAAATTTTGGACATTATTTCTATAAATAGCTAGTGCGTTATTGTTACACTTATGATTACTAGTGGTAGCACCCCCCCAGAGATTTCTTAGGTATCCTTTTTTTAATTTTAATTAA
This sequence comes from Diachrysia chrysitis, assembly GCA_932294365.1. Classification (NCBI taxonomy): domain Eukaryota; kingdom Metazoa; phylum Arthropoda; class Insecta; order Lepidoptera; family Noctuidae; genus Diachrysia; species Diachrysia chrysitis. Next base: position 4,834,518 of record OW028662.1, on the reverse strand, counting down.
CTTATTTATCAAACTTGAAACTGAGGGGCTAGTAGCTAAGTGTAAGCCTTATGGTCTAAGCCTCGACGCGGTTGGATGGAGAACCCCTTGTGCCTCAAAAAGCATGTTAAGCCATGAGTCTCGACCATCATACATTGTTCTTTAGTAGTTGTTAAGTCATTACAATAGGGATATTTCCTGGGTATGAAAAGTTAAAATCTATTTAGTCCGTCAGTTAGATAATAAAAAAATATTAGACACGTATTTTTTCTTTTATCAAAACAATAAAAAAATACAAAGATACAGCGCTCTAAAGTTTCGGAGTGGGGGCTTATGACGCTACACCTCGCTAAAAATCGTAGCGAGGAGTGACGTCACGCGTAACTTCCGTTCTCTGTATTTTGATCATTTTTTGTTTGCAGGAAAAAAGACAAAATACGTGTCCAATAAAATTCATTAATCTACAAGACGGACATTAAAAAAAAAATAGGAAACATGCCTATTCTGACAGTATCCCAGGTTACTTTAAGACTGGTTGTCTTACCGTAGGATACTGTGCTACCCAGTAAAATGGCTTGTGGAGGTCAGATAGGCAGTTGCTCCATATAAAATACAGTATTCAGCTGAATCTGGTAAGACTGTAAGCAAACATAGCTTGAGAAAAGGCTAGGCAAAAGAAGATAAAACTTGAAACTAAAAATATATTACTTATTATTATTTATACACATAGACATCAAAACATTTGATAAAAAAAAAATCATTGGAATCATATAATACAAAGTATACTATAATAATACAAACTAGTTAATAAAATCATTTCATGATAAAATGATAAATGATAAATGATGAAATGATAAAGGTTGTAATAAATATTAAAGTTGATGACTCAAACACATCAAAGAATGGTTGATCAAAGGTAACATTTCATGATCATACTGTGATAATACAAGGAACTGATGAATAATAAAACTTAAGTCACATAAACTTCTTGGATGAATCTCTTTTCAGTAAAATAGCATGATAATATGAGTTTATGAATACACTAGTTACACAATTACTTAATGAGCAGATTAACTTATAATTTAAATGATAATTAAGAAAATGATATTGTAAATTTAGAATAATTTATTGTCAAAAGGTGTTTTTGTGGAATATAGGTCAAAGTTAGTGTGCCATTAAATTCAAATTAATTAATCATGCCCCTATAATAACAGGTGCTTAGTTTCCACACTAATCTAGTGTATGACTCACAAAATACCTATATGTGAGATGGTTTTAAATGACTTTTTGTCACATAAACATAATTTAATTCAAAATAGTGTCTATTACCAGGGGAATCATGTTCTAAAGCAAGTTTACTACAACCTTAAACTAATATTTAGCCATATTGTAAATGTTTACAGATCCAAATAACCTATTGGCTTACTTACAACAGGAAATCTAAACTAAACAAAAGTAGGTTGCTTTTGTATACTAAACCAGTCAATGAGCACACATTCAGGAAGTCATAGTAAAATGATTAGAAAGCTTACCTTGTCTGGAATTAGTTTGACTTCTGCAAAAACAGTTCGCCAGTACGACCAGGCGAACATTATCAGAAGAACATGATATAACACCAAATAGACACACTGTTGGACCGTACTCTCAATGGTAACTGAAAAGTAATTCATTGTGTAAATGACACAAAATGCATACATAATCAATCTGTTATTAATCTACAATTTATTCAAATACTAACAAATGCACAACTGGATAACGTAGGCATAATAAGACCAAGTTATAATGGACACTATTAACAATACAGGGAGCCACTTAAAAGCTCTCCAACACCACATATTGCACGTTCTACAACACACACAATATCCAGGGGGCGAAACTCTGTTGTTTTGCACTGATGAAGCCATTTTTATTAATATAATAAGAAACTGAAAATATCCATGTTCTCCTCACAAAAAGGATAATAAAAAGTGACAGAAAACCAAAGATTGCCAGCTGCATCACAAAAATGGAATAAGAATTTTAGTTTTCGATATCGGCAACACGTTCCGATGAAACAACTAAATTATATGTTTCGTTAATTTAGTTCCGAAAAACACCGGTTGGCATCACTAAACTAAAGCCATAGACTATAGATTGAATCGTCAAGCAAGCATTATCTATGACGTATCTACCAACATTTAGAAAATTTGTGTCAATTTGGGAGTTGATTTCTTTCTGTAGCGTCAAAAATTTTGTTGTTTTTGTATAAAACGAATTCCTGAAATCTCGTCATACTCATATAGCGTTTCGTTTTAAATCATGGAGGTCAAAGAATGTAACGATTTAGCTGAAGAAGTAAGTAATAGTACAAGATCAATATGTTTGACTTGTAAATATTGATTCATATTTTTACCGACATGACGTGTTTCAGAATCAATTCATTGTGGACGATGTGAGTAAAATTATTAAAGAAGCTATCGAAAATTCAATTGGGGGTACCGCCTATCAGCATAATAAAGTTAATCAATGGACTTCGGCTGTCGTGGAGTCTTGTTTGGGACAATTGACCAAGTTACAAAAACCTTACAAATATATAGGTGAGTTGAAAGTAGGCGCCTACATGCTCACCGGTGTTTGAAACATACGTTTTTGCTTATGCAGACTTTGCTGCACTACTGTTACTTTTATCAAGGTTTATTTGTTTTTGTAGGTGATTGTATCGTAAATTAAAGAATTGTTTATGTTTCAGTAACATGCACAATAATGCAAAAGAATGGTGCAGGATTACACACGGCGTCTTCTTGTTTTTGGGATAACAATACTGATGGCTCATGCACTGTACGCTGGGAAAACAAAACTATGTACTGTATTGTCTCTGTATTCGGCCTTGGCATCTAAATTTACCATTAACGCTTTGAATTGTAATGTTAATAATATTCCATATAATGCATAACATCAGTGAAAACAACATCAAATACTGCATAGATAAAAAAAATATTATGTTATAATTGAGTAAATTGCTAGTAAGCGAAAGAAACTAATAATTACTTGTAAGACATTATTTTTAAGTTATCACAAATTTGTATTGATGAGTTCGCAGTAATATACAGAGACGTTTATTTATGATGGTATTGTAGGTTAAATTATAATTTGCTAAAAATAAAAACACTAAAACAGCACACTCTATTTTTTCTCAGTTGTAACAGACTTGTTTTATAGTCATTACTTAATTTTAAGTAAGTAGGATATATTTTCGTACACAATAAAATATATCAAAAAGACTTTGAGTTCGTTTTAATTCTACTCAATAATAATGCAAAATCATTTCATTCATTTATATTTGTATCTATTCATTATTATAGGTTTATACCTACTTAGAATATAATAATGATTAGAATTAGTATTGTTAGCCACAAATAAGTTTAGGCTAGTTATAAAACAATGTATTGCAGTAGTCTAGACTTCATGCAATGTATCTTGACTTAAAAAAATTGTGATGGTAACATTATTCTTAAATATATAAGAGATTCATTAAACTGTTATTAGTTTCCATGGCAACATCCTCATCGTAATGTTTTATACTTTGTTTACTTTAAAAATGGCATACCATACTTCTTATTTTAATAAAGCTTTAGACCAATTTCATATTTCAATTCTTTTATTTTTTTTTCTGTTGTTTTTGTTGAATAAGACTTACTTGTATTCCTAAATAGCCTGTTACATACCTTTATGTATCTACAAAAGTATATATAACCTTACGTAACAGTACTATTTATTATTTAATTCTATAGATAGATAATGCTGTATGTAAAGGTAAACCTGGCATAAGTTCAGTCTTTTTTGTACTTTTCATTTACCTACCAATGCTCACTTTTATCATCATTCATTACCCTTTCTCAGACATAAATGCTAAGGTAGGTAAAAACATTTAGACTTGGCTCAATCTATTGTCAGTCAATGACTCACCAAGGTAGAACTTAGCAAAACTGAGATATTTAATTATTTACTTGCCTTCCACGTCAAAATGCGGCAGATACATCAAAACTTTTTTCCGAGTTATCTATAGATTAACTTTGCAAAAAAAAAATGTAGGCTTTGATATAAGTGGCATTAATGTTTTCTTTGACGGATTTTTACTATAAATTACTAAATAAAATGCCTAAATGTACAAAAATCTTCCTAAATATAATCAAACTTATAACCATACGCAATGCGAACCGGACTTCGAACCTAAAGGGCTACAACGATATGTACCATTTTATCCAACCAAAGATTTACATCTTTAAATTTCTCTTGACTATAATGAAAATCCTTGTCAGTACCTACTTAGATCCAAATTAAGATTCCAATTGCCCATTTATAAAAAAGGTGATAAAAGACAAAAGCTGTGGTCTTAAAATAATACTAACCCTTCTTGGTATTTACTATGTCTCATGCAGCTTTTGTTGTTTAAATAGGTACTCCTGCTCTACAAATAGATTTAATTAGCCGTAACTATCACTCTTGCTTAGGTTCTCGTTAAATTAAGAATATTCAAAGCTTTTCCGCAAAGTTTTTAACAGTTAGATAATATGTTATAGAAATTGCAAATATATATTTCTTTTTATGAGCTATTTTGCCCATGTCTGTTTATATAAAGACGTGTTTATAACAGTTCTGCTGCAGGTTTCTATGTACCCTTTGTTCTTTGGATGAATAATAACAAAAAAATAATGTAAAAGGGCAAAAAAACTGATCATGAAAGGGTATAATTCCCAGCTATAGAAAAGTAGAGTAGATATATTTCACAGCTTCTGCAGTAGATATTAGGCCCATAAGTACCTACTACATACTACGGTATTACTATGTACAAAAACAACTATTTATCGCAACAGCCTACTATACCTACCCAATAGTACCTAATGTGACCTATTTAGAATGTTTGTTTGTGATCGTTGTTCATATACGTATTCCCAGTATACCCACCGTACCCGTAGTGGGTACGGTGACGACGTTAGAAACTATATTATGGAGTGAGGACCTAGCTTAAAGTATTTTTAAAACGTTAGTGTTCAAATAATGCAAAGTCTTTATAAATTTATAAAAACTTTACCATTATTTGAACACTAATGTGGTTTAATTGTTAAAGATTAAAGAAAAATACTTAACTATTGAAAGAATATCATTTAATTTTTTAAACTTGCACGCTAACATCACTGTTTGAATATTCGCGGGCTAGCGAGAGCGCTACATATTTGTGTCACGTGACCATCATCGATCCAATGGTTGAACGCTTCTCGGGTCCATTCAACTCGGCTCGGCCATCGCCGGGGAGAGGGACACTTCACAACACCGATTCTATTCATACATAGGAAATATTTATATATCACTGTCTCTTTCTCACGTATTGAGAAATAATTAAATGAATGGTGAACGAGCGAAACAGGAATATGTTCGAGTGGAAATTATTGAAAGCTGGGCCAGGCCAGTCGCCATGTAGAATTTTTTGATGTGGGTGTTGTGTCTTGGAACGTCAAACGCTTCAATGATTATTATTTTCAAGTGGACATTAATTTTAGTGTAAATCGACATTTGACTATTCGTTTAGTGTTATAAGTGTATTTAGTGAACAATAGCATATATTGCTTTGTGATCGTGAGCCATCTAATCTGGTGACGGCAGATAATAAACTGGAGGGGGGCTGCTAAAATACTACGATAGGATAGTAACGACGTTTTACAACTCGAGAGCGCTCATAAAATTTCTCATCTCAGTGCGGGCGAGTCGGACTTCCATTTTGTTTTATTATGTGGTTTGGTTGTTTACACTGTGCGTCGCGTTGTGGACAATGGAAAGCGACGGTGAGTATTGCTTATCCAATAGTGTAGGGAGAAAGGATTAAATATGATGTCTGCGCATGTAGGGCGCACATGACAATAAACATGCAACAGTGAATAAGTAATGGTATTCGATTTTGTGCATCGTGTGGCGCAGCCGTGGTAGTGGCAGGTCTCATTAGTCATAGTGGCGAGGAGCACGCGCCGGCAGCGGCGACTAGCGAGCTAGGTACGCGCTACACACGTTTCGTTGGGCTAATTGATTTCAGTATCTGTAAGCATGCGCCGATCGTGTGCAGTACGCCTATGTAGGTACGTAGCAGGCGCGTTTACATCGGCCTTATCAGCTGATTACACTCCACCAGTGCAGTGGCTACCTTGCACCACCAAATGTGTATGTAATGTGCATGTTTTTATTAACCACAGCCACGGTAAGGCTGTTCATTATCCACCAACTATAAACTGGAATACTTGACAACTCAGTGTACATTTCATGGGAACTCATCTGGAATTGGTAATGACATGTATTGTATTTCTAATTTCTTAGTAAACATCTTGCTGTAATACCGTGTTTGTGCTGTTGTTGAATTTTTTATCTACAAAGTAACAAATTAGATTGTACCAAAATGTTTAAATGAAAACAAGTGTGTTATTCGAAAACAATATTTATGGATCCAAGTTATGATAATAATATCTACCTATCTATTCATAAACAGTGTAAGGATGAATTAGGTAACTGTGAATTTATCCTGTATAAAATGGTTAATTGACATTCAGCTCTTTTGTACTAAAGTCACTACAGTAATATAATTCAGGTAGATACTTAGTTGAATCTAAGTAAAAAAGTTAATTTAATTCACGAGTTCATAAAATAATTAATGTCACTTTTTTAACTAGTTCTATTTTGAAACTGATTTATTATTTTTTTTCCTTCCTTATTTTTACATTGTCAATTTCGATCAACAGATTCTACTTGCTTCCACTTTACCACTTACCAGTGTCAAGTTGTTTTTTTTTTAATTGATATTTTACCATATGAAGTCAGCATGTTATTTTATTTATAAAAAATGAATAATGTTTTTTTTCTACAAACTGTATTAATTTTCCTTTATCTTTATATTTTACAATTTTTTCCAGTTGTAGTGCTCTGGTGCCATATATCGTCTGTTTATGTACCAAATTTTTTCCATAATAAACAGAACATATTTCATAAAATTCTTATTGTTTGTAATAATGTAAACAACATGAATGCCTAAACTTGACACTAAGTTAACTGTAAAATGGCAAATGACTAAATTGTTTAACTGTACCACCACAAAAAATTGATGATATAAATTAACTCATTTGACAAACAAATAAAATTTATCTTACTAGTAAGATTTGACCCTGAACATTTTAATGCCAATGTTATACAAATAATGCACTTTTTAGCAGCATAAGTTTTACATGTTGTATAATATTATTACCAAATAAAAACACAAAACATGCTAGACATCATGTTATTTGCAGATATAGCATATAAATTGCTCTAAGAGGTGGAAGGTGAATAAAAGTGACACATAGATAATTGCTAGGCACTGGAATGAGTCATAAACAACAGCTATTATATATATATTTTGTATACAAATACCATATGCACATAATCTGAGGAGTTATCTTAGCCTACATATATTATAGTAGAAATCGTTGACCAAGGCCACAGCAGGCCTTTGGACATGTTTGAACTTGTTCATTTTGTAGGTATAATATAAATGGGGCCCATAGGTACATGTTTTAGTGCACACACACAGCTTTGCATAAATTTAATTTTTAGTCATTGCCGCTGGTTTTTCTATTGAATGTTGATTAAATTTCAATTGCAATGATAAAAAAAATACTTTTACCATTATGTTATAAATTAATATTTTTTTAAATAATTTAACTATTGACAGTTGACACCTATTAAACTACAAACATTCATAGCTTAGTTTTTACAAGTACTTTTAATTTAAAACATTTTATGAGATTTAAAATTAAAAAGATTCCTCAAATTTAGTAATTTTCCTTTTTTTTTGGCATACATACATAGTAAATTACAAAACACCAGTTGTTCTAGTTGCAATGTCATTAATTTACATAAATCTGTTTCTAAGAAGTAATTATACTGTACCATACAGTGTTTTATCTATTGTGTCCTGTGTGAACTGGTACGTGTACCTAACTGTTCCATTGATAGATTTTATTAATCATTTAATCAAAGCTAGTTAACACCAGTATCATGTTATTTTTAGAGTTAATTACCTCAAAAGGTAAAAGGAACCCTTATATTTTAGATTATACATATGTTAATTTTTTTTCAGTCCCTTGAAGCTATAAAAAAAACAGATTCTATGTCAAAACAATTAAAAAATACAGCCATTTATGTCGTTTTTCCCATACATAATATCTGAGTAACTTAAAACTAATAGGGTACTGCGCGTTGACCAGCAATCACGAAATTTGACATGATGCTAGGGTCTAACCACACAAGTAAAGGAAAAAAAGAAAGTCAGAAATTTGTTATTTTTTGTTTTGTAACAAAAAAGAAACAATTTTTTCGTTTACAAAGACATACTTGCTGTTGGAAATTTGAGTGTGATATATCGATGTATGATAGAACATTTAAAGTTTGTTTTTTAAAGAAATACTAGTGACCATGACGGTGCGCGGTTCAGAATCTTGTCCGGTATTTTTTATAAACAAAAAAAAAAATACTGTCTTTAAAGTTTACTTAAAATATTTCGTTGCTATGGCGTTAAAGGCTTAATTCTTCTTCTTAATTCCGCTAGGTTCCTTATTATTTATGTCATAAATAACGGCAAAAATGGTTACGCGAAGGTTGATATTTTTCTGGCGTATTTGTATTCGTATGGTGTAACTGACCACGCCTTTACAAATGTTATTTACACACACAACACAAGCCGACAGACAATCACATAAAAAAATTGTATGTGATGTAATCATAATAAATAGCATTCAGTATTAGTTAAATTTTAAGGATAATGCTAACAACACAGTTTGACATTGTAGTTCTATCAATAAATCGCGTCAATCATTAGGTATTATGCCTCCAGCCTGGCCTGCTTCCCACGGTGCGCCATATCGCGGATGACTCCACACGATTTGGCACGTCCGAGATGCGTCTGCACCGGTCCGTCGAAATCCGCCGCGAGACGAGTATTAGGGTATATTAAGCTTCCCTGAGTCGGTTGAAATAGGGTTTTATTCTCAATACTAATGCGGACTTGGCGTACCTTGGCGTGTCTCGGTACGCAGTCCGTGGTCGTCGGTCGTGCGAGGTGATGAATGAGGTGGGAAGAACCGGCTAAACAATTCATAAAAAAATAATTGACGATCTACCCGTACCGAAGCGATGGTACCTATAATAGCGTCGCATCGCCGCGCGCCGTGAGATAAAAGATAGGCATCGCAACGGAAACGCTCGGAAGTTCCCTTCTCCTTGTTTCACTCCTCTTATTTCTCCGACTAGGTAACTAAATATAGCTAGGTACTACAGCTAAAAACCCTCTCCGCTTATCCCATCTTGGCTTGTTCGTAAGCCGGCTTTAATATTCAGCCTTAGAATCAACTTTTGTTTTTTTTGCTATCATTTAGGTGCACACGCCTATCTCGATCATCGTGAAACCGGTGTTTAAAACGCGAGTAACATTTTACGATCGCTCTATTGTACAAAAATGTTAGATGAAATATCTTTGAAAGATACCACGTGTGAAAAGATTAAACAAAAAGAGACCTCTAGGTTTATTGATCCGAGCTGAATCTATTTTAAATTAACTGAAAATAGCAAACTGCTGCGAATGTTTTTAACAGAAAAAAGTAAATAAAAACAGCTCACGTCAATTAAAAATACTTTGTTATTTTTATTACTGGTTTATGTTCATAGTTCTTACTTGTCTAAGCTTTTCTAGTGAATTGGATACTTACTGCATGGTTGCAGCCCGGTAGGTGTTTAATTCTCTTGATTCCATTACTCATCACCCGGTTTTTCATTACTTTTTGTTCTTAACACATAACAAGTTCTCTTCGTCCGTCGCAAATTGGTGTCTAGTAGCAATTAGGCAAAGATTTGATTTATTTATAAAGTCTTTCACATATTAATATACCTTATTGAATCTAATTGATTTTTTGTGTCCCTTTTTTAATGTCTTAAAGATAGATTATTAAAACAATATTAGAAACGTATTTTTTTCTTATTTCACGTAACCAACAAAATGTCATTTACCCCATTGGCGTCTGGACATCGTTATCGCAGTATAGTGTTTGAAATTAAAGAATATATGTACTCAAATGCACATTTTTTTTTTGCAAATAATCACAGCTTTTATTTGGTTTTAGGAACTGTAAAAGGATTTCATAACTATGTTTTATTGTCACTATCAGCATCAAAAATTAATTAAAGACAAATTTCGTCTCTACTTCCGAGTATTTTGACGCATAAAATTCGTCAGTAACTTTTTAAAAGCATGAAAACAGCGCCGTGTTATGTATGCCTACTCACCTACGTGTATAATCAGATATTCCGCGCCCGCATCTCAGGTTGTTTTATTGCTTTGCTCCGGCCTTTCCTACCTACATTGTTTTTCAAGGGTTTCCTCTCTACTGCAGTTCTTGGTTTGCAATATTACACAACTACTCAGTCAGATTACTACTTTTACTTCAGAGTTACCTACTTTGGTCTTAGATAAAGTTAACCGCACTATTATTGTGGAACCTTTTGCTGCCTTTATTTCAAAGTAGAAAGTTTGAGTTTTTTTTATTTGTTGCTATCAATGTGATGAGGTCGACTGTACCTACTATGGACATTGTGAGGGTTAGTTCAGTAGGGTCTTGACCCCATGAAGTCACGTACCGTGACGACTTGACCAAATATCGGACAACTGTGTAATGCATCAGTAAATTCTCTTTGTTCGTGTATAAAATAACAAAGGTAGAGTCCACAACTGCAGCTAAGTATTATCTCACTCTATGGTCTTCTATTTTTAAGCTCTAGCTAAAACCATTTCGCTGTCCAATTGGAAACTGTCGGACGGGCGTGCATCTAATAGGTTCCACTTTAGGAATTAGATTAAAAATAAAACCACCTGGAAAATGGATGTATGGAATATTAGGATAGAGTCGGTAAAATCACAACGAAATTATATCCGCAATCTTATTATGAGAAAGGCATACATTCTATTTAGTTTCAATACACTCGCGAGCAAGTTTTATGACTCACTTTCTGTGAATCAGTTTGACGAAATCGTTCAGACTGTAACACTCTTTATTGTTTATGTGACAAAGTATGTTATCGTTTAAATTTATTTAAGCGTTTTTATTATAGGATATTTATATTGTAGTCATGAGTATAACTCGTATCTTAGGCATTTTACGTTAACGTATCATGTTTCAATAAGGTCATCGTGATTTGATCATTAGGGTTGGCATGTGTTAGAAATACAGCATATAAAAATTCTTTGCCACGCTTGATGAGATTGTGACTGACAGTACAATAAGACGGTAAGTACACTGGATGTTAAACATTCATAGAATATTAATGATCACAAATGTACTGCAGACATTAAATTTGAAATCCAGAACTGTTTTTGATACGACGCCGCCGCCGGATATCGCCAAAACTAGGACAAATTCTGAGAAACCAGGACGGCCGGCAACCCTAGATATCGAGACACAGTGTACAGTGCAAAGCCGACCACTGTAGACGCGTAATGCATATAATATTAAGTGATACAACAGGTATTAACGTCATACTTGTGTATACTCTCTATATAAGAGTCCGTGGTGTCATTTTAAATGGTGTTTAATGTCACCTGGTGCTCAATTGCCATTTGCATGACATGTGAGTTAAATTAACAGTTCACCTATTAGTGCCTAGCACTTATCGTTATGATGCAGAACTGAGTACATCCTTAGAAGTTATTTTAAATATTTTATTTATGTTAGCGTTGCAGTATAAAACACGTGGTTTATATTATTACATGAGAGCGCGCTTTTATCTATGTTGTTCATTGAAACGAGAAATGATTTATCTTCATTTAACGTTTTCAAAGTGGTACAGCTGTCTAGAATTTTTCATTCTTTTTAAGTACAATTACTAAGTCTTGATACTAATCGACAATCGGGCCATCGATATTCATTTCATTTAAAAAAAGATAGTATCGGATACCTTTGTGTAAGACCGTCGCGCGTCGTATACAATATTTAAATGACTTAAGCTTTGTTACTTTACAATCGTGTAATCTACAGCGATCTGTTTTAAACCTTTGTGTCGTTCAATTGGTCCACGCACAGTCGACGTTGAGCTGATGATGCAAGTACGCGCAATGCGTACAGCCTAGCAACGTAATGATGCGAAGATTTACCACTACACAAATACAATACCTGTTTGGTACAGTGTAATTAGATCACCAGACTAATGTTACCAGGTATTTAGGTCGAATTATCCTAATGTTAGCTTTAAATATGAGTTTATTTTCAATGTAGAGCGAAAGCATTGCATTTTTTCTGTTAAGTTTTTGTACTGGTAGTAGGTAATTACGGTTTTTTTTTCTATTACAACTAATTTAGATTGTTTTTAATGTAAGTAAGCAACGTAAATACTTTTTTCGAAATATAATATTTATAAGAGTCAGAGGTGATAATTTTTTTTGGCCTGCAGTGTTCCATCGTAATTTTTAGCTTTATAAAATTGATAATGAAAAATAATGACACATCTTAACAGACTTATATGTATATGAATACATATAAGCAATTATAGAAGGTGCCTTAATTATGCATTACCTTTCATTATCAAAAACTGAACAGATAGTCATAGATTATAATAATTACAATAAGTACACTTACTGTTCTAATTCTTTGGAGTATAGTAGGTATATTATGTAAATATTTAGCATAATAATTAAGCTGCCGAATTTAACATATACATTAGTAAATTAGCATGAATCCTGTTTTTTAGTTGTTTAATATGTGTACGATTACTGCGAGTTGCACTTGCAGTTTGCTAACAAAAGTCTTTAGGCGGCTTAAAAATATTCCAGGTTCGCCATGAAAAACAGGATTTAACAAAGAAAAAAACCGTACGAATTACGTGACCATTTGAAATCATTAACCAAAGCGATATAATATGACAATCACGGCATCGGCAGTATCAATTACAAATTATCATTAATACTGTCGATGACTTTAAACAAATATTTACTACCATTGTCCCAAGTCAGCTGTAGTTACGCGTTATTAAAACGATTGATGAGTAATACCTTAAGCGAATTGCGGTTAGGATACTATTTCCTGTAGGCTAAATAACCACATATTGAGATCATGGGTCACTGTTTATTACCAACTCTTTATTTAGAATTATTTATTTATTAAAGAGCTAATTTTGCATTAATATACGCACGGAATACGATTGTGAGCCTTGTCGCTAAGCCCACGAGTTAACACCAACTTAATTCTTCAGCTCAGGGTTCGTCTATTATAACATGCAGTCTTGGTAATGAATAAAATAGAAGTAACTAGAAGGAATTATGGACCCTTAAAAAAAGACGCCATATTGAATACCTCTGTCATACTCACTGTTGCCCACGTCTTCGCCCGCGCCGTAGACTCGTTCGAATTTCTCATGAGGACTATTTATCCTGTTAGAACAACTGGATAAAAAGTCCTATATCCTCCGCTAGGTTCCGACTTCCGAGCTTACCCCGAATACTTAAATACAACTTAACTTGAAGACGTTCCTGACGTCTATATACCGCTACATTACATCGTAAAATGACAGAAAAAACATGAGCCTGCCACAGTGACTGAGACCGTATTTGTTCATAAGACTGTCAATTTTTACAAAGATTGGCTTATTAGTTTAGTAGTCACGATGTAACAATCAAACCGACACGCGTATTCATTATTTAAAATGATTTTCTTTCTCAGGTATGCGTTACGTGCGCGATGAGTGATCGGTGGTAGCGGGAGGCGGTGATGCAGCGAGCCCACGCGGGCGGCGCCCCGCATGCGCAGGCCTCCGCCACCGCTCACCCGCACGTACGCTCGCACAACTCTTACGCAGACATCGATGATCAGGTAACACTTAAGGACATCACTATAATATATTAGACTAGTAATGTCTTATCACAACAAAAAGTATCAGGTTTCAATCTATTGAACATCGATTAATTACTGCCTGTTTGCTAGACTTTGCGTCTTCCAAAGCTAGTTTATGGACGAGTAACAAATATCCATCCGACCTCAGATCTGACCCTTATCTAGATCAGAACCAGGTGGCACTGCTAAATTGGGAACTGATTCTGTTTCTGTCTGAACTGTCTAGGTAGCTATATCTTTAATTTTCTAAATTATATAGGTGCTTTCTGAAACAATAAATATTTTTTCTTTCCTTATCATGAACTTTATTCAAAACCAATATTAGAAAGATAAAGAAGGTCTTAAATATGCGCTGCTAAAATTTTAAAATGCTGCTGAACTAAAGTAATAAAATCATGGAAATGTAAGGAGTTTTGTGTTTTTATAACACTCAAATTGAAGACACTGTTTAGGACGAAATGTTATTTTTTTAATAAATGCTAAACCTGCACCTGAAAGAGAGAACGATTGGTCATGAAGGAATCAATTTTTCAGCTATAGGTCACAAAAAGAAACTGAGAAACAATTTTGGGAATATGGTGTAAATTGTTGTCAATAAAACACTATATAATCAAATATTTGAATCGAAATTCTTTATCGGCGATACTATTGATATTATCGGTTGTAAATGTTTTTATGATACAATCGATAATCGATATGAGTTCGATATCATCCAGACACGTGGATTGGTGTCGGTATCCGTTACGTCAAACGCTGCGTAAATTACCCGCGATATCTAGACTTGATCAGATCAGGGCTGTGAGAGGTGTGTCTTTATTCTTATGAATCTATCATTCAATAATTATAAACTTTGTCTAAAAAGGTTTTCAATGTTAGATTTTCTCATTTATCAGCTACCACTAATTCTTATTACCTATATTTCGGATGTCTGTATAACTGAGAGGGTTTAGTAGATAAGCATGTTAGGTTTTTAGTATATAGCGTGGGATCCTAATACTGGAGAGTTATTTTTTAAATGGGTTTCTCCGCATGATATTTTTGGTATAAAACAGGATCCCTCGTTAGTGTAGTAATAAACCTAAATTACTAGTGTATGTTAAAAATAAGCTTATTTATTGTTCAAATAAATGTGGTCAATATTTTATTATACTGGATGTAGTTATTACCTGTTACTGTTAATTACCTAATTGAACTTGTTATTTTATATAACAGGAATATCTTATGAATTTACTAAGCACATGACGAATATCATTATCGCTCGCGTCATTGATTTCATGGCATTCCTTCAAT
The DNA here is from genome assembly GCA_932294365.1 of Diachrysia chrysitis. Lineage (NCBI taxonomy): Eukaryota > Metazoa > Arthropoda > Insecta > Lepidoptera > Noctuidae > Diachrysia > Diachrysia chrysitis. The sequence continues at coordinate 4,819,324 of OW028662.1, read as the reverse complement.
GAATGAGGTAATATGAATGTGGATTGATTATTATTTATTATGAACAGCTTAAAGTTTTGTTTATTAATTTCATTGCATGATTGATATTTAGGAGTACGCAGTTGATCAATGTTAGAATTTAAAATATTAAAATTAAATACCTACGTATAAAAATATGGTTATCTAATGACCCTATCTAAATACTACGATGCACCTATACAGCTGAATAATTTAAAGTCAGTAAACAAGATAAATAACGTAGTCTAAAGGTCAATAAGAAAAACAGTCTGCTAATACTGTACTTAAATTATTTTTTAAATTTTACTATCGTCGGAGGTCAAATCGTGGTACTCTAACCCATATTTATGTTTTGTTTTCGTTGCAGATCCCTGCTTCAGTGATAAGCAGTGTGGGCACAGTGAGCCTGTCTCAATCATCGACCCATCCTACTCCGAACATAACGATGGCGAATCCAACCAACCTTGGAAACGCTAGCAGCGGGAACGCCCAGCCCGCTGCGCAGCAGACACCAACACAGGCACCCGTGCGCAACCTTCCCAAGAAACGGAAATTCGATCCCTCAGTCCTAGAAGAAATGAGTTGCGCGAACAACAACACGGTGAATGCTCCACTCCCGATGGAATACCAGCCGCATTACCAGCCACCCGTGATGCAGCCGTCCCCGATCGTCCAGCACCAGTCCCCGCCATCAGAGATGAAGTCTTACATCTCGTACCCAAACATCGACCTCTCCGAATGGCGGGACCACAGGGTTCTCGCGAAACAACGCGGCTTATATGTCCCGGGCGTTATCCGTCAAGCTGAAGGTTGTAAAGTGGTAGTGGAATTCGACGGGCTCGAAAACGACTCTGTCGAATATAGTGATGTGTTCGGTGTGAACAAGAATGATGTGATTAGTGACGCGAGCCCGCAAATGAGTCACTTGCATATGGGCTCGCTGTGTGTCGTGAGGACTACGGACCCCAGTAGGGAGAACGTGCAAAATGTTTTTGTTGAAGGCCTCGTGTACGAAGTGCTTAATTCTCCTATCAGAATAAGAGTTAAGGTAAGCATTTTAAATATAGGACAGCTTGAAAACAAAGGTAAAAACAATTTCCCAAGAGTTAGTATGCTTCGATATAAATAAGGATTTGCTCTAGGAAGTATCCTTGATCCTTTAATTTATTGGCATATTGTAGTAATAAAACTAATTTAAGTTTACAATTGCACTTCGATTGACATTTATGCTCTACTTTAATCTAGTCATAATGATTAAACAACTAGTGTACTACATTTTGTTTAACTATGTTTATAGTCAGATCTCTATGATGTTCCGGATGAGCGAGCTATAGTGTTTTCTGACAGTTTAGTATAAAAAATAACTTTAAATAATGTCTATGCTTATCTCAAATGTTGTAATTGACTTTTAACCACAGTTATTTGCTTAGTTGACTAGAATGCCTCGAAATATAGATAACTGTTGCATAATAACAGTAATTTGTTATTGATTTACTGTCGTTAACATTTTAGGTAGGAACCTAATTGCTTCGCAGATTGTTACTTACTATACTTCAATAATAGTATTAGGTACTTCAAATAATTAGACTTATACCGTAAATATTTTGCTTATATCTTTTCCATGTGGTTGTCTTAACAGCTGGTAGGCGTAAAGAGTCTACTAAGGGTTGATTATACTAATGCTAGATAATTTTGTCCGAGGAATAATTTTGAATTTTTCCATACAAAAATCTGTCAGACGTCAATTTTATTTCACGAATAAAAAATATCCGGCGTTGTTAAAATCAACCATAAGTATAATGTATTCTGTGGTTATGAGCTCTTTGTTATGATAACAAGTAGGTATTAAGGGAAAAAAAAGCTTTTTTCATTTTTCTGTAGTTTATTGTGAACAATATACTTAAAGCTAGGTACACGCATTTCAACTTTTAATTCTGAAGGAGTCCCATAGGTTTTTTGGACGTAATGTTATGTCTTCGATTAAATTTTAGGTGACCTATTGTGTGCAGTTGTAAGACGATTAACCGATGTATAGAGTAGATAGTTACACGTTAGTTTAATAATAAACAAATGACACACCTGTTATCAATTGTTGATGTCATCGTAGGAGAAAACATTTTCATCTCGTATCACCTTTTAAAGAGATACCTAGGTATCTACGGTCCGAAAACAGTTTAAAAAGAATTTAGTGTAAGTTCTCAAACATGTATATCTAGTAAGTAAGATAAGTTGCGATTTCTGTCTGTAAATAGTATTAATGATCTTGAAGATATCGATCAAGAGTTGACAAAATTTTTATGAAAGATGAGTTCAGGTTTAGTCTCATTTGAAGTCAATCACAAATAGTATAAAACTCGATTAATATTTTGTATAATAAGTTTTGCGACACCGCCGCTGCGGCGTCAGCTCATGATTAAGGACTCCTATTGGATCTGAAACTAGTCGGGCGATCCCAAGTATTCTCGATCGATTAATATTAATTACGAGATTTCGATTTGTGACACATTGCCCAAATAATTGTATTTACGTTACACACTGATCAGTTCAGTTGGCGATTCGGATGAGATTTTAGATCTTCTTTATTAGCCGAATTTTAATATGGAACTCATGTTTTAGAAATAGGCGACAATGGGCCAAATACTAAAATGTTAATCAATTTTAAATGTCCTTTAAGTCTCGTGCTGTCTCTCTCTGTCACTTTAAGGTGTAAAAAAGCGACAGATATTCAAGAACATACATACATATAAGAACGTGTTAAAGTTAAATGGCGTTTTAGTATTAGGGGTATGTCTCTTAGGAAAATCTTAAATTTAAGTTTCGTTTGATTATTCTGGAGGAAATAAATAAAATTTTGTGTGATCTTTCTTTAAACATTCTACGTCACTCAGGTATCAGACGGCGAGCTCTGCAAGGAGATGGTGGAGGTGAAGCGAGCAGACATCAGGCTCCGGCAGCCGCCCTGGGCTGATGAGCTGGAGGATGCTGGCACGCATGCCGCGTCTACCTTGCACCCGGCGCTGCGTATACATCATGTGCCTACACAGGTTAGATGGCATTTTGTGGTTATTTCTGATGTTTATATTGTGTTGTAAGGTATGTCTTGTTTTGTCTCATAAATGGCGAAATATTTAAATTGTAATACAATTGGATGAGTTCATAAAGATAACCTAGACTAGAGGAAATAGATTTCTTTGTTTATGACATTAAGCTGTAAAGAAAGAGTATTTTTAAAACAATTAAATATGGTGACAAGACGAAGTTTTTTTTGGATGTTTTTTGTACTAAATGGCCTAAAAGATGATCCATAAACATTGGAAATGGGTTTGAAAGCATATTTACGTCATACAAATAATTACTTTAAATATTTATTTGGTTACTCAGATGTGTGGCGACAACTTCTACACATCATCACCGATGCCGGGCGCGGGCGCTGGCGGCGTGGTGACCGTGGGTGCGCTATCTAACGGGTCCATGGACGACCTGCGCAAGCGCGCCTTCGACGACTACGGCGAGAGCGACGACGATCTGCGACGGGAGGACATCATGTTCCCCGCCGACGTCTCGCATATGGGTAACAATGGAGTTTCTTCTATTTTTCTGTAATAGCTCATGAGAAATAAAATCTGTGAGCTCATGATTAGGGACTTAGTTTGAGTTTGCTGAAATGAGGGCCGTTATTGGGCTTACCTGTTGGCGTCTTTGGCGCGTCAGCTGTCAAAGCTCTCAAAAAACTATGGAATAGTAGGTAGCCCTCATTATTTGGGCATCTCCGATTTCAATATACTAACCAAAGTTAACTAATAAATTAGCCGGTCAAGCTATATTGAATAGAAAATATAGTCCGCGTCTTTTAACGAACTATGTAAGGGTAGGCAGTCTCTGGCAAATAATATATAATTTGCTATACTGAGATGCACGTTGTTTAAAGTTTTTTTTTTGAGTTTTACGGCCTACGAACACATTTTTTGTTATGTAAGAAGATATAATTTAAAAAGTCATTCACACAATTAAAATTATATATGTTTGCACAATTTGCTCATAGTCTTTCTTAATATTAAGTTTATTTCGATTTGACAAGATTAGAACCCTTACTATTCAATTTAATTTGAATTATAATAGAATGCCAATGCGAAATCGAGATTAGTTTAACAGGCAGGAGATTCAGTAATCTTAAAAATAATGCTGTCTTTGCATGGAACTGACTAGAATTTAAACATTGAGAATATTTCTTTGTACGGTGTGTTATTTGTGTGCCTGCTAAATGAATAGCAATTTTGCATTGGCTTTGTATTAGAATGAAGAGTAAGGGCACAGTTTACAAAGTGGTTTTAATTTATTTATTTTGTGGATAACGGTGGAGGTTGGATGATAAAATAAATGTGTAAATATATTTTTTATCTGTCTTTGTTATAAAGCAGTATTACGCAATTCTTAGTTGTCCTTAAGAATTAAAATAAAAATAAGTTAATAATTTCACAACTTACAACTTACATTTATAAAACAAAATTAAATTCAAATCGATTAAGTAACACTTTTTGCCGATCTGTCAAACAGTTGAACGCACGTGCTACGGAAAGAATGCATTTTCACAGAAATAGTTCTACTTTCATGCTTTTAGCTACACTACACCCAACATTCACTTACATACGTAAGTTTAGGTAGAATGCATACCATTGTGGACAGTCAGCCGTGCCTTTTACACGGTAATAATTTTAAACAGGTATTTATATAGATATGTGATATTGGTACACGGGAACTTGTTGCTAGCGAGAGTGTTTTAAATTCGCGTGTTATGTTGGTACAATTTTTGATTGGTGACCATTTTTTTTTGCAGGTTATTTTTTTATTTTAAGTTTGTATCATAGATAGTACTATAATGTTTTGGGCATTACATAATATATACTACTAATGTTATCTACAATACAGTATAATATATATTATGGTGTATTATATATATTAACATAAATGAAATTCGTCTTGTCTTCATCTTTGCTGTCGTTAGCCAAAAAAACTACGAAATCGGTACAGTTTCAGTCAAAAAGTAGTTTTAATTTTTATTTTATTAATTTCGCCGCTAGGGGGCGCTTGTTGAACGTGAGGTCATTCCATAGTTTGCTGGTGGGCTTTGACAGCTAACGCGCCTGTGGCGCCAGCTGGTGAGCGCAATAAAGGTGGCCCTCATTGGCCAGTTATTTAATGAATATGTATCTTTGAACATGGAAAAGCGATGTAGCCACGCAGTGGAAACGTAAAACAATCAATGAATAAAAAAAAATAGTTACTCATGTTTTTTTAAGTTAGTAATATTTTGAGTAAAAATTGTAGGTTTTTTTTTAAGTTCTTATCCATTGTAAAATATTGCCATTAGCAATAAATCAATCAATATTGTATAACAAAGCACTTCCCAATGGTTTCAGCCAGTCACAAAATGAATTGGTACAAATCTGGTCTAACCTTAAGATATCACTTAATAATTAATTAGGTTGCCTGGTTAGACGGCCGCTCGCTGTGTTTAATTAATTGGGTGCATGAACTTAAGAGCGAACTTAAACGCATCAATCTATACTAGTCTTTGTTTTTTATTTTTTCTCTTGGCTTTAGACACTTGAATAATAGAAACAATAGATTTACAATCTTACAGATCAGATGCTCTTTGTATTTTTTGTTCGTCTAGACATCATATTGTGTATTAATACAGTCACAGAACAGTTGTCATACATTCCTAACGCTTTTTAATTTTGACAAGTAAACGAGTGCGTATTTTTATCCGCTTTGTAAACGTGGACCCATTTACGATACTGTTTACTATTTGGTGTTATGTTTCTTAGGTGGCACGAAACATCGAATAATGCAGAAATACAAAGTAAATCTCTTCGAAATGCTAAATATCAGATTTCTAGGGTTCAATCAAACTCCAACCACAACACGTCGTTTAAACAAATCCTTATTATGCTTTAAATCCATTAAAGATGTGTATCTCTGCTTACCCCTCTTGGAACGACAAACATGCACGCATAAACAAGCTTTAATTTTTACAATTGAAAGTATCTTTCAGAAAACAACATGTTATTGACTTGTGAAATTTAAAATTTATCTTACCTACTGCAAACTGTCACGTAGGCTTTTATAATTTTTATGTGATCGTGAATTCTTGATAACGTCAAAATCGTTTAAAGAATAATATCCGGGTATTTTGACAGTTATAATTGATTGTTGAGTTTCGAGTGCATTGTTAAGTTCATATTTTATAAGCAAGGCTTTAATACATAAATAACGGTACGCGGCGTGCATTGCTTCGGAGTAGAATTAAATTGTTGCCTTTTAACACGAATGCATGCGTCATACGTAAAAGACTGTACTATAAATATAAGCTGTCGCGTGTAACGTTGTTAATAGGTATGCATAATTACACGTCTTTAATCCTAGATGAGGTAATAATGGCCGAATACAAATAATTCAATAGATTTCGACAGTTAGAAATAGAGGATTTTATGTTTTTTTTTATATTATGAGTAAGGTATCAAATAATAATACTTGTATTTTTAATTTTAATTGGAATGGAAAATGTAATAACTCAATTAGATTTTAGTTATGATATTAATATCATAACTAAAATCTAATTAATCTAATAAAGAGTACCAGTTGATCTCACTTTGCAAGTAATCACACAGCCTTTACAAAAGGCTCGGAAATTTCAAATATAAACTTGAACCGATTTCAGCTCTTTTTTTATTTGTATTATTATTTTTAGTATTTATATAATACTTAATATAGTTAGGAAATACTTAACAGCGTGTATTGTCCGCAGACTGCAGCAATAGCAAGCGCAGCAGCCTTCAGAGCCGAGGCAGCACGTCCAGCTTGTTGGAGCGCAGTCTCACACCCAGATCTCAACCCCCTACTCCTAGGTAATTAATTAATTAATTATATCAGGTACACTATATTGTTGTTAACCAGAAATTGACATTGACGGCCTTCTTCGTGGGTAAGGGGCTGGGTTTTTACCGGTTAAAACCACAATTGTGTTTCTTCCTTCCTCTTTACCGGAGACCAGGCGAACTAAGCTGGGAACACATTTGCTATCTACCGCGATCCCCGCTATCCCCTGTGTAGGCAGCCATATCAAACAAGTTTTTATGACAAGTTTAAATACATTTTTACATATATATACATAGCACATTTTAAAAAGAAGCTTATTTGTTCGTATTGCCGTTTCTTTTACATCTTCGTGATTGGATCTTATTAAAATTTCTTTCGAAATATCCTGAAGTCAGCTGATTATGATATACAACAGAAGATGAGCAGAATGAATTATTTTATTTTTATTTAAAACTAGCTGTCGCTCGCGTCTTTGTTCGCGTATTTTAGTTTAAACGGTTTTTTATTTTTGCTCCTTTTTCATTTATGCTCAGCTCCTTTTGGTCGCAGCGTAATGTTATATAGCTTATAGCCTTCCTCAATAAATGGGCTATCCAACGCTGAAAGAATTTTTCAAATCGGACCAGTAGTTCCTGAGATTAGCGCGTTCAAACAAACAAACTCTTCAGCTTTATATATTAAGTATGGATTATTTTTCCCAGATCTCAAGCGGCAACCCCGCACAAATACAAGAAAGGCGACGTGGTCTCAACTCCCACTGGTATCCGGAAGAAGTTCAACGGCAAGCAGTGGCGGCGCCTCTGCTCCAAGGACGGCTGCACTAAGGAGAGCCAGCGCAGGGGGTTCTGCTCCCGCCATCTGTCGCTACGAGGAGTCACCAGGTCTTCTAATACTCCACTGGCGCAAGGGTCCGCTCATACGCCGCAGCAAAGGTAAACACGACTTGAGGATTTTGTTAGCGTCTGTCTTTATTTGGTTGGTTTCATTAAAAATGTTTTCCTGTTATATTGTTTTAGTATTACATTTTTGGATTTACAGGAAATTTACCATTCTTGTAATCATCAAATCAAAATCATGTGTTTTTATGTACACTGGCGACTACTAAACTTAGTATTTATTGTGTTGTAATTCATTTATATACATATCAGAAATGTTACAATTATAATTTAGAACTGACTAGTACCTACATATACTGGATAATTAGTAAAATAACAAGCAAGGTACTCTAATGGTTTAGTGGGTTATGTGATTTATAACAATGATTCTGCGTATTCGTCTAGAAAGTAGCCTAATTTACACCATATATTGCAGCAGGCTACCTACCTGTAAAATCAAAATTAGTCCAGCTATTTTGAAGATTACAGGGAACAAACAGTCAGTCTGTTTGTTCCCTGTAATCCCGTTACACAGACCAACGGACACAGACAAAATAAAAATAAAACTGGTTTTTAGGCATGCATATCGTGCAAAGAACTGTATAAGCATAAAAAAAATATGTTTTTGCTTTACAAACAGACACTTCAATTTTATTTATTTGTATTGATAGAAATTTCCTATACACAATAGGCTATTTGACACTATGAATATTTTTGTGATTATTTGCTTTAAATGCATAAAATGAGAGTTTTTCATGTGAATCACATCATTTTTATTAAAAATTAAAACAATTAATATATCCAAAAACACAAAAATATGTTTGGCTATTTGTTTCTCGCGCCACACATTGAGAAACGACCCGGATTGGCTAATGTTATAATGACGTCATCCGCGCGTAAACATATTGTCGGTGGTTGAAGTTTCTATTGTGTTTACAGATATTTTGGCGTTTCTAATTATATTTGCAGCGATTTGTGATATCTTTCGTTTCCCACTTTTGTTTTGCGAGTTTTTCTCGAAATGGACAGCAATTTTATTAAGCAATTTTTTCGGGGGTTTTTATAGATGTATTTGTACAACAGGGTACAGCACACCACTTGTAAGTCATTTTATTGGATTAATCAACAATAAATTACAAATATCCAAACACAAACACCACTGCGGAACCGAAAACCTTTATTGCTTACGCTTGTTTACGCGCTTGTGACGTCACTCACAAAGCACGACACCATATTGTTTGAATAAAGCGTTTCGGCGGCTTATTTGAATTTTGAATTTTTATTTGCAATTTTCTTACGAAATACGTAATTTCTTTTTGAAAAAATTTTATGGGTGAAATTCTTAACCGTAACCAAGTAATTCAAGATAGAAATTACAAATCTGTCAAATAGCCTATTATAAAAAAAGGAATAATTTATGTTCCTTCTATAGGTTTATATATTACTGTATAACTAGGTGTCTTTCCTATTGTAAAATATTATTATTATTTTAGTTTAACTTGCCTATAATTTGTTTCAGGAGCAGCAGCAAATCTCTGTCGTCTAGCGGCACCGGCATCGAAGGTGACGAGACATCGCGGGAGTCTGACACGACGCCCCCGCATTACCGCGTCACTGGGAGATTCGATTCTGATGAAACTGAGGCTGCTAATATGCTGGGTATGTAATACACTCTGTTTTTTATTGTTAAAAATGATCAAACCCAAATATAATTTATAGCCATACATTGCCACACACACTACACACATACGGAAAATAACAAGTTACAATAGATATAGTCGTTGTGCGACAACGAGGCATCTACAAAGCATCGAGCCGGTTCTCAGACGCTGTTTTACAGTGGGTGACCGAAATGACAAACAAACGCGAAACTAAAATAATTTGTGGAATTTCTCCGCATTAGGGATTTAACTGTCTAGGACTCTAATCCTATATAGTAAAAAAAGATGTATGTCTACAGTTTTCCATTGATAATTAGGTATTACTCACTATATGGTTGATATATGACGGTCACGGAGATAAATAATACAGATACGCAGACATATAGATTGCATGAAAAATATCTTAAATACAAAAACTGGTAACATATTTTACACAAAATTATTTTTTTTAGAATTCTTGATATATCATCGTATAATTTGTATTCATACTTAAACACCTTTACGTAATACTCCCAGCGTATGCAATGTAATTAGATATGTAGTTTAAACCCCTCATTCTGAAAGACTGATCTACACAAAAATTGGTTACTCACCTGTCAAACCTCATATTATGTGCTGTGATTGGTTGTTAGTCTTTTGGTTAACCAATCACAGTCGTGATCAGTTGATTTGACAACAGATTAAGTTGATCAGCATTTTAGCAACCGGGGGTAAGACATGTAATGGGCATGTTTCCTAAAATTTTTTTGATGTCCTCCTGGTAGATTAATGAATTTTATTGGACAAGTAAATTTCCTTTTTTTCCTGCAAATAAAAAATGAGCAAAATACAGTACAAACAAAGGAAATTTCGCGTGACGTCACTATATGCAAATTTATACGACGGCGTGGCGTCATAAGCCCCCACTACTGAACTTTAAATCGTTGTATCTTTATAATTTTTAAATTTTGTATTGTTTTGATAAAAGATAAATACGTGTCTGATATTTTTTTATTGTCTAACTGACGGACTAAATAGATTTTAACTTTTCATACCCAGTCAACATCCCTATTGATGTTGTGATGTTTGCGCAGTGTCGCTGGGCAGTTCCCGGTCGGGCAGCCCGGGCGCGTCGCCGGTGGGCGGCGGCGGGTCGCCGGGCCTGCGCAACAACCTGTTCGTGCCCATCTCCTCGCCGCAGCCGCAGCCGCACCACCCCGCCGCGCTCTACCACCACCATCTCATTAGGTACCACACCTGCTACTATACTGCGTTCGCTATTTTGTGCCAAATATCTAAACAAACATGAGTTTTAGGAAAAACAACTGTAATGCTTACATTTAAGGTTTTGTTTGCGCTACAACATAATTTATGTATGACTTTTTCAAGTAGTTACTAGTCAGTCTAAAATTAACTTAATTTTCACTGGCAATAAAGTTGATGTTTGTTAAGTTGGTAGTAACATAAATTGGCACTATAATTTAAACAGCCTATATGAAAAATGTTTTTTTTTCAATATATTCCTGTAGTACTTAAGTCTACTTAAAAAGTTTTACTCCCAGTATCTGGAAGGCTTTTCAGTTCAATCTGTTTCCAAAACGAATGTTAACTAATGTGATTAGATATCCCAAAATTGTTCTTTTCATTTATTTAATCATATTACATTTAGGTATTATCTTTTATGTTATTCGACTTTTTGAAACAAAAGTTGCGTATAAAGATTTTTACGTCATAACAACGAAAATAATTGCTTTCTTCTAGGCCAGAATTAGTCCGACCTAGCCGGGTCAACTCACCAGCCAGTGGAGTCGCAACAAGCGTAATCAGAGTTTCGCCAGGACCAAACTACCATTACCAGGTAATATTCACCAAAATACCATTTTCAACCATCACAACAAAATACTAGAAAAAAAAAACAAACTAAGGTAAATTAGACATTTGCTTCTCAGGTCGAGAACAGAAATGGACCAACGATCGTTCAGACGAACAACGTGTCGCAGTCGAACGTGATTGGAGTCCAAACTTCGGGCCTCAATCTTCAAAACACAATTCACACGAGTATAAACGCTACAACCACTACTCTGTCCAGCCTGACATTGCCTTCGAGTATATCACTAAACCTAAATAACATAAATACTCAAAGCTTGCAAACTAGTATTGCTAACACAATTCGCAGTACCAACGACTTAGCTCACAACTTAATCGTACCAAGAGCCATTCCAACATCAAACGGGATTGATGTAGACCAAATATATCGGCAATCAATCCACCAACGGAACGGTATCCACGACCAGTACCGCCGCGACACGGACATGTCGCCGCCACTAAACAATCATGAAAATTTTCTGAATAGGAGAGTCTCGGAGTACGACGACGATGAACATTCGGTGTCGCAGAGAGAGAATAATATACTTCGTAATGTTATTGATAATAGACCCCCAGAGCTATCCGAGGCTCGCGTTATCGAAGAAAAGCAAAGGATTCTGAAGCCGGCGCCGTTACAGGCGCGCTTATTGTCGGTGCTGGAGCCCGACGTTAAGGACCCAGTGAAGAGGTACTATGTCACTATGGTGCCTCAAAATACAGCTGAGAAGAAGTATGTGTTCATAAAGAATGAACCAACGGAAACTGTTCAAGTGAGTACAATACCATTACTTTTTCATTTATTAACCTTACCCCTCACAATGTTGTATATACAGGGCTGATACGAACTATGTGATTTCCTTTACACCACATACTCTAGTTACTATAAGAGTTTAGCGTATAGTGTTTTTAAATTGAATTAAATTTTACTCCGTTTGAACACAGTTTATCTGTGCTTATAACCACTCGGTTTCACTCTGCAGTGTAGGAAAGCTTGGCCGGCGCGCCTCCCGGGCAGGCGAATGGTGGTAGGTTGCCGCTAGCCGCTGAGCGCGTAATTCTATTATTAGATTGTTATGTTGTCCGAAGCGTCAAGTCTATATCCCTAACGCGCAGCGCCAGACAGAGTTTCGCGTTAGAAAAGAGCGGCAATGTTTAGGTAAATATCTCTTTAGGCAAGCGCTTTATTTTTCGCGAAGTGAACCTTTTGTACCGAGAACTACTAATTATTCTGTGTTTGCATTTTACCTTGATTTTAAGCAATTTAATTAAAAAAAAAAGGTACGTTCGTATTTGTATCAACCCTGTAGATGCATATTTGTTTCTCGTTTTCCAAGAACAGTGTATTAAGGCCATAAATACTACCCTTTAATAATTAATTTGTAGTTGTAATGGATATCATCCTTTAATAGGATAAAGCATTCAAAGGTGAAGAATAAGTTTTGAGTGTAAACCAAAGCTGCCATCTTGAATAAAGAATAATAATGAGCAGATTACATGAGTACAGTACTTTTATCATTATTGTATTTGTTTAGAAATTTCTCGTCGTTGAAATCTGATTGTATTTCCGTCTTAGTGACTCGCCTAAATTATCATAGCTGTAGTAGTTGGTATTAACGTAGCATAATCAATATCTAGTCCATTTATCAGTAGGTACCTTGAAAAACTAGATTTAGGTAACATACTTAGCCTAAAAGCGACATTTTTGAAACATACATTGCAAATAATTCGCATTTTTTTAGACGTATTTGTAGGTTTATAGTACTCAGTTACAGTAACTAACAATAGAATGGATATATCTTATGTAAAAATAGATATATGAATGGGACAATGACCCCTACTTATCTCTTTTAGCGATCTTTTACCTACTATTCAAACGATACGAGCAAAGAACATATTTTATTTTAACGAATATAAATTCATATGGTTAGCATGTTGTATAATGGTATATATCGAGGTCCCTTCATAAGATTAATTGTAAAAGTTGTACAAGTAACTGAATAAATCTATTTTTTTATGATGCACTTCAATTCCTTTAAAAACAAAACACAGAAATCAACAAAAAATTAATATGTAAGTATGGCATTAAAAAAACTACATTGATTCTGAAGTCAAAGTTTTGAGATGGGGAAAAGGACCTAAGAAACGAAATATCTTCCGAATATGTCTTATTATTTTTTTAATGGCGGTACTATATTTCAGATTGAACAGAGACTGAATCACTTGACACAACAAATCAACAACAACGATTCGGAACCCGAACACCGGAATTTAGATAATGGTGATCATGTAAGTATAAGCTATTTTATTTTCTTTTTCAAATTGACTGAACGGATAGCCGAGTGGTATAAGTCACCACGCCAATTACCACAGTGCGCGACATGCCGCGGGTTCGATCACCGCATGGGACAAGCACTTTTGTGATCTACAAATTCTTTGTTCAAAGTCTGGGTGTTCTTTGTGCATGTCATTTGAATGTTTGTGAAACCCGCGACACAAGGATTAAAAATTCCTTAGTGCGAGTGTCGTATAGAAAACCCCCATATATTTAAGTTGGCCACCTCTGAGATACAGATTTGATCATTGTGTATATGATGGTAACCACATAGTAACCATATTAACGTGTGTACAATCATCATTATTACAATACACCTCTATTCACTGGATATACTTTTGTATATAATCAGATTCAATGACGTTATACAAGTTATTGTTTGGTAGTAACAATATCATATGTTACTGAGAATTTCTTGAAAGGAAAAACCCAATAATACTTTGCCTAACCTTGGAACCTGAACAGATACTTTACATGTGTAATAAGATAATGAGGAGGGTTTAATGCGTGTGTTTTACCACATACGCCTTGTAAAATCGAATGGTAATTATTTTATGTAGTCAATAAGACAAAATACGTGATATTTTTAATGAATAATGGTCACCAATATTTTTAATAAATGTGCATCTAACAAAAACCTTTTATTAGTATACATTTGTGACACACACATTAGGTAATTCTCCTTTTCTATTATCACAAATGTATTGATTATAATCATTATAGAACTCCAACATGGCATCTGCTTAATTATTGAAGAATACAGAGTATTAATTTTCTTTTAAAAGTGTTTTTGTAGACCATGACGTCATATTTTTTTTTTATTAAATGCTAGTCGATGATTGGAGGATCTTAAGAGTCATTTTTGTTTGTTTACACAAGTAGAACTAACAAAATTTCAGTTGATGGAAACTTTTAAGTAGAGCATCATCAATCTTGCACGAAATATTGGACTCTGTACTTAAAAACCTTAATTCCTTTGTCATAGGTAAACAACGTCAACAGCGCGGTCATCGTCCATCCAAACCAGTTGCTGCCGGTTTTACCGCCGCCGACGTCACACACGATTATCGGTGAGTAATTATATCGTGATCTAAAGATATGTATAGGTATTGTATATTGCTTGCTATGTACCAAACTATATGGTATTGAATGGCGTACGTACTTATTGCGATGGATGCATTACAGGCAAGGGGTAAAGCGGTGTCTGCAGCGCCAGTTTTTTTTAGAAAACTTAAATTAGGAGTGTTGAAATGTGGCATGTTCGACTGTTTTTTTTCGCCACAACATTTAGGCTACACCCCTAATTTATGTTATTAGGATTAGTCATATAGAAAGAAGGTTTTTTTTTGATTTTCTCAATTATTAGCTACGGAACGGATTTAGCGGAAAGTCATGTAAAGAAATTATTAACAAAAAATTTGTCACAAAAAATCACATATATCTTGCTGAATAATACCAAATTTGCTAAGTAGAAATGTATTTTTTTTGCAAAAATTGTCCACTTAAAAACAAGAGTTCAAATCATATTTAATTGTTGACCATTTACAGTAATGATATTTGTTCCATTAAATATTGTTCTCTTTAAGTGTTATTTAACATTTATCTACGCACAAACCGTAGTTGAAATCAGCATCAGTGCAAAGGTACCACTATTGTTTCTGGCTATTCAAGGCTTCTTACTACTTATTATTTAGGTTTTTGCTGGCAGACCTTTTAAATATATTTATAAGTGTCCATAATGTAGTATCTAGCTGATATGTTGGGTGTCCCGCGCAGTGTCGGGCAACACGTTCCCGTGGCAGTCGCTGGT
Organism: Diachrysia chrysitis; assembly: GCA_932294365.1. Taxonomy (NCBI): domain Eukaryota; kingdom Metazoa; phylum Arthropoda; class Insecta; order Lepidoptera; family Noctuidae; genus Diachrysia; species Diachrysia chrysitis. Next base: position 4,803,925 of record OW028662.1, on the reverse strand, counting down.
GCCGCTGCTGAGCGGGTCCCCGCCGCCGGGCGCGGCGCCCGCGCCCGCCGCGCCGCCGTCGCCGCGCACGCCTCGCACGCCGCGCACGCCGCACACGCCACACACGCCGCACACGCCCGCGCTGATTAAAACTGAGGACCAAATCAAGACTGAGGCTAGCGGTATGGAATTATCTATATCTATACTAATGTTATAAAGCTGAAGAGTTTGTTTGTTTGTTTGAACGCGCTAATCTCAGAAACTACTAGTCCGATTTGAAAAATTCTTTCAGTGTTGGATAGCCCATTTATTGAGGAAGGCTTTAAGCTATATAACATTACGCTGCGACCAAAAGGAGCGAAGCATAAATGAAAAATGTTGCAAAAATGAAAAACCGTTTAAACTAAAACACGCGGACAAAGTCGTGGGGGACAGCTAATATATATATAATACTAAATAATTTTTTATGGCATTTAGTCCAAATCGATTTTTTTTTTATCGAGGTGAAAATCTAATGACGTCAACTCACGCTAAGAGCACAGCGTGGGGATATGTCGGACTTACACCGACTAAAAACACCCCGGTCCCGTCCTTGCCTTTGCCGGAGCCGCGGGATCATTACGCAAGCTCTGCGCGGCCTCGGCAGATTTAAATTGAACCTGCTTTATCTATAGTCGCGAATATCTGTCTGTACGTACGCGATAAATTAAAAACTACCAAACGGATTTGCATACGGTTCTCACCAATAGATACGAGTGATTCAAGAGGAAGGTTTGTGTGTATAATTCATTAATGTTTTGTCTACCCATATGAAGCGGGCTTGGATAAATAACTAATAATAATAAAACGTAACTTTTTCTAGATCCTCCTATGTGCACGGATGAAGATGACGAGGTGTTCGAGAGCGAAGACTCTGGGACCGGCGGAGACGATTCCAACAAGAGACCTTCGCAAAACACATCTGCGCTAAACTCTCCTGCCACACAGGAAAAGGTAAGAATAATTCTCCTCTCGTACAAAATTTTGACGTGACAACGTCTTATAAATTGGTTTGCCGGGTGACACTTCAAGAAACTGGGTAACGCTCCGCTCACGTTATGCGCTCACAATGAGAGCGAGTGAGAGGCACGCGTCCCTTCCACTCGGGCATGGTTAGCCCGCCTAAGAGCGAGAGAGACAGACATTGACATTGACAGTCGTTGTCACGTAAAACTTTCGCCCGTATACCGACTTTACAGGCAACCAATTTTTTTTAACACTTCTTTTATAACCATTTTACAGCTTGTAAAAAATCCTGGTGTTAAACTGTTTTCGGATTGAGTAAATTTATATAATTATGTATGTCCATATTTTTTCATTACTTGACCCTGATTTTACTCTGGTTTCTAAGCTCCTGATTGGTTGACCAAAAGACTAACAAAAGAATCGGCAGGCTGATGATGATCAGCAGGATGATGATTAACTTGAATTAATAAAAAACGGCGGTAAATTGGATGATAAAGAGTCGTTACTTATGTAATTTTTAATCGTATCACAGAAGGAGCGCCGCATCCGCCGTCCCATGAACGCGTTCATGATCTTCTCGAAGCGGCACCGGCAGATCGTGCACCAGATGCACCCCAACCAGGACAACCGCACCGTCAGCAAGATCCTCGGCGAATGGTGGTACTCGCTCAAGCCGGAGGAGAAACAGAAGTACAACGAACTTGCCAGTGAGGTTAGTACTCAAGGAATTAGGAAACTAAGTAAGTTTCACTTAAAGATGAACTAAAGTAAAAAAAAATGTATTTAATAACTTTTAAATATTTATGTATTACGAAATATTAGGTAGTTATAGAAAAAAAAAACTGCTTTTCGACTAAAGCTTATACATAATATAAATATTTATTTTCAGGTAAAAGAAGCCCACTTCAAAGCTCATCCGGAATGGAAATGGTGCAATAAAGATCGCAGGAAGTCATCCAGCAGTAAAGATCCAACTGGGTCCATGCCTCAGGTACATAATAATATTATTTTCTTTCATCTTTTATAAATCTCTTTGCTAACATGGATCTTTTTGCGGTAAATAATTTTGGATACATTTCATGTGGGTGACAAAAAATATTATTAAATATTTCTATGGTCTGGTGTAGGACCAGACTTCAATCCTGGCAAAGCCCTTTAATAATGTTGCATTTTTATTAAAAAAAATGACTCCTGTACTAGGAATTAATCCCTGTTTCACAAATATCCAAATCACATACACGACGAACAACGAAATTCGAAACAAACATATTTTGTTGTTTGTCGCCCAGTGGTAGTTGGTGTGGTAACCTGTCTCCACATTGACTTCTCTAAATGATATTTTTTCTTACAAGTGTAATATTTTACAGAGTCCTCGCACGCCGTCGGAAGTGGGACTCAGCGGTGCTCTCTCGGCCAGTTCGGACTTGCCTGTGCCGGTCGCTTCGTACAACCACATTGGATCGCCGCAACTTAGCGACGACGAGCAAATGGTATGTTTACTATACTTTTACAGGTTTTGTATAAATTTTAGGGACCTCCCTGGATGGATCAAATAGATATTTTTTTTCTTTTAATGGACTTTTTTGTAATCATCGTGGTTGCCTAGAGGTTTAAGGATCGAATTTGTGTGCAGAATCTGATCGTAAACTAGAACAAATCAGATTTTTTTCAAAGTTTTTGGTTTTAATTTATTAGTTATTCTAAGCCATCTCTGGCCAACAGGGAAGGGACCTGGGGAAACCTGGATACTTATCTAGGCGATTCGAGATTTCAATTGACGGAAGGTTATGATTACCATCTCTATAATGATTACTTGAAGAGGTATTTCCCCAGGTATAGTACGGACCGATATTACTATGAAAAATTTCAATCTATTTTGTGTATATTTCAGCCGTCACAACCTGAAGAACCGCCACCCGCGGTGCAGAGCATAGAGATCGACCTCAAATGTGGAGAGAAGGTGACCGACTCGGACTCTGAAGGATTAGACACGAGGGACTACTTACCGTCACATCACGACCATACACGACGGCCTAAACCTATTAAAGCTAGGTACGAATTTTTAAATAATAAATAATTAAATGTAGACAACATCACATACATGACCCGAGACAATGTAGAAATTGAGAGTGGGTTTCTTAAAACATTTTTAAATATTAGACACGTATTTTTTCTTAGTTTACCTAACGAGAAAATCACGACAATACATTGATTTGAAATGTTGCATAACGGCACAATGATTTCAAATTTCGCATGATGTCACAATTTCGTACATTTTGTGCGCAAGTATAACGTCATTAGCCCCCACTTTTAAGCTTCGATTCCCTGTACCTACTTAGTGAATTCTTAATAAAAAAAAAAAAAAACCTGTCTAATATCTTATAATTATCTCACTGATGGACTCTTATTAGTCCTGTTTGAATTTATATACCCAGTCATCTAACCTTTTCTGTTTATAGAATAATTGAAATCAGTTCACATTTGACGAATATATATTCGTAAAACCTAAATAACAAAGATTTAAACCTACCTATAATTTTTATATAATTATAAATATCTGTTCTTCATTACAGGGCTGGATCGTCCGATAATCTTCTTGGAGGAATCACAGCGTCCAGTCCAGGAGGACCCAAAGGTTTCCAACCTACTGGTGGTGCATTCAAATCCACTCACGCGGATACAAGTAAGTTTTTAACTTTGTATCATCATGTAACACTTCGAAAATAAATTTGTTTCTAGCCTCTACTGAACCACAGTTCAAGGGTTTCCACGGGTAAGCTAAGGATGGCTTGTTTAAGTCCTCATCTTATCGTTAGTTGAGAATGTTGGCATTTCAACGACAAGTCACCATTAAAACTTAGTACAAACGGTTACAGCCATGTCAATCCATACTTTCACACTATTTATCCTAATATTATAAATGCGACAGTAACTCTGTCTGTCTGTCACGGTTTTACGGCTAAACCGCTGAACTGATTTTAATTGAAATTTGGTATGGGGTAAGCTTGGATCTCAAGAAAGGACATAGGCTACTTTTTGACCTCGTAACCGACACTCAGCAGGTGGAGCCGCGGGCAACAGCTAATTTATCATAAAGCATCCGGTCGTAATTAAGTGTTGAGATGATACTGATCCGTACAGTTACAAAGGATAGAAAAAGTACCTAAATAGGCAGAAAATAAATAATATTGTTATATTAATCAGTCAATAAGAAATAATTATGTTTTACACATACTATAGTAATATTATAACTTTTTCTTACAGGTGAAAACCACAGGCAATGGACGGCGTTCACCCAAATCAACAAGCCACTTCCCAATCAAGTGCCAAGTTCACCTCATCCTACTTCAGTGGCATCGAGCACTCAAAGTTTAACCCATAGCGTGCAAGGCATCTCCCTCAGCACACCGAACTTGTCGGCTCAAGCCGCGCTAGATAACGCTATCGCCTCGATCATGAACTCTCCGACTTCGACTTGTGGTGTTCAGGTAATTCTGGCCATGCATTTAATATTATATTTTTTCTTGTGCTATTTTTAGGTATAATAGCAAGAAACAAGTAATTTTTAGTGAAATTTGTCTTGGTTTTACTTAATATTAATTTAGAATATGGAATTTGTTAAGCAAACTATTCTAATGATTGCAAAAAAAAAGTACATTCTCTGTCTGATAGCTGCTTTATGGTCGAGTGTTTTAATTATCTATATATACAACCTTATTTTTACTTTATATGAAACCTGAAATAGTTTGTTTAGAATCAGTAACCGAAGGCCCTAGAAGGTTCCTAGCTAAAAAATAATATTTATGTAAAAAAAGGTTTTTTTTCCTTATCGTGGTATTGCAACGCCGGGTGTAGTAGTTCGAATAGATATGCAGCCGAACCATATACAGAGGAGTCTTCTCGCTAGTCATATACTAAGCTATATATAACTTGGAGTTTGTTTTGCTTTTTTTATTCTTGCCTACATAATTTTCAATATATTTTTCTCGTGCAGGTAATATCAAGCGGCATGTCCAACACGATCTCGACGCCGACATCCACGCCGCTGACGACGTCTCTCGCGAACCCCGTGCTAAAGAGCTTCACTATCGTCAAGAGGAGTATTGGTGATAACTCGCCCTGTAAGTATATATATATTTTTTTTTATAATAATAATATCTTGGGACATCTCACACACGGTCATCTGATCCCAAACTAGGCAGAGCCTGTGCTATGGCAACCAGACAACTGATAAACATACTTATATATTTCTAAATACATACATATTATAGATAAATTACACCCAGACACAGAACAAATGATCGTGCTCATCACACAAAGATTCGTCCTGGGTGGGAATCGAACCCACGACCTCCGGTTTAGCAGTCAGGGTCACTAACCACTAGACCAACAGGCCCGTCATAATTATTATTTAACCTAGAATATTTTCAGAGCGACAACGCTTCTCCAATTTATACCCTTACCACCGAATATTGGAACGTCATTTAACTTTAAGACGTTCTTAAATGTATATCTGTCGCTACTTTACACCTGAAAGTGACAGAGACGGCACGAGACTTAAAGGCGACTTAAAACTGATTGTCGTTTCAGTATTAGGCTATTAGTGTTGTTTAACTTTTAAACTATCACGCTGCATGTTTATAATACAATTTTAATAAAACGGGAATTAGCGCGAAACATTTATAAATACCTTTACGCTTGACGTGTCGACTAGGTTACACCGGCCGTGGTCGCAAGCAGACTCTTTTCTATTAGTGTTGTTGATTTTCTTAGGCAGCGGTATACACTTACCTTGAAAGAGCCGCTTGCTTTGTGGTTTTAATTCAAATATTTTCCCTGCCTCGGAAAACACAAAAAGCCGTTGGTCCTGCGCCTGACGCCTGTCGGATTGCCATCCCATCGGATTATTAGACTGAATAATTAGAGAGTGCCAAATTTTGCCCATACACTTGTGCACTGTTGAGATTAGCCGCCGTGACCGAAATTCGGTCAGGATGACATTATTATGATAGTATAACAATTTATTTCTTCCACCAGGTCCTCTAACCCTATCGCTGGACGCGTCCGGCAACCTCCTGCTGAAGCCGAGCCAGTCGACCGACAGTCCAGCTTCAGACCAGTCAATGCACTGCGTACATCTACAAAGACTCTATGTGCCAACCTTCAATACGGGTGAGTTTTGTTTGCTGACCTTACTTAAACCGAATCTAATTACTTGATTGAAGAGAATTTAATTTCTGTGTCGTGCTGAGTTTAATAAACACCCAGACTTTAACATACATTATTTGATTAACCAAAGGATTCTTCAATACGAGTTTAAAGGAGCACAACGCGCAGGGCGTGCTGGCTGATGGTGTATTTGATGTCAGATTCATGTTAGGTCCACTGTGCTTTCTTGTTGTATACGCTTTACAAAGACTTATACAGAAGTCAATAGTTCCAGCACTGGGGAAAAAAATAGATAAAGGTCTAAACAAAAGACCAGTGAGAGACTATGTATAGTAGAAACAGAGGATCTAACATTTCTGGCCTCAGATATATGTTCTGAGAGAGGAAAGTGACGATCTCCGTGATCGAGTGGCGTACACACCGGTTTTCAAGGTTTCGCCAACTCTGAGGTCTCGGGTCCACCCCCGGCCAGGTCAATGTAGAAAACCACTTTTCTACATTGTCTCGGGTCTGGGTGTTTGTGGTACCTTCGTTGTCTCTGAATTCCATAACACAAGTGCTTTAGCTATTACTTTGGGTTCAGAGCAATGTATGTGATGTTGCCTACATTTATTATTTATTTAAAAGTACATCATAATTTGTCGGGTACTTTAAAGGTGTTATTGTTCACAGAAGTAGAGACCCCGAAGAGTACTCCTCAGAGCGTGCAGAACGTGCAGAGCGGCCAATCTGTGATAGTCTCGCAAAGTAACAGTAACACCGCGCCTAAGACTACTACGTAAGTATTAAAAAAAATCGTTAATAGTATTTTGTTTTTAAATATGTGTACAAAACATTTATACCTAACTCCAATCTTATTAATCTGCAGTTCACTGCACAACTGAGATGGTATAGTAATAATAATAATACCGGCCTATAAATGTCCCACTGCTGGGCACAGGACTCTTCTCATGTAGAGAAGGTTGCATTGATCACCATGCTTTCTCGAACCTGCAACCTTGTGCACATAAATCCGTTCATTGAATCGCTAGGCCTTCACGAAACAACTTTGTATACTATGTACTTAACCATGTGCTTTTCACAGTATTAAATAGAGTTTTCTCATGTATATTATTTATTTTTGGCACAAGTACATCAATACCAAATGCTTATTGTTAATATACTCGTAAGAGTACTTATGTGTACAGACTTGTAATTAACAATTTTATTATCTAGAATAGATTATAATAACATTATTATTTAAGGTTCTCTAAATAAATAAAACTATAAAAATAAATACACTAAACAACTGTACTTACACGTGATTAGAGATGATCGACTAGTGATCTAACTTAATATTACTTTTCAAAGGCAATGGCATTCATCTGTAGAAGAAACCCGTCCATTCCCGTTAGCGCCGACACCGGCGCAGCTAGGCAGAGCGCCTTTGCAGAAAAGACTCAGCCGAGGTAATTTTATTTATTATTTCCTTTGCCTTTTATTTTAATTGTAAGAGATTTACGCAGTTAGCCTGAGCGCAGGCTTTGACTGCTTCACCGGACTTTGTTTTCTTTTGCCTTACCTTATATTCATTTTATGGCATTTTACTTTTTAACTTATTAAACTTGTATTTGGATATGTTCCTAAAAAGTTGTAAACCTATTCTCAGTGTTTTTTAGCGTAAAATAATTCTGCTAGCTAAAATAATATGGATTGATAAACCGACCACCATAGTTATATTAATTAAAAGCTCTGATGAAGAGGTTTATTTTAAACAGAAAAATATATCCGCTAATATACACAAAAGTTTACCTTACCGGACATCTTTGTTATTTAACTAACCCCTCCTCTAATGGCGGATTTTTTCAACGCTAGTTATTTTTTATTGTGTGAAAGAACAGTAAAAAATTCAAAATTATTCCTCTTATAAAATTATCTGGCGTTAGTAAAATCCGTCCTAAATGATTGATCTTATTGAAAAAGAAGGATTAATCTTCACGTAAAAATGTTCAAATTTGACAAAGTATTAGAGGAAACTTACAAAGAATCCTACAAGTCACATCTCATTATGCCTTTAGGCACCTCAACAGGCTCAACAGGCGAGCCAGCCACCACCACAGCCAGCAGCAGCGGCGTCAACGTGCCTCGGTCCGAAGCCAACAACGGTGCTATAAGTTCCGATGATGCTACGTCACCGAAGCACAACGATCTACCGAGCCCATCGCATAAGAAGAGCTTGTTTAAGAAGAGGAATGAAGATGGAAGGGATAAGTATGTTATTTTGGAATTATTGGAATGATGCAGTATATAAGATTTCCATAGAGTATGCAATAATTTATATCCTGTGGATAACGGTGTGAGTTTCATATTTGTATACCTTTAGTTTTATCCTTTACTCAGATGTAATGTGGAACTGTTTGTTTGTCCCAAATAAATAAATAAAATAAAATAAAAATAAGGAAACATACTTACGAGTGCGCGTCACTAGGAGCCTGTTTTGCCGAGTGTAAGATATTTTTTTGCTGTAACTACTACGCTTGTTTACTGATTTAAGTGACGATACGCTCTGTTTTGATGCTAATTGAACGATTTTAATTGTTCATACTAATGAGAGAGAGTGAGAGAATGAACTGTGAGCATAAGCTCACAGTTCATTCTCTGTTAGGCGCACTCTATAGTTTACTTATTTTTACTCTAAGAAAATTTCTTAAATGCTAGATAGAGTAGCTAATTAATTTGATTCAACAAAAATGGTGTTAAATTTTGGGTAATGTTATTGGGCACTATTTTTTTTTTGCATTTACGCTATTAATTAGAGCTTATTTTCTAATTTTTTATGGTTAAATTGTAAGTTTGTGACGCAGAAATAAATATAATATTGTGTTGCTTATTTTACATGTGTAAATGTATTCAAAATACAAAAAGTTATGTCCGTCTAGTCAAAGATAAATAGAGGAATAGTTATTTGGAAATGATGATTGAATTATTAATAATAGAATTAGTTAATAAATTCATGAAAGATAAAATTCTTTTAAAGATTCATCAACTTATTTACCTCTTCGTTAACCATCTACAGGCAAGCCTTTAATTTTATTAATTCCCCTTTTTCCCAGGGTATTGGAGACAGTGAACTTTGAGCAGAAGTTCAGCACGTTGCCGCAGTTCAAGCCTGAGGCTTGCAGCCCGAGCGCAATGGTAGTTCCGAGGAGTCCACAACTGTATACAATGAGGAAGAAACACAATAAAATGGGTATGTAATTTTTTTTTATTACATACTTATATGATTTAAAGAAACTATGGAGCTGTGAAAGGTAGCTCTGACTTCAATGTGCGCATGCTATACTGAAGAAAAACTCCTTTTTAATATTTTATAAAAAAAGGGTTTTGTGATTTTTTATATTACCGAGTATCTAATACGTCGTTATTGACTATTAGAACTGTACTTGTGAGTGAGGGTGTTTGTGATTAAAAAATCCGTTACTTTCGCTATTCTCGCATGTGGTCTTTCTATCAATTCCACCAATCACGAATGAGTAGCTAGTTTCTTATTGGTGGAAATATTTACAAAAACTTCATAAAACAAAAATACGATAATTTTTTACGGTCCGTTTTAGACCTAACTGGAGTCTTTGTAAAAAGTTACAGTTCCCATTTATCTGATATATTATATAATTGCTTTTCTACAGAGGAAGAAGCTACCGTGGTGACTCCGCAACTAGAAGCCGAGGTGATGAACGGTAACGGCATGCCGACACCGCACTCGTACGGCACGCCGCACACTACGACCAACAAACTGGTCGGGAACACTTTCTTTGGACCTGACTTCAATCTCGACACTTACAGAGGTAAGAGAACTTGCTATATATTTTTTAAACGGCTTCAAATCGAGAAGGTTCTGAATTAGTTTGTATTTTTTTTTGTGTTTGTTGTAAACCGATATCTTAAATCCTTTTTTTGCTTTAATAGGGTATGCTTTCGAGGTGCTCCATATAATTTTTATCAAAATTGATTCAGTAGTTCAGTAATGTTACATCAAATAACTGGTTTGAAGTATTAATAGTACTTATTTTGTTGCGTTGAGAATGTTCCGGAATGGACCCGCTTGAATTTATTTACCCGCGCATTAGTTCTAAATTTTGCTTTAACTTCTAAGATATTAATTTAAACTGTATTGTATAATGCAGTGAGGTCGAAAACTATCCTTAAAAATACACATATGCCATGGCGGACTTTTCTGCAGACCTATAAAAAAGGAACAAACCCATCGGACATAGTTTTATTATATCACAAAGGGGTTACGCAGTGTTTTTGAATAAGGCTTCCAGTCGGCTTTATTTTTGAAGTGATAACTTTAGCAAAAAACAATTGCATTCGCGACACTGTTACTGTTACCGACACCTTGTTTAAGTATGTACATAATATTGTAATAGTTCAAGTTTTCACTTCTGTTGACACTCCCAGAGAGCCACTGTTCTTTACGATAAATCAACGCAGCAGCCCGTTTTCAAATAAAAAATATGATTACTCTTATAATCTAGGGTGAGTTTGAGTGTGAATGGTATCTTTGAGAGTGTGTTGTTCCGTCCAGTGTCGGAGGGCATGGAGGAGATGTCGCCGCGCACGCCGTGCTCGGCGGGCGGCGCGGGCGCGGCGCGCGGCGAGGCGGGCCACCGCCGCGTGCTGGAGCAGCGCCGCCACCTCGTGCTCAAGCTGTTCCAGGAGCACGGCATGTTCCCCACCACGCAGGCCACCACGCACTTCCAGGTCACACCATAACCCACATACGTTATACTTTCTCCTTGTAATCTTATAATCTTCTTCCAGTGCACACCTTAATACCGTATTTTAAATGAAGCGACTGTCTATCTGATCCCCATAAAACTTTTAACTGGTAACATTGATCATGGCGTAATTATTGAACATCGCGCTTTATTATGAGCATGGACATTGAACTTACTCTGTCCCGAGGAAAGTGGTGTCGTTCCGCACTCTAGCGCGCTAAGACCAACGAATTGCTTTTCCCTTTCTTTTGCCAGGGACCAGGTAGCAATGCGTTAGTAATTTACCGCGATCTTCTACGAAGAGGATCGCTTAGTTAGCTGTTTCTTTTAGGAGGGAACAACTTTATCACCACCCTTATCCCTTACTTATCGTAATATGATAGACAGATTATTTTTATCTAATCTAAACTTAACTAACGAAGACCGTTCAGCAAATATTATTGACAACATAATTAAATTCCTATTCAGGCGACCCACATGGACATATTCCCGACAAAGATGGCTCTGCAGCTAAAGATTCGCGAAGTGCGACAGAAACTGATGGCGCAGTCCAATCTCACGCCTCACTCCGAAGTCAATACGCCAACTAGTAAGTATTTCTGGATTTTGTATAATGGCCTACATAAAATGGTTATATAATTGGCGTGGTCACCTATACCACTCGGTTATCCGTGCAGTCAGTCAGTGTGTGAACTATCTTTGGTTGAATGACTGAAATAATTAACGAATTAGCCGGATTTTCGGGGACAACAGAAATAAAATTTCATAAAAATTGTTATTTTCAAAAGAACATTAATTTTTATTTCAGTAAATTCTCCAATCGCGTCCGCGCCCCTGCAGCCGACGTCTACGGCCAGTTAGCGATGCGGAATCACGATCTCCATCGTGGTGCAGAAGTGAACACGTAATAGAGATTTAGCTATAACACCATTTACATACACTTACCAAATATACGTCTAACGACCGAAAACTCAAACATCACATAATTTTAAGTCGTTCTCCAAATTCTTGAACGCAACTCAAAATCAAGTTGTTAAGTCTCTTGTTGTATTTGTCACTTTAAGGTGTAATGTAGTTTGACTTTTAAGATCGTCTTATGCTTGTCCCATGCGGGGATCGAACCCGCAGCAAGTTCCACAGTGGTAGTTAGCGTGGTGAAAGTTAAGTTTCTTTTGAGTACGCGGGTCAGTCTTATGTTGTCTCCGTCATTTCAAGATCTAGCAACAGGTAGATTTTTAAGAACTTAAAGTTGATTTTCCTTTGAGTTTACGGAAGTAAACGCCACTGTATTGTCAATTAAAGGTATTCCGTATGTATATAATTGTTAAGGAGTTTATAAATGAGAAGGAGTTTCTTTCGCTAAATTTCTATGACGTTCTTAACGATGGAGGTATGAACCGATCCGCAAAAATGATCGATAAATGCATAAGCATTTAAAACAGTGATTAGTATAATGTATAGCTACTCGTTTATAGTATTTTATTATTATCCAGATATACTTTTTTAATTAATAAAAGGTAAAAAAAATCTAAAAAATTAATCGGTAATATTAAGTCCGTGAGAATTGGCGATGCGTGGTCTAATTTGATTTAATTTGTATGTTTTATGTAAAATGTAGTTTTATCTGAAATAACAATGGTACTAATGGTTTGTTCCCTTTTCAATATATCTTAACCAATGTTGATACTGTAATTCTTGTAACGCACTAGGCAGTTCTACTGTAAGCCAACGCAGTACTCCTGGTTGGTTGATATGTCTAGCAGCCTAGTGCGTATTTATCTGTATAAATGAGAAAGACAGTCAAATGGTCATGAGATGTTCATATCTATAGTGTTTCATGTTACAATAATACAAAAAAAGTAAAAAAATAACAAAAAAATCCGACCTCTTTCATCACAGTAGGTACTTCTTTGAAGTCAGATTGTAAGCAATGTGGCTTTAAGGAATTAACCGAGGCGGCCATATTAACACGTTTTAAAATCGCAATGCGAGCCACGCACGTAACGATATACTTGCAGACTTACTACAGCAGACTTAGGTACGTATCTCAAAGAAGCATTTAACAGCAAAATTTGCACAATTATTGCTGTCATATTCCTTTTATAGGAATATAATTATAATATAACGATAATAAAACGGCGCACTCTGTTTTAACACTAATTTTACAATTTTAATTGTTCATACTAGTGTCTACAATTCATACTCGATGTGCGCGCTCTGTAGTTTACTTATGTTTTCTCTAAGAATTCAATACAAATAAGCTATTTGACAGCGATAGTTGTACATAATTTGCTGTCAAGTGCTTTTGTACGATACGTAAGTCTTCCGTAAACTTGCGCAGGTACTATATCTTTAAGTGTGTGGCTGGCATAATAGTTCAAGTAAAAAAAATAATGGAGCTAAGCAGTTAGACACTATTTTTTACAGCGGACTTTATAACGTTTTAGTATGGTCCCTGAGATCAATAGAAATATAAATATATTCGCTTTTAATTGGTTATATTACTAATCGATCATTTGTTTCATCGTTAAAAGCACATCGTCTTTATGGGCACGATCTCAATACTTATTTGTATATTTGTATTTAAGAACTTTTTGTTCTGGTGAATGCTGTGTGAGTGAGTGGTCTGTGTGGGACAAAATACACAAATACATTTATAATGAATGTCACGCGAATAACATTGAAAAATAACTTCAAAAACTAGTTGTTTATATCAGTATACATATACATGTGAATGTAAAGGAATTTTTCCTCTATTATTATACATTGTCATTATTTTTTTGTTGCCAGATAAAATAATATGTACGGTGTTACCACAAAACCGGGGATCGTGTTAAATCTGTTTCTGTCATAATAAAATAAAAGGTGAAAAAAAAAAATATAAATGCTACTTAACGATATACATACATCCTTGTGGCAACACCATTAATTAGTGTGCGAGTATTGATTCAATACAATGAAACCTTTTTACATCAAGTTAATTTCTTTTGAACGAATATTAAGAGGACTTTGTTGCAATATCATAATTGCTTTATTTGTAATACATTTTATATATTTTAGAAAGTTATATAAAAACATAGTATATTTATATTCCATACAAAAAGTATGATTCGTGTCGTTATCAAACGATATTTTTATTTCAATGTTGCCTTGACTCAATTAGACATTGAGCGAGTTGCGTGTTAGAATGTCTTATGGAAGTTAGTTTATAGTTGCGAATTAATTATTTGTTAACTGAGGTCTCTAAATACATTACTTTATCAATAAATATTTAACTTGTAGAACGACGAACTCCTAAGATAACAAAGATGGCGGCAATAACAGGATACAGGATATAAGTTTATCTTATACAACTAATAACAGAGATTATATCAAGGCTAAGACAGGCCTTTGACGAATGCATTTACAAGACAAAAATTTAATTCATAAATAGTAAATACATTATCTCTATCCGGGATATTATGTCTTAATATGAGAGACCTAATGTAGTGAGAGGGTGACGCGTGAACGTGTGTCATGGTTATGTGTGAGGTAGAAGCAAGGAACTTTGGTGCGAACTTATTCACAAGTGTTAAGTCTCTAATTATTTTGTATTGTTTTCTATTTATGTTGTGATGTTGGTCTTCCAAGTGTTTCGAGTTTATTTCATTTTAATAGATAATAATATCTACTTATTTAATTATTTTTAATTATGTACGTTGTACAGTGATTTATCATATTATTGTCGTGTGTTTTATGATAAAACCTTATGCCAGGTTTGTGTGAATCAGTGGAGTGACACAAATTGTAAACATTTTGAACGATTATTACACTTTCCGTCAGTAAGCGGTCGACGTAGCGATCCAGTTTTAAAAAATACTGCTATGGTTAACAAAAATAGCTCAAATCAGTAACGACATTAGATAAATCAATATTTATACGTTATAATCTCATTGTAAATATTAGTAGTATGGTATACTAGCACTAAGTATTCCTGGCTCTCAAAGTAATTAAGTTTTTATTTAGATAATACTAATTATATTATAGATAAAAAGATGAATATATAATTTATACATGTGAAATTTCGGCCAATACAAATGTTATGTATATCAAAATTGTATTTTTTAAATGATCTCTTCGGCGTTAATAGTATTTAGATAATTGCTTTAGGAGTCCGGAAGTGAAATGAATTTATTAAAAGTATAAAACTTAAGAGATATTTTCGCACGGTAAATATTGTATCTCGATAGGCAAGTAGACGGGGCCAGTACCAAAACCCGGCAGTTTGTTTTCAGTATAACTTCTCATATGTTATAGCATAAAAGTGATCTTATCGATTTGTACCTACTGTTGGCGCTGGCAACACACAAGCTAGCGGGCTCTGGTACGCTCTCCGCGTAGTCAATTCATCATAATCGTCATTGTTGTCAAACATTTTAACTCATAAATATAATAGAACTGTTGTTACCAGTTAGTAGTAATGTACACATATATTTTCGTCCCTAATTTGAATTAGTTATTCAAGACGCCGCCGGCGCCGTTGTCACCGGTGCTCATACTTAGTGACTACATTGTACCTTTGATTTGTATGTGCAGGATTGCAGGGTAATTAATTCAAAGTAAGGGCAAGCGATAGGCCTCTATTCTTAATCAGTGAAATTACTATACATTCGTCTCAGATACACATCATATAATGTAATATGACCGGTTATCCACTTTTACAGTATCATTAATGCCTGTTTCCTATATTGCAGACACGATTCGTTTAGCTAACTGACGTTAGAATTTTCTAAGCAAAACTAACAAAATAGGCATGTTTCCTAATTTTTTTTTAATGTCCGCCTGGTAGATTAATGAATTTTATTGGACACGTATTTTTTCTTTTTTCCTACAAACAAAAAATGTTCAAAATGCAGAGAACGCAAATTACACGTGACGTCACTCCTCGCTACAATTTTTACCAAGGCGTGGCGTCATAAGCCCCCACTCTGAAACTTTAAAGTGCTGTATCTTTGTAAGCTTTTATTGTTTTGATAAAAGAAAAAATACGTGTCTAATATTTTTTTATTATCTAACTGACGGACTAAATAGATTTTAACTTTTCATACCCAGGAAACATCCCTATTGTTACCTCCGTAAGCAAAAAGAATCGTGTCTTCAATACAGGAACCGGTTATAAATAAAATAAAAATATATTTACTAATGTATGTATCTTGTTGTCATCGAGAGTTTGTAAAAAACTGTTGATTACTCCTTCGAGCTTTTAGACACGAAACGATTTTGATTCGATTATTTTAACGAAATTAATGTATGTTCATTTTTAATCACTCGCACTACAGCATATATGTTTTCATAAAATTTCGTAATTCCTCTTGTATACACTCTGTTTAGAATGATAATTCAATATAATAATTAATACGTTACTAAAGTAAAAATTACGTAAAATCAGTTTTTGCATTTAGTTTGTCATACGATTATTAGAAAATGAAGAAATTTGTATGAAAGCATACATGGTGATTTTATTTACACACTTTGTTGCAATATCTTATAAATATATAAAAATAGAAGTTTTCCTTTACGGTTTATGATTGCGATGGTTTGTACTAAATGTTTCAATTTGTTTTTGAACTGTCCATATCTTTAAGTTTGTCTCTTGTTGAAGTAATTCTAGTTTGGATGATATGTTGAGTTTTGGGTGAATGTCTTTTTAGTGTGTTATAGTAATAACAAATATGAAAAATCTTAATGAGAATAACAAGCTGCATATTTCTAGTGCCTTATTGACTTTCAGAACTTGGTGACTACACAATGCGTCTGATATTGTGTTCTAGGTTTACGCTTCCTATTTAATTCTCAACTCTAGGCTTTGTCAGTCAATAATCAACGGATAATAGGCAGTTTTATTTTATTAGACTGAATTAACTATGTTGCTTAACAAGTTAAATGTTATATTTTAAGAAAAAATTAGCGATTATTTCGAAAGGACATTTTAAATAAAGCATTTCATATTCGTTATTTATTTCTTCTACATAAGCTATTAGTGTAATTGTTTAGTCAAAATGGTAAATGTAAATATCTTGTTTAGAAGATTTATTTAGATTTTAAGTGTTCAATTTAATGTATATTAGATTGAATTAGAAAAACAAAAACAATCATAAGAAAAAATGAATATCTCAATCAGTAACCACTTTTACATGAGCAAGTTTTTTAAATGTTTATGAATCCAACTATCGGACCAATAAGTGGCACTTTTAAATTTAGACATTGTAATCAGCAAACCAACAGTGAGCAGGTAATAGAGTACCAACCCATAGTGTTGTGGACAGTTTGTTCAAGCATATTGGATCATTGTATGAACTTATGTTAAAACATAAAAACCTCGAAAACATCCTTTGTATTTTATTTTATGGTACCCTGTCCTCTCTAAGTTTAAGATATGGTGTAACTGAACAATAAAGAAGAGAAATACAGGTATTTGTGATTAGCCACATTTGAAAGTCACAACTAAGCCTTTGTACCTAATATATTTTATATTGAATGTTGAATCAATGGCTACTTGGCACTCCTGCTTGGTTTTAATAATCATATGCATAAATAATTTTGTGGGTTTTGGGTGTGTGCAACACTCCAGAGATGATCCAGATCCCTGCTAATCCTTTTTTAAAAGAAAAGGTGTGATAATGTTAGGCAAACAGTGGTGTAATTAAATGAATGGTTTAAATTCTTAAAGCCATCCTTTTTTTGTATAAAAAAAAGTTTTCGCATTTTTTTTTTACTATTATTATATGGCATTTTTTGTTTACTTGGAGGAGGTATGAATAAATGTTGGTGGTAAATTGAATTAAACAATCTGGAAATTATTACATAATACACCTTCATACAAAGGATATTACTAAAATTAATATGTTAAACAAAAACAAGTTGAAAACAAACTATTTTATTAACTACAAATAACAATTATATAGCACTTTCCCTATCTACTTCAGGTGTAACATCTATTGCCTTTATTAACAAATCTGGTTTTTCTTGTTCTAACATTGATAGAGCAGCTTGAAGATTAACATTGAGACCAGGTTCTGATATAACCAGGAATTTTAATGCCGGCATTCGAATTAAGGCAAAAACACATCCTTCACATATATTACAACCACTTAAATCTAAATATTCCAGTGATTTCCCATTCTGACCTGCAATTCGGTCCAGACACCACACATCAACATGCTTGTTATTCTTTAAAGACAACCATTTTAGGAAATTGAGGTTCTTTAAATTTTCTAAACCCTCGTATCGGATGCCACCATACAGGAAATTTGTGCAGTCTATGGCTTCCACAAAATTGCCTTCTACAAAGTGATCGGGCAACTTCAGATTCGTAGCATCACCTGCAACCCATTCTTCTGAATCCTTTAATCTAAAACAAATAATATAAAGACATAATTTATAAGGCCATAAATATTAGTAACATTATCACGGTAAATTTTGTTTAAATAATGTTTACCTAACTGCGGCTTTCCTGTAAGTGAAAAAATGTAATGCAGCTAAATTTGAGCCAAGAGTAGCCACTCGATTAGCCAAGAACTTTTGATTTTCTATTTCTTGATATTCTTTCATTTCCTTCCACCAATCTTTTATTACTTGCATATTTAATTGTGGTATTTTTGACATAAAACTCAATATATCTGGGTTTGGATTTCTCTCTATAAACACAGAGAGTTTTGATCTGAATTCTCCATCCCGCTGAAGCCAAGGCCTCCTCCATTCAGGGTAGGGCTTTCCATGTATTATTCGTTCTTTTGGTCCCTCTTCATGACGCTGATAGATAGATTTTTCACAGTAATTGCGAGCAATGGAGTAAGCCGACCTATAGCATTTGGATCTCCAACTCAGAGACATTATTACTAATTTTGTTTAGAACCAGTTAATACATAACACGGAGCTTTACTTTAGAATATCGAAGACATTCTATGTAAGGTTAGATTCCTCCCGATTTGACAATTTACTTTTTTTTACGTTTGTTGATGTCATTCGTGACATTTGTTGAACAGTGTGAACATACCAAAAAATACATTTGAAAAATCGATTTCTATTTCAATATTTTTATATTTGTCCTAAGTACATAACTTTATGCACAAACACAAGATAGTATTTTTTGTACCTGAGTACCTAAAACTTAGTTACAATCAATGGCAGTCAGGCATTACAGTTAGGCAGTAGCAATAAATATGAAATCATAATCTAAATGGTTTGTGAAGCATAGGTACCTAAGTTTATATAGTTTTCTTACTTTTACTAAACAATAATTATTTCCACTATGTTCTATATTACTAATGGTGAACCAGTTTGGGTATTTTAAATTAAAGTCTGATTATATTTTCCGACCATGACTTATTAAATCTTAGATATAAAAATGAATTGCTGTCCGTTAGTCTCGCTAAAATTCGAGAACGGCTGGGCCGATTTAAATGATTCTTTTTGTTTTGTTTGCTAAAATACAGGGAAGGTTTAAACAAAAGGTAGGGTAGGGTAGGGTAGAGTAGATAGGGTAGTCAGTTGACGGGAGCGAAGCCGCGGGCACAGCTAGTATTTGATATTTTTTACCGTATATTTCTATCGTATTCTTTAATTAACTCTTGGTTCGTGCCCGAGTTCTGTCGGCTCTTATCTTTTCCAAATGTTTAGAGCACAGGACAAGTTCAAAAATTCCTGTACAGACAGAAGATGTCGTTGCAAATCGGCATTTGCTTAAAAAAAAAAAAAAAAAAAAAAAAAATGGTGTTTATTTTCGTACACATATTACAGAGACAATTTTAAAATGGAGATCTCCTTTTAAGCAAGGAGTTGCTTGTGTTAGGAGACTCCGCTCTTCCACTAATATGTGATAAGTAGGTAGGTACAAGAATAATCTTATTTAAAAATATAAAAACGTAACGTAACGGCGCACTTTTGTGTGATGAGTGAGAATGGGTGTGTGTGTCTGGTGTGGTGTCTGAGTTCTGTGTGTAAGGTGTGTGGGTTGTGTGGTACATAGGGTGGCCAGATAGAAACTTAGCATGTCCGGGACAATTCTAGGATAAAGGTATAGGGCCGCGGCCATAGTAAAAAAAACATGATAGATAGATATTAGATATGTATTTTAAAGAAAAATACAATTTATTTTCAAATAAGTACCTACTTTTATTATATATCAGTGGTCCATTTATCGTTAAAACCTGTGAACCTTTTCTTACTCGTTGATCGATACGATACGCGCTCATACGGCAGGCCAGCCGTATCATTCGTTGTTAGAAGGTATATTGTTATAAAAAACTAGTAGGATTTCGGAATCCGGGACAATAAGGTCTAATTACTGGACACGGGACCAGATGAAAAATTCCGGGACATTCCCGGATTTCCCGGCCATCTGGCAACCCTAGTGGTACAGCGTGTGAGATTTTTCTGTATGGTTAACTAAAATGGCTATTGACTCGACGCTACTAAAGTCTCAATTTCATCGTAGGATTTAGTCTTTACCCATTCCGTCACAAGTTTTTTACAGTCTCGAAGCTTCAGAGAGTAAATACTTATGCTTAATACATTAACAAATTAGTTTCTATTTATATAGTTTCGTCAACTGAGAATCTAATTTAGTTGATAAGTGTAGTGCTAATGTGTTTTTGGGTAATGTTTTTTACTAAATTAGGTAGGTCTATTAGAGCTTTTTTAATACAATACCTATGAAATCTTAACATCTAAAATAAAAGTAGGTAAAGTCTGTGCGGAAAGAGAATTTTAACTATAGTATCTGTGATGTTAAAAACAATGTTGCGTATTGTAATTATAGTGCGAATGTAACATCTGGATATTTATAATAATTTATGTTAGAACATAATATTAAATTATTTAAAACAAAACGGTTTACTTACACATATTCTCGGGATCGCCCGACTAGTTTCAGACTCAATACGAGTCCCTAATCATGAGCTGCCGCGGCGGCGGTGGAAGTCGCGAGTCGAACCGAGTCCTTTTGAGTCTGAAACTAGTCGGGCGATACCGAGAATATGCGTGAGTAAACTTATTTGTTCTAAATAATTATGAATACCTCACGAAAGTTATTAAACAAATTTAGAACATAATGTTCTCAGATGCCGTTTTGCCGTCATAGTGTTTTTATGGCACGATTTTAATATCACCTTTTCGTTAGTTCCATTTTACTTCACGACGGTTTTCTCTTCGCACAGACTCTAATATAACTAATGTCCACAAAATCCTAGGAAACACATGAATGAACCTACACGTAAGTGCTTGGTAGGTTTTTATTTCCCTCTGCGAATTTAATTATGCCGTCGGCACGTCTTGAACATAAAAGCTTGGGTAGTATTTTTACTGTTTTTTCTAGTTGAATTTTGTGCTATATATCGTATCACAGTGAAATTAAGGAATAAGGGTGTGTTTGTTTTGATTTCCGATGGTATCGGTCATTAGTTCTTATTGATGAGATACCCAATTATTTTGCAATAGCCATTTTTCTTTCGACTTTTTATATTTTTGCCTGCACTGGGTGCGAGTAGAGTGGTGCTGGCGTAAAATTTGGAAAGCGAGCTAGGAGACGACAGACACAATGCTAAGTCATAAAAAATAGGTGGATTGATTTGAGATTTTTAGCATATTAGTCATGTTACTTCTGTGTTATCGTTAGTATCGTCCTAAAGATAAAGATAAATTTATTTGTAAGAATATGGTACAGTTTAGAGGTGACAAAAATTTTTGATCCATGGTATTCTACTGTTTTCCGAGCTTAGCCCGCATAATTCAAATTTTCTTACGTTTTTTGTAATTTGCCGGACAGTTTCAGGCTTTTTTTTAACAAAATACGATTTAAATCATCAGCCTAACCCTTTAAGTTCATGCAATTCGATTTAAGGATATTTCATGACAAACTCATAAGTATCTAGGTAAAATATAAGTATTATAGTGAGAAATATATTAAAATCTATTATACACAAACAACCAGTTACAACAACCATTACATATAAACAGTAAGACAAAACATTAATTAAAAAAAAATAAAATTTCCACTCCGGTTTCTCATTTAAAAAATCATTTATCGTGTAAAAACATTTACCTACCTAAAACGTCACTAATAACATTATCTAACGTTTCTTGAGAAGTTATCTCTTTTATCTGAACCTCACGATATTTAATCAGATTGTATGTAACAACATAATAACACTTAGTGGATTAGATTTTAATCGAATCCAGATGATGTGTGGCGGTACTGGGTCGAGATTCGAGTGCAGTCGCTAACTTAGTGTGACACCACACTAATGGTGGAAGACGGTAAGTCGTTTATCTTGATTTAAGGCTGAGCTTTCACAGTATAGATATCGTGGAATTTTCATAATGACCTAAAATATATACATAACGATTTCGAGGTTTTGATACAGATCATGATCCAAATTAAACATTGTTTCGTCTTGCAGAAGAGACCCGTATTTTATAATGAATAGAAGGATTATCCGCGAGGCTATTAAACACCCTATTTTAAAAAAAAAACGATGACTGGGAGATATCACCTGCTTGGGATCCAATTGTACACAAAACCAATAGCAAGTATTGCAACACCTCAAGAAACCGTGAGCATATTGCGTAGGTCGGAATATAAATAATTTGGAAAATGTGAAGGTAGAACGCGCAAAACGATCTGTCAAGACGAACACTACCTCAGTCTACCCGTGACCATGACACCGAGCAACTGGCAAAGGTGTCGAAACGTCGGGAACCTTAAAACTAAACCTATAAATCGCGATAAAATCCGTAAAAACAGTTTTATTTCAAAGTGTATACTTGCGTAAGCCTCGGAAATCATTATCTAAAGTTTTACGTTAACATTTGATCGACTTAAGTTCACCACGTTAGAACTTTAGCACCAGATGTTAAGTAATGTTCTTTATTAAAGACTTTGCGGGATCTTTCAAAGTTTGGAACTTTTTGGTACAAAAACATTTTATAACTTAGCGTGGTAATTGTACTGAACAAAGTGTGCTCAAATTAAAATCGTACCCTCGTAATTGTACATTTCGTCGCTCAATTTCGCCCAAGCGTACCTCTAATGTGTCAGGGTAACGTTGGTAAGTACTACTTAACTTCGGTTTAATTCCTGGAACAGTTTGCCACACAGTGGTATCACATAGGTGGTAACACTTTGACATTGACAGCACTTTTTGTGACGTTAGGAAAAGAACTCGTTTTGCGTTCGTGTGTATATTATTCGCCATCCTATGGAATCTTACCTTTAGAAATCGGGGTATTTGATTATAAACCATCGAAAAAAGATATTATTATGCAAAGGTTACCTACCTATATGGTCTCAATAAAATTTCATGCAAATTCTTTCTCTATTTGAGAAAAAGTAAGTTATGTATAATTTTCATTTACTTTGTGACATAGACTGTACTATTATTGACTCAGGAAAAGAGGTCGTTTTTCTTTCGTGTGTTTATTATTCGACATCCCAACATTAAACTAATATGAATGTTTGTATAACCAAGGGAATAAATCAAGGAAGAAATTTGATTATAAAATAACCAATAAAAAAATATTATACAAAGGGTATTTACTTATATTAAGCCTACATAATTCCAATAAAAATACATAAAAAAAACTTTTAATAATCGAGAAAAAGTAATTTATGTGAACTTTTCATTTAGGTACTTTGAAGTTCGTATTTTGTACATTTATTTGTAAGCACTAGTTACGGTATTTTTAAAAGGCATTGTTTCTGGAGACTTGCCTTCGGCTACACACCACGAAAGTCGCGTTAGTTCACAGTGGTTCCCAGGTCACACGAGCGAGTCACAGATTGCCACCGTGTGGCGTGTGTGTTAATTCGATTGTTCTCAAAGTAATGAACCAAGGCCGAGTAGTAGTTACTAAGATTTTAATCCAATTTTGTTTTATCCGCGGAAGAACAGGCACAGTTGTGCTAATTGGAATAGTTTCTAAAGAATAATGTAATAACTTTAACTTTATTGTGATTGCGAAAATTGATGAAAAACTAGTTACGAAGTTTAATAATATGATCAGCGAAGTGGAAAATCTAGCTAAAACAATATTATAAAGATATTGATTTAATAGATAAATACTTACTTGAATTTTCTTATTGAATTCTGTGCCTCGAAAAGTGCGTTGAGCCGTTGGACCCCGACTGTCAACATTGATATTTGACAGTCATTTTGATGACTACTACTATGGGATACTGTGTTACCCAGTAAAATGTCTTATGGGGGTCGGATAGGCAGTCGCTCCATGTAAAATACGGTATTCAGCTGAATCCGGTAAGACTGGACCCGACCCGAACATAGCTTGGAAAAAGGCTAGGCAGAAGAAGAAGATACTTACTTGAATTTAGCGTAATTTAAGTTGAATAAGCTCCTACGTCGCTTGAATATTGGCGTAATAACAAATAAAACTTCATTGGACTATCTAACTTCCTTTTCCGAACGTAGTCAATTAGGCAATCTATAGGTACAGATTTAATTTGCCTACAGAGAGATATTATAACTTACTGTAAAAAAATGTTTTTGTATATATTTGAGCATTATTTTAGGATCATAATTTACTTAATTCATTATTTAAAAAGTCAGAGCCTTTTATTATTTTGGTAGCGTAGGCACATTTTAGATTACAATTTAAATCCAATTGTTTATTCAATAAGGCGCGTATTCTGTTTCATATGTAGGCTGAATCAAATATCTTTGTTATTTTCATTAAGGGGAAATTGGTTCGCAAAAATTGTTGCTATTCGATGATTGTTGGCATTCGACTCACGTCGGCATGCTTTTTGCGAATCAGTTCGACAAACATTTAAATTGTTCGCCAAATTACTAGAAGCTGGTTCCGCAATACTATTGTTACAATATCGAATGACTATGTCGTAGTCGAACGTATTTTAAATCTACATGTCCGCCATTAATTGTGTGTTTGCTTGTGCTACCTGTGTGGTCGTTAGTCAGTTTATTTTTGTGTGGTATTCGCTTATTTTTACCTTTATTTATGAAAGATTATTTAAATGAAGAGAGCGAATAAAAGAACGAAAAATATAAGGAATTGTTGCTATTCTACAAGATTTTAATTAACTGCCAATGTTTGGGTCAAATCTTGCAAGCTAAATTAGAACCACTTCTAGACATCCAATTAAAATTAAATATTGTATTGTCACAATATTATGGTACTTTGAAGCTGGTCTGATGGGTCCGGAAGGCGGCGATAGAAACTGCGTAATGAAACCACGTAATTTCATCGTGTTAAGCCTTATTTGATTTGTCTTCACTAGTACTGAGATTCTAGTTAATTTAAAAGCTTGTGAAAAAATTTTTTTTTTAATAAAAGCTTATTGAAATTCAACATATTATGGAGAAAGTGATCTCAGCGTGAAAACATGTACTGCTTAGACGTAAGACAGTTACACGCCGGTATTATTATCTATCTGTATATCTGTTTTAAATATACGATGGTTCTAAGGTTAATCATAATGAATCTTGTGAATGAATCTTTGACACAACTACTATAATGATGGGCCACTAATCATAGCATTCCAGATTAAATAGTGAATATCGATAAAGTATTCAACTGTACAACATGTCTGCGACAACGCCGGCAATAACATTGTGTGATAAACCACCCAATCATCGTAACTCGAGCAAACAAATGTCTAATACAATAGCTGTCAACTTGTAACATGTAACAAGTATCATAGTACAGAATACGAAGGACCCATCTACATAAGCAGATCACAAACTAGCCACGACATTTCCGTGCCGTTTGCCGCCAAACGCATGGACATGATTAAGCTAGCATTATTGTGTCTTCAGAAGCATATTTCAGTCGGTTGGGCATTA
Source organism: Diachrysia chrysitis (assembly GCA_932294365.1). Classification (NCBI taxonomy): domain Eukaryota; kingdom Metazoa; phylum Arthropoda; class Insecta; order Lepidoptera; family Noctuidae; genus Diachrysia; species Diachrysia chrysitis. The sequence continues at coordinate 4,778,157 of OW028662.1, read as the reverse complement.
TTCGCACAGTTGGAAGCGAGCCAGGCTTCTCGTGATGTATGTCTGGGTTACTTCCGGCCTATTAATCATAATTCAATAATGTCGGCCAATGAATTGCCCGTTTTCGGCTCTCATGCCGTTTTAAGAGAGGATACGCTTTGTAAAAGTCGTTTTTCCGAGGAAACTTTGTGGGAATTTACGTAAGTGTCGTACAAATTTATGTTAAGTACTTAGCTAGCTTTTTGGCTACTATTTTGTACATATTTCTACAGTTCTGATTATTTTTAGATTAAAATATATCATTGCTCATTCTGTTGTATCTTAGATTAGAGTAAACATAGGTAAGCATAGAGTAGCCTCTTATGCCGTGCGAAAACACATTTTTAGCTAAATGTACTACGCCCGTTTACTGATTTTACTGATTTAAGTAATTGTCCGTGCGACGACAGACGTTTATGTTTCATATCCAAGGTTTCGATATTTTATGGTAATATTAGGTTTAGGGATAATTTTAATAATACAGTGCGCTCTGTTTTGACACTAATTTTACGATTTTACATGTTCATACTAGTGCCAACAATTCATAAGTACTCGATATGTGCGCTTAATAGTTTACTTATTTATTTCTAGGTTGTATCTGCAATTTCTTAGATTACATTCTTTAAACAAAATTAACTCAGAATTACAACAATTCGAATGGAATCTGCTTCGCTAACTGTTCTCTAAATTAATTTGTGTCGTTGAACGTGTTGTAGTAATTATCGGCTGGTCTGGTTGCCATTGTTTTTGTTTAATTGAATCAGCCGGTCGATCTCGGTGATAAGGGAGGCCTTGTACCAGGAAATGTTTGGGGTACGAGTTAGTATAGCGGGAACTAGTTGTTTGTTTACTGTTAAAACTGTTGATTGCCGTTGTTTTGTTGTATGTCGTGATTTCTGTTTTCCTGGTACCTATGTCTTGGTTTACATATGTCAGTTTACGAATATGAATTTAGAAATATGTTTTCATATTATTTGGTGTTGCTCAGATCATGTACAGACTTACGTGTTGCTGTTGGGTTACCCGTTGATAAATTCTTTTCTAGCTTTTTACGAGCAGCTCCGCCCGAATGGATTTCGGTTATCGAGGCAAAAAGTATCCTGTGTCCTTTCTGAGGCTCTAGATTAACTGTGTACCATATTTCATTTAAATCGGTTCAGTAGTTTTGGCGTGAAAGTGTGACAGACAGACACAGAGTTACTTTCGCATTTATAATTTTAGTAAAGTTGTTAGTGTAAAAAACCTGAAGCTGAACAAAAATGTGTAAACAGCATTTTTTTTTCTGTGAACAGATGTTTTAGTTTTTTTTTCTTTATAAAAGTGACTCCCACATTAAGGAATTGAATCCTTGTGTCGCGGGGTTTTCACATGCACAAAGAACACCCAGACTTGGAACAAGCATTTGTGAATCACACAAATGGTTGTCCCAAGCGAGGATCAAGCCCGCAGCACAGCACGCACAATGGTAGACATGGTAACTTATACCACTCGTCTGTCCGTGTACTCCGATCATCATGTAGGTACTGTCCGAACATCAATGTATTTAGTTAATTCCATTACTTTACAAAATAAATAAAATATATTTTATGGAGTAAAATGAAAAGGGTACTATTTTTATACGTTTATGTACCTTGTATACCCCATCCCCAGACCTCGTAAGTAGGTATTATCTACAGGCTGTAAATCACGGACAAAAAGGACGCCAATTTTTCACCAGGGATACAATAGTTTCTATATTAAATCTGGGTAAACATTCGACATAAATATCATCCCTTATCCATTAATCTTGGTTCTTTATGAACGCCAATCTGCTGATCTACTCGTCCGAAACTAATAAACAACGTTTTATACTTTTTTATTTTATTAAAAGGAAATTAAACGAGTAATGGCTGCGCGGAATTAAGTTATCTCTTTTTATTACTTGAACGTGAATGAATGTTTCATTATATTTTTAATTATTCTATAGTTTTTATTAATTTTTGATTTTTAAACGGTTTTTTAGACTATGCTTTTTGAGGCTTTAAGGCTTTAAGGTTTTTTAATACTTTTAACTGTATGTTAATTTATTACTCCAGTTGATAAGTTTTATCAATTAAATGTTAATTAGGTCTACGGACTCTTGATGTTATAAACAAATCAACCTTTTATGTCAATGCCATTAAAAAATACAAGTTTTCGGGTACTTCCCAAAATCACGAAATTTGGCATGTTGCTGGGTCTAACGTTACAAGTAAAGAAAAAAAAAAAAATTGTATTTCAGTAATATAAAAAATACGTTTTGCGATTACAAACTTATATTTACAGTAGGAAATTTGATAGTAATAGGTACATCGATGTAATAGAGCACTTTTGGAGAATAACCGTAAAGTTTAGCAAATTTGTACGGAAACCTCGGTACGCGGTTCAGACTCGCACTCGTCCGGTTTTTTCTTATTACCACTACCAAAAAGTAACGCATATGCAATGTTGAAACTTGAAATTTAAACGAATGATGGTATTTTCGACTACTCCTGGGCCTCTAGAATGAAAAAAAGGCTTCCTAGCGCTCTAACGAGCCAAAACGATGACAAAAATGATACGTGAACATTTTACGAAACATGTCAGCTGAATTTAACAAAATCAAGCTCCCGTCTTGTATAGTCGTAAAACATGTAACTTACAACACATCTCATCTCTGTAACACGACACTAATACCACCTCGCGGGCTCGCAAACTTTAAAATGAGCCATTTCAAAACAATATCTGACGGAGATTTCCCAACGGCCGTAACTTCATATGTTCCAAACACCTCGAAAATACAAAAACTATGAGAGGTGCGAAATATGTAAAATACGATATCGACGCTTCATCGCTTTAAAAGCTGACGAAAATAAACTGTGCAGAAAATGTCTAGACAGCCCCTTACTTACGGTATATAACTTTTTTCTCCGATAACTTGGTTACGGTGCCTAAATAATTTTTGCGGCGTAGACTGAACGTTGCTACGGCGTAGATCAGGGGCTACGCTGTAGTCAAGTATCAGTGATTGAGATATCCGATATACTCTTTGTAAATTCAGAAAACGTTTTAAATGATATATGTTTAGAAAATTCTACATTTATGAGAATCTGTTTACCTTAGAGAGAAAAAAAGTAAACTATGGAGCTCGCATATCAAGTATGAACTAGGGACTATTATGTACAAGTAAAATCGTAAAATATGTGTCAAAACAGAGAGCACCGCTTTTTTTAAACCATCTTAAAACCTAATACTTCGATAATAATATCCGAACCATCGATATTTTCGCATAAAAGCCTGTCGTCGTACGGAAAATCATTTAAATCAGAAAACGAGCGTAGTAAATTTAGCTAAAAATTTGGTTACGCTCGGCACAAGAAGTTACTAGCGATGCGCGCGCTCTATGCTTGTCTATGCTTTCTCTAAATCTAAAGTATAAACTTTCATAATGGTGATTTGGTTGTGTGGTTTGAATATTTATAGTAGCTGCCTACTTTAACTAGATGTAGTTACGCTAAGATGTAATTCACTATGTTCTATAAATAATATACAATCTGATTGCGGAAATACCATCGAAAAATAAAGATATCCCAAGGTTACATAAGCTAAATATTCTACTTATATTTCACTAGCTGTCCCCCGCGACTTTGTCCGCGTGTTTTAATTTCAACGGTTTTTCATTTTTGCAACATTTATTTATTTATGTCTACTCTTTTTGGTCGCAGCGAACTTAAAGCCTTCCTCAATAAATGGGCTAGCCAACACTGAAAGAATTTTTCCAATCGGGCCGGTAGTTCCTGCGATTAGCGCGTTCAAACAAACAAACAAACTTTTCCGCTTAATATATTAATAAATAGATTAACATTAGGGTAAGTTATAAATATACATAAAACAGTGTTTATAAAATCAGGCTTCGTATGTACGCTATACAAATTGTGTTTGATAATATTTCGAGCAGCTCAACTTCGAGTTGAATCGAACTCCAAGTTAGTCCAAGTTAGGGGACGCTTCACTTGCTGTGTGTCTTATATATTGAAAATATTTTATGAATCTGTTTACTTTGCTACAGGAAGAGATTTTGTAGATTATAAACATAATTTAATGTATTATTTTAAGTATTAAAAATTTTAGTTGTACCATTATGTAATTTAATATTTTGTGTTTTGAAATACACGCTGTTATTATGCAAGTATTACTATAGTCTATTTAAATTCTTGTGCTTATTAATGTTATTTTCACTTAAACAAACATCAACTATATACAAGTCTAAATAAAATTCATTTTAGACTGACTAATGCTGTGGAAACGCAAACTGAACCGTATATGTAAGCATTAAGGTTATTTTTCCTAAAACTCGAGTTTGTTTACATGATTCGCATATAAATTGCGGACGCAGTATAGGTTCGGCTCTGGGTATTTATATTTTAATGTTACGAATAGCAAAAGTTCTTTTATAGTATGGTTGTCAAAAGTATGTCTTATTATCTGTCTGAAGAAAAGTATGTATTTTTATCTCTTTCTTGATTATGTCTCTTTAACTTCAAAAACTCTAGCTTCAAAAACGTTAGGTATACATTTTAATTTCATGCTACCTAAGATCGTTTACTATTTTGTAAAATAATCACATTTCATTACTAGCATACCAATCATAAAACACTTTGTTTTTATATCGCAGAAATAAAAGTCGGTTTTCAACTTAAATGACCCTTAATGACGGAGAGAGATTACCACCGTATTACCATTGCTCAAAGCATTCGCCGAAAACACTCTTTATTACGGAGTTTATGTTGAAATCTAGTAAATTGCCAGTAATGTTATATAATTAAAACTACGTTACTTTTTTGTTTATTAAAATAGAAGAAATAGGGATAAGTAGTTTGTTTTATGTTAGTACATTAACCCATTGATTGTGACTTGTACGTCGTTGAACTAGTGTTTAAAGATCGTTTATCATCAAACTTCTTCATACAAGAGTAGACTCTAAACACAATGAAAAAGGGTTCAAATCAAGTGGAGGTAGTGCCGCTCGGGGTTTGACTGAGATTTGGCTGTGACGTCGTGCGCGGTGACCGGTTGCCGCTTGGGTACATGTGGGTTAAATATCTAATGTATAAAATTCTCGTGTCACAGTTTTCGTTGCCATACTCCTCCGAAACGGCTTGACCGATTTTGATGAAATTTTTTGTGCTTATCCGGTATCTATGAGAATCGGCCAACATCTATTTTTCATCCCCCTAAATGTTAGGGGTAGTCCACCCCTAATTTTTTTTTTATATTTTAGACAAAATATGGCAAAACAACGTTTGCCGGGTCAGCTAGTTACACTATAAAAAAAAAAACAATAGTTGTGTTAAAAACTACGGCACACAAATATATAATCGTAAGTTACTGTTACTTTTGTCGCCGTTAAAAAAAATCTTCGTGTTAGGGATGTTCTATAATAATGAAACTGACAACAATTTTCGTTTTAATCTAAACTTTATATTAAAACGAATTAATCCGCAGCACGCCTCGTTTTAAGTCACCTTTTGACGGCTTTTGAACAGCATAAACCATTCCTTTATGCGTGTTAAAGGTGGTAAGTATATAATGCGTTCGAAATTTATTTCCCAAAAATGTAAACAATAAATAAATAAATAAATAATATCTTGGGACATCTTCACACACGGTCATCTAATCCCAAACTAGGCAGAGCCTGTGCTATGGCAACCAGACAACTGATAAACATACTTATATATTTCTAAATACATACATATTATAGATAAATTACACCCAGACACAGAACAAATGATCGTGCTCATCGCACAAAGATTCGTCCTGGGTGGGAATCGAACCCACGACCTCCGGTTTAGCAGTCAGGGTCACTAACCACTAGACCAACAGGCCCGTCAAAAACAAACACGAGATTTAGGAAAAGCAACTGTAATGCTTAAATACAACGTACACATTGCGCTATAAACTTCATATTTCTATGACTTTTTTTAAAAGTCTAGTACTGTTAAGTCTAAAATGAACTTTATTTACACAAGTATAAAGTTGTTGTTTGCTAAAATAAAAATATCATCATTTGGCTCAATTTAAACATGCCATAGTTAAGTATTTTATTTTATATAGTTTAATATAAGAGTCTACCTATTTACCTAACTCTACTACTTTAACCGATTTTTTTAACCTTACTACTTTAAAAATACTCCTTATATTCAATATTCTTGCTTCATAATTTCAATTAAAATTCCATAAATACCCAAGAAACTGTGCATCAGGTGTTTGTTAATAACTTATTACAACATGGTAGCGTCTCCAACATTAACAAGCTTAATTCAATTTTGATTGGAACTAGGTAATTGAAAGTGGCGTAATGCCAGTAATATTAAGGCTGGGAACGTATATGTGCTGTATATTTAATTCCCGATGCAAGAGAAGGTCTGTGGCATCGTAGCTCCTTAACGAATTGACCGTTATTGATGCGGTTTTTATTTGTTAGAAATCCGATGTCATCGATATGATTCTTACCTTTAATTTATGAAGATCTGTTGAGAGTCTTTTCTTAAATTTAAGTAAGAATGAGGTCGGTGGATTTTGAGTTTTTAACTAATTTCAAAAGGATGAGTTTCTTAATTCGATGTTTATTTTTTGTATGTTTGGTACGCGATATCTCCGGCAATTGTGGTACGATTTCAAAAAATACTTTTGTCTTCTATAGGGTACAATTTCATTGAAGTCGTCCTTCTTTATATTTATGTGAAATCAACTATAATTAATAGTTATTTGAGCTACGTTTACAATGGCGGCGAGATAAATGTGTGACACTTAGTTGACTGTTCACATTTCGTTACTTTGTTAGTTCAGATAGTGTCTGTTTGACGGGCCTGTTGGTCTAGTGGTTAGTGACCTTGACTGCTAAACTAGAGGTCGATTTGATTTCGATTCCCACGGAGGACAAATCTTTGTGTGATGAGCACGATCATTTGTTCTGTGTCTGGGTGTAATTTATCTATAATATGTATGTATTTAGAAATATATAAATATGTTTATCAGTTGTCTGGTTGCCATAATGCAGGCTCTGCCTAGAGTGGCATTAGATGCCAGTGTGTGAGCTGTTCAAAAAAAAAATTGTGTCTGTATCTCGCGATAAATGTCCAACACTTGTGTTCGCTTACTCTCGGTGTGGTAAACTAAGTGTCTTGTGTATAGAGTCGCTGAATAAACGTTACATTAACGCGTGAAGTGTAGGTACTACTATTGTTAAGAACTCGGCTGTATTTCTTCCAACAGAATATAATAATATAATATAATATGTTGGGACATCTCACACACGGTCATCTGATCCCAAACTAGGCAGAGCCTGTGCTATGGCAACCAGACAACTGATAAACATACTTATATATTTCTAAATACATACATATTATAGATAAATGAAGAATAAAGAGCATTTGCCTTACACGTGTAACTAGTTTTGTGAAAGACATGTGTAGATCATAAATATCAGAAACGAAGGGAGTATGCGGCCAAAGAGGATTCTGAAATTTATTTGTATGAGGAAAATAGTCATAAAAATCCCATTTATATATAAATAAAATCATTTAGAGAAAACAGGACTAAAATATCATTACTATTATTATTTATTTAAATTAAGATTTGAAATTAATATGAAAGTTTGTCAATAGTTATTGTCATAATAGCCATGCGAAAGTTAAGTTTCTTAATCTAATCTTAAATTCTTAAATGTCGTGTGTAATCAACAATATACTAAATTAGTTATAACTAGGCTATTGTAACAAAAGTAGCTCTATTGTTAGGGGAAACTACTTACTCCCGAGGAATATGAAAAATAGGTATTCAAAGAAAGAAAGAATTAGAAGAAGATATATTGTCGTTGCTCACCTCCTACCTAACGCCGTAAAGTGCTTAAGAGACTACTGCAGCCTGGGTGAATTTCTTACAAAATTGTTGACCAAAGGCGTTTCGTATTCCGCTGTTTATATCTCAAAAACTGGACTGATTCAAGTAATTTTTGCATCAAAATTTAGAGGAAACGTACATCTATGCTTCTATCATTTCATTTTATTTGTTAAAATCCTATCAAATTTGTCTGATAGTCGTCAGAATTCAAGGGTAAAAAATGGCATTTCTGGAGGGTAATATTTCTTTAAGTCATTATGTTTTGAAAAACAACCTAGATCTTTTTTAATTATTTAAAACAAAACGGTTTACTCACGTATATTCTCGGGATCGCCCGACTAGTTTCAGACTCAATAGGAGTCCCTAATCATGAGCATGAACACTCCTCACGATAGTTATTATACAAATCTAGATCTTTTGGGAAAGAATCATTACTGTGAAGCATTTGCTACGAAGAAAATAGCGGAATACGTTTGTATGTAGTCCAGTCGCGTCCCCTCTTAAGGGGTCAAAAGGAAAGACAAACTTAACATTAAACATTATCTATACTATATCTATACTAATATTATAAAGCTGAAGAGTTTGTTTGTTTGTTTGTTTATTTGTTTGTTTGAACGCGCTAATCTCAGGAACTACTGTTTCGAATTGAAAAATTCTTTTTGTATTGGATAGTCCGTTTATTGAGCAAGGCTATAGGCTATATAACATCACGCTACGACCAATAGGAGCGGAGCATAAATGAAAAATGTTGCAAAAATGAAAAACCGTTGAAACTAAAACACGCGAACAAAGTCGCGGGGGACAGCTAGTTACTATATAATATTATAAAGCTGAAGAGTTTGTTTGTTTGAACGCGCTAATCTGAGGAACTACTGGTTCGAATTGAAAAATTCTTTTTGTATTGGATAGTCCGTTTATTGAGGACGGCTATAGGTTATATAACATCACGCTACGACCAATAGGAGCGGAGCATAAATGAAAAATGTTGCAAAAATGAAAAACCTTTGAAACTAAAACACGCGAACAAAGTCGCGGGGGACAGCTAGTGTAACTATAACAGAGTACATCAAACCAATTCATTGTATTTAACTGTTCGGAAATATGTGCAAATCCAATTACACAACTAAACTAACAAAACAACTTGCTCTGTTTATTAACTCGTAGGTACTAATAAAAACATTTGTAAAGGAACTTTTTCAATAAAATCAGTTCGATACTTCCAGACCATTGAATTGTTATTGAAACGATTGTATCGGCATAATAAGCTGGCGATATCTACCTAGATATTTGTTGAGAGGTTTCATTGATATGAATCTAAGTAATTTATTATCAATACTGCACGGATAGCGGAGTGGTATACTGTCACCACGCCAATTACCTCTGTGCGCGACGTGCCGCGGGTTCGATCCCCGCATGGGACAAGCATTTGTGTAACCCACAAATGCTTGTTTCAAATCTGGGTGTTCTTTGTGCATGTGATTTGAATGTTTGTGAAACCCCCGCGACACAAGGATTAAATTCCTTAGTGCGGGAGTTGTTTTTTTAAAAAGAGAAGAAAAGAAAGAAAAAGAATAATTATTTAAAACAAAACGGTTTATTCACGTATATTCTCGGGATCGCCCGACTAGTTTCAGACTCAATAGGAGTTCCTAATCATGAGCTGACGCGGCGGCGGTGGTGTTGCGAGTCGAACTGATGTTGAATTTATTATCTAGAGTAATTATATAGGCTTTTCCATTATTCTTCATAATTATATAGATTTATATCTTTAGCAGACGTATTAATAAATAAAATGTGTACAACATCACATACATTGCTCCGAACCAAATGTAAGTAACCTATAGCATTTGTGTTATGGAATCAGAGGCAACGAAGGTACCACAATAACCCAGACCCGAGATAATGTACAACTTAGAGAAGTGGTTATCTATATTGGCCTATCTTGAGATCGAACTCGGGACCTCAGAGCTAACGACAACTTAAAAACCGGTGTGTAAGCCACTTAACCACGGAGTTTGTCAAAATTTCGACGAAGGTCCTCAAGTTAAAAATAAACTGATGAAAATGAAGTACGAATGTAGATAAAATAGATTTGGTAAGAATGTAGGTCATAATGGTCATGCCAGTTTTAATACAGATATCTTACATTCGTATCTTTAACTATGTTCCACAAGTACCTATTCCTCTAATTCATAGTACCTACCTACTGCGAGGCGAGTACCAACAAATAATTAATTAATTTAAATTTTCACTATGCTAGAAGATTACGTAGCAACTCAACTCTGTCAATTTAATTTTAATTCCGGCAGTGCCGTGGTCTGAATTTGTTAAACATGCACTGAAGAAATATCACCATTTTAACACGAGCTTTCCTCTTTAACATAATGTTCCTAACAGGTCTTAACTGTATTGTTTAGAAGGGAAGAGAAAGGTCAACTTATAGTGGTTAATAGTGAAGGTATTTGGCGCAGACAATGTTGGTATCCTTGCGACAGCTGCATTCTAGAAAAACATAAGCCTTTATATACTATTTTCATGATTATTACAGTATTAAAACTTTAGTTGGTCGTTGTTTTAAGTGTCTGTATATAAGAGTTTTTGGAACTAAAGATATGTTATGTTTTGTTTGTTTGTTTAGAGATGTTTATAGATTAAAGATGACTCAAAATTTTATACAAAGACAATATAATACTTGCAATAAGTACATATAATTTATTATTCATTATGTTTAATCTGTTACGTGTACAATAAAGAATTAAGAATAATAATATTATGTAACGGGAATTAGCGCGAACATGTATAAATACCTTTACGCTTAACAAACAGCGCGTTTAACTAACATGTACCGCTATAATATAAAAGTTAATGAAAAATATTAAGAAATATCTGCTTCGACATTTTTATGAGAGATTATACATAAAAAAAAACACCACTGTTATGGTTGTAACCCCTTAAATATATACCTAATTAAATGCAATATTCGGTAAGGTAATTTTAACTAATTTTAAGTTGATGGCAACTTGTGTAAATTCTAGCAAACTATCGGATAATAAAAAGAGTAAAATGTTAAATACGTCATAATAAATATTTTAGCTAGAAGTTTGAATATAAATAATTGGCTGTTTATTTGGCGACAGGCTAATGATTTAATAATTAATACAGTTTAAACATTTAACTGTTGAATGAACGAATCTATTAAATAGCAATTTATTTCAATGTTTTATGTGACAACGTGACATCTATTAACCTTAATTTTGAGTGTAAATTAATGACCCGCACATTTTTATAGTGATAATTAAATATTGTAATTATACAATACAAATAGAGTTGTAAAAACCAGCCAAGTGCGAGTCGGACTCGCGCATGAAGCATTCCGTACCATTTTATGGTCGCCCCTTTTATTTTTTACTAGCTGTCCCCCGCGACTTTGTTCGCGTGTTATAGTTTCATTGGTTTTTCATTTTTGCAACATTTTTCATTTATGCTCCGCTCCTTTTGGTCGTAGCGTGATGTTATATAGCCTATAGCCTTCCTCAATAAACGGACTATCCAATACAAAAAGAATTTTTCAATTCGAACCAGTAGTTCCTGAGATTAGCGCGTTCAAACAAACAAACAAACAAACTCTTCAGCTTTATAATATTAGTATAGATATATTTTTATTTGGTAGATGTAATAGCGGCAATAGAAATACACGTTCTGTGAAAATTTGAACTATCTATCTATTAAGGTTCGTGAGATACAGCCAGCTGATAGACAGACGGATGGATAGATGCATAGCGTAGGCTTAGTAATAGGCTCTCGTTCGCACTCTTCAGGTACAGAACCGTAAAAAAATAAAGCATTTTGATTTTTAAGCAATTTCATAATTTAATATTCGCAATTTTAACTTTTAACAATTTACATGAGTTTTAAAGTATATGTATATACTTAGGTATACCTATATAAGATTGATAATAATTTAACAGTAAGTAAAACTGGCATTATGTACTTACCAAATTTAAATACGATAACATTTGTCACAGTAACCAGAATAAGGAAAGAGTTAGCCCACATTCTGACTTGTTTGTTTCAAAGAGTCTGTGACAGTGAAACTCAAAGTTTGCACAGCTTTGGAGTTTATCCAAAACATATGAAGTTTCGGAAATTGAATATTTTCCAGCTTTTGTTATTGTGTTTATTTGTTTTTGTTTGTTTCTTTTGTAAAAGTTGATTGGCGTATTAGCTGAGTGCTACAACTTTAACAATAAGATTGTAATGTCTGCTTTCTAGAGATCAAGAATTCCTACTTCTTTAGGCATTATTTCGCATCATTTATTTTCATCGTACTATGCATCAAAGCTCTTCTATTTTAGTTTTCACGAAGAGAAAGTTCCAAGTGTGGTATACACTTGGTATCGACCTTAGATATACACGCCATGACATAATTTTGAACGTTTACTTTAGAAGAAGGTAGTGAAAGCGCCACGTTACGAAATTAAAAGTCCTTCAACTTTCAACAAAATATTTTTTTAAACAGTAGATAATATATCTATACTAATATTATAAAGCTGAAGAGTTTGTTTGTTTGTTTGAACGCGCTAATCTCAGGAACTACTGGTTCGAATTGAAAAATTCTTTTTGTATTGGATAGTCCGTTTATTGAGGAAGACTATAGGCTATATAACATCACGCTACGACCAATAGGAGCGGAGCATAAATGAAAAATGTTGCAACAATGAAAAACCATTGAAACTAAAACACGCGAACGAAGTCGCGGGGGACAGCTAGTACATAGATAAGTATAAAGTGCGCGCACCACTAGTAGCCCGCTATGCCAAGCGTAAGCAAATTTTTAGCTGTAAGTACTGATTTATGCGATTTTCCGTGCGACGACAGACGATGGTTTCGTGATTATTAATGTTAATATTAGGTTTTGAGATTGTTTTAATAAAACGGCGCGCTGTATTTTGTCATAAATTTTACGATTTTACTAGTGCCCACCGTTCATACTTGTATGTCGCACTCTATAGTTTACTCTAAGATAATTTTGGTTCTGACAGCTAATCTTTATTTATGGTTTCTATTTATTTAAAACAATAAATCCATTGACCAAAAAGTCTTGATACCATTCATCGATCACTAGCTTCGTGACGTCACTGCAGGTTCTATTTTTATTAAACCTTTGCTGATATATTACTGGTCGGTAACAGTTAGGTTTGCCCATATTTCAGTCGGTCAACGAGCTTTGAAAGCCAGTTCAACAGTTACTACATTTTTTTTTAAATTATAGATATTTTTATTTACTACATTAGAATACATATACCTATTTATTTACAAACTAGTTATCTGAAAAGAACTTAGAGTAAACATAGATAAGCATAGAGCATGCGCATCGCTAGTAGCACTTATGCTGAGCGTAAGCACATTTTTAGCTGAATGTACTACGCTTGTTTACCGATATATATGATTTTCCGCGCAACGATAGAAGTTTATGCGAAAATATCGACGGTTCCGATATTATTAGGGTAATATTAGGTTTTGAGATAGTTTTAATAAAACGGTGCTTTCTGTTTCGATGTTATATTTACGATTTTACACGTTCATACTTTTCCCAACAGTTGATACTCGATATGTTTCGTAACGCTCTATAGTTTACTTATTAATCCTCTAAGGGAAAAAATCACCTTGGCTCTAGAAAACAATGACAGACTACCATCATGGAAGAGATTGCGAGATATTAACAGAATATAATGTTATTTATTAATTCAGGAAGGCTATGTCCAGTGGTCGACCGTAATGGGCTGAGTTGATTGATTCATTGTTTTTGATTTGATAACAACAACTATTTTTGAATTCGTGTCACGACCGATGTATGTCAATTACGACCATTATTAAACTGCTATATCTGTGTTATCACATATGATCCATCAGGAATGACTACATCAAAATCTGATTGATTGATTCAGTTTTCTGAGGCGGCCATTAGACGATCAATCTGGCATAAGTACAATCTGTGACTTTGGTTAGATTGATGTCAAATTGACCGTGTACGGTGTTGATTGATGTTAGATTGAAAAGGTTCACGAATTATCCAGATATTTTGATATTTTTCATCAAACTCGACCACAGATTGAACTGATGCAAGATTGATTGCACACTGTTGGCTATCATTATCTACCACTTCTCCTTTTGCGGGTCTGCAGGTAGAGTTTTCTTTAGAAATAAGCAGTACCTATGTACATCTGTTGTATTATGTTGTTTCTTATGACTTTGTGTGTGTACATAAATTATTAAATAAATAAAATAAATAAATTGATCGTCTAATGGGTTAAAAATTTAATGTTTTTTTTGGAACATGAATGCGCAATTTTTTTACTATCAAACCGATCTCGTGTCTTTGTTTGCTTGTGTTATATAATAGAACGTTCTTAGCAGAGTCTACAAATGCTATCATTTGTTATTGTTAATTACTAATCCACGAATGAATAATAGTGGGAGCGTGGCGTTAGTAATTGCCAAATTATTCAAATGATTTATAGGCCTCGGATCCCGCGTTCACTGTAAATCTGAATGATATTACACTTGTGCTATAAATAATTGTCTGTTTGTTTTACAACGTTTATGAAGAGATTCTTCATTTTAAATTCCTGGCATAGGCGCGCACACCCTTGGTGTTACATCAAATCTTTGTCTGGTACTTAAAAAGGGTTTAATAATCATATTTTAATATGTCTTTTAAGTAGCTAATGTTTTAAAGCAATAGCCTAAATGATGCAAAAAAGTTTTTACTTTAAAAATCAGGCACAACTAAGGCAAGTGCAATATATTTCACACATTTCCGCATCATTGATAAAACCAGGCGCGGTTCCGTAGAGGCCAAAATCAACAGTTTAGCGGAATGTAAGCAATGTAATTGTGTTGCCACCTACAGCAGGTCTCTAATATTCAGCTGCATAGTGCTGGCTGCATTTAATTTTATCCTGAATGTACCCGGACATGCTTTCTGCCACATGTTTTCGAGAAAGGCGCTTGCTAACCGTAGCGTAACTTGAAGGTGCGAAATAATGGGAGTTTTGTACAAATAATAATAGCAGGTTTATTCTGGTCTACTGGTCTAGTGATTAGTGACCCTGTCAGCTAAACCGGAGGTCGTGAGTTCGATTCCGACGCAAGACAAATCTTTGTGTTATGAGCAAGATCCTTCGTTCTGTGTCTAGAGGTAATTTATCTATGTTACAATGTACTAGGTTATAATGTATGTTACATCTATACTTATAATAAATCTGTAGAGAGGTCAATTCTGTACATCAAATATATTTTCAAAATAACTATCAGGGGGTGATTAGTGATCGATACTGATGCCAAAAATGCAATCAGTAAAATTTTTGTCTGTCTGTCTGTCTGTCTGTCTGTCTGTCTGTCTGTATGTTCCTTATAGAAACGAAAACTACTGGACGGATTTTAACGAAACTTGGTACATTTATTCTTCATACTCCTGGGCAGGTTATAGTATACTTTTCATCACGCTACAATCAATAGGAGCAGAGCAGTGAAGGGAAATGTTGGGAAAACGGTATTTTTTAAGCTTCCGTCGCGTATGCAGCCTTAATGGTTAAAGCTACATAGAAATCATGTATGACGGAAATGTTCTACATAAAATTATCTAAAAAATATCCCACAACAGCATATGTCTATCTTTTATGGTTGACTCACAATAACACGTGTAACTCCCGATAGCTTAGCAGTTCGGAGATTTCTGATTATATTTGTTTACTCTTACGTTTATTATACTCTCACTTATCCCTAATTAAAAAAAGTTTACATTATTACCTATTCAATAAAAAAAGAATCATAGAAATCGGTATAGAAACACTAAACTTATACATGAAATACGATAATAAGCCATCGCGCCGTCGCGTGTGAATACTGAATCATGCTATAAGGATTATTTTTGTGTAACGTGATATATTATATTTCCCTACTAAAATACGAAAGTTAATCTGTCTGTTACATCAAAACCACTGAACAGTGAGGAAGGACATATGCTACTTTTTTACGAAAAACGACGGAAACGCGGACGAAGTCGCTGGCAAAAGCTAGTATAGAAATATATAAGCATGTTTATCAGTTGTCTAGTTGCCATAATACAGGCTCTGCCTAGTTTAGGATCGGATGGCCGTGTGTGAGTGGTCCCTCTCTCTCTTGGTTTATTGTGTTTGTCTTAAATATTAAAAGTTGTATAAATAGATTTATTTTTAATTAAGATAATTTGGAGTTTTACCTGTTTTAGTGCATATTGTATTGATACAGTTTAGCGAGCAGCAACCTTTACGCATCGGCCCACATTGTGCTACCTTACCCACACGTTCGCCGCTAACTCATAGCGACTGTAGTTAACAACTTTTAATTCTCTCCGCGTTACAAATTGAGTTTCTTTGTTAGTTCTCAGCATAGTTTTTAGCAACGAAGGCGTTGAGTTTCAGAAGGAAACGTCAAGTGCAGTCAAACAATCTAGGTTTTAGAGAAAACATAAGTAACCTATAGAGTGCGCATATCGAGTATAAACTGTAGGCACTATTATAAACAAGTAAATCGAAAAATTTGTATTAAAATAAAGCGCGCCGTTTTATTAAAACTATTTTTCCTAATGATATAGAAACCATCTATATTTTCGCGTAAACGCCCGTCGTCGTATTGAAATCGTTTAAATCATTAAATGAACGTAGTAGGTACGTACAGCTAAAATTTTCTTACGCTCTTCACAACGGGCTGCTAGCGTTGCGCGTACTCTATGCTTGTGTAGGTATACACTAAAGTCTAGGTACGTTTTATACTTTCATAGTATGACAATTTTTCCTGAGAAAGTTATATTGATTACTTGACTATGCCATGTACTAAGCCGTTAATGTCCTAGAGTTAACTACAAACAATTTATGCAGTGTCATGCCGAGGTATCCACTTAAGTTGGTGACTGGAGACTTGTAGGGAAAATGCCCTTTGAAATTAGGTAAACATCAAAGCAGCAACAATACAATACAACAAAAATTCGAATCAGACGTCACAGGAAATTCGTATGCGAGCAAATTAAACCGTCTGTCAATTAACGCTTGTACTTCGGACCGCACGAAATCAACCGTTTCACTAATTCGCGGTCCGACGCCGGATCTCGATGTCCAATGACACAAAGCTAATTCCGAGAGGTTCATCAGGCCGAATAAAATGTAATTACACATTCGGTGACGGCTTGCAGACCGACGAGCATCCTCTGATCTTATATTCAGGTGTAATGACACCTAATCCTACGCCTCTCTGGTCCATGCCAGAAATTACTCGCTTTTGTCCGTCAACGAAGGATTTCGGTCACTGTCTCTGCATGCATTATATGCTTCTGCATTATGCAAGTCTGCGCGTAAGGACATTAACATGTAGTGCGACTCCAATTAAAATTCTCGCTGCTAAGTTATGCGGTTAAACCTTTGTAGAAATTGTGAGAATTAAACTGCTTGCAAATCTATACTAATATTATAAAGCTGAAGAGTTTGTTTGTTTGTTTGTTTGTTTGTTTGTTTGTTTGTTTGTTTGAACGCGCTAATCTCAGGAACTACTGGTCCGATTTGAAAAATTCTTTCAGTGTTGGATAGCTCTTTTATTGAGGAAGGCTATAGGCTATATAACATCACGCTACGACCAATAGGAGCGGAGTATAAATGAAAATTGTAGCAAAAATTAAAAACCGTTGAAACTAAAACACGCGGACAAAGTCGCGGGGGACAGCTAGTAACGTATATAATTTGCTTTTTTAATTAGTTCAAAAACGGTTTACTCACGGATATTCTCGGGATCGCCCGACTAGTTTCAGACTCAATAGGAGTGAGTTCCTGATCATGAGCTGACGCGGCGGCGGTGGTTCACAAACGTTTTGTTTTAAATAATTATAAATACTCCTCACTTAAGTTATTATACTAGTTTCCTTTATTTATTTTTTTTCAAGTCTTGCTTTCTATCAACGTTGTTTTATATATAATTAAAAACATAAAAAAAAATAGTTTTCAATCCAACATTTTTTTTTTATTTTTATTTGGTTACCTATTAGTAGGTACTTGTTCAAGTACACAATACTATAGTATAAACGTGCATTTTCTTCAACTAACAAACAATTGCTTTATAGTGCTGATATTTGAAGCCTTTTCAAGCTGGCTTCAAAATAATATTATTAAACTGTCTCTATCGAACATTGAAAACGTCTGGTCACTTCAGATGTTGTCAACGTAGGAGATTCTTAGATACGGAAGGAAATATCCTGAGGGTTCAGACGGCGAGTCAGCAGATATTCAGTGCAGAGTCCTTTCAGCTTAAATAATACAGTTGCGAAAAAGCAAAGGGGATTGTATTTCGTTGAGCTAAGTAAACTTATCAATAGCATTTTTGATTCATCTGCTTTGAAAAACGTTAGTCACAGTTTAAAGACTTATTTTTTTTGTACGATAAGCTATGTATTAAATTAATAGTTGATGATCATGATTATTAAATTTTATAATACTATGTACCTCAATCGTTTTTATCTTTCTTGTCTATCTGAAGTTTTTCTGGAAGCGATAAGACCGCCATTGTATTTACACACTGTTCTGTATTATTTTAATGCTGTAACTCTCATGGTGTACAATAAAGAATAGTCTATTTATCTATCAGTTGTATTTTAAACTGTATTTTGTATATTCATACAAAGTTAGTTTTGCATAATGTTGAGCTAGCAGCACTCTAGCTGCATGTTATGCAGTGGGGTTACGTAATGTGCAGTAACATCCGCTGAGATATAAAAACGACGCGTACATTTAATGTAATTAACTGTTTGTAAGTTGTTGCGTATTCCGCGCTCCCCACTTTCTTGTGGATTTAAACAATTACTGTTCATTAGGATGCACACAGCGCGGGCTTTTGTAATGCAAATCCATTGTTTTTGTGCACGGTGTTCGTACACTTTTATGTGAATGTATGTTGTATGCGCGCTCTATATAATTTTGTATACAAGCCGCCACGTAAGGACGTCGACTCGCTTTCAAATGAAACGCAATTTCATAAGTGGAGTGCAACAGAAAGTACATACCAAGTTCGTCTTAACTTTATATAAAATTCAATATTTCCGAGCGAACCGCGGCTCGGTCCGAGCGAAGTCAAACAGTCTCTACTCGGGCGACTCCACGAATTTAAAGGAATCTACCATAAAAATAGTAAACACAATTTCTGGTTGTGAAAAGATAAATCTCGGTCTGGCAAACTCAAATCTCGAGGGGCGGAATCTCGCGGAACTTTGATTTGATTCTTCGAATTTGGCGCGGCATATAGAAAATATTGCAAATTCAGTTTGTTGTATAGTGCGGAGTCGAGCAACGCCGGGGGGCGATCCTCGCTCGTAATCGCATTTCGGGCGAGGAAGCTGCCTCTTAGAGTTGTGTTAGTATCATTTGAGATACGCGACGTGATCCCGAACATGCCTCCGAATCTACACGAGTTGTGGTTTTAGCAGTACGTGCACTTTGTGAACTGCGCTGACGACCGACTATTGCCGGGATTTTTTTTGCTGGTGAAAATAGTATGACCTATTTTGCCACATTACCATTAAATAGTTAGGTATTGTGTTTTTTTATAATTATTTATACGATTTTGTTGTTTGTGATTTTCCTACATGTTTTGTATTCAAAATAGTGTGGTAAAATTTTAGATAACTACAACAATTTATTTATCAAGTATGTTCACAATTAAGTAAGTTCAAGTATGCTGCACCAAAACACATATAAAAATTACACATTTCCATAATTATTTTTGTTATAAATAAAAAAATAAAAATATGTGTATCTAGAGTACCTACTTGTGTTATGGCATCAGAGTTAACAAAGATTCTTTCTATAAACACCTAGACCTGAAACAATGTACAAAAGGTATTTTTCTACATTTACCTGTTCGGGGATCGAACCCGGGACCTCAGAGCGGACACCGCAGAGAACGCCCCTCGACCACTCGACAAATATTATAAATTTTAAATAACATTATAACTACGTTATATAAAAACAATACACTAGCTGTATAGCAGACACTACAAGTGTTGCACCGCATGCACTCCGAGTGCTTGCCCTCTACTCCTCAGGGAGGTTTACTCTGTCAACTAGGGTTACCAAGCTCCTATACGTTCTTAAGTAAAATACTTGTTACTGCAGATTATTTTGAGATGAATTTATCTGATATTATATTGATGCATTATAATAGTAATAGCATTTAAATTAAACACAATAAAAAAAAAGCAAGTTATAATTTCTATAATCGTTAATGCAGCCAGAAAATATTTATTATATGAAAATGACAGAGCTACCGTGTAATTCAATGCTTTAATAACTATTTAAAAAAGAAAAAATAAAAACGGTACATAAATTGCTACAGAACTTTTTATCATGATACAATAATATGATCGTTTTCATTTTCACGTAGTAATTTATGTATTTAAAATAATGTCATACAAATGTTAAATAAATTACATTAAACATAAAAAATGTACTAAAAATTATTATTTATTTATGTTTTAAATGATACATTATAAACTTATGAACTAAACAGTGTCTCACAAAACAGTACAGACTCTTTGAATGTGAGATCATCATTACATACATATTACATAGTAATATTACGTACATATAAAATAATGGTATTTAAATTTATTAGATAACTTATTCTAAAGAGTGCTTCTAATTTGTCGTAGGTAATGTTTATGGTAGGGTGCTTATTAAATATTGTTTAATTTAGTTTAAATATACCGCAAATATTACCTAGGTCGTAGGATATAAACAATCTTATATATAAAAATGAATTGCTGTTCGTTAGTCTCGCTAACATTCGAGGACGGCTGGGCCGATTAGAATAATTATTGTTTTGTGTTGTTCGCTAGAATACAGGGAAGGTTTAAAAACAAAAAAAATAGGTAGGGTAGGTAGGGTAGGGTGGGTAGGTAGGGTAGGGTAGTGTAGGTAGGGTAGGGTAGGTAGTCAGTTGACGGGAGCGAAGCCGCGGGCACAGCTAGTAATAATATGAAAATAACATTTCAATATATCACCGACTTTACCTCCTACTCTGTGTTACACAGCGATAGATTGCAGACAATGTAGAGGTGAACACTCTAAATTTAGTATTCAAAACTCAAAGCAGAGCGGGCTTTCAGATGTGTACCAAAGACTGGGAGACCCTGCGGTACAAATGTACAGTCAGGCACAAAAGATACCCGTCATACTTAATTATTGTATATATTATATGGTATATATGTGAACGAGTAAACGTATCTAATATCATTTACTGATTCTGCAATGTCAGCGTTGGGAGAACAAGTGTTTACCGCTGGAAAAACAAATGTACAAAAAACTAATAAAAATATATATAAGCAAAAATATTTAAATAAATAGAAATACTCTGAGCAATTTTCTAAATCACAAGCTTTTAATTCAGCTTGACTGACAGCACTTGTAAAGACGTATCAAACATACCTAAATACGATCTGATTTGAGTTTCCATGGCCACCATCCGGCTCATCATCAGACCAGCTGGAAAGTACCATAATATAGTAAAGTCACCAAATTTCTATTAGTAACCAAAATTTCATCTCAATGGGATGTCTAGAAGTGGTTCTAATTTAGCTTGCAAGATTTGACCTAAACAATCATACATACATACATTGAAAGTTGATTAAAAGCTTGTAAAAAATATCCCGAAATGTTATAAGGTATATATTTGGGCGAACAGTGTGGCAAGAATGAGGTATTTTGTTTATTAAAAAAAAAGCTCCAACTTTTTTTTTCGTCGGTTTAAAAGGAGCATCATTTACTAAAATTTAAAACGCCGATTAATTATTGTAAAACAAAGTCGGGTTCGTGATTCGTCTCCACCCCGACTAGCAGAATAATTATAAAAAGCATCGGAAAAGTCTGAAACGGGTGAAACTGCAGGGCATCTCTAGTTTTTATTAAACTAGATTTACTTTTAAAGAAAATTTCATAACTTTGTTAACCCTTTCACTGCCGCGCGGTCTTTCTCACCATACTTTTTCCTTGGTATTTTGTAAGCTCTTTGGTTAGCCGTGAATATAATATTTCCCTTTAGTTTCTGAGCGCCATTTGTCTTGTTAAACACGACTGTTAGACGGTACTTCAACTACTACAAATGTAAATGGGATTTAACAAATTGTTGCGGTTAAAATGAATTACAGTTAGAGCGGGGGCACACGATGCGTTGCGGCGGCGGTGCGGCGCCGGAGCGGTGTCGCTGCGTCGTTTTACATAGAAATATCTGTGGCATGTCACACGATGCGCTCCGGCGCACTATGGGAAAATCACGTATGTTTCGTCTCAAAACTCCGTATCTCAGTTGTTTCAAAACTAAATGAGCTATAATTTTGCACACATATACCTGAAAGTATAGAGTTTAATGGAAATAATTTAGATTTTGAATTTTTTTTACTAATCAATTAAAAAAAAATAAAACTTAAAAAATACATGAATTTTATAAGAAAAAAAAAAACAAATTATGTTTTTTTTTGTAAATAACATAAAATAGAATATAAATAGAACTAAACAAGAAAAACTAAATATTAAAAATTTCAGTTTCACAAGTTTTCGTCAACAGCAAGAAGGGCATTGGCTTCATCTAAACGTTTTTTTGATATTGTTTCTGAGGTATTTCTCAAACTTGAAATATATGGATCAGAAGTATACAACAATGTATGAAACACGTCTTCATTGGTTGAACACTCTTGAACACTTTCTAGAGTGGAAGTCTAAACTTTTTGTAATCCTTATTTCGGGATTCTTGCGCGTCTTCGGACAATTGTCCGATAGGTAAAATAGCATAGTACTGAATGTTTTTTTCTCCGTGTATAAGTATTTAATGCACGGAGGAAGGCATATAATATCAATTATAATTATATTTACGTACATTATTGGTGTGCTATATGCGTATTCACCGAACTTTTTTTAATTAATCGCCATTCCAGATGACATAGTTTGTAGTATTATGTACATTCGTTTTATAAGTTTCTCGTAAGTAAGTAAGTCTCGTCTTTCTCGTAAGTAGTCTATATTATGCCCATTTATCAACAAATTGCACAACTCTAGTTTGCTACAAACAAATTAACCCATTTCTTAAATCAGTCAACTTTTGCGAATATTTGAAAATAGAATCAACTGCTTTTTACACTGTATGTCTGACCAAAATTTGTAAATCTTTCAGGGTTTGTCTTCCGTATATGTAGGCCAAAGCAACAATATAGTGCTATGTGCAAAAAGAAAAGAAAATTATCATTTGCACTCTTCCCATGTTTTAATTTGACCCTAATCGATAATGACCATTTATTATCAAGAAAGGTGGTCAAAACTGAATGAAAACCACAAAGAACTATTATTAATTCTCGTTATTGTAATGAACTTTTTATCTATTTGACCTAAATAGTTAACAAATGATTTTATGAGAAATAAAAGAAATTGAAAAAATATATATTTTTTATCTCGCGATACGTTTTGACACCGTGTCAGAAAGTTTGCAAGTATAAGCAAAATTTTTTTTGCTCCTTGCATAAACTAATGTATAAAGATCATAATACAACAAATATCTCGACAGCGGCAAGCAGCGGTAAAGGGTGTAAGTCCATTTAAAAAAATATAAACCCTTAAAACATGCCAACATAAACTACATTAGTTAATTTTATTTTATTACACCAATATATATTATATTAATTACGAAACGTTCTGAGGAGATTATAAGCATTCCAAAAATGTATAATACTTATACATTTATATCAAAAACTTTCGAGTACTGAGGCGTTGAATTTCAGTAACGTATTGCGTCAAAATTACGTTATTGAACATGAGTTAGTTTGATGCCTGTTTTTATACAATAAGACTAACAAAAATTAAAAATAAAAATTGCTAATACAAAGCTTAATTATTGGACTACAATAATTTATTATTTTTATTCCATAACAACGACTTTCACCGTTTTAGGTTTTGAGACGAAACTTACGTGATTTTCCCATAGTGCGGCGCCGCACCGGACTTGCAACTACCAAGACGAGGTGGGGAGGGGTGAATGCGTTGCGACGTCGGAGCGGCACCGCTCAGTTGTTTTGCGTCACAAGGAAGGACACACGCTCGCTCGTTTCGATTTTTTTACTAAATATTTTTGTTTATTGTAATTGAGTTTTTAAAAAATGAGTGCGAACCT
Source organism: Diachrysia chrysitis (assembly GCA_932294365.1). NCBI lineage: Eukaryota > Metazoa > Arthropoda > Insecta > Lepidoptera > Noctuidae > Diachrysia > Diachrysia chrysitis. The sequence goes on along the minus strand of OW028662.1, from coordinate 4,754,007 downwards.
AGATGTTATTGATATAGACTACCTAATTACATTAGTCCAAGAACGGGAAATCCTTTAGGATAAGTCCAATGAAGACTTTAAAAATGGCGGCGTAATAGTAGGGCCAACAACAGACGTCTTTTACGATCCATTTTCATTAACAGACTGTCCAACGCTGCTACGGCGCCGCGCCGCTGCGACATAATAACGTTACGGCGCCGCACCGCTCGTGTGCCCACTCACACGGTGAAATCTTTGCGGTGCGGCGCCGCAACGCATCGTGTGCCCCCGCTCTTAGCTATCTGGTGTAATTCTTTTATATATTTATGAAATTGCTACATTGCATTATGGTTAGTAGAAATTCGTTAAAGGATGGTAAATAATATTTTGTGTAGGTACCTATTTTTGTTCACGTATCCTGCAAATATATCCTGTACTAGCGGCAAGCCCCGGCTTCACGTGGGTAATCAAATACAAATAGTAGAAATAAAAACTTAAACCTCAGACAGGACTCGAACCTGCGACTGCTGGCTTAACGCGCCAGTTCACTTCACTCGGGTAAACAAAACAATAATGAATTAGACACAAAAACCGTCCTCTTGAATCACTCTATCCATTGGTGAAAACCATTTGAAAATCCGTTCGGCAGTTTTTGAGTTTATCGCGATCAGACGGACAGATAGGCAGACGCGGCAGGGGACTTTGTTCTATAATTTATAAAATCGATTTAAAAATGGGTTTTATTTCAGTTATCACACAATCACTCATTCTATTACAATTTGTGACATAATTTATAATCGTTAGTTTAATTTAATTGTATACTGCGTCTTATTTTGTTAGATAATAGGGATGTTTCCTGGGTATGAAAAGTTAAAATCTATTTAGTCCGTCAGTTAGATAATAAAAAAATATTAGACACGTATTTTTTCTTTTATCAAAACAATAAAAAAATACAAAGATACACCGCTTTAAAGTTTCGGAGTGGGGGCTTATGACGCTACGCCTCGCTAAAAATCGTAGCGAGGAGTGACGTCACGCGTAACTTCAGTTCTCTGTATTTTGATCATTTTTTGTTTGCAGGGAAAAAGAAAAAATACGTGTCCAATAAAATTCATTAATCTACAAGACGGACATTAAAAAAAAAAGTAGGAAACAGGCCCATTAATGCAAATTCGTCTTTAGTCTGAGATCAGTCCTTTGCTTGAACTCCTCAAGAGAACAAAAGATAGATTTGAATACATTTAAACCTGTCAGATTTGGACCATTTCCCAATGAAATCAGAAATTGGGTCGCGTATAATATTTGCGTTTTATTTATTTATTTGATACTTTAATAAATGAAAAACCAGCCAAGCAAACAGTATCAATAAAAGAGTAATTTTATATTTATGAAAGTGAGAATTTGTATTTTTAAATTCTTGAAAAACATAACTTTAAAGGCGATGATTTAAAATATGTTGAACAGGCGTATTTATTTCATGAATGAACATTAAAATCTAAACCATGACTGCCCAGGGGAAATCAGATGGTGAGTTCACAAAATGTTGACGAGGCCTGGCTGGCTACGCGACAGCCTTATTCCGTCATATTTCCCTGTGATTTATGATAAAAAAGGTTTATTAAGTAAGCTGATTAGCCCGGCTTACGCGGTCATTTGTGGACGACAATTTGGGATGGATCATGTTTGATTGATGCTGTGTTTTGGTAATTAGCTGTTTTTATTAGATACTGTATTATTCTACATATTCATATTATGTAATACTAGCTGTCCCCCGCGACTTTGTCATTTTTGCAACATTTTTCATTTATGATCCGCTCCTTTTGGTCGCAGCGTAATTTTATATAGCTTATAGCCTTCCTTAATAAATGGGCTATCCAACACTGAAAGAGTTTTTCAAATCGGACCTGTAGTTCCTGAGATTAGCGCGTTCAAACAAACAAACAAACTCTTTAGCTTTATATATTAGTATAGATATATAGATAATAACAATAATTATAAGTATTTAATCAAATTTTTAGCTTTTTGTATCTAAACTATTCTAACATAACTTTTATTTACAATTAACAATCCGTTAATCCTGCCTTAAAAAAGCCCTTAAAAAATAAAAAATAAAATCATTTTTTAGTCAAACAAAATTGAATTGACTATGTTGTTTTACAGTAAAACATCTAAAAGTTACCTTTGATCCATATCTGTGAACGGTAATCCTCTGAATAGGGATGAAAAACAACTCTCTCTCTCTCAACCGAGAATAATATTTTCATTTCTCATCTGCTAGTACCTATTATTCACAATCAATGGCTATATTTTAATCTTCGTAGAACCATTGTTGAAACGGAAAAGCGTCTGTCTTAAGAAATCCATAGCTTATGATAAAAAATGCATGAATTCTGCAAGTCGAAGCTATTTCTATATCGATGCCAACTCCTTTATCGTGTAGAAAATTTGTAAAGGGAGTTTGAGTAGCTATGTAGTTATTGAGCGGCGAACATTCGGTAATGGAAAAATTATACAATCTATCGATGATGGAACGTATAAAAGACGTAAAAAGCAAACTATGCTTCGAAAAAGTTACAGAAACGACTGATAGAGTATAGATATGCTCTCGATAACGTAAGTGGAAACATTTTAGTTCGACTCGTAAAAGTTTACGATGCAAGACAATAATTTTGCTACCTAATAAGTTGGACTTTATAAAATGTATATATGACTAGCTTTTGTCCGCGGTTCCCGCGAGGATTACGTTTATCGCGGCAAAAAGTAGCCTATGTCCTTTCTCGGGATCCAAGCTTACCCTGTATCCAAGTTTTATCAAAATCGGTTAAGCTGTTTAGCTGTCAAAGCGTAACAAACATACAGAGTTACTTTCGCATTTATAATATTAAGTTTGGGTTATCATTTTGTGAGTTGCTGCAGTGAGGAAGATCTGTCGAAAGGCAAATATATATGCAGCCTGGTAGTTTGTTACCTGTATATGCATCTGAATAACAAATTTTAGTTACTGTAATGTGAAAAATATTTTGAAGGTACATTCTTAGGTATTATATGACACAAGTGACTAATTTGTTGAAGGCTATTACCATCTGGCTAAATATACGCATGTAGGAACAGGTAATAATATGCTAGATGCTGACCAATGTGTCTGTCAGGTTTGTACTGACTGTTAAGTCATACCTCCGAATACTGAAAAGCAACTTAACTTTAAGACGTTCTTAAATGTCTATCTGTCATTACTTTACACCTTGAAGTGACAGAGACATCATAAGACTTAACGGCGACTTAAAATTGATTGACGTTTTTGGTATTCGGCTATTAGGAAATTCAGTTTATCCTAACGCCAGACCTGAGCCAGTCTTCTTCTTAGCGTGTCATTGTGTCGGACCAGCCCCTCTAGCCAAGAGACATTTTTACAAGCATTTCTAAAAGCGTTAACGCTGATCGAATCTCTCAAATGTATGGAAGTGACAAGTCAAGTCAAGTAGTGTCATTTCCATACATTAAATATCATTTAAGCGATTTCTTTCATCGTTAACGCTTGTGGAAATGTCATTTGGGTACAGAGGGTGTAATCACCTGTGTAAATACAGTAAACCTCGACACTGACATGTTATAGCATCAATAGTCAAACAATCCAGTTGTTTCCTATCAGGAATGACCTAGAAAAAACGCGTTACGTAGGTATATAAATCTACATACAAATTGGTGTGAACAATACAGTACAGAGGACTTTCCAAATTGAAACTAGATTGGCCCAACAGATGCGCAGAGCAATTCATTGGATGGTCAGACTCGTCGAATTGAGATGAGCTCTCGATTGATGCTTATCTGTTATCACTTGCGGAGGTTAACGAACCTTGTTTTGACGTAATAGGAAACGGATTTTGTTTTTTGCGTGAAAATTCTAAAATACTTTCAATGGTATCGTTGACAGATTTGTAAAAGCGTTTTGTTTTTAGGGTTTTTCGATTGACAATTATTTTTGTCTTTTTTTATGTCTTTTGCTACCCTCTGTACAAAGATTCTGATAAAGTTCTCGAATGGTTCTTGATTCTGGTTTAAACGTTTAAGCAATTTTACAATACCATCAAAAATTTTCCGACATTTGGATTTTTTTCGACATTTGGATTTTTGGACTTTTCTGTATTCTATTGACATCAGTCCTGTACCAATTTGAATAAGCACCATTACTTATCCTTAACCATTTTAAAGTTATTATGATCAAACACGAATTAGTTTAATACTACTTCTTAAACCAATCCTAGAATTACCGAATGTTTTCGTTTCTTCTCAACTTACTACTTATAACACATACATCTTGTCATCGTCATTCTTAGCTAGCTTCTCTAAGACGTCATTAATACATCAGATATATTCATTAACACCTATTTAGCCAGCAGATGAAATCTAAACTTATTCACCTAATACTCACTCATTAAATTTTCATAGAGCATAGTATATGTTATTAGCCTAATTAGTAAGTGAACTAGTCCTTTGATTCGTATTGTAATGGGGGTTGAATAAACTTTATGACTTAATTAATTTTGCTATGTGCTTTTATAATTATTTTGTCTACATATTTTTTGTTTTAACATGTATAACTTACTTGTGTTTAAAATATATTGGTCGATTAATTGTAATTTTAATTATATTGGCTTACAAAAAATTTTGTGTACAATAGCAATTTGACAAAATTATAATTTTATGTACCGAAAACTTAAGTTGCTAATCAAAAGGCAATCGATACTGGTTATGTTTTGGGCTGGTCATATCTAAAAAAACATCAAAAGGAAGGAACAAAAAGGAAGAAGAAAATTTTATATGATGAGTTCCGAATAATTTCTATTAAGCCACATTTTTGTATTCCCACAGCCGCTAAAAAGCTTAGGCCTCTACAATTTTTATCTTTGTTTTTTTATTTTTTATTTGGCTAAAATTTTTTTTTTTCGTTGTAATATTATACCTAAGTTAAGTATAACAATACTATTTAGGTAAAATATACTTTTGTAGGTTTATACGATAAAAATCACTTAATATAAAGTTAACGAGGCGAATACAATAGATTACATTATTTCCCGTACAAGCTCGAATGCCGTTGTGATTTATTTTTTAACTACCGTAAATTGTGAGATACAGATATTTACGAACAAGTTTTGAAAGAAAATGCGTTCTATTTTGTGTTGGAAACATGATGATAGCTCTGCTTTTCCAAGGTTGGTGGAGGATCTGGGATGGCAGAAGTAGGATGGAAGTAAAAAGTAAGTCATGATAAGACAATTTATGTATTTCTTTATGCATAGTATTTTTCCAATCTACGTTAACGTCGACTATGTTGACGAAATTCGTGGTTGATTGGCGTACACATCGGTTTTCAAGGTGTCGCCAGCTCTGAGGTCCCGGATTCGATCCGGACGGATTAATGTAGAAAACCACTTTTTTACATTGTCTCGGGTCTGGGTGTTTGTGGTACCTTCCTTGTCTCTGAATTCCGTAACGCCGTATTTTACGTGAAGCGATTGGCTATCTGTGGGTATCACTGTATCCCATAGTAAGACTGGTTGTCAAAATTGTAATCACGTAACGGCCGTCAAAGATTGACGTATGACAGTCGAGACTAACAGACTATTCCTCCATTTGTGAATATGGAATTGAGGATGGAACGGTGGACCACATATTTTTAAATTGCCCCAAAATTTCTGTTCATTATATGATATTCTTCCTCTAGATTTCCCTCGACCAGTTAATGTTAATACCCTGTTATCTCTCCCAGTCTTTTCCTATTACAATGTCTTATCAAAATTCCTTTTGGCTAACAATATATGCTTGTAATTTTTGATATAGTTTAAATTTTATTTTAGTCCTTATTTAATAGATAATAGCAAATAAAGATTCTTATTCTTATTCTAGAATTCTTTTAATTTATTATAAGGAAGGTGTTCAAAAGTTTTTTTTTTCTTCCTTTATAATTTATAGTTTTGTTGTTAAATTTTATTTTCCGCGGTAAACACTTGTTTTCCCAACTTTGACATTGGCAAAATCGTTGTCCTCCCAACGACGGAGCCATACAAAACAAGAACTGAACTGAACTGGCTTTCTAAAAAGGTGTTTACAATATTAAACATAGAGATAGATGACAGTTTCGATATTTTTTTAAATAAACACAGAAATAATATAGCGAAAGATCTATCTATAGGTAAAGAATTTCATTTGTCTGAAGGTGAATTATATACAAAACCATGCAATACAAATGTGAAATATTCTTACCGGACCTAGCAACAATTCATTTGACAATTTAGAAATCGTCACGTTCTGTGAAATCGGAATAAAAGAGGTATTCAGAAGTTTCGCTCCTGTTTTACCTTTTATTTTCAAGGTTTTTTTGTTATTTCATATTCGATTGTTCTTTATTCATTCATTTAAAACCCACATTTGGACTATAAACCATTTGACTCAAACAGAGTCTGTATCTAAGTAACACAGGATCCCGGGTACATTATTGGAAGGCGATCAGACTACTGTTTTATGTGCTATCAGCTCTCTGCTTTAATATTTTTTAACCCGCAAATCTCTTGGACTGGAAATAAACTTCTCGGACTGTCACTCTCATTCTTTTAACCAAATGAGAATTAGCACACTTAATTTACCAATTAGATGTGTTGCTATGAAGGTTAAAATTGTAACTTAAACTCCTTTCAGACTACGCTATACTATTTTGCTATAAAGCATAGCATTAAAAACGAAAAAGCTGCCCCATAAAGCTTTAGTTCAAATAACGCGATATAATTGCAAGCAAATATGATATATGGCTTCCACAGCATTACGTCCAGACGTGTCGTTTCGTCTATGTAGAATGCGGGGCGCATAGCGCAGCATCGCTCAATTTCATAGCGTATAGTAAGCTAGTAATATATATTAAAGCTAAGTGTATTTATGAATGAATATTCTAAATAAATATATTTTTACTTTTTATTTATCTATTAAGTATTTCACACTAAGCCTTATGTACCAATACAATACCCTACAAAACCGTATATACAGTTGGACAGTGGGTATAAAGATAACGATCACAATAGAACGGTTATTCTAATGACTTAACTAACTAAAAACTTATGTTTGAATGACAAAAAGAAAATATATTTTTGTCATTTATATATTTTTTATATCTGGAGTCAAACTGTTAATGAGATAGGGAATTCTCTTTTCAAGTATAGTGAGCGCTATTGTTGTGCTATGAACTATATGCTATATGCTATTATATTATGGCGTAGTCTGAAACGATCTTAACTGCTAACATAATTTTTTGGCCAATTTATTGTCTTTTTTAAAAGCTTTACTCTACATCCAGTTCCATTTGTCCAAATATTTACAAAACTAATTATCTAATTCTGGCCGGCCTTAGCTTCCGATTGCGTGTTTGATATCCCGACGCGTGAGCTAACTCTCGCACAATTTCACCAATAATGTGAACAGCCAACAGGGTCGGCTTTTCTTTAGTAAACTCGCTTGTTTTGGTTGTATTACACTGGGTTTGGAAGCGAAGTTGTTTTGTTTGCGTAGCTCTGCCGATGCAGTGTCGATGTTTGTAGTTGTTCATATGGAAGTAATTGAGATATCACGTTTATATGTAGCTGTTATTACTGTGTTCTATGTGATGTTAAAGGATATATATATGATAGCTCACGAACATCGAGTTATCGGCCAATGAAAAAAAAAATCTTATCTGACAGGAAACTTGGACCAACATTCTAAATAACCGGCCAAGTGCGAGCCGGACTTGCGTATGTTTCCGTACCATTTTATGGAGCCCTCTTTGCTATTAATTTGTTTTCAATTATTTTCTTGTTATAGAGGCAACAAAAATACGCTCTGTAAAAATTACAATTCTCTTGCTATTACGGGTAATGTGATACAGCCCGCTGTCAGGCAGACGGACGGATGGACGGACAGCTTTAGTTTAGTTATAGGTTCCCGATGGCACTCTTTGAATACGGAGTCCTAAAAACATGAAGATTATCTGGTAAAGACACTATACGTAGACATATTTTTTTTTGTCATTAACAAACAATGTCCGTCTAATTCTTTGGGATTTTTTATAAATACTTCATTCTCTAGTCTGAACTTGTAAAAACTGACTTTTTAACAACAATTTGATTCTTAAGACTGGTTTCGACTAGATATTATCTTTAACTTCCAACCATTTTCTCGTATACGTCTCAAAAAATTACATGTTATTTTTTATAAACCGTCTACCACTGAAAATAGGCCTCAACAGGCTTACATAACGAAGGCTCTCGAGGGGATTCTGCCACAATCGAGCTGAATTTTATATGTGATATTTTATCATAACGTTACCCCGCCCGAGGGAGGCACAGAGAATTAAAATCCTGAATCTTTATTCTGCTGATAAGGTGTAAGGAGTTTTCCCAAGTGACGTCGTAAATTGATATTTCAGTATCCAGTTTGTAATGGGCAATCCTGTGTAGCTAATTGGTTTAACTTTTTGTGACAATGAGTGTACTTTTGGATGACGATGTTTTTGGGAAGGATATATAGCTTAGCAGGCAAATCTATACTATAATATATATATATAATATTATAAAGCTGAAGAGTTTGTTTGTTTGAACGCGCTAATCTCAGGAACTACTGGTTCGAATTGAAAAATTCTTTTTCTATTGGATAGTCCGTTTATTGAGGAAGGCTATAGGCTATATAACATCACGCTACGACCAATAGGAGCGCAGTATAAATGGAAAATGTTGCAAAAATGAAAAATTGTTAAAACTAAAACACGCGCACAAAGTCGCGGGGGACAGCTAGTAACAAATAAAAGGGAAGTGGATAATTTTTTTTTATGACTGTCAAGTAGATTAAATAAAAAGTCACACGTATTTTTCTATTCATATGTAACCAAAAACTTACGACGATACATTGATTTGATATGTCGCATGACGTCACGATGTCCAACGTTTTGTGTAACACCGTGACGTAATTAGCCAAACTCCCGAACTTTAACTCGCTTTGTCTCCTTTAAAAAAATCAAAATAATTGTTTAATATTTTTATTTTCTTACTAGCTGTCCCCCGCGACTTTGTTCGCGTGTTTTAGTTTCAACGGTTTTTCGTTTTTGCAACATTTTACATTTATGCTCCGCTCCTATTGGTCGTAGCGTGATGTTATATAGCCTATAGCCTTCCTCAGTAAACGGACTATCCAATACAAAAAGAATTTTTCAATTCGAACCAGTAGTTCCTGAGATTAGCGCGTTCAAACAAACAAATAAACAAACAAACAAACAAACAAACAAACTCTGCAGCTTTATAATATTAGTATAGATTTACGGACTATATGGACTTATATACGGAAATATATTGTTACTCTATATACCCAGTGAACATCCCAATTGTCAGAGAGTAAAAGCAAAAGATCAAAAACCCTAAATTAAAACAATTGAATTGAATAATACTTACGCATTGCAGTACTCCAAAATCAATCAAACAGGAACTAAGATAAAATTTAAAAAAAGTCGTTTCATAACTTTTATAAGATTTAATGTGATGAAATTCTTTGATTACATGTTGTTATAGTCTTATAAAGGATATATGTCCGTGTGTGCTGCCTCATTATTACAAAGCACGTACTGATACTATGGAAAGTAGTTGCGTTTGGAATGCTAAATATTGTGTAACATAAATAAGGAGCTTTTCTTGAGATAAATTGCAAATGGTTTATAATATAATCGAATTACTTTTTGGGTAGCGTCAAATCTTAATAGATGCAGCTGAAAAAGAGTACTTTACATAGCTCGGTTGCCTAAATAACCTCCGAAATCCAGTTACTGACCACTATAAAATATTCCTATAATTTTTATCTGCTACCAAAATCTACAATAAAAATCATAGTAAATTCAACATCGACGCTATCGCTAACAATTTTATTTTTCCAATTTCCACATGAAGCAGCATGGACGTCCGCTGCAACTAATCAATCGGACGCAAAACAACGGCGCCATTTTTATTAAACGAAAACAATATTTTATTACAAACGTTGGTAGTCTATGGCTGAATAAATATTACCTTTGTCAATAACACGTTGCCATGAAAAAGTTTAACAAACACGTGAGTGTGGATGTTATGGAGTGCATTGGCGCAGTCACAAAAGACGAAGCTAAATGTTTACGGAGGGACAATTGCACAGAGTCCCCGAGATAATTGTTCACGCGTCCGGAATGTTCCGGCGTGCATGGGAATGTCCACGTGTCACTCTGACTCATGACAATGCAAAGAGATTTGGTAGAAGGTTAGATTTGTGCAAAGATGGTAAAATTATCTTTGTAATTTTTTCAAGTAAAACTTATTTACGCTCGCTTGACTTGGGAGTAAGCTGGTGTATGCGTGACAAGAGCGTTACAAAAAGTGTGATCGAGCGAGGCGAACAGAAGTTGAGAGGGAGATAAAAGTTAGTGAAGATAGATAGAGAGAGAGTTACGTTTCGTATATTACTGTAAGGGCAAGAGAGAGAGGTGCGAGCACAAACTTTCTTACTCTCTTTCTCTCATAGCCAGTTATGTTTCGTATAAAAATAAGTTTTACTTTAGTCGTATGGTCTAAAGCACACTCATTTTTTATTTATAACTTAAAAGTGCGTCTGATCTGTTTATTTCTCTTAGTTATTTGTAACACACAGTCCAATTTTAATGAGACCAACGCTTCAAGTGGTTAAATCTTCAAAAATAATAACATTGAGTTTTCGGTGTTCTCGTGATCTGCTAGAGGAGTAGCTAGTTCTGATGGCAAAGATTAGTTAATGCTTTATCATCTTATACATTCATGCTAGTTTAGCAACTTTAACCTGCTTCCACATATCTCCATAACGTCCTTAGTGATCGGGCAAACTAGTGTGCGCTGCGCAAATCGCCAGGACTTGTGTTTTCCAGCTATGAAATATTCAAACGGTTTCCCGTGCGGTGCTCTCCTGCGGTGGGGATTGCGCGTACTTCGATTATCTACTTCGTTTTGTTTGCGCCGCACACCGTCCAGTTATCGCTATGTGCATTTCAGTTACAAAGCTGTAGCGAATTTTGAGTGGGTATTATTGAACTATGATGAAAGCTCGCGGCGTTGAATCGCCACTGGTGTAGATATGTGGTTTGAATTACATAAGTAAGTAGATAAGCATAAAATAGTATAATTATTCTGTTGATAATATACTTATGGGCACATCAAGTGTAAATGTAAACGGGCAAGGTAAAAAGATGCCTTAACGGTAGGCCCTATGAATGTCGCCACCTATTGCACGTAATTAACAATTCAGTGAAGCTGGGTGATTCTTGACATTGAGAAAACTTCTGAAAAAAAAAAATTACGTTCCTGGAATGTCAGGGAACGTAATGAATTTAAATGTAAAATTGTATTCTGTTAACTGGCTAAAATCTATGTAAGGGAATAAAATAAGGGTATGTGATTTGAAGGGCTAAGGGTAAAAATAACTAAGAGATGATTATTATAATCTGTATAAATATTATCAACCTTGCTATGTACATTTTTAATATGTTATGTAACAGAAATATACGCGAAACATACATTTTTGGCCGATTGGTCTGGTGGTTAGTACCCTGACTGCTAAACCGGGGGTCGTGAGTTCGAATCCCACTCAGGACAAATTTTTGTGTATCTGGGTGTAAATTATATTATACATGTATTTAGTATAATTTTATTATATATAAGTATGTTTATCAGTTGTCTGGTTGCCATTATACAGGCTCTGCCTAGTCTGGGATCAGATAGCCGTATGTGAGTTGTCCCAAGATATAATTATTATTATTCTGGTTTAAGGAATCATCATGAAATTTTCTTTGATCTTCCAACAAAACCAAAGCTACATAATTTTGTAAACACCTTAGATTTTACAATCCTGAACCAGATCCAAGTTGTTACACAATGGCCCAATCTCAGGATAAGTTGGCATGAATCAGGCCGCGATTACCGGTAATCCGGAGTCAAATAGCATATCCTTGGGGCGTTATCTTCCGATATCGGGGTACCAATAAAATTAAAAGTTTCTCAAAAGCACCCACTCCGTACCCCAATCCATTCGCGATTCGTTCGAGACTCCTCGAAAAGCTATTCATGAAAATCCCGGTTTCGTTGTGTTTTTTGGAGATAGAGTCCTTTAACATTGTTTCAGTACTTCAGGTAAATAAACAAACAATTTTGTAGAATTAATCTTATTAGCTGCCTCATTGGTTTACAGAATATCGTCTGTGTTACACGTGTGAACTTTGTTTGTCTCTTACCCAGAGGTCATGGATCTTTTTTATAAAATACTTTCCATAAGCATTTATGGAAAGTATTTTATACGTTTAACTTTGCAACTAGAAATTGACACAAAATAAAGATACAAGTGAATTTTCGAATTATAAATTAACGACTTTTTAACTTTTTGTTTTTAATAAACAAACATTTTAGAATTGTTAATTACACACAGTTTTATATCATCACTTGCTGCCCGCCCCGGCTTTGCACGGGTGATGTGAGATTTTTAATTGTAATATTTTCTATTATAAAAACTTTCTCCTGACAATAATTAACACAACAAAAAAAAAAAGAATTAATGACATTGTTCCATCCGTTCACGCGTGATGCGATGACCAAGGGAAATCGAGATTCATTTTGATGTATTATATAGATAGTTGTGGTCAGGAAATCTCATGAAATAAACAAATCCTATTCGGAAGAATGGTCATTGTTCTCATTAAGAGTTGCTGAGAGGTGACACTTTCAGTTGCAGTGCAACAGTGACAGATTAGTGTTGTATATTAATATTTTAATCTTTAAGACACATCTAACTCAAGCGCTAATATAAAGCCTTCTTCAATCAAATAAAAAAACAATGTAGCAAGTTTATTTGACCTTAATATCGTCACGTAATCTATTCCCAAAGCCTACTTTGTATTGTTCTGTGTGCATTAGCAGCGTCGGGTTTTCGTGCGAAAGAAAATGGTAGCATATCAAAAGTCCAATTAACCTGATTACAGTAACATTTGCAGAGTAAGAGGGCCCAAAGTTCCCTGGCGAAATTAAAACTTTCCCGGGCCCTCACCAGCCAGAAATTGTACACTTAAGCGGTTTATATATGTAATTAGTTCGAGCTGTACAGAAGTTTTCTTAAAACAAAGAGTTTTAATAGCAGATTACACCTTTATTATTTTGAGAAGCCTAAGCAATAGGTTTAGATGAAATTATACAGTTTATTTCTTAAACTCGTATTAGTCTTTAAGGCCTTATTAATAAAAATCTCGACGCATTAGCAACTGCTTAGTAGATTCTAAATTCAATTTTTCTATAGAGAATTTGAATTTAGAATCTATTAATCCGTTGCTAAAACACCACCGTCGCGATTTTTAATTATAAGGCCTTTAATAAATAACAAATAAATTATTAATTAGATACATCAATATTAATACAAAATATTAATACAAAAACTTAAGCTAAAATTAAAACTCATATTATAAATAAACTATGTAACTAAAAAAAAATAAGAAAACTTATTAACGATTACAAGCCAAATTGTTTAATAATGGTTAACAAGCATAAAAAAATATGGTCATCTTTGCTAAGACGGGAAATGTGGCAACTTTGCCATTTTGAATGGCTATGCATATTCTTTGTGCAAAGAAAATGCCAGCCTTTAATCGACGTTAGTGAAAAATTATAAAAAAATACAAAATTTTGATTAAAGCTTGAAGCTGATAATCCTTACTGATATTATAAATGCGAAAGTAACTCTGTCTGTCTGCCTATCTGTCTGTCTGTCGCCCTTTCACGCCAAAACTACTGAACTGATTTAAATGAAATTTGGTACACAGATAGTCTAGAGCCTGAGAAAGGACATAGGCTACTTTTTGCCGCGATAACCGACATACACGCGGGCAGAGCCCCTGGAAACAGGTAGTCCTTTATATATTTTGAATTGATATAGATATCATCAGAAACTCAGAGATGTTCAATTTGACACTGCTCCTCGATAGAGATATCTTTGATCTCAGTCATGTAGGTAATTTTACGGAAGTAGTTTGATACTACAAGTAAAGTCTCCTTGATGGATTGTCAATTATAACCATCGTATCACAAGTTATGCTGTTATTCGATATCAGATATAACAATGATATTAGATTAGCAATATTGTAGCAATATTATTGTCAATGTGTCTGTTTTGGAAGTGAATAAAACATTTAATTGTCTTTAGTCCTAATTAATGCCAATCTACATTAACAAATTTACGTTTGTCTAAAAAACAACGTCGAATTCAAATCAAAATAAAAATAATTTATTTTAACAAAAATAATTAGAAAACATTTTAAATTTATTAGTTTGGAACACTGTGTCTCTACTGATAGCACACATCTCCAAGATGGACAGCAGTGTAAGTCAAAGTAAAATTGATCGTAAGAAAAGCAAGAAATTACGTGTTTGTGTGTGTATGCGTGTGAAAGCACATAAAAATATTGAAACAAGTAAAAATAGAAAGATTTTTTTATAATTGCCATTTTTTTTTAAAGGATCTTCGCAGTTTGCCTTTGCGCAGGCTTTGACTGCTTCACCGGACTTTTGGCGAGAACCTTAAGGGTCTCCAGCTAGAGCAATAGAAAAACTAACTACGTCAGCAACTAAGGGCACCCCTTGTGGGGTTCGGACCTTGACTTAGTGCGTTGCTAACAATCTTAATAAGGCAAAAACAGGGAGGGCTGGATCTAAGTTTTTATTATTTAAGGACATATTTTTGTTGCTAATTTGGCCCGCTCGGGCCAGCTTCATCTAGGGAAGCGGTCATATCTGCCGAAAAGATATCTTAATAATCCAGCCATTAATGTATACCACGAAAATAAACGGCAGAAAGAACATCAATCAGGCAGCAACAACGCTACCAATACACCACTGCCATTGATACGATATTAACACATTAATTTTAGCGATATCAATGTGACGTCACACAAATTAAAATGCCCGAAGCTCAGCCCAGACTGAAAAACTCGAAAAGCAACAATTTATCGGGAAATAACGATTATATTGAGCTCATTCGTAAAACATAATTATTCCGGTAGGTTTAAAATAAATGTGCAGTGTAATCGATTTAAAAATTTCGTTTGTGAAGCTCACGTGTGTACTATTAATATTCAACAGTATTCATTATTGTTGTTGTGTGAAACCACTGGCGTATTTGCAATGATCGCTAGAAATTATTTATTTATGACGCGCTCCAATGCGTTTTGATTAAACAGGTGCATAATTTATACATTACGTGTTTCTACTAACAATATGGAATGTTTATTTCGATATGCAGAGTTTTTAAAAAATAAAAAAAATATTGAAAAACATGAGTTTAATATAACTTTATTAGTATCCAAACATTTAACAAACAGTTTTGTTTATTTATACAAAATGCACAAATATAAAAAATAATCTTGGGACAACTCCCACAGGGCCATCTGATACCAAACTAGGCAGAACCTGTATTATGGTAACCAGACAACTGATAAATAAACTTATTTCTAAATATAGAATTAAAAATATACATGCAATCTTTTAAATGCAAGGTAGATAGTATCTATATAGAATATAATAAATGCAGAATATAATAATAATATACCCTCTTTATTCCCTTAGCTAGATATTAGGCAGTATAATATCTTAGTGATAAGAGATTTGGCCAAGGTTACATTGGTTTTAACCAGACACGATACTTTCTAATTTCTAACTCGTTTTGTTATCTCTGAAGTTTAAGACAAGTCTGTGGATCTAATATTGTTATCAGTTAGAATAAGTTTGAGGTCTAGGTCTTGTCTAGATCAACTAGTAGTGCTTGGTAACTGATTGGCAACTGGATTTTAGTTAATCTATACTAATATTATAAAGCTGAAGAGTTTGCTTGTTTGTTTGTTGTTTGTTTGAACGCGCTAATCTCAGGAACTACTGGTTCGAATTGAAAAATTATTTTTGTATTGGATAGTCCGTTTATTGAGGAAGGCTATAGGTTATATAACATCACGCTACGACCAATAGGAGTGGAGCATAAATGAAAAATGTTGCAAAAATGAAAAACCGTTGAAACTAAAACACGCGAACAAAGTCGCGGGGGACAGCTAGTAGTCAATAAAAATAAGGGCTGATTTCTTCGACATTGACATGTCTGTGATCGTGAAATATGGCCGCTTGTATGAGAATTACATACTGACTTAACGTTGTCGTACGCACTTACAATAATAGACGTTTTGAAAGACCCGCCCTAAGATGTTTAGTCTACAGGTATTTGTAATTAAATACAAATAGAAGAAAGAAAAACTTAAACCTTAGGCAGCTGGATTCGATCCTGCCTCTACTACCTGCCCCCCTAGACAAGTGGCATTGCGACAAGCGTTAACGATGATAGAAATCGCTTAAATGACATTAAATGTATAGAAATTACATTTCGTTTCGATAAGTCACGTGACTTGGACTTGTTGACACTTCCATACATTTGAACGATTCGATTAGCGTTATCGCTTGTGGAAATGTCACTTGTCTAGGGGCCCTGGGTTAAATTCGCCAGTCGCTTTACCAACTAAGCTACCGTGGTCACTGTATGGAAGTTTAAAGTTTACAGGCAAATGCCTGTTTCGCGTTTATTTTGTATAAGAGATAAGTATTTTATATTTTTAAAGTACAAAATATACCATTGTTGAAAATGGGTTAAATTTATGTAACCTCATTATTTTTTTACGAAAAAGGTTATAAGTATTTTTAATAAACTAATTTTATAGAACATGCTCATTAAATAATGCACCCAGATGTGTATAATAGTACTGTCCAAAATGTATATTAAACTAGCTGTTAGCCCTGGCTTCGCACGGTTTGCGTAATATTTTCAAAACATTTTAATTATACTTTTTTTTTATTTTCTTTTATAAAAATCTTCTCTTTACAATAAGGAACAAATATATAAAAAAGTTATCTGATTTGGTGCAGTCGTTCTCAAGTTATGGCGTGACCAAACGAAATAGGGATTCATTTTTATTATAAAATAATTATGTGTAGTAATTATTTCACATAGAGTATATCTATAAGCTAACAAAAATAATTCTTTACACAAAGTTTTAATTGTACAAAATTAAGCTTTTCATAAAAATAAGTAACAAAGTTTGATATACTTAGACTACAAAGTTTTTTTAATTAAAAATCTCTTTAAAGTTCCCATGTTACTAATTAAAAATATATTAACGATCAGACCGAAATATATTTGAAAAACGTAATTATTATTAACTTGTATTGCATAATTAGGTGTAGCAAGTTGTAGGATCAAATCTTTAAATATTACCTTTTAATTATAAAAAGTTGCTGAAATAGGAGATTGAAGTTTAATTAACACATTATTTTTTTTTTCTTCTAAAAATAATAACTTGTGACAACTTACACACCATCTAATTCCAAACTAAGCAGAGCTTGTATTATGGAACCAAGACCGCTAATAAACATACTTATATATTTCTAAATACACTATTACATACATTTTTATAGATAAATTACACCCAGACACATAACAATGATCATGCTTATCACACAAGGAGTGGTCCGGGGTGGGAATCGAACTTACGACTTCCAGTTTATCAGTCAGGTTGACTAACCACTAAACCAACATGCCCGTTTTTATACGATTGATAGCTTATTTATTCTATCAATTATACTATTATTATATTTATAGTTCAGTTTATTCAAAAAAGAATTTATTTAGTTATTCAAGAAATAGCATGCGTAGGTTTTAATCTATGAGTTTGCAAAAACATTATTTTTGACTATATTTTGATGGCAACTAGGCAATGAATATTTACTTGCAATAATCCAATTATGTAAGAAAATTTTAAAATAAATATTAATTTTTCAGAGCTCGCAAATCACAAATAAGTAATATTATTTTTTCAGTTCGACTCGCGACACCACCGCTCCCGCGTCAGCTCATGATTAGGGACTCCTATTGAGTCTGAAACTAGTCAGGCGATCCCGAGAATATACGTGAGTAAACCGTTTTGTTTTTAATAATATTTTTTTTGTAAAAAAAATATATATTTTTGTAAACATCTTCGCTCTTAATATTCATTAACTTGTGTGCCAATGCCATATAATCGTACGTAACCATGGCGTATATTCGATATACCGACATAACACAGAAAGCAGCACTTACAGATTTTAATATTCATAGTACGTGGCCTGTAATTTGGCCCTAAGTACCTATTTGATGTGGGCCATTTAATTATCTAACTAAATTACAGCTAAACGGGAGCCACCAAAACAAAGGGAGGTCACATGTTACGAGACTTTAAATGTACCGACAGAAACAAAATTCTATTAATAAATGTTTTTATACAAAATAAAAACCAAAAGAGGTTTTATTTATATAATCGAATAATTATTTAATAATTTTGTTATGTGAAAGAAAACGAAGAAAATTGGGTTTGGGTATTTAAAGATTTGTGTATCACACGATTTTTTGTGTGGTTTTTGTGTGGTTGATTTCTATGCTTTAGCAATCCATGTAGGTGTTTGTCACATTTAGGATATATAGATAAAAGATACTTTATTGTACACTACAAAAGATACAGCATTTTAGGACATGATGGTTATAAGGATACAATTGCGGTCTTATCGCTAATTATTTTTTTAAGTACATTTGTGACATATCTAAATGTTATTTTAATGCTATAAATTATTTTTTATGCATTCTTTCATAATTATCACAAGTAATTCATTAATATCTTTTATAGTTTTATGAAACACACGCAATTTATTCCTAAACGCTTAGAGTGTATTTTAAATGTATGTTATAAAGAGAATTGTGTGCTAGTTTTTTTTGCGAACTCTACAAAGCTTCTTGGTTAGGTTTTTATACTATTTATTTCGTGGTCGCAGTGGACTCAAATTAACACATAAATAATTGGTGTAGTAGTATAGTATTTTATGTTCGATTCTCGATTTTTTGGTAAATATAAAATAATACGTTCAATTTTTATTTTTATTTATAACCTTTGAAGTGTCCCACTGTTAGGCTAAGATCTCCCTCAATTTGCTTCAGGCTCTTTTGTCTGGAGACATTTCCCACCAATCCGGCAAATAGCGATCGGTGTCGTCTCGCCAGGGTCTTTTCGTCCTAACCCGTTTGCGAGTTCCGGCTCTAGGTACCCACTCAGTAGCAATTCTCGCCCATCTATCCGTAAAAAATATTAAATGAGTTTCATTGTCCCACTGCAGGGTGACGGCCTTTTCTCATCCGAAATAGGAAAATGTTATATCTGGTACCTTTTCCTGTCCTTTCATAAATAGCTAACGAAGAAGAAAAGACCATGACACGCGCAAACAATTCAAAAGATCATAAATAACTAAAGCTCAAGAAATAGGCAGAAACTCCTTAAAAATAAAACAGCAATATAATCAAAACTCGACGCTTGAATGGTAAAATTGTTAATATCGCGAAATCAGCATTTTTCCCACAAAAACCCAGATTCTTATGACCTCCAATCCCGTTCACTTCGTCTTGTTTTTTAAGGAGCTTAAGAAGGTTGGGAGGTCAGCTTAGATTGGCGTATCTGTATCAATTTATCTTGGCCCGAAGTTGCAAAGATGAGGTAAGTGACACTGAAAAATTAACTATTGACTTCAGTTTGATGTAGAACCTTTGTGACGGATTTTCAGCTACTTTTTTTCTTTAGATGATAACATTTTTAGGTCTTCATTTATATCACGTCCGGTAATAACTGTCCACCTATTTCGATACTTTAAGTATAAGGTATTTAGATACTAGCTGTTGCCTGCGTCTCTGCCCATGTGTGTCAGCTATCGCAGCAAAAGTAGCTTAAGTCCTTTCATAGGATCCAAGCCTACCCCATACCATGTTTCATCAAAATCGATTTAGTTGTTTAGCCACAAAAGCCTAAAACACAGACAAACTGACAGACACACAGAGTTACTTTCGTATTTATAATATTACTATGGATTTTGAATATGTGCAGATTAGCGGTACTTAAAATTCTGTGTATATACGAGAGACATCAAAGAAATATATTTAAAGTTAGATATATTACTTATACCGATAAAAAAAATACAAAACGTGAAAGAAAAAATGCTCTGTGGATTATATAAACGACTTTTCTTATTCTATATTCATAAGTTTTATCTAGGCATTATAAAATGTGATTAAATAAATATACCTAGTTAACTAAAAACACCGAGTTATATAAGCTTATTCGCGACAATATTTTTCTAAACTAAGTCATCAGGCTTGTAAATATTAAAAGGGTTTGTTGGAACTTTTTTCAGAGTTTTACTAAAACTTTTTATAAACTTCAACACTTCAGCCAAGTAAGTTTAAGGGATTAAAGTCGAAAATTCAATACAGTGCTGATTAGACACCTTTGTGGCTTTCGAAACTCCTCGAGACGCCGTGATGAACGACTTTGATTATGTGTACTGGGATAAAATTATTTATACAGAATGATTTTTTTACGTTAAAAAAAATATTTTTGAAGTAAAACTTCTTTACGCACACTTGACTTGGGGAGTAAGCTGGTGTAAAGCGTGACGAGCGCGTTACGAAAAGTGTGATCGGGCGAGGCGAACGGAAGTTGAGATGGAGATATAAGTTAGTGAAGAAAGAAAGAGAGAAAGTTACGTTTCTTATATTACTGTAGGGGAGAGATATTATTGTACAAGAGAGAGAGAGGTGCGAGCTCACATTTTCTTTCTCTCTTTCTTTCATAGTCAGTTATGTTTCGTATATAAAGGAGTTTTATTTCAGTCGTGTCGACTAAAGCACACTTTTTTTTTTGACATATTTGTGCAGAAATCGATTGACAGTGTTTGCTAAGACCTCTTCTACAACTTATTACAGTCCACCAAATCTAAGAAGTACCGTTCGACGGTTGCTTATTTTTATTATTATTATTATTTTATTATCTTGCTTTGTTTGAAGGTTTTGAATTGAAATTGAATGATACAGCTTTATGCATCGCGTGATAAAATAAAAATTGCACGGTGCGGTGCCGCCAACATCAGTTCACCTCGCGACACCGCCACCGCCGCGTCAGCTTATGATTAGGGACTCCTATTGAGTCTGAAACTAGTCGGGCGAACCCGAGAATAAGTGTGAGTAAACTGTTTTATTCTTAATAATTATGAATACTCCTCACAAAAGTTATTATATAAAAAAAGTATAAATTGCTCCATAATTCCATGGTTTTAAGGAAAAGTTTATTGAAGTTGTATTAGTTACCTTGAAAAATATAAACTGTAATGCAAATTATTGTCCCTGTTTTTGTCTTTTTGTTGCTTAATGTTTTTTATCATTCTTTCTCTGACATACGATCTGCATCATACCACAGAAAATGGTAAATATTGCCCCTCCCTCGCTTAAATCTAATGTTACAATATATTTACGTTTCCAGACACGTGGTTTGAAGTACACAACTAATCTAAACTTAGCTTGCTCGATGTCTCGAACTAGAATCAGCTTGAAACTGTAATCGGAATGTATACCATACATACTTCTCACGTATGCCAGAAATCGAATAATTTCTGGTACATTAACATAGTACACAATCAAAAATATAAATTTTACGCCTTTATAAACGCCAAAAACCTAAAGTTAATGTGCCTTAACCTTAACTTAGATTGCATTTTATTAAAATACTAGCTGTTTCTTGCGGTTCCGCCCGCGTGGATGTCGATTATCGCAGCAAAAATTAGCCTATGTCCATAGGACAATAAAAAAGGACATAGGCTAATTTTGTACACAGATGTCTACCAAATTTCATTTAAATCGCTTCAGTAGTTTTGGCTTGAAAGCGTGATAGACAGAGTTACTTTCGCATTTATAATATTAGTAAGGATTTCAGTATAATATTATCCTTCTTCATTGTGTGACAATGATTCTTAAACTCAGCGGAAATTTAGTTCATGTCACGACTTTTTGGTTATAGGACCAAAAAGTCTTTACCTGGATGATGCTATTAATTCTTGTAATCAATATTACAGTATAGCTTCGTTCCAAGCAAAAATCGGCTATATCAGTCACCTGAGAGCACATATACGAAGCTCGAATTAAATAAAAATGCCAAGTCGCTGTGGCCGAATACGGTCAGGATATATATTATTATTATTATAGCTTCCATAACAATTCTTTATATCCCAAAGTGTTTCTAATATATTAAGGAGTACACCAATACACTTGTGTTAAGGGAAACGTGTAATTGATAGGAGACGTTTCTGTGTGACAGCGAGAGTTGAGCGACCATTAGCGATTCGCAATTATGATGGCCGCTTGCTCTCCCGTGACTTAATTCGGGTTCAAATGATTTGTGCATAAGTCGTGCTGCGTTCAAATTCATTTGGCGGGCGAGTGGAGTGGGACAGTAATGTTGACCAATTTTGGAAATCAAAGGGTTATTTAAAAGTAAAAGTTGAGGGGCTTCAGATCTGTATCTAAGTCTATCGGTTTATTTTCAACATTTTAATTTGATGTGGTAACTATATTGTTTTCAATGGTGGAAGTATGGGTTTTAGTAGTAGGTAAATTATGTAAACAATAAATATTTTCCATTTTACATTCCTTCTTTTTACACGACTCCAGCGAAGCCCAAAAGGAGGGTTATGTGTTTGATCCGTATGTTTATATGTATGCCCGCTTGTAACTACTTAACGGTTTGACCGATTTTTATAAATGACTGATTAAAAAAATAATAATAGCTTTTGATATGCACTTTTAAAGTGCAGGCAATTTCTTATAGCGAACGAATGGCGCCATTTTCAAAATGTGAAAACAATATTATTGCTTCAATCATTACAATTTATGGGTATCAAATTAAAGTCTTGATGAGCACATTTCGAAACAAAATAGGTAATTTTAATTAAAGAGTGGCCTCTAAAATGTACAAATAACATTAATAATTAAAACAAAAGAAAGCCACACTGACCTGTCAAATAAAGAACTGCAACGTAAAAAAACTAGTACTTTTAGTTCATTGTAATTTCAGTAGGGGAACTTCTTAAATTAAATTGTAAACGGGTTTTAAAATTTTTTGTTAATTTAGTTCAGTTCTATGCAGTTCAGTACTATTGATCATTCGTTTTAAGCTTACCTTAAGTTTATTGACTTACCTCTACTATATACTAGAAGGCAGCATAGATGACGCAACTCGTGTCGAGTTTGTAAAGCTCTTAGCGTAATTCCCAAGCGTGTGTACCACGCCGACACACGAACTCTGATTGACTGTCAACATTTAATCTTATCTTATACCTAAGATTAGAACCAACTGTATCGAGCGTAGTCGATACATGTGTGAAATATAGCTTTATGTATGTTTGAAAGCAGTGTAAGGAGGTTTTCATACTGCATTGACACATGAGACCTATATTGAGTTCATTTTACAAGAAATATGTGCGATAACTTCTCAGCGCTGTTAAGTAAGTGAGAATAATTACGAGTTTTTTGTTGTTATTAAATTTGTTTGTATCTATTTTATTTAGTTTTTTATTATTGTGCACAGAATAAATCTATATATACTTACTAATATATAAAGCTGAAGAGTTTGCTTGTTTGTTTGAACGCGCTAATCTCAGGAACTATTAGACCGATTTGAAAAATTCTTGAAGTGTTGGATAGCTTATTTATTGAGGAAGGAAGGCTATAAGCTATATAACATTATGCTGCGACCAAAAGGAGCGGAGCACAAATGAAAAATGTTGCAAAAATGAAAAACCGTTGAAACTAAAACACGCGGACAAAGTCGCGGGCGACAGCTAGTAAACAATAAAGGAAGACAGATTTCTCGTAGCGATTTAATAAAGTGGGCATTATGTATGTTCTATATTCAACAAATCACAACAGTCAGTTAGGCCTTGACACTTAATCACTACCTTATTTGTCAAAGAATACTTAATATTACCTATCAACGGCAAACAGAGAAAAGATTACTTAAACATTCAGTTCTAGTAGAATAAAACAAACGAACATCGTGTCCCAACTAAAAGGCAGCACAAGTTGACGTAGACACTCATACGATGAATGCAAAGCACTCAGAGTATTTCCCGAGCGTGTGCACCGTAGCGACACCGCAGCGACATAGTAGCGACACTGTAGCGGCATCGCAACGACACGGCCGCGGCTCTGACGTCAAGTTGACGGTCTACAATTGATACACTCTCATTTACATGCCGTCAAAGAGCAAATCAATCAAATCGAACAGGTTTTGTTTGACACCTACGTGCATTTTTACTTTGTTGTTGATGAAGTAGGGTATTTTCACGCCTCTGTCACCTGTAAAGGCGGTAAACAGGCGTATTGACATACTTAGATACAGCATACATATACATAGACGACACCTCAAAACATTCGAGTATTAAGCATCATACCTAAGAGTTCTTCTTCTGCCTAACCTTTTTCCAAGCTATGTCGGCTTCCAGTCTTACCGAATCAGCTGAATACCGTATATAACATGGAGCAACTGCCTATATGACCACCACAACCCATTTTACTGGGTAACACAGTATCCCAAAATAAGACTGGTTGTTAGAATTGTAATGACTTAACGACTAACTTATGACATTCGGGACCAACGGGTTAACGTGCTTTCCGAGACACGGAGAAAGCTTTACTTTACAAATGGTCACCCATCCACGGACCAACCGCGGAGAGCGCGACTTAACCTGTATTACAGGTCAAACCGTACGACTTACACTTAGCCACGAGCCCCTCTCTATCATACTTAAGAGTTATTTTACTATTTCACTTTAAAATCATTTGTTTATTGTTTGAGTTTCAGTATTGTTTCATTTTTAAAATGTTTAGAGACATATTAGAATGTATATTTATTTATTTTTAAATGGTTTCTGGGTTAGCGACGTCATAATTCACTTGCGGTCAGTAAAACGTCCGCATTCTCAATTAATCTTGATTCTTTTCAACAGTCCATCTATCTTCCCTAAAATCTTATTCCACCAACAGAAACAAACAGTCCAACTTAATTTGTTTACCTTTAAGTTCGCATATGTTAAAGGGTTACCAGGATACAACCCACGTAAAGGTACACTACGTACATTGAATACAAGATTACTATAACTATCAGTGCGAGGAAACTCAGAGGTAAAGCAGTTTCCAAAGATTTATTCGCAACATTTAATCACGCCGGCTTATCTCTACCGTCTATTCATTGCAATATTCGGTATAATTCCACCTGTCAACCCTTAAACAGGCGTACCGTACGTTGAAAACGCTATCCGCCGTGATATAGTAGGCCAATTGCGTGCCACCCCTGAAAAATAGCATTCCCCGACCATACCCGTAACGATCGACATTTGTAACTAAAGGTTGTTGGACAACCCTATGAATTATGTTTGTGTAAATAAGGATGTAATGTTTGTTTAAGTATTTTGGGTGGTGAAGAAAAATTGTCTACAGATGTGCAATGGGCATGATTTGAGTTTGTTGATGGATTGAAATTCTGCCTGTCTGTCTAGTCCTGTAATTAGTATAGATTAAATAAATATCTCAGAGAAGTCACAAATCTTTAGTAACTACAATATATTAGTGACTAGCTGTCCCCCGCGACTTTGTTCGCGTGTTTTAGTTTCAACGGTTTTTCATTTTTGCAACATTTTTTATTTATGCTCCGCTGCTATTGGTCGTAGCGTGATGTTATATAGCCTATAGCCTTCCTCAATAAACGGACTATCCAATACAAAAAGAATTTTTCAATTCGAAGTCACTTAAGAGGTAAGGCGGTCAGAGAGATTTTGGGAAATTAGGTATTTGAAGAAACTATCGCTGTAGCACGGCGTCCGGCATAGTTATCTTAGTGTTATTTATATCAATTATACGGCTAAAAAAAAGTTTTTTTTTTTAATTTTATAAACCAGCGCGAAACAGGCGAGTCCAAGGGTTTGTATGGAGAAATGAACACACCCCTTTTCTCTTAAGTATCATAATTATGTTTATTAATATTTAACAATAACACCAGCCTGCAATCTCGTAATAATCGTCTTACATAATAGGAACGCACTCTTATCTAAAATCCTATTTCCTTATTTATTCAAACAAGAACAAACTAGCGTTATATGAATAGCAAAGCAGAAATAACATTTAAAAATATAAATGCGGTAACGATACGTGTGACCATAAACAATTCGTCACCGGCCCAAAACGCGAAGGAAAGCAGCGGGAATTCCGACACGTTAATAATAAATTTCGTCCGGCATTTAAACAGGTTGGTTGCATAAAATTATATGATTTCCATTTCCACTACCGCAACTATAAAAATTTTAACCGCCCGTTGCATAAAGGTATGATAAAAACATTACAGCATGCCACATTAACGGACCGCATGAGGAATGACACGATCGACGTAATGAGGGCCGCATTTGGGCCGGTCCGCACGTGGCCGCATATGGCCCCAGGCCGCACGGTGTAAACAAAACGTGAAATGTACAGTTTTATTGGCGAGTAACCCGCGAACCGCGGTTGCGTTACCGCTATGATTAATTGACGACTTGCTTGCAAACGCTACATTTGTCATAGGTATTTCTCGTTGTTATTGGAGGGTTAAATGCATAATGTATTTTTCGTATGTAGATTATGTTGTTTTCAATTTAGTTTTGGGATTACACTAAAAGTAGAGTATATTTTGTGGTGGTTATTTTAGCTGGGTTCGTTGTTGTATTTCCCAGAACTATTTGGGTTTAGAGGTAAATATGGCCGTGTTTCAATCGGGGTATCGATTCGTCCGAGACAAAGAGGATATAGTAACCCAAGAATAACCAACCACGGGTAATTTTAATCTCCTAAAACGGCGATTTTCTTCGGCTTTTTGTCGTAATAAAAAGTGCTGACAAAATAAATGTACAAAACGCGTTTTTTACTTTATCTCTTGTTAACTATTCATTGATATCCAAACTAAACGTGTATGCAAAATATCAGCTTAATCGGAAACCGAGAAGTGGGTCAAAATGAAATTCCAAGATTTTTTTTAATATTTATCTACCGGCGAAGCTGTTAAAAAAGCCTATCTTCTAGAAACTAACCAATTACTTACCAAAAAAGGCCCGGATCAAACAACAGCAGTGAGCGCAATCTCGTCGATCACCTTTACAAATGACGTCGTATCTAAGTGCAGCTCACCTCTCAATCGCTGCCTAATGGACGCCAAGACAGATGAGCGATCCCGCGGGACTTGTCTCTACCGAACTACCCTCGCTTTAACTTGCAAATTAAAACGGCCCACTTTTAAGGATTACTCCGATAAAACTGCTATTTGTCAAGTCGTGCAATGGGAACACGATTTTAAAACTTTTGTGGGTAAATAATGGGTCGGCATTTTATTATAATTCGATATATGTATGTTCATTATAAAATTGGATATCAATTACTAAATTTACTCGATTTAAGGTAAAATTTTATAAACTGACTCTATACCAGACGTAGTCTTCACCACTTTTGGATAGATATAACCTTTCGGCAACGCCCTGTAAATGTAAATAAATAATTAAATGTGGACAATATCACATACATTGCCCTGAACCCAAAGTAAATAGCTAAAGCGCTTGTGTTATGGAATCAGAGACAACGAAGATACCAGTAACACCCAGACCCGAGACAATATACAAAATTGGTTTTCTACATTGACCTGTCTGGGGATCAAACCGGGAACCGCAGAGCTGGCCAAACCTTGAAAACCGGTGTGTACGCCACTCGACCACGGAGCTCGTCGAACCCAGTATATTTGGTATTTCTTTTGAAAGTCCGTTGAATAATAAAATATGCAATATTATACCATAGTAACTATTACGTATACATGTAAATAATTCTCCTAACTTTTAGCAGTTCATTTGTTTCTCATTTTGATATAGAACACAAATGAGTGTTTTTGCTGGTATAATGAGAATTTCTCGGTATTTTGTAATGTTTGCAGCGTTACTAATGTTTCCATGAAAAATAATTGTGAGGGAAGAGGTTTGTTTATTTTAGAGTAGTAAATATGTAAAACTATATATGTACCTACACATATATAAAAGTTGAACCTTTTTTGTATCCTTATACTCTAACGTTCAATTGAACACATGGGACGTTTTTTTTTTCTTTACTTTTCCCTATATAAACTACTAGCTGTTTCCCGAGACTTCACCCGCGTGAATGTCGGTTATCGCGGCTAATTTTATTTAAATCGGTTCAGTAGTTTTGGCTTAAAAGCGCGACAGACAGTCAGGGTTACTTTCGCATTTATAATATTAGTAAGGATTTAATTCGCTGAACTTTAAATATTGAAAACTTACAAAAACGACCACTCTTACTCGAGAGCTTATCCGTAGTATGTTTCGCAGGTATATATAAAACTCGATGATAAGATCCCACTTATAAAAACCAATGATTGCAATTTATTACAATGAAACTTAATTACGTATTTCACTTTTCTATAGCTCATCCAATATTCAAGATCTTTGACGTTCTAATAGCTCTATAAACATGAGGGATCATCATTAACCTTGTTTATCGCGTATCCGGTGGTCATTGAGTGAGGCTCGCGTCATTTCCCCAGGCTCGTGCAACTAACACGTCAGAATAGGTCGCCACACGTACTAGTATGATCGGTCCTGTCGGGATTGTACACTTAAAAGATAAAGTGCAGAAGGTCTGCTTTTAAAACATAAAGATTTAGGAGCCTATTTTATGAAATAGTTTTGTTGGCCTATTTATATTTTAACGTGTTAGCGATAAAGTCGTTTATGTTTTTACTATTGTTGTATTAGTCATGTAGGTATATGCGGTACATGCATAAATGCTTGTGTGCAGGTAGTAGTTTTTAATAGAACGTGGTAGACAACATTTTTATAAACAGATTCTTAAAAAAACAACGCTAGAATGATTCAGCTCTGAATTTGTGCATTAAGAACAAAATACGTATCGGGTACAAGTTAAAGTTGTGTACTTGCGTTTCATTTATTTTTTACTTATTCACAAAGAACTATGCGGAGGTATCCATGCAAGGCTATAATAGAAAAGTAGTTTCGTAACCGCTAGGAATGGTGATGGACACTTTTTAAATTGATGTTTGAGCTCCGAAGCATTCTGCCCGTCATGCACATAACTGTACAGAGTTCCTTTCGAGACTTCTTTGAGACCTGGTATAAAGCTAATCTTATTTGCATTTAATACTGTAGCAAATCCGAATAATTTGGAACGTGACGGCGCTTAACCTTGTAACGATACATTAGATTATATCTAAATGTCAAAACTCAGCATTTACATAATAAGCAGAGTTTATCTTTATTTCATATACTGTGTTATGTTTTGAATCTCTGATATTGTAACACAAATAATTTAATTTATATTAAAAAGAAATTGAATGTATTTTATGCCAAGCGTTCTATTTTGAAAATTTAAAAATAAATCCCTCTGAGTTTCATATTCCATTATTTTTGTTTATTTATTTATGACCTATTGTAAAAACTTATCACGTGGTAACTTTTTTATTTATATTATTTAGAAAAAAATATAACAACGCGGTTTATTTACTTAAAGGGTATCTATTAAATTTTGTTTTAAATTGTTTTTGTGCAGTCATTTGTTTTCAAGTCTCAAATACAATTGACCTTCTTTCGAATTAACTTTGGGGTTATAGCTGCTAATTATGCGTTACACACGTGTCTGCAATTCCTAGTTTTTGGTCTGTTTCAGAGTTAGACAATGTTGTCTCCTGTTGAGCCTAGATATCTAGATACAGAGGGGAAACGAGTACAGGAAATGTGGTTTGTTTGTCAAGTTTGACAGAATTAAGGAGTATTTTGGGTCTACCTGGTGCAACGCTCATATTATTATTAAATTAGTTCTAATCTGCCAATCAAAGTTAGGTGCTCTGGTTGTATATTTTGGTGGTTTATGGCAGATATAGTATATATATCAAAAATGTAGGTTTGAAAGTTATAAGTCTTTTTAAAGATTTTCAGCTCAGAAAAGTACCTAATATTATAGCATTGTGTAGACTCATATATTTAATTAAATTGTAAACAAACGTGAGGTTTCTTTACGGATTGTAGCATCAATAACACGCACCGATCATAAACAATCACATAAATATTTTAACACATTTTTGTCAATATCCCAGAGCCCTTAATATTGAAGGCATCTCAGCCACTGAATCTTGGCGACAAGATAATAATAAAAACACAGTATATCATGACGTTGAATCCTTTATAACAACAGATAAGTGAGACAAACACAAAGCGATTTTCCCCTTGTTTTCCTTGTTTCTTTCGAAGCAAATAATAACAGCGTGTTGCCTTAAAAAACGTTATCTATCAGCAAAGGGAATATTGAAAGAATAAATTTATCGGTTGTCGAGCAATAACAATAAAGAACCAGTACATATCGGATACGACGGTATGAATATTGTATCACCAGGCAACACAACTGTTTGGAAGGAAGCTATACCACTCACTGCCAATGTCTTTGTTAGTATGAATTATACGGATTTTGTACGAAATAGTGGGGAAAGAGAGATTATTTATTACAGGCAGTAAATCAGAACGGCTTATAATGTATCGGAGTCCTATTCACAAGCTCGTGTGACTTAGCACGCCTCGCCCCCCGCCCGGCGTCGTCCGCAATTTACGAGACTATATTTTTACAACTACTTACGGAACGCTGTGATTTTTCATTTTATAACTTTGCTTCGCTCGAATTTAAAACTGGAAACTTTTTAAAAATTTTACGTTCGGCTTGGTATCTGAGCATCTGCTCTAGTTTATTTATTTGTCTCTTTAATTATGAGTACACTGTTACATGTTAAAAAAAATACATTAAGAACTGAAGTCTAAGTGTCTCACTAATTATAAAAGAGCAAAGTATGAAAGATTACAAACGCATTAATTGACGATTGAATTATACTACTTGTTATTATATATTGTTACTTAGATTGTTACATTGCATTATTACATTAAAACCATTTGATAAATAATAATAATCTATTAAAAAAAGACGTTGTTCATTTAAATAATTGTATAAACTATATAAATAAATAAAAATATATCGTTGTATGAACACGAACGACTTTATTCGTGGCTTTAAGTGGAAATTGTGACGTAAAAACATCTTTACGCACGTTTGCACACCGCCTAGTTCGTCGACTCGTCGTAACTTATTTTTTGAGCTTCGTTATTTACTCACGGACGAACATTCGTGTTTGCGAAATTGATTCCGATTTGGATTCCACCTATGGGAGCACTAATGTTTCACGATTCAGACTATTTTCGATACAGTACCAATCCCTTTTAGTTATTTTCACTTTCGTTTTTATTCGCTTAATTATAATTGAGAGCTGGCTAGAATTTCTAACGATATTACAAAAAAATAAATTAAACATGCGTTAAAATTTCGAATCCCAGTTTTAAAGTGGAATTAAAACTTATTTAACCGTTTACATAATAATGGAACAATTAAGATTGAATAAATTGCGATTAATTAAAATTAAGTGGTCTGTATCGAGTTGCGGGAGTCGTCGGCTCGTATTCTGCGTACCTACACACAGTCGGAGTGTTTCTCAAATTAGATTACCATCCCGAGTGTTCCCGGCTTAATTTCAACTCGGATTACTGTATAATGAACTTTGTGCAGATATGCCTTTTACTCTTCTTTTTTTTTGGCTTTTTTTTTTATTTAACTCAGGTCGTTGGTGAGTGTTTTTCCGTGCCTTTAACTTTTATTTAAAAGTAGAGATGACAATAAAAATGCGGTAGAATCTCGATTGTGAAATTTATTTTTTATTTATGTATGTAAATACATAGTTAGGCATTTCAATGTTATTCAGTTTTATGTTAGGTTATATTTTTACATTGTGATTTAACATCCATTTTTTTCATATTAGTTTTAGAAAATGTAGTTCTTTTATTACATAAAGACCTGAAAAGGCCAAAGTAAGTAATTAATATAATAATTGTATAAAAACTTTAGTGAGGAGTATTTATAATTATTTAAAACAAAACTGTTTACTCACGCATATTCTCGAGATCGCCCGACTAGTTTCAGACTCAATAGGAGTCCCTAATCATGAGCTGACGCGGCGAAGGTGGTGTCGCGGGCGATCCCGAGAATATGCGTGAGTAAACCGTTGTTTGAAATAATTAATATAATAATTGTCCTTCCATGGAACGCGTAAACTTTAATTTAGGACATATTTATACTTAAACAAAACACTGCTCAATTTAGCGCTCTTTATTAGCCCGCCTTTGTGCCCAAAACCACTATTAATAGGTCAAAATGCAGTCCATTGTTCTCTATTGTTTCTGGGACCAACAAAGATTTACTTGGGGTACTACCACACAGTACGTTACGATACTGCGACATAGTTACTAAGGGGTTGTAAGAAAGACAACATGGCGACGCTCAGGAAACTTCACAATTAGGTATATACTAACGCACCTTTAACGATGCCACATTGTATGGCAAAAAAAATATAACCTGTAACTGTCCCACATCAGTGAAAACTTCCAAAATACCTTGGTACAATTATTTATACTCTATCACTTTGCAATGTCGAATTCTTTAAATCAATATTTCCTCTCAGTTTTCTTAAGTCTTAGTCAGTGGTGTAGGTATTACATATTTACTTTCTTCAAAATAGTATAAATAACAGATCAAATAGTAACATAAAAAACACATTGATATCTATACTAATATTATAAAGCTGAAGAGTTTGTTTGTTTGTTTGAACGCGCTAATCTCAGGAACTACTGGTTCGAATTGAAAAATTCTTTTTGTATTGGATAGTCCGTTTATTGAGGAAGGCTATAGGCTATATAACATCACGCTACGACCAATAGGAGTGGAGCATAAATGAAAAATGTTGCAAAAATGAAAAACCGTTGAAAGTAAAACACGCGAACAAAGTCGCGGGGGACAGCTAGTAAATAAATAAAGGCGAACAACATCTCATACATTGCACTGAACCCAAAATAAGTCGCTAAAGCACTTGTGTTATGGATTCAGAGACAACGAAGGTACAACATCCTGGGATGTTGAGACCCAAGACAATGTAGTAATGTGGCTTTCTACATTGACCCGGGGCTCGAACCTGGTATCTTAGAGCGACACCTTGAAAACCGGTGTGTATGCCGCTCGACAACGGAGGTCGTCAAATATCAATATGTGTAACTAGCTGTCCCCCGCGACTTTGTTCGCGTGTTTTAGTTTCAACGGTTTATCATTTTTGCAACATTTTTCATTTACGCTCCGCTCCTATTGGTCGTAGCGTGATGTTATATAGCCTATAGCCTTCCTCAATAAACGGACTATTCAAACAAACAAACAAACAAACAAACAAACTCTTCAGCTTTATAATATTAGTATAGATTAGCTTCGATAAAACTTTGCAACCAATTTCTGAACTAGTATTTCATCATGAAAGAAACAATCACATATTTTTCTGTGTAACACGCCGCGCCGCAGCGATGCCGCAAGTTACCGTGTGGCGTGACCCTTATGCATAATGTATCTAAGTATCCAGTTTGATAATAAGCCCGCATAATGCTCAGCTAATTATATTAATCGTGCGTTGCGTCGGTTACAGAGGTAATGCTTTTTGTGTACGGAGTTAACGCGCTAATGTTTACCCACGGCTCGTTACATCGCTAATTGAGGTGAAAAATGTATAATAATGTTGTTTAGTGGCTTGAAGATTCGAGGCTTGGTTTATTTAACTGGACTTAAATTTGATACTTGTAGTTTCGCTTTTTTTTCATGTAAATATTAGACAAAATAATTACTAAATGATTGGGAGCTGGTGTTCGGATTCGTGTGCACTAAATTGCTTGTTCGAACACAGACTAGTAAAATAATGACTTTTAACGGTAAATTAGGAGTTACCTTAGTAAAAGAAAATTATTTGAAAAATCTGTATTTCAAATTGTCATCTTAAATCGCTATCTCAAAAGGGAGCAAGCGTGTTGTGCCCAAAGCACGTTTCTCATCGGCATGTCAAGATTTACTTATACCGCAGTGTGAAGTTATAATACCGCCTGGAAGAAAAACACTCTAAATACTAATGATAGAAATAGTACTTATAATAAATCATTTATTTTTTAAAAGAAACTATATTTTTTTGTATTTTGTTTGATATACCCCGGAATTAAACCGACTATAGTCCCGAAAAATAACATTCTGTACTTTTAAGGAATTAATCGATAGGGTTAATTATAAGGATCAAATTTCTCATACAAACATTCTTTATTAAATTAAAGAGGAATAATAAAATCTTATAAAAATTCAATGGGTTTAGGATTTTAGCCGGTTCGACTCCCAGGAAAAGCAAGCAAAAATTAAAAAATAAATCAATTCTGTCTTGTTTCATTTTAAAAACAAAGGAATGTTTCCTTTGAGTATAATTTACCATCTTCAATATTTAGGGCACAACACCCTCTAGGTGGCATTGGAAAAATCCATCCCAATCCCTGTATTATAAAAACAATTTCAAAAGAATGAGACGTAGTTTTTACGTCACAACTGTTTAATGATCAAGGTTATTTGATCTATTTATTTTTAGCAAACCATCTACGCATTTATAATTCGATACAAATCTGTCTCCCTGCCCACTTCTGTAAAGATTAAAAAAGCTATTTTTAACTTTAACTTTTTAATTGCTGTCGTAACAAAATACCTTAAATAACCTTTTGACTGAATGACTTATCATTTCATAGGATAATTATCATTTTATTTACGCAAAAATACACAACAATAATAATCATTAACTTTTCCGGTTTTGTGGCCTACTCGTATATGAAAACGTACTTATCGAATCTTAGATTTTATCTTCAACTCAATATTTAAATACAATTTACCCCCGGTTTCCGAAAGGCTCAATTTAATCTGTTGTCAAATCAACTGATCACGACTGTGATTGGTGGTCAAAAAGACTAACAACCAATCACTGCGCTTAACAAGAGATTTGACAGGTGATTAACTAATTTTCTTGTTGATTATCGTTTTAGAAAACGGGGGTTAGTCTAATGTTTGCCATGGTTAACCTATTATACTAAATTTAATATCCATTAGTTATTAATAATATATATAAATAATTATATTAACCTATTGTAGATAAATTTGATATTTCTCTTTATTAATTAATACTCAATGTAGGTATAAGTCACAGTCAAAACTCTTAACTGTTCAAAAGTACTTTTAACTGGTTAAAACTGTCCAAAGCTTTTTGACTGCACAGGTTGGTCGATAGTAGTTTTACCTAAAAATTATCGCTTCTGGTGAAAACCACTTTTACCCGCTAGCTGTATTCTGTAGAGAGTCATCGTCAGTCAAATACAAGGTAATTTTTTAGTCGTTGTACAAACGAAAACTATGACCTCTATATCTATACTAATATTATAAAGCTGAAGAGTTTGTTTGTTTGTTTGTTTGTTTGTTTGTTTGTTTGTTTGAACGCGCTAATCTCAGGAACTACTAGTTCGAATTGAAAAATTCTTTTTGTATTGGATAGTCCGTTTATTGGGGAAGGCTATAGGCTATATAACATCACGCTACGACCAATAGGAGCGGAGCATAAATGAAATATGTTGCAAAAATTAAAAAGCGTTGAAACTAGAACACGCGAACAAAGTCGCGAGGGACAGCTAGTCGGTTATAAAAACGATTGGTATCAAAAATTAAACAAACAAACAAAATAAAATCTCGATTGTCATTACTAATTACACAGCTACAGTATTGAAATTCGAGTTATTTTTTCTTTAGTTTTCATGTCTTTTTTTATACCAAGCGTTTTTGTAACCGATATAGAAGTCATAGTTCTCGTTTATACAATAAACTCACCTCGAATATATTTATTTTTTGAAATGGAAATAAAATTATTTAACTAGTTATATTATTAAGGGCACCCCGACACGGATAGGTTACGGTCTAACGGTAAAATGAACGAGCAAATAAAGTACCCATTATCCCTAAGTGTTAGGTTACACCAGACTCCAAGAAAAGTTCATCGACCGATCAAATCTTGACCTTTTTTGATGGAATTACTTAGTCAAAACTACCTTTGACCAGCTTCATTGGGCAATAATACTTTTTGTTTTTCATTTCAGTCAAAACTACCTTTGACAGGTTCAGGCTGAAACATATACATTTTTACGAAGCTATCTACACCTTTGCCTATTCTCATTGCTATATTTACAAGTAATAACTAGAATCAATATAAACAAAACTTCTGAATGTATTGAATCAGTACGCCATCACATACGAGTGTATACTCATAAGTTTTAAAAGTTAAAGTTTTCAGTTCAGCTCTACGATTGAATAGACAGACTGTTAATAGACGCAGAAATAGTTTCGTCTCGATAAAGTTTTAATTACATCATGTAGCCGCGAAAACCCTAAAACGGCGAAAATAAAGTACACTAATAGGTAATTATATTTTTGAAACGTTCGGGACATGGGGACCAGGTGCACCAATTCAAGTAAATTTAGATTTTGAGGTACTTTTAATAGAACTGTGTGCTCTGATTTGACACAAATTTTACTTGTTCATACTGGTGCTCACAGTTCATAATCTGCTAGGCGCACTCTATAGTTTACATTTTTACTCCACGATCAAAAGAATATGGGGATATTCTTTTGCATTTTCGTAAGCATGTGCACGCTCGATAAAATCCTCGTACATAAACAGTTTACAGTAGAAAGCCGTTACAAATAACTTGCGAAGAACACCGCCATATTTATCCGGGTTACCTCGCCCGGGCCGGGTAAGTCGACGATTTGTTGACTTGACTTGAACTTGCCCGGCTAGCAAGGTTGAGCTGAGATGAAAAATCAATTATTTTAAAAGCACGATATATCTTCGTAGTGCATTATCAGTGAGATGCGCTGGGCCTTAGTGTTCGTGGTAAAAGTAATATGGCTGTATTTTTGTTAAATATACTTACGTAAAAGGGTGCATTTAAGTGACAGGTTGGTTGTACATAAAGTAAAAGCTGTTTTACCCGATAAGTCATACATTAAATTAAGTAGTTACTTTGTTAATTACTTTTATTAATTGTTACTTTGGACGCCAAAAAATGGAATCTGGAATCGCTAACCCGCAATAAGCAAGCGTGTTGATCATTGCTTGTTCCTTCTTTATATGAGAAGAGGCCTGTGCTCAGAGAGTTGTGCTTAGCAGTGGGACATTTATAGGCTGATGTTACTATTATATAAGTAGATACTTTTAAAACTTGCCATATCCAGCGCACCAGCACGGACCTGTCTGCCCCTGTCCGTCGCAATCACCGCGAGTGGAAGTATATCTTAAGTTGGTTAAAATAGGGTTGGGTTCTCAAGACTCACTGCGCGGTGCATGGCTGTCCGTGGTCGTCCGCCCTACTGGTTGATCCGTGATATCGTGGTCTATGGGATGCCGGCGTTATTTAACCACTAGCTGTTTCCCGCGGCTCCGCCCGCGTTGATGTCGGTTATCGCGGGAAAAAGTAGCCTATGTCCTTTCTCAGGCTCTAGACTATCTGTGTACCTCATTTAAATCGGTCCAGTAGTTTTGGCGTAAAAGCGCGACAGACAGACAGAGTTACTTTCGCATTTATAATATTAGTAAGGATTATTCAACATCTTCCTTCTGTTGCGTCACAACCACTCAACAAAGTCGCATTACTTCCGACTCTACTTATCCGCTTTGAAGTCACATTTTTATTCTTACGTTTCAGTTTAACATTTCATATCCGTGGACACAAATCCGCAGCGCTTCTCTAGTGCGGTCACGTTCGGATATTGCATTCGCTCTGAGTTCCCCTCTTCTCGAGTACAGACGTCCAAACTATACTGTGACGTATATATGTTGGGTTCGTACAGTTAAAATTAAACTTTGCTGTGTTAATGTAAAGTTTAAAATTGATTAGTAGTTGTGGTTGTTATTTTAACTCACGTACTGTACAATCATAATCAACAAGTTATCATGTCTAATGGCCGGGACCAATAAACAAAAAACGAATCGTTTCCTTAACGAACTGTTAAAATATCAACGAGGCGATAAAAAAAACTGTTCCTATAAAAAAAAAAATGTTACCAAATAACTGACGTCTGGTTACGAACGGATGAGAGACAGCCTAGTGACGGATCGTCACGGTAACGAATAACGAATCAAAAGATATAGGATCTAGGCGTTAGTAACGATGGTTATGTTTTAAAAAAGGTCGAAATATCAATGCCTATAAATGCAATATTACATTTAAAAATGGCACGTAGCGGTACTCACACTTTTAGGGTACCGTACCGTACCGTACCAATGAGAAACTATTACTAAGCCTCCGCTGTCTGTCCGTGTGTCTGTCAGCGGGCTGTATCTCAAGAACCATAACAGCTAAAGAGTTTAAATTTTCACACAGTGTGTATTTATGATGCCGTTATCAACACAAATAATAAAAAAGTACTTCCTGTTATATATTTATCTTGTACAATGGGTACGGAAACTTTCATGTCCAACTCACACTTGACCTTGTTTTTAATTTGTTTAAATGAATCGGCAAGTACGGTTTTAAGAAAATAAGGTTATTAGAACTTTTTATGAGACACTTCTTTAGTTGTTCAAGGTCCAATACTAGTCCCAACCTAGTGCTTGTAGGTGTCCATCTTAGGGCAAAACTGCCCGCAGTTCTTTTGTAAAAAATAAATCATACTTCTATCACTCCCAGCTATGAATATTTTACCATTTGCCTATGTATGGATAAACTTAGATATTGAATAAGAACCCGCAACATTCCGTCTTCGAGCTCGTTCTGATAAATAATTCTAATTTATGCTAATCACGCAATTGTGAGATGGATAGGATATGTTGCAGTGTGCCGCTTTGCGTCGATTTATCTCTTAAGTAATGACATGTGGAGAATAATTAAACTTATCCTAAGTCCTGACATACTTTTGAACGTTTGGGAGGCTGTTGATGACATCATTGTTAAAACTAAACTTGTGCTTAGTTGTCAGCCGATGGACGAATTTCTCACAATAAAATTTATTGTTTTATACATTGTTTTCAGATGAAAACAATAGCGGAAAATTATAGCATATCTATAATATTGATGTTGATAAATTTTACAATTGTTTCCTCACCACGAATTTTTGATTGATAAGGCACAAATTAATAAAATAAATAAACAAAAAATGCGAAGTTTATTAAAAACATATTATGGCTTAGGCTCGCCTAAATATGTTTTTTTTTTTTTTTTTTTTTGGAAGAGATTTTCGCAGTTAGCCTGAGCGCAGGCTTTGACTGCTTCACCGGACTTTGCCTATATATGTACATTAAATCCATACTGATATTATAAATGCGAAAGTAACTCTGTCTGTCTGTCCCGCTATCACGGGTAAACCGCTCAACCGATTTGGATGAAACTTGGTATGGGGTAAGCTTGGAT
Organism: Diachrysia chrysitis; assembly: GCA_932294365.1. Lineage (NCBI taxonomy): Eukaryota > Metazoa > Arthropoda > Insecta > Lepidoptera > Noctuidae > Diachrysia > Diachrysia chrysitis. Next base: position 4,714,576 of record OW028662.1, on the reverse strand, counting down.
CCCAAGAAAAAACATAGGCTACTTTTTATTGCGATAACCGACAACCACGCGAGCGGAGTCGCGGGCAACAGCTTTAAGAAATTAAGATGAAAAAAAGCATTATATTGTACATTATGGAATGCAAGGGAGGTCCCTTTACCTCCTAAATTTCATACAAAACAACCCGTGAATAGGAAAACGTGTTTACCGTTACTTAACAGTTTATTTGACAATAATTTACGGTGACTAAGTAGAGGAGGCGGGAGTGCCGGGAGGATTGAGTTTCGTCAATAATGAGGTTAGAGGGCGTGCGAGACCCCTGACATGCCTTAACTAACGGCGCTGGTTAATGATAATTATGTTCTGTTCTAGGCTTCCATATGGTAAGGTATATCTATCTACTGTGTTATCGGATGGATTACAGAGACATTATGACGATACTTGATGACTGCCAGTAAGTTTCCCGTTATGTATTATTGTTAGTAAACATTTGTTCCTCTGTTTAATTGCCCATGTCTTAAAAATCACTGAAACGGCTTTGGTAAAATCTTCACTGTTCTTTATTATATGCAGAAGTTAATGTTCTGAACAAATTTCTTCTGCTTAGCCTTTTCCCAAGCTTTGTTAGGGTCGGCTTCCAGTCTTACCGGATTCAGCTGAATACCGTATTTTAGCAACTACTGCCTATCTGACGAACCATTTTACTGGGTATCACAGTATCCCATGGTAAATGGTTGATAGAATAGTAATGATTTAACTACTACTAAAGATCAACGTATGGCAGTCGGGACCAACGGCTTAACGTGCTTTCCGAGGCACGGTGGGGTCTCGGTATGTTTACAAATGGTCACCCATCCACGGACCAACCGCGGTGATCGCGGCTTAACCTGTATTATCGGTCAAACCTTACTTACACTTAGCGAGCCCCTCTAACTATGTAAATAATCAGAATTAGTCTAATCGTTTTGGTGAAATTGGTGGTGTAACAATACAACTATCTACGTACTATCACTTACGAATTGATTCCATACAGCCTCTGGTTTTGGAGTAGGTAGAAAATACTAGAAAAAATACACATTTAGACGAGATGTTTTTCTTCTTCTTCTCGTGTCAAATGACTCTCGAACCCACTCCAGATACAAGCATATTTAGCTTAGTTGGAGGGGTTAACAAGATTGCTAGTAATGTGAATTCCACCCACATTGCTAGTAAAATTAAAAAAAAAAAAAAAAAACTCTTTCCGACCAAAAAGTTGCCACCTGAATGGCCCGGTCGTTGGCCTTCATTACGTCCTGGAGGGTACAGGTGGTAGTGCAGGACAGAAGATGCGCCATGTCTTAGACGAGATGTTTTTATCAAGAGATAGCGATCTACATTACTTTAAAGTAGCAATAACGCAAGCTCTGCATAATGTGGTCGTTAGAAACAGAAGTAGCCATAACCCAGAACGTATGAAACTTATTAAGACGAATTTTATGATATAGTTGCAAATAAGTTTTAGGAAAATATTTGAGTTTTATGTTCAGTCATTTAGTTAAAACACTAACTTTTAGTTTTATATGGAATGGCTTTTTTATAATAATCTTTTATAGAACAGGGGTGAATAAACCGTTTCTTTTTTTTTCTTAAGGTGTGAAAATCTAATGAATCCAACCGACGCCGCGGGCACGACGTAGGGATATGTTGGACTTGCACCGACTGAAAACACCCCGGTGCCTTCTTTGCCTTTGCCGGAGTCCCGGGTTCGCTAAAGCATGCTCGGCGGGGCTCCGGCAGGCCTCGGTCCTTGTAGGACCCCTTGTAGGAGGGGGAGATATATATAGTGTCTACCCCTCGCTGCTTCCGAAGATGTACACGTGGGACTTCGTGTCCGTATCCTCTACGGGGTGAATAACTTTTTTTGCTATGGTTTGGACCTGTGTCTCCACATAAGTCTTTCAAAGGACCGGGTATTCTCGAGGATAGCTCATGAAAATAAGAGATACCTAGAAGATAATAATAATAAAGGTGTACAACATCACATACATTGCTGTAAACCGAAAGTTAGTAGCTAAAGCATTTGTGTTATAGAGAGAGTCAGCGGTACCACGAACAATCAAGACCCGATAAAGTGTAGAAAAGTTGTTTTTCTATATTGACCTGTCCGGGGATCGAACCCGAGGGTTCAGAGTTAGTGACACCTTGAAAACACACAACGTATACATATTACATAGTATTACATATTACTACGTATGCGCCGGGCGGCAGTGAGCAATAGCTAGTTCATTATATAACATCAAACATATTTACAATTAAGTCTGCATTAAATGGAACTTGCACCCACTAGTTAGTAGTAGGCCCTCGAATAACTCTAACTTTCACACATATCACCGCCATATATTCAAGTTCACTTGTCTGTAGTGCATAGGTTTTGCTCGTGACGTCACTCGCGAGCTGAGTTATAGCCGTTTGGGCCACTTCACAATGTACCACAGAATTTACAATATTTGTGCCCGCTGTTTGGCTTTGAAAGTCAACAAATTCCTAAATAATGTTTCTGTATTTAATAGTTTTATTGGATAGTGTGATCTTGATTTAATTACCAGACTTTTTTGACAAAAATGTACCATTCAGAATATAAATTTCTAATCGACATTAAATTTTCTATCCCTTATTCATTTCATTATTTCAACTCTCATTCAGAGCAGAACATAGTTAAGTTACCGATTTATGCAGTAAGACAATCCTTATTTACGCAAATTAATACACGAATTACTTACTAAGCGATTTCCTACAGCCCACATCACCGCTATAATTGAACACTGCATCCGTTAAATTAATATTTACTTAACCCGTGAATCTTCACGGAGTATCAGGATCCTATTTGCATCGATCTATGAGCATAAATCAAACGATTCGTGCCGAACGGGCATTAAACGCCTAGATAAAGCTCTATCATGCATGAAATGCTTCTTTTTGCGTTATTGTCAAGATTTTTCTACATGGGTTTTAGGATTACGTATCCAGTAAAATTAGTTTTGGTGAAACGACGGCCTGAAAAAGGTAGCTGGTTTGGTCTGGATGTGGAAGGTGGAGGTCCGGGTGTTGTGGCGCAACTTGGGAGAGGCTTACGTCCAGCAGTCAGCTGCGATAGGCTGATAGTTCTGGAGGTTATAGACAGTTGCTGTATGTAAAATACGGTATTGAAATGTAATCGATGAGAGGAAATATGTAGTAAAACTTAGTAGAAAGAAAGTGTGCTGCTGGGAAGTTTGTTGCGCCGTTCTCGTTCTTCACTCCTCTGCCTACCCATTTAAGGGTGCTATACGTACATATAAACGTAAAGAGAGATCTCATCTCATTTCGAAGATCTAAATGTCTGTTACGCAACACCAAAAAATGCTTATTCTCAGTAGTGAACCACACGTCCTACTCACAATTTTGAAAACCATTTTCATTTCTAACACGTACGCGTTTCCGCATTGATAATTTGGCGGGTAAACGCAGGCATTTAAATAGTCGGCAAAGAGAATAATTCCAGTTGCGCTTCGTAGTGAGCTGTAGAGTAATAATACAAAAGTTATACTTCTTGCTGTGCCTAAAATATTACGGCTACGTCGAAATTTTACAAAATGTTGACCATTTTCTACTTTTTTTTTTTATAAATAAGCGATCTGCACTAAGGAATTCAATCATTATGTCACCGGTAGTTTTAGAAAATATCATAGCATAATTATGCACACAGAACACCCAGACACAAATGCTTATCCCATACGGGGATCGAACCCGCAGCCTATCGCGCACGGTGGTAATTGGCGTAGTTAAGTGACCAATAGGTACTAATTGGCTACTTAACTGGATGTAGGCAAAAAGTTCGTAACGTTTTAACACGAGAAAATAAGATTTTTAATAGAAAAAAATTACATTACATATTTAAACCGTTAAGTAAATAAGAAGATTCATAATTCAACATTTTATCTGATGATATCATATTTATGGTCATTCTGACAGTAACGCACAACGCTGGCCATGAATTTCTACAATAAAAAGGTTTAAGACTTGTTCTCCTACAAACACAAACATTTGCGGCGACGTAACTACTTTCCGTCAGTATAAACCACAGATAGACCTACATAACGCAAGAACTTCTATTTCGCGTGCCGCCGTGCCCGGCTTAAGCATAATATGCTTAACGTGTCAACTGTCGCGTTCATTCTGCATCGGTGCGTCGCGCTAGTAGGTTTCACCAAAATGTACCGAGCATTATTGACAAACGAATCTTACCTACATCATACTTTTAAGTTGATTCTAGTTTGAAATCATCAGTTTGTGACACGCTTGGTTTTTATACAGATCGAAATCGTTATTTATGTTATCTGTGGTATAGACCTAGTCTCTATAATCTGTGGTATTGAGCTGACGACGAGTTAATTTTCTGTTTCACTCCTTACTGTGGCCAGGCGTGACACAAAACGTAGCCTCGCGAGTCCACTGCACGTGTGGCCTCGATCCAGGCCAGGCTTATACACAGCCGTGGAAGCGGAATTGTGAGGCCTTTGGATGTTCAGGCCACATCGGGTATTCATAGCTTAGCTGCTGGTTTTGAAGAGTAACTTTTTGAAAAATATCTATGATAAATGCGCTTTGTAATGTTGTCTGTACCTAAATAAATTAATATTGTTTTTCAATAATGCTACCATTTGTTAAAATGAATTATATTATTTTTTATTTTATTTATTAATGTCGATCTAAATCACGCAAATTTACTTACGCCAATAACTAGCGTACATAACTTCTATATCACTTAATATAATACGTAACATTGGATTATTAATTAAGCAAGTGAAACATAACTACCTACATTCATTTAAATGATCGTAACTTAAAAAATGAATCATAAAAAAAAGTAATCCGCAACTACGTGACAGCAGTTTTATCCATATTTATCCAAAGCTTACAACACTATGAATTACGTCCCACCATTATCTAAAGCCCCCTTTGTACGATGACTTCTAATTAGCTAATCGAAGCTCTAGTACATGAATAATAATAAGCTCGGATGACAAAGCGAGCGTAGTGGTGTGCTGTGATTACAGCGGACATTATCCGCAGCGTGTCAGCGTGACGCGGCTTGCAATGACACGCTTGACGCGCTGTCACGTCACCCGGCAGACGAACGGTGTTTGTATCAAGTTATTGTTGGTAAAAAATTTTGGTAATGTGTGGTGTGTTATATTGTGATCGGATATGTTTTAAACTTTTTTTGTATTGAAAGTATGTTTTAAAGATTAATTTTTTTTATTTTACTGCTGCCACACAATGGTGTTTAATCCTTATATAGCGGGGGTTTCACAAACATTCAAATCATATCCACAAAGAACACTCAGACTTGGAACAAAGATTTGTCTCTTTGCGGAGATCGAAGCCGCAGCACGTAGTACACAGTGGTAATTGGCGTGGTGACCTATACCACTCGACTATTCGTGCTCTCAAAGTCAGTGCTTTAGTTCGATATCAACTCAAAAGTACTCAACTAATATCAACTCCCTTTAAAATTAATGATTAGAGTATTTCTTTAAATGCCTTTTTATTGGACTGCAGGATGTTATTGTAGTCTTCAGAATTCTCAAAATTCAGAACAGTGCCAAATTCTTTATCAATATGAATAACTTCACTTATTTAAAAAAGAGCGGCCTTTGCCAGCAGTGCACTTAGCACAATGGTCGTTATTATTAAAATTCTCAGTGAGTTGGCATAATCCCACTAGTGAAAACAGGTCGATGTCACCTTAGGTAAGCCAGTGACGTGACATGTGACGTCACAGTACATAGAACACGCCGCTCACCTGCTGATTACGGTGCATATTTAATTGTCAGCATATATGTAAGGTGTTTCAGCCACGATCCAAGTAGTATATTTAACTAGCGCGGCCTACTGTTTCACCCGCGTTAGTAATCCACGTTCACGTAAGTTATTTTTATTCGTGTCTTTTCGTCGATGTTTTTATAATTCAGTGTGAAGAAGATCATTAAAATCGGTTCACTCGTTCTTGAGATATAAATAGTTTAACTACCCTACCCGACTTTATATTATATACCGATATAGATATTGGTCGTTAAAAGGCTATGTTTGTATTTTGAAAATTTCATAATGCATATGCTTGAAGGTATAGTGTTTATTAATTGCGAGTAATAAAATTATTTTAGAAATTTTAAATTACTTATTAAGATTATCATTTAATCCAGTTACATATTCGGGAATATCAATTCGATTAGACTCGATTGGAGATCATAATTTGTATTTAGTATTCGTACCTGTATCCTAGGCTGTAGTGATGGCAGTTCGGCTCCTGACCAACATTTAGACTGTTACCGCTTGTAGGTCATTTTCGAGTACTTCCCTAGAGTAACGTATTGCGTATTTATTTATAAGTTTTATATATCTTACGACAGAATAAAAAAAAAATAAAAATAAAATAGATGTATTATTAAGCATTGCATAAAATCAGAAAGGTGAAAAAAATAGGGCAAAACTAAGTTTTGCGGTGCGGTATCTTGTAGATGAAGTAGGTGGAACTAGTATCTGAAAGAGACCTTTAATACCGTAAAATATCATACGGAAGCATACGGAAATATAATCTCATTAAATTATGTAATAAAAGTTTCACGATGTCGAAGTAAAATAAAATCGCGCACACCTTTACAGCTTGTGAGAATGGATAGAAGTATGTACGTAGCAGCGTACATTACAAAATTTCATTCATTGTAAAACGAGATATCATATACCTAAAATTAGTGCGTGTAATGGCCATTTACTTCATAGAAGATTTTTGCATTTGATTTAATCTGAAAAACATATCAAATCCAGTGTGTTCATATAATCATAAACATGAATCCCCCTCAAGTCACCACTAAGAGGGTTCAACATAGCAAACTAAAGTTAACATATGAGGTAGTCAAGAGTGCAGTGGTTAACGACTGCGGATAAAAAGCCCAAGCTCTCCGTGCAGTGTAAAAAGCTCTTCACACCAAAATTACCAGCATTTCAACTAAAAAGGTGCAATAAACGTCTCTACCACTCAGTTACGCGGGGGAAAAATTCGCTTTTACAGAAAATTGGGTAATCGACGGCCGACAGGCGTTTTATTATTTTTAATAATGCCCCCGTTGAGTGTAAATGTTCCTGTTGAAAGATGCTGTGTCGTAATGTCGACATTAGTTTGATCGAGAAAATCCCGGCCGGTGTTAACGTTGATTGTGATAACCTTAATTGGTGATTAAGGGACCTATTTATCTTTTAAAACGCTGTTCAGATACTAAAATGAGGGTAAAGGTTTTATATTATGCGTTAAATGAAGTTCAGGTATTGTTAAATAGAATTTAAGGTGTATTTCATAAAAAATATGCCGTCAAATTTCGTTTTAATAGCCTCGTTTTTAATAAAGAAACCTAATAAAGATTATATTTGTACTTCATTAACGTTATAAAAAAGAATTTAATACTCTAAAAATTTCTCTTTCAAATTTTGTTAGTCTAGATAGTATCCGTAATCCTGTACACATCCTTTACACTTAAGTACGAAGTAATTTACACCACAAATAGTGGTGAAAAGTCTGTAGTTTTACGCGAATGGAAACTACTCTATGTGTAAATTGAAGCCAGTTTTATTTGCTTTAATTATACTGAAATCCTTAACGCCCCTATTCCAGTTTCGTGTTAGAAACATAAAATATTAAAATATAGTTTACGTAATAGCTCTGAGAGTGTCGATAGTGTCTTAATAGCGATAATAATAAATCCTTCATTAAGGCCCGTTAGTTTTCATTTAATTTATTCTGTTAAGACAATATTCATTCTCTTTTATTACTTTTTAATAATATCGTAACACAATTTCAAAGGTTTTTTTTACACTAATACTAAATTTAAAACTTAACAACTTATCTTATTTAAATATGCTACATATCCTCAAAATGGCTGCGACACATTTAAAAAGAAAGTATCCGCACGATCGTCGTTCAGCGTGACACGATGCGACGCCGGCATGCGGTCGCCACAGAGTCACGCCGCATGCCCTGCCCAAATTGAAACCACTAATCGAGCTGTCACTCAAATCATATTTCATTCACCTCAAGGTATATTCTTCGGATATTTGTCAAAGGTTCGTCACTAACTACCGTATTTTGTTTTAGTTATGAATTGAAGGTTTTAGGTTTTTTGTTGTATATTTTGGAACAGTTCGAAATTTACTCTGATGTCACAAAATGTTATAAGCGAGTTTACATGTGAAAGCATTTTTCGTAGTTCAAACCGCTTTGATATCGATACGATATAAATTCGGGCAAACTTGAACTTTTTATCAAAGGGGTAATTTATTCACTAATTCATATTTAAATTGTTTACGCTGTGGGTAAAATATTTAATCGGGCTTATAAAGAAGATTCAAAAGTAAAAACATTCAAGATGATAAAAACACTTAACCATACATCAAAGCGATTCAATGAAATTCTAATGTCAATATCGAAGTTGATTATGGAGACAATTTAAACGAACGTGTTACGAATCGTCACGCGGCTGACGCGCTCGTCACGCTCATCTGAAACAGGTGACGTGACAACATGACACTCACTTGTCACGCTGAGTAAGCATGGAAGTGAATATTTGACGCCTGATCGAGTACTGTCAATATTGGTGCTTTATTTTTAAATTCGTAATTATAATTGTTTTAATGCGCGATCGGGATTGATTTTGTTTGTGGATTTTTACACGGGACAAATGCTCTTAATTTATTTTTTATTTTTTTCGACTAAGTAAGTAAGTGACCTGCACTAAGTACCTAATTTGATTCTTGTGTCGCGGGGGGTTTTACAAACATTCAAATCACATGCAGAAAGAACACCCAGACTTGGAACAAGTATTTGTGGATCACACATATGCTTGTCCCATGCGGGGATCGAACCCGCGGCACGTCGCGCACAGAGGTAATTGGCAAGTCTTGCAATATTGTTTTAGATTTAATCTAGGAGTTTCATCAATGTGTTTCAACACGCGTGCCAAGTATAAATATATTAATGTTTAAAATTAGTAAGGCGTCGAAGTATTTCTAATAAACAAATTATATTTTCGAGCCGTTTGGGAATCATTACCAAAAAAAGTTCATGGGGTAAATTATATTTAGTGCTTAACTTATTCATGTAATTTTTTTTTATAATTTCATAATTTGTATCAAACATTACCTAACTGGCACACAATAAAACGCTTTTGCTATACAAAGCCATTGCTTTTATCTAATATTCTTTTTTCATCGTCTTCAAATCTATCTAAATCTAAAGACAAAGTGTTATTCATTTATTGGTATTGAACGTGTAATAAATCAGAGGCGTATCGTCACGCAAGCGTGTCACGCTCGCTAATCTACGACCAACACAGGTAGCGTCACGTCACTAATGTTTGACAGTCAGCTGACAGATGAAATGATAACTTGACACTTGATTGAGTATTGACATTTGTATTCTAGGCACAAATTCAAGTCATTTTATATTATTAGATATTCGTTGCGACTAAAAAGCTAGATATATTTATAAGTACTTATAAAAATCGTCAAGGACTAACTTAAGTATGAATTGGCAAGTCGAATATTGTAATTTTTTAAAGACCCTGCAAAAAATAATATTGGGTAACCTTAAAATCCAGCCTAAAAAAAAGGCTTACCGGATACCCACTCCCAAAGAATATAGAATATAGAAAACAGTCCAAAAAAATCTGCCCAACTGTAAAAGTACCCCCTCCTAACAGAAGTCTGCAGCCAAAGTTTGATTGGCAGAGCTCACGAAAGTGATGCCTCTGGTGTTGTAAGCGTCTGTAGTGCGGTGACCGCTTACCATCAGGCGGGCCACATGCTTGTTTGTTGCCTTACAAGGATTAAAAAAAAACCAGAAAAATAATATCTAATATAGACTTATACCTATATTCCTATACCTTTATTTAGACCTCATAATTGTTCAAATACAAAAACTATATTATTTTACAACCCAAAGGGAATATCCCATGCTACGCAGCCTTATAAAAACTAAATGAATTTGAAATAAATGTCCTTCGTATACTATACCTATACTTACTAACTTTATTACTAAAAATAATCATAAAATCATCATAGTCGCCACTGAACACATGCACATGCAACGCACATGTACGCGTCAATAAAATGAACATCGATTCGAGCATTTGATATGGCGTAGTACACCCGCGGGATGAAACGCACCGCAACGAAAAAAAACAATGTTCCTGAATAACTTTCGTACATTTAATGGCCTAACGCACACTGAGGCGGGCCGCACCGGGCCGCAAAATGTACGGAGCGGTGCGGCCCGCCGACATGTGTGCTAGCCTCAAAAGATAGCTATTACGTTCGGAATAGCCTATCCCATCTATCATACCATCCAAAATGTTTTCTTTATCCAAATATAGAACACAGTTGGTATTGTAAACAGGAAATTGTAATGACGTGTTCGGTTTGCGGTGACATATATCCGGTGTCATGATCTGGTTGTGAGCGATACCGCCATATTTTATTTATTGTCTATGCCCTAAATTATTCAAATGTTCCGCAACACTGGTTAGTTGAGTATACAGAATGTGCAATGTTAATCCCCAGTTATTTGCACGTTGGTGATAATTATGTTGGTGATTTGTTTCAGTTAGATGTTTTAGATACAGTGTGTATTTGAAATGTAAATTAGAGCTCTAATTTGGCTCTAATGTATGTTATAAAATTTAAATAGACCAATGAAACACCGATACATATTTTATACGTATATATTATTACTAGCTGTCCCCCGCGACTTTGTCCGCGTGTTTTAGTTTCAACGGTTTTTCATTTTTGCAACATTTTTCATTTATGCTCCGCTCCTATTGGTAGTAGCGTGATGTTATATAGCCTATAGCCTTCCTCAATAAACGGACTATCCAATACAAAAAGAATTTTTCAATTCGAATCAGTAGTTCCTGAGATTAGCGCGTTCAAACAAACAAACAAACAAACTCTTCAGCTTTATAATATAAGTATAGATTATGTGGCCTAGTTTGCTTCTAAATAAATATTATATGCTAGTTAAAGTTAAGAACCTAGTACATTAAGGGCAGATTTTACCAACGCCAGATGTTTTTTTTTGTGGAATAAAATTGACGCAGTGACACATTTTGTATGGAAAAACTAACAAAAATTCAAAGTTATTCCTCGGATAAACTTAACTGGCGTTGAAAAAATCATCCCTAATAAGAATAACCTTACAGTTAAATAACAGAAAAAAAAAAAGTCGTTAAAAACGAAATTAAAAACGTTTTTTTATCAAAATGACTTGAAATATCAACACGAAAATAATCATAAAATTTGTCTTAAAATAAAATCATTTCTAAAAATAGTTATATAATACTTTTCAAACTATGACGTCATAAAAAAGTTTACAGTCAACAAAACAAAAAGTTACCATAGAGCAGTCTAATTATGTTGCTCCAAACAACGCTCGCACCCGCGAAGGGCTTAAGTTTGTAAATTACGACAGAACTTTGGTAATTTATCAATAATTACTTGAGAATTCATTGTTAAGAACCCTTCTTTATGTTTTATTGTAATTAAATATTTTTGCTATTATCTTTCGGCTCGAAGCGATTATAAACTTAAAGAATTTTAATTGCGATTAATATTTATTTTTTATGTTAACGTGTTGGGTGAGAAAAGAATTGTCGTTTAAAATATAAAGCGCACGTTAAACATTTCGTATTTTTTTTTACATCTCTAAAGTATATATATCATGTCTCCGCCTTCTGAATTAACCCATTGTTAATCAGAGTCGGTGAGACCAAACAAAAGATTGGTTCACTACATGCCGTAACAAGTAGACAAGAAATTCCAACTTTCAGTCAGTGACCTCGGTAGCTTTATTGGTAAAGCGAATAGCGCGTTGACCCAGCGGTCGCAAGTTCGAGTCCTGCCTAAGGTTTAAATTTTTCCTTTCTACTATTTGTAGTTAATTACAAATATCCGCTTCGCACGCCTTAACGCATAACAAATAATTAAAAATAACTCTAAAACAGACACACTCAATACTAAATCCTTAGTATACACAACTTAGTTTACATTCGACATAGCAAACAGTCCTAAGATCTGCATCAGCATTGGGACCACTTGGAACTCGCACGGCAATTAAGCACTAAGTTACATTGCCAACTGTGCATAAGTAATGATAAGTAACGGAGCCAATTGCATAAAGCTTTGACACGTGATTAAGGATAATGGAGTTAATGTTGAACAGTATGTTTTTAAATTTTATTAAGTATGAATAACATTTTTTGCTAGCGAATAAGCGCAGAATTTTGTAAACACTGAATTATTTCTAGGGAATATTATAACAAGTATGGAATCCTAAATGTAAAACTAAGCTATCAAAGATCTGTGTGCCATATCAAAAGCCGTCAATTCGTTATTGAGTGAAGAAGTATCAAACGTGTAAATAAAAACCCTTGTATTATAATAGGTATATAATAAGGTTTTATTTCATTATACAACCGATAGTAGTGTTGTTGGTTCACCTGTAAATCTGGAGGTAATCTGTATATTTTTTATATTTGATTACTTCATAGTTTATGCTGTTTAAATTATTACTTAATATATAAAGCTGAAGCGTTTGTTTGTTTGAACGCGCTAATCTCAGCAACTGCTAGTCCGATTTGAAAAATTCTTTCAGTGTTGGATAGCCTATTTCTTGAGGAAGGATATAAGCTATATAACATTACGCTGCGACCAAAAGGAGCAGAGCATAGGTACATGAAAAACCGTTGAAACTAAAACACGCGGACAAAGTCGCGGGGCGCGACACAAAATGAAGCATATAGTCAGTAAATAGTATTGTATTTCATATCCATTATATAGTTTTTTCCCTAGAAACATAAATGTTTGTAAAAGCAACCACGTCAGAGGGAAAATGCCTGCATTTGAGCTTTATTTATTGAATAATTTTATGCAATCAATTTATTATATAATACCCAAATGGTATACACGATTATTTGATGAGAAATATGACCACTACATAAAATGAGTGGCAGCATTTTTTATGTTGGTACTACTATTTAATTTTATATTAACCAATAAGTCCCATTTATTGCCAAATACTCATACGCAAATCAAAGATAAGACGACGTTGAGTCTTACGCTGTCTCTGTCACTTTAAGGGGTAGAGTAGCGACAGATACTCATTTAAAAACGTCTTAAAGTTAATTTGGTTTCAGTATTCTAGGGTTAGTTACTTATTCTTTAACCGACTACAAAAAGAGGAGGTTCTCAATTCGACAGTATCTGTTTTATGTTTGTTACGCGATATCTACGGCATTTATGGACAATTTCAAAAAATTTTTTTTGTCATCTATAAGGTATATACCTCAGAGAAAATTTATATGGGCCCACCCCATATAAATTTCACTGAAGTCAATTCTTTTTTACATTTATCTGTAGTTAATTTTTTAATTAACGCAGTTATTTCTAAGATACATACTGTACCCTACTGAGCGGTGAATCTCAGGTTAATCGAGAGAGTTAAATAATCTCCGAGACTCGTATTTAAATTCAGAGTATGTTTAAGTTCCTGTTGACAAAATTTTTGCATCCTTTTATTGTATAAAGAGAGTTTACCATTCATTTTTAAATCATTCTATTGTATTATGAGTTGGCTGTGTAAATACTTGAGAACGTTAGCATTGTAAGAGAACAGGCTTTGTGAGGAGGACAGGCGAGAGTGAAGCGAAATAACGTTGGCGGGCTATTGTCCACGATATATAAAAAGCCTACAAAATATTCGATAAGACTCGGCAAGGGCTGGCCTAAATAAATAATACTATAGTAGATATTAAAAACAAAAAAAAACAAATGAAATGGATCTCATTTACCGGATGTTGTTATAAGTCGAGTAACCCTTTTATTTTAAATATATATCAAGGTATTGTATATTTTTCTTTTTTTTTAAATATAAGCTTTAAAAATGTGAAACATGAATGATTTTATGCTAGTGTATATATAGTTCATTGTAGACTGACTAATACAGTTGAAAAAATTATAAAAATATGATGTTGTAGATCAAACTAAACCATATGTAAGCATTACATTGGTTTTTCCTAAAACTTGAGTTTGTTTACATGTTTAGAACAAAATTGCGGACGCAGTTTACACTCTTGGTAATTTTATGAGTGAACCATTCCATCAGATAATTAGGAAGACGGATATCGACCTCAAAGGTGAAGGTTGTCTTTCTCATATTTTCAATTTAGGAAAGAATGGATGCTAAATATTAAAAATAAACATTTGTAACAAAAGAAGTCAGGGTTATGACTACGTACAATGGTAGCATTTAGGTCACAATGAAAAGTCAGGAATGAAAGCTTATTGTTACATTTTAGAAACTTTTATACGCAAGAACTGATGTAAAGCCTAATCAGTAGAATAAACAAACAAGCATGCTGTATAACTGACTGTATAACGTGATTCAATCGGGAATAATGTAGCCAATATAATTTGTCATTAGTCAATAATATTGTTAAAAGTCTTCAAAATAAGAAGATTGCTTCTCAATTCTTATTTTTTTTTGTATGTCTGTCACACAAATCTCAGACAATTGTGAGCCGAATTCTAAAGTTTTTACTTTGCGAAAGAAGAGGAGGAACAAGTTCGGTTGTTAAATAAAAATATCAAACTGGAAAATTTTACAATAATGACATATCGGTAAACGAAATTGTGTAATTTCACAATCTGAATTGGTTATAAATCTTACAGCCATCGAAGATATAGAAAGAAATAGAAATCATATAATCACACTCAAATTAAAAAACCAGGGTTCAAACAAATATTTTATAGCAACTTATTCAAAATGAGGTTTTCTGAGGCTTTCTGAGGTTTACGCAAATATAAGACATTGAAATAAAATAACTTTGAAGTCGATTTTTTTACACTTATTTTTGTAATCAATTATTTGAGATAGAAGCAAACTCATAAATCCATTTTCTGTGCCAGCCCTACGTCACACAATGGTAGTATATGGAAGTCCAGTTAATATAAAAAAGACCGATCTGTTTTGTATTTTATCAAGAGCTTGTCCATTGATTATGTTTGGAACTTGATCCGCTCAAGCGAGTCCTATACGATTTATTTTATTTATGTCTTGTGATTTAGTTATTTATGTGCCAAACCAACAATAAAATCTATGGGAATGACAATAGATTTGTATTATTAGTTGTTATTGAATTACCTAATATATGTAGTAAACAATAGTTACTTTATTATTTCCTGGCATTGATAAACTAAGCATGCGTAAATAGTTACTTTGTTAAAAACCTTCAAAACTTTTGTTATACCTAATAATATAATTATACACAACATTACATTTTTGAAGACCTTCGTGGTCGAGTGGCGAACACACCGATTTTCAAGTTGTCGCCAGCTCTGAGATTCCGGGTTCGATCCCCGGACGGGTCAATGTAGAAAACCACTTTTTTATTATGCCGTGGGTCTGAGTCTTTTGGTACCTTCGTTGTCTCTGGTTCCATAACACAAAAGCTACTTACTTTGGGTTCAGAGCAATGTATGTGATGTATTTTTATTTTTATTCATTTTTAAGTGAGCCTATGTATTTAATGTTTAAACCTAAAAAAAGATGTATGATTCTTTAATTTTTTATATATTTTTTAGCACAGAACATGTTTAATGTTTATTTTATTAGTACCTATATTTACGAAAAGGTAAATTAAATTACGCGTATTAAAAAAATCGAATAGTACAACACATTTTCATGTTATTTTCTTAATAGCAAGTCCATAATATTGTACGTTTTTGAAATATCTACGCGCTTTGCCAACCCGAGTTGTAAATTGTTTAATACGAGAATCATTCTTGTGAACAAATTTCTTAAAGAATCTTCAATTAAAAGTCTGAATAAGCTTCAGATTCTTTAATGAAAATTCTTCATTTGTCGTTATTAAAAAAGGCAAAGACTGTTTTTGCAGCGGGTAATCACTTTGCTTTTTTGACTTAAGATTTTGGGTTCGTTAACTAGATTTTTAGTTAATAAGTAAATACAAGGCCACTTAGAAAGTATTGAGAAAAAAAAGTTCTTATGTATGAGAGACTGGTCAGTTATAATCTATTTCGAAAATATTATTGTAAGTAAATATACAAGGTGGGTTTTTGACGTTGTGCTACCGAAAGCTATGACTTCTATATCGATTACAAAAACGATTGCTATAAAAAATTCAAAAAAACAAATGAAAAAAAAACATTCTGTATTTGTTAGTAAAATAGGTACCTACGTTCCAATTTGAAAAATTCCTTCCACATCGTTTGCGACCTAATTTAAATTATTGGGTCTCATTAAAAAATGGATCTGCGCCGGGAACATTTTCCCGCTATGATTTTTTACGTGTTGCCTGAAACCGGACGAATCGTACGATAGACTTCAAATTTTACCGGACGGAACGTTAAATACATTTTTATTTATCTAACACAATATTTTTTAAACTATAGGTAAAAATCCTTCATAAAATTTTATGGCGTTAAAACTAGTTCTTATTAAAGAAGAAATAGGTATGTATATATTATATTAGTGCACCCACAACTAATACTTTAAAAAAAAATGGTTCAAGTTTTTAATGATATCCTGTCTTACTATTTTCTTACCTTCAACGCCTAATATCAAGAAGGTATACAAGTTAATAGGGTACAAAATAATGTGAATAAAAACATCAATGTTAACATCGATACCTTGTTCCTAGCAGGGGTGGAACTCCATTAACTTGTCGGTAAGTAATCACTCGGCGGTTAAAAACGCGGTAACGCCTTTATTAAAGGCAACAAGTTATTCCATAACTGCTATGCTATGGCATAGCATATTATTATAATTAAATCTATACTAATATTATAAAGCTGAAGAGTTTGTTTGTTTGTTTGTTTATTTGTTTGTTTGAACGCGCTAATCTCAGGAACTACTGGTCCGATTTGAAAAATTATTTTTGTATTGGATAGTCCGTTTATTGAGGAAGGCTATAGGCTATATAACATCACGCTACGACCAATAGGAGCGGAGCATAAATGAAAAAATGTTGCAAAAATGGAAAACCGTTGAAACTAAAACACGCGAACAAAGTCGCGGGGGACAGCTAGTAGCATATAAACCATTTGATGTTGTGGATAGTGGATGGTTGTCTCGTGGCTAAGTGCAAGCCGTGCAGTTTGACCGATAATAAAGGATAAGCCGCGCTTGCCGCGGTTGGTCTGTGGATGGGTGACCATTTGTAAATATGCCGAGACCAACGCCTTAACGTGCTTTCTGAGGCACGGAGGGGCCGTGCCTCAGAAAGCACGTTAAGGCGTTGGTCCCGACGGTCATACGTTGATCTTTGGCAGTCGTTAAGTCATTACAACTCTGACAACCAGTCTTACCCTGGGTTACTGTGTTACCCAATAAAATGGGTTGTGGAGGTCATATAGGCAGTCGCTCCATGTAAAATACGGTAGTCGGTTGAATCCGGTAAGACTGGAAGCTGACCATAACATAGCTTGGGAAAGGGCAAGGCAGAAGATAAACTATTGCATGTATTTGCCTAAAACGCTGAAGCAGTTAACATATTATGTGAGAATTTTTGTATAAATAGTACAACGGGCATACCTACTTAAAAACATATTTCATTTTTAGGACGCCTGTTAACTATTTCCAAATCATAATAATAAAACCGATATTAATTCAGAAAATCACATAAAAATCTTTACCTAATCGGTTAACAAGGTATTACTATATAATCCTTCCAATAATGAAGAATTATTAATTTCTATAAAATCTATTTGAATTGAAACAGGATCGTTTAAAATCTTGAGTCGTCTTAAGTCTACCACCTGATATATGAGTGGTAAGCTCTAAGAGTTAGTGCTGCTGTCTCAGCTCGTCTTATTTATTTACTTGAAGCTGGATAGCTCGTTATTCAACTGCGTAATACCTAGATGATGTAGTGCTAAATATATAAAATAACGAACACATAATTTGTATAGACTAATCTTTAAAGAGAGCAATAAGTAACTATTTCTCAGCTCTGTAACACAACAACAAAACTTTTAAATTAAGTTTAAATTAAGTCATTTATTAAAAATCTTACAGCCCTCGAAGGTCTGTGTGTAAAAATTAAATCATATAAACACACCCAAATTTAAAAACCAGGGATCGAACAAATATTATATTTACTTAGTCAAAATGAGTCATAATCGTAAGTCTCACCTTTATGTATATCGTATATTGTGTATTTTATTTGTCTTTATGTACCTATATTATTTAATCTATACCTGCACGGCCAGTCATAATGACCTCCAGACTCCTGCAATCTTTCTTTTAAACCAAAGCATTTCATATTCGGTTGTCCTGGATTTCGTTAAGGTGACATTTGTGAATAAAAGCTACTTTAACCTTGAAAGCTTAAACTATTCTATAAAAATAAAAATGAATCCCGATTTACCTAGGTCACGCCATATCTTCCGAAAGACTGCACCAAATCGGATAATTCTTTTTTTCTTATGTTCCTCATTGTAAGGACAAAGTTTTTACAAAATAAAATAAAAATAAACGTCTGGATATGTTTTGATAATCAACACCATTCCTGCGAAGCTGGTTCAGGCAGCTTTACCTGAAACTACCAATGGCAATGATCCCAACCTTTAAGCCTAAATAAGTTAGGCGTTGTCAATAGGGATCGCATTCCACAATGTATTAACAAACTACCAAACAATTTTGCATACGGATAGTTGATTTACGGTATTACTCCAACGATAATTCCGACACAATTCGATTCGACCAATTTGCTTCCATCATTTGCATCTATACGTAAATAATCCGAATCGACGAATAGTTATATAAGTAGACTGCCCTATAAGTGAACTCTGTGTTAATACTTCAAGCTTAGAAATAAACGTGCTGTGGAGATGTGTGGGAAAATGTCAACTCTTCAGCTGTTATAGATTATGTCATACAGCCTGCTGACAGACGGACGGACGGACGGACGGACAGACGGACAGACGGACGGACAGACAGACAGACGGACATACGGACGGCGAAAGCTTAAATATATTTAAATACGACATGATAGGAAACTTTTATACACAATATACGTCATCGTATCTGAGCGCACACACGTGGAAATTCTAGTGTGCAAATATAAAACGTCCTCTTGCACGTAATGAATAGTGGGCCGCACAGTATAAGTAACATTTTGTAAGCGTCCTTATGTTAACGCATTAAGGTAAAATGTTGAGTACCATTGTTACACCGAAAGTGCGGTCTGTTGTACAAAAAAAGCTAAATATTCTTCATCCAAAGTTCCTTGTTTATTGTTGTTGATACTTGTACCAGTGATCAATCATATCTGCCACATTTCTGTCATCTCCGAAGCTACTACATGCATGTGAGATTAATTGTGTCGGCTCCATTCGGCTGTGATTGTCTGGTCATTGTTTAGATTATCCGCACAACCCTCTTTTGTTGCGAACATCATACGGGTGGGAATAAACTCGAATTTTCGAGATTATTACATGCATTTATGATAATCACCTTGTGTTCAAAACAGATACAAGGTTTGGGTTTTAAAATCTTATCAAATAAAATCGTTTATTTGCGAATATTTATTTGTTTTGAAGTTAAACTCCTATACGCACGCTTGACTTGGGAGTAATCTGATGTATTCGTGACGAGAGCGTTACAAAAAGTGTGATCGGGCGAGGCCAACGGAAGTTGAGAGGGAGATATAAGTTAGTAAAGATAGAAAGAGAGAGAGAGAGAGTTACGTTTCGTATATTAATTACTGTATTGTGTTGTGTATTGAATACTTAATTTCGGCACTGGCATCTTCTAAAATTGCGAGTAAATTGTTTTACCTAAATAATATCTTTTTTTTAATTTGAATAATGAATTTTCCTTTATATTTTTAAGTTAATTTGTTTAATAAAAACATTGTTAAAAACAACTTTCTTCCGTGTGTGTCTTATCGAAGCATCTTATGTTTGTATTTCAGGTGGTTTAAAACTACGCCCCCGCTGAAGAAGATTCTAAACAGAAACGATATTGGTGTACTTTAGTTGAAAACTTCGGAAAGTACACAAGCATCGTTTATAATCCCATCACAGTATGAGCATCGAGTAAATCTCCCCGCTAAGTGCGTAAACAACGATACTCGCATCACCGCGTACGCCGCATGTACTTTGTTCAAACTTTTATTAGTATTGGAAAAGTTTCATCAACTTTTTTATACCTTTTATTCGATAAAAAGTTCAATGTTTACCGAGTTATTTATCGTTTTTTAACGAAGCGCCTCCATCTTGCGCGAAATTGGGTTGAAAGTGATCAAGAAGTATGAGGCTCGGAGTTTCAGCGCCGATGTAAGCGAGATTGTTTGAGGTAAGTTTCCGTTTAAGAATAATGGAGCATCTCATGAACTAATTTTGTAAAGATACAGTATTTTTAAACATGGATTACTTGGAATGCCTCTAGTACACAGACCCAAAGTAAGTAGCTAAACCACTTATGTATGGAAGTCAGAGACAACGAAGGTACCACAAATACCCAGACCCGGGACAATGTAGAAACGTGGTTTTCTACATTGACCCGGCCGGGGATCGAACCCGGGACCTCAGAGCTGGCGACACCTTGAAAACCGGTGTATACGTCACTCGACCACGGAGGTCGTAATTGGTCAGTGCGTTTTAAGATAAAGAAGCGTGCATTATAACTATGTACCCATGTAATTTATGTATTGGGTGGCTCGCGGACTTAAGATCGGAACCCGAAGGCGAATTTATAAAACTGAGTCGCAACTCGTTTTTTGGCGATAGAATTGCCTAAATAAATTGGCATCGAAAAACATACCCAAAAATTTGAACAACAATTATTTTACCATCTCATTTTGAGCTGAAATTTTGTAAGATGACTCTATATTAGATGTACTTTTCACCCCTTTTGGATAGATATAACCATTCAGTTACACCCTGTATATAGATTTATTAAGCTCAATATTACACCCATGTATTAGCTCACTCAAAACAATTTCCAAATGATGCCAATCACCTTTATTACAGTCCAACATCCACGTCCATACATAAAACACATTATTACGTCTAATTGAAAATGCAATGAAGCGGACTAAATTTAGTGGATTATACCCAAATGGCATCGTATTCGTATGTAACGTAGATCACAATATGTTCTAATTTGGGGCAACCCCGCGCCCCGAGCGAGCTGCAATATACATCGAATCGGGTTGCTATTGCACAGAATTACCCTGAAATTAGAGAAACGGGAGACAACCGAGAGGAAATTAATTTATTTTGATTAAATGTTGCTTAAGAATGTTGTTATAATCGTTTATTAGATGAGAATACGACTAGCTCTTGCTCCATACAAACGTATTACACTGCTTTTTTTGTGGAAAATACTTCTAAAGCAATGATTTTTTCTCAAAACGTCAGGATTTTCGTAATTATTAAAACATAATTACTTAAAGAAATATGACCCTAAAAAGACTCGTTTTTATCGCCGTGTTTCGACGACTATTAGACAAAGATAGGATTTTAATAAAAAAGAAAATGATAGTAGCATATTAAGCAAGGTACACCTTTCCTTTAACTTTTGATAATTTGATGAAAAAATATTTTTATCACACCATCGGTTTTGGAGAAGAGAACAGCGGAATACCTAACGTTTTGTGGTTAACGATTTGTGGGTATAATCAGCCTGAGCTGCAGTTGTCTCTAACGCACTTTACGAGGGTAGATCCGAGGTGTGCGACGGCAATATATACTAAAAATATATATCTAATAATATACTTTTTAAATTTCTTGGGACCTTTGTGTCGTCTTGAAATTAAGTTTTTAAGATAACAAATGAAACACGATCATTGACACTATCTAGCCCACAACACGTTCCTGAATAATTATATAAGAATTCCTAATTTTAGAAAAAAACGAGATAATAAGGATATTATCTCGTTTTTTCTAAAATTATGTCCATTAAATCTTTCAAAATTATTGTAACAAAATTATAGAACAATTTGAATATTACGCCTACGCACATCTCGTAGCTTTCAAGTAATCAGTTCGCAATAACTCGTGATAAACATGTTAACCTAAAGCCTACACACAAGCGACGGTGTTATTGTACAGTCGCCAACAAAAGTAGATGAACAAAATCAAATCAATAAACATTGTGATAAGGTTATTTTGTTACCCAGTAGCAACATCACTTATCGGCTTAAAATTGTGTTCAGTAAAACTAATTTTGTTTATAACTTTTGCTGATGAATGTACCTCTTTTGTTTTGCATGTGTAATTGTATATCTAGGGCTCAGTACCCACTGTAGTGTGTAACGGTTTATAAATAACTAGCTGTCCCCCGCGACTTTGTCCGCGTGTTTTAGTTTCAACGGTTTTTCATTTTTGCAACATTTTTCGTTTATGCTCCGCTCCTTTTAGTCGCAGCGTAATGTTATATAGCCTAAAGCCTTTCTCAATTAATGGGCTATCCAACACTGAAAGAATTTTTCAAATCGGACCAGTAGTTCCTGAGATTAGTGACCAGTATATTAGTATATATGTATAGATTGTTTGCGCTATCGTTTGTTTATCGTGAGTTACTCGATATTTTCGACGATTTTTCGAAAATATTAAACGGTGGCACTCCGTAAGGGCCGATAGAAATGAACATTGAACAGTAACAATATATGTATGTATATATTTAGTGTCGCGAGTTGAATTGTTTATATCCATCTCAAAAACGTCCAACGCGCCTGAAGAAATTTCACTTAAAAAATAATTGTAACATCGTCATTGTAGTCAAAAGCTAGGCTATCACAGACTTAAACAAAACAAACCTAAAATCTTTGAAACTTAGAGTTGGTAACCCCGACGTGGCCCGTTAGTTGTTATTTATTGCTCAATATTACCATCCGCCACTTACCGAGTAATATCGCAAATTATGTGCATATGTTAATTCGCAGCGAGCCGCGAATTCGCGATACGCTCTGAAATGTTGTTTTACTTAAGTTGGATACTATGTTCCGCTATTGTGCAATGCGAGGTGCAATATTCACTCTATAATGTAGTATATAACTTGTAATACTAGTATACTTTAATTGCGCATCAAAGAGACGGATTATGTTTTAGATATATTTTAAAGTTCTTTTTATAGCTTTTTAGGTGGTCACCAATTTTTTTTTTTTTTCATATTTTCAATAAAATATGTTGAACATATTACTTATAATAAATAATGTCTTCCTAGAAGAAATTCGGCCACGGCGGCCTCTCTCAACAGAGATTAGACATATTTCGAGATTATTATATGCGCGAACACAGTTGCACTCTCTATTCCTTCACTCTCATAGTCCGTTGAGAAGGTAATTCGATACGGCACGAGAGGGATCAAGTGCAGGACCAATGGCTTTACGTGCTGTATTTCTAAATAAAAACCTCTATTAACTATTTTTTGGCCCGACACGGGATTCGAAGCCGAAAACTCGTGCTGGGCAGTCGCTCTTGCGACCACTACATCACCGAGGCAATCTCATTTGTATGGAGGATTTATATGGATATAAAATTATTCTTTTTAAAACTGCACAATAATTGGTTAAGAATTGTAATAGATCGGAAATTATTAAGTTGCTCAAAAAGATAGTCTCTAAATGATGCATTTTGGAATAAGTACAAATAATCACGCAAATTTAACATGAATACTTTTATGTTACTATTTGCTTAAACTTTCCTTTTATTTATCACCTTCTAAAACTGCCATCCTTAACCAATAGAAAATGGCAGCCAATTTCAATAATCTGTATTATAGTGGCATATGACGTCACATTACATGCTGTGACGCTTCGAAGGTATATCGTTAACGGCAAGCAGCACTTAAGTCTTGCCCAGTGAGCCGTCTTAAGATTTAAGGGGCGGCTGCGACACGGCCGTGTGTCGCGCACAATTGACTTCGCCTTAACTGATAGATTATTAACCCCTGATACAGACAGTTGAGAGCTTATCTTGCGAATTATGTTAAGTGATATATTAATGCACTTGGACTCCGAGATTATTACAGAATGTTACATAGCTATTTTAGTAGCAATATGAATACCCACGACTTTCAAATATTAAAAGATTCTCAATTTTATACTTTATACTTGTGCAAATTTGAGTAGTTATCGATCAAAACAATAATTACATGTCGCATGTAATTATGTGCACTACACACAAACAATGTACCTACATTGATAGAGAAAAGATCTTTTTTCCTGCCAAAGTATTTAACTATTTGATTAGGTAATTACACTAATTAAATAGGGCTTAATACTATACCAAAAATATTTATATGCCTACGCGATTGATTTCGCGGTCTACAAGTATTAAAATTAAATTGAATCAGGTTGTTATCGGTAAAACCTTCCTTGTGACCATAGTAAGTAGTTAACAAGAACTTTTTCTTCTGCCTAGCCTTTTACTGATCTATGTTGAGGTCAGTTAATAGGTTTCCAGTCTTACCAGATTCAGCTGCATACTGTATTTTACATGGAGCGACTGCCTATCTGACCTCCACAGCCCATTTTACTTGGTAACACAGTATCCC
Source organism: Diachrysia chrysitis (assembly GCA_932294365.1). NCBI lineage: Eukaryota > Metazoa > Arthropoda > Insecta > Lepidoptera > Noctuidae > Diachrysia > Diachrysia chrysitis. Next base: position 4,689,948 of record OW028662.1, on the reverse strand, counting down.
ATACTAAGACTGGTAAGAAATTAACAAGAACTAATTACATCTAATTTGTATAATTACTGCCTAACAAGACTTAGTATTCTGACTTACATCAAAGATGAAACGTCAAAACAAGCTCATTCAAGGTCTTGAATAAATTCCCAAATATTATACATAAAATATTAATTTTACGGTAATATAGGTCTAGATTCTGTTTAATTAACAAAGATATTGTTATTTTTGGTTTACTTTGAAATTAGTAGAATTAATTTTCTTGTGTAACCAGTAGGTACCTAGAAGGTGATAAAGGAATATTGGTTCAAATATGTGCAAGTGTGAGTGCGTAAATTGACCCGATTTGATAGACAACTAGATTATTCAACTGTCTCTTAATGTTTAGTTATACCTACATTTAACCCAAATTAGATGATATAAATCATATTGTAGTCGACTTTCAAAGTAAAGCTATTCCTACTGCTGTTTGTATGCAAATCCTATTATATACAACAAACTAAAAAACTCATTAGAGCACAAATTCAACCCGTAGGTAAATTAAGCCACTGCTATCGAAAAAAAAAAGACTGTACATGTTTATTTTGTAACCAGTTCTATTTACCTAAAAAATCTCAAAACAAACTGGCGTCTAAAGTTACGCTATGTTACGTGGTGCGTACCTAATATACGCTGAGCTAAATAACATTCACGTTACACGTGGAACTATAGCGGGAAACATACTCACTGTGTGTTATTTTCATTAATTTAGTTGATTTGTAGGAATTATACAACAAATTTAGTATAGCCAACAGGTTACAAATGGTATAGATAAAGGGTATAGATGCGTAGTCTCGTAATAATACGCGACCAAACTTATTGTTAATCACACAATTTGCAAAAAGATTAACCATTCTTAATGCATATACACATATTTGAAGTGCTCGTGGCTAAGTGTAAGCCGTACGGTTTGACCGATAGAAAAGGTTAAGCCGCACTCGCCGCGGTTGGTCCGTGGATGGGTGACCATTTGAAACATACCGAGGCCCCTCCGTGCCTCGGAAAGCACGTTAAACTGTTGGTCCCGACTGTCATACGTTGATTTTTCGCAGTCGTTAAGTCATTACAGCTCTGCCGACCAGTCTTAACATGGGATCGGTGTTACCATCATAAACACACGTGTCGCGTCTAAAGATTTTATCAAATCGGTTCATTAGTTTCGGTGCCTATTCAATGCAAACAAAGAAACAAATAATCAAATCTTTCCTCTTTATAATATTATTAGTAGGTGTAGATGAAACAATTTTGAACAAAACTTTAAGATAAAAGCCAGACCGCTGAAGCGATGTTTCTTAACATTTAACGAGTAACGTAATAAGATATTGACCCTCGTAGTGCGGTGACACGTTTGTTATGATTTTTGGTGTTGAATAATTGATGCAGTGCAGACTGCACGGATAGCCGAGTGGTATAGGTCACCAAGCCAATTACCTCTGTGCGCGACGTGCCGCGGGTTCGATCCCCGCATGGGACAAGCATTTGTGTGACCCACAAATGCTTGTTCCAAGTCTGGATGTTCTTTGTGCATGTGATTTGAATGTTTGTGAAACCCCCCGCGACACAAGGATTAAATTCCTTAGTGCGGGAGTCGTTTTTTTTAAAAAAAAAAGAAAAAAAAAAAAAAAATTTATGTCATTATTTATTTAACTCATTTTGAGCTGAAATTTTATAACTGACTCTATACCAGATGTACTCTTAACCCCTTTTGGATAGATACACCCTTTTGGTGACACCCTGTATACCTACTACATACAAGACAATTTCACTTTAAAATCATAACACGTTTTACATTTATTTATATACAAAGATGGCCGCAATTGACGTATACGACAATAGCCAACGATAAGTTTTGATAAAAGTCTTAGTTCAAAGGCTGAGGAAGAAGGAACGGCGATTCCTTTAATAATCAACATTTCTCGCGTATTTGAAATGCGCTCTGCCTAAGTGCAATCGATGCGAAAAAAAGTAAACTTGTTTGCATTATTTTTCCTAGTTTGCTTTAAGCCTGCCTTGTTCTAGTTTATTTATATCTCTTTTGATGTTGTTTATAGTGTATAAGAAGTTTTTGAAGCAGATAAGAAAGATGAATATTAAGAACTTAATCACTGTTATAATATTATGTATGTGGTCTTTTTGGATCTTTAACAAAACAATAAAGGTATCGGTAACTTATGATGCTCATCTCAATGAGTGCTCAGAACGAAAAAAAAACAAGTTTACTAATTTGTAAATGATAACCTACCTAAGTAAATCTAACAATTTGATTTCGCGACACCCCCGCCGCCGCGTCAGCTCATGATTAGGGACTCCTAATGAGTCTAAAACTAGTCGGGCGATCCCGAGAATATGCGTGAGTAAACCGTTTTGTTCTAAATAATTAAATTTTAGCTAATAGACACGTAATTCTCCTCAATCAGTCAGATCGCTGTATTTGCTTACTATTTTTACATTTCGTCTATTCATAGGAAACAATGATATTAAACACAAGATATGTTACCTTAATAGTTACAGATGGTAAAATCAGATCGCGCTTTTAAATGTCAATATGTTGTCAAGTTACAGTAATGAATACAAAAGATAGGATAAGCACGTAAGTTAAAGAGATAGTTATCATTGATATGAACTAATTAGGAGGTTTTCAGGTCCTCAAAATGCGAGCGCTAATAACATATCTACCTCAATTTCATATACATATCATATTGTCGGTGTTAATGTGCTGTGTTTGCAAAGAACTTGAATTATAACGTTATCTCGAAGCTCAAAACTCGAAGCTTGTGACCTTATTTATGAAAATCTCGACGATGTTTAGCAACTGATTAACAGATACTTAATTCAAGTTTTCTATATAGAATTTTAATTTTTAATCTGCTAAGCTGTAGTAGCTCAAAAGTCTCGAGTTTTGTATAAATAACGCCATTAATCTACTATGGATTTCGTAATTACCCTATTTACTTATTTTTTTTTTTTTATATTCTTTAAATAAAACTTCTACTATCTGTGTACGAGTCAATTTATGTAGCTCCAGCGATCTCATTGTTCGCTCGTATCTAAAATACGGCTAGATTACGGCTTTAAGCGATATATGGCCTCATTTGGTTGCGTTATGTTTTAGCTTATATTTTGGGACTACCTAATGTCGAGGCAACGAGAGTGTTAAATAAGGAGACTTATAGTAAGTAAATCTTTGCTATAAATAAAAGAAGGTAGTGATAATTACAATTACCGTGCTATTGTTATCTTCGTCTTAACACCCACATTCAAACTGTGTAAACGGTTTTGTGGGGATGCGTTAGTACATAAGGCATTATTGTAAAATACTTAATAAATAAAAGTAAAAAAAGTAAACTTGATATTAAATTATTTTTGCAACACCTATTTACGTATTAAAATAAATATGTCGCCTGACAGATTGTATATGGTAGAACTGTCAATAATTTAAAATTATTCCTCAGTTTTCTCATAATTCCTCCTTAAGACTAATTATTAATTACAGAGCAGTTTTTAAAAACAAAATTTGGTACATTGAAAAGTTAGACATTGATCTCGATTAGCAGAATTATTTGACTACAAATCAAAAACTTACAATTTATAAAACATTATTTACCCAACACAATACGTTAACCACGAATACAAACTCCGTTTGATTGAAATATCAACATGATAAAACAACGCGCACCTAATCCAAGTGTGATAAATAATCAAATTCTAATTATGATGTGTGCCTAATGTAATGATAGAATTCATTGTTTATTAACTGCAATAGACAGTAACAGATAACTGTGTTAAATTTAATCAAGAGCGTAATTGTTGCGGTTAGAAATGCAGCTCAATGTGAATTTAGATCTAATTTCTGAAATCAAATAACGCCATATAATTTCGTCAAAAATGCAATGTAGTTTAAAATTTGAAATAAATATTTTAATCGCGAGCTGGAAGTAACAGAGACTTTTAAAATTACCAATACTCTGTTATCCTATGTTTTGTCGTTTAAGAAATATTTACCTGCTCAGAAGATATACAAGATGTTACCAAAAGGATATATCTATCCGAATTGGGTGAAGAGTACATCTGGTATAGAGTTAGTTTACAAAATTTCAGCTCAAAATGAATTAATTAAATATCATAATAATAAATATATTAATTCATGTCTGTTCTTCCATAGAGCAGAGGTGGATGGGCCCTAGTAGATGCCCCATCCCAGTTTAGAGTAAAGTTCTCAACAAGGCCACTGCGTGTTGGACCTGTGTCCCCAAAGCCTTTCAAAGGACCGGGTATTCTCAATACTGAGGATAACCCGTGAAAAAAGAGGAATATATTAAAATTTAATTTTTCCCATCAATTATTTGGACACAAAAAGTATAAAATAAACGTGATACCTGCCGTGGTAATGGCATATATATGTAAATCAAATCAACCCATACACAAAAATCTTTTCAAAATAAAAAGCAGACGAAAATTATCATAAATACTTTACACACGCGCACAATTCATTCACATCACTCAGTGACTAAAAAGCATAAGCGTGTAAATTATCTTTACCAACTGTGAGCTTAGAACTTACAGTAAAGTTAAATCCTTCAACACGGCAATAAAGTAGCAAGTTAAAAGAGTAAAACAACATTCATCTCGCGAAGTCAGTTCCCGCACAACTTGTAAAAAACCTCAACTTTTTGCTTTAATTTAATTTGTCGCGAGTGTCTTTAAGAAGGTAAAATGCTGACTCAAACGGGTACTTTATAGCATAAAGTAAGTTTGTGGAATATAGTCTTTGGCCACGCGCACATTGACTGCTTGAAGCAGGCGACTGCTTTACACGGTCAAAAAACAAAAGGCAAGCCAGGACAGCTCGTGCAGTAAGTGTGCGTTGATCACTGATTAACTGCTGCAGTATTTCATGTACGGCTGCCTTGATGACTTAGTATAATGTTTTATAATCGACGCTAAACAGATGATGGATTATTACATTTTTCCCCTGGTCAGAAAAGACCTGTATTGGTGGTCGTAGGCAAATTGAGCGCGACCGCCAATACGCAAGCTTCGCGTTGGCTACAGTGGGATCTTGACAACTAATTACCAAAAGCGGTTATTTTTGTCTGCGAAAAAAAATTACAATCGTTTAATCAGTGCCTAATAATAATTGTTGGCTTAATTTAGCTATCGTGCCGAATATATTTGTCGAGGTAGTTTTCGTTGGCAATCGTTTAGTATGGCATACAGAAATTGCTATGGTAAGTTTTCTTGGGCTTGACCTAACGATATAATTGTTCTAGTAAGTAACGGCGAAGACTAGTAGCACGATTTGTTTATAAAAATATAAAGGTACTGTGGTAGTTTTAACACTTCATAATATATATTTCTAAGTTAATTAACTTCTTCTTGTATCGCACAGAGACTTCTCTTTATAACGTTCCCTGTAATATAGTGAAGCTTTTTTAATTGTCGGGACTACAAAGGATGTTTTGCGGTAATTAACTTGCGCACGTGTTGCGAACGCTTTGAGTGTTGCTCCAAAGAATAAGGTAGATATAATACATTAATATTAACTGACTTTGTGAAGCTGGTTAAAGTAACAGGAAATAAATATTTCTTAGTATTTTTCGAAGTAAGATAAAAATTTTAAAGCCATAATATAGTCTGCTATAAAAATCTAAAAAGTTTGAATTTTTTATTATATTGTAGATATCCTACTTAAAGAGAATTTGTTTGTTTGGGTTATTTTATGTTTGTTTCTGCTTCACTCAAAAATAGATGGAGGGATTTGAACGAAATTTACTATAGATAGTTCATAGTCCAGATTAATTTAAGAGGCAGGTATTAAAAAAATCAAGATAGAATCCTTAAAAATATCTATCTAATAAAAAAGTCTGCGTTAACGTTATTATGAAAGTAGTTTTTATCAAAGATTAGTTTCAAATTAATATCGTGGTAAAAGTAAAAAGAATAAGTAATTCTTAAGTCTGGAGATTATTTGCCAATTTCGGCTCAAAATTAAATAACTTTTCTATAGCTGATTTAAAATTTAATGTTGGTTGTATAAAAATACGTTTTTTTTTCATAAGACTGATGTTAAGTGAAAAACCATTAATGGGTAAGTTTTTTTAAGCATATTTAATTTAAAAAAATAACGGATCACAGAATATTGCTTTCCTTTTTAGTTTATTAACCAAAATATCTAATTTTATCTCCTTATTTAAAAAAAAGTTCACTATTCTATTTGGGTGATCTTTGTGCCTGTGAATTGAAAGTTGGTAAAGCCCTCGCGACACAATAATTACATTCCTTAGTGCGGGATTCGTTTTTTTTAAACAACAGAATACATCCATGTCCTTAGTAGTTACTTAGTGCCTTATAGGTAGTCAACTACATCTAACTACAATTTTTACCAGTCCCATTCTCAAATGTTCAAAATAAATAGGTACACTCGAATCCACATTTACCTGCGGCCGCACTGACGCGCTGTATAGCAGAAAGTACAGTCGCCGTCATCGCAGTCGGTTTGAAATGTGTTACTAATTGTACAAAGAGTGTCCGTATATGTACAGCTACTAACACATTGGCTTTGCGTAAAGGTTAAAAGAGGAGGTTTTAAAATGTACTAGAGTTACTCACGATTTTCGGCTTCGGCATATTGACGAATATTTTTATATTAACAAGTGACGAAATACTTTATTTACTTTTATAAAACTAACACAAATAAAAATATAATATATTTAGTCAATTAAATAGTCATGAAGTTATTTGAACGTAACTAAATCCTCTGCAAGCAGATATAGTAGAACCAAGAATAATTCTTATCGCAGAAAAACAGTTTTCGTTCATAAAAGTTTCATTTATACCAAAATGGCACAACTTCAACATGCATTTGGCTACGTAAACACGAAAACAATCGAACAAACTAACAGAAAAATAGCTTGTGAACGACAGGGAGTCATTGTTTGTCTGCGAAGCGCTTACTGTGGTCAACATGTTGACAGGTAGTTTGAGGCTAGCTGATGAAGTCGAAAAACGACACCCCTTAGTTAGCACGTGTCAATCGGAACACCTCTATACGAAAATTCCAATATTTTCCATTCCGAGATGTTTACTCACTCACAATGTTTACTAATGACATTCAAACGTAAATTTCGATGAATATCCGTCTTACGCTTAGGCCGAAAATCGGAATTCGGCCTCAGAAAAAACTCGTTCGCAACTCTAAAATGAACGGTAACCTATGTATAAGGGATCCGCTGCGCAATTACAGGTAGCTTTGATATGTGAGCCAGGGAAAATGAAATAATGGAAGTGGAAATATTTCGCCAGCAGTTGTCACCTCTTGATGGATCGGTCCTACCTTTAATGTATACGAATTAGTGCTACCAAATATTAATGCATTTGGGTCGGATAAAGTTTGGAAGTGTAAAGCTTTTGTTTTATTTTTTGTTGTTATAATATAATTTGGATTCATATATGTTCTTTTGTTTCAACTCGTACTGCTTTTGTCTTTTACTGCTATTGGTAGTACGTACTTTACGAGTTTATAAACATATACTTTGAAGACCTCTGTCAAGTGGCGTATACAGCAGTTTTCAAGGTATCGTCAGCTCTGAGATTCCGATTACGATCCCTGAACGGGTCAATGTAGAAAACCAGTTTACTACATTTTTATTGGATCTGGGTGAATGTAATAGTTTCGTTGTCTATGATTCCATAACATTTTGAAAGAATACCCAAATGAATTTTAATTACCTCTTCGGTATATCTTATGACCAGTTGTATTCTAAATTAAGTTAATTATTTAACCTAACTCGGAGAATCGATGAGTCATTTTCCAACGAAATTTCGCCGAATCCAAATTTCCATTTTCAGTCAATACATAAATCGTAGCCTCCATTTTCAGGAGATAGCTAAACATTTATTTAAACAAGTTTATGTAGGCCAAGCCAGGACCTGTACTTAAGTGGATCAGACCTCAGGTCGAGCGAAATGCGGCGAAAGTTTCACTGCAATATACGACTTTAGACAACTTTGGTTTGTTAGTTTCTATTGTTCGGACACTTTCTATTTTTTAAATTTGAGGTGTTACTGATTTTTATTAATTAATTTTGTAGTTTAAATATAAAGTTAACTAACTTGTTTACAAATTTTCACAGACACATCACAGAAATACATTCGTATTAGACAAATAAACCACAACACACATTTGTGTTATCTTATCTATATCTTATGTTTTTATTAACTATTCCTCTCAAAGATTTCAAAAATTTTCAAGATTATAAATGTTTGCATCCGAAAGATACACTATTAATCTACTTTAGAAAAAATATGGTCTGTGTTCCGACTCAACATGGCAGTGTGACCAGAAGTATGATGAAGGCCCAAATTTGGTTAAAATCACGAAAAATTTGCAACAAAAACTAGTCCCAACTTCGAGGACACTTAACTTCGTTGCAAGTTTCTGCTGTATTTTCGGAGTTGGCTACCTCTCTGTAATCCGTGGCGTGTCCTCATTAGAAGACTGTGTCATCTGTCATGCTCTCAGGACATACACATCGAGCTAACTGGGTCAAAACATTGTCGATCCTTGAAACATGCACGAACGTGTTCTGTGTTCGAGAAACAAGTGAATCAGAAGGATCAGTCACTATGATGCAAGATATAACTCACTTTATACTATATATACAGAATCACGTTATAAATGGAGACTTCAATAAATTTAAACTTGAATACCAATTTATAACATAAATAAACAATTAGTCTTTGTTCCGGACGAAATACCTGTACGTAATGCATTTATGCAGTACTTAATGTCGCATTACGTATGTTGCAAAAGCAATTTGAATATTTTTGTTGACGAGATTTACGCCGTTAGTCTGAGCGCAGGCTTTTTGACTAACTTATATAATAATTGCTGTTAAATTGCTTTTATAGGGACTCAGCTCCCATAATAAATAAAATGAGCAAGAACTCCTTTTTTGATCGATAAAAATAAATGATTACGCAAGACCTTCTGTTTCATATATTTTGTTTCATAACACACTTGAACTAATGCTGAAAAGTTTGGTCGTTTCATGCTGCACTTATGGTACAATTTATTATTATTGTTGGAGCTAATGCAATGTCATTTACATCGAATGGGGCTAATGTTTATTAGACACAGATTATATCATAGTATCTATGTACCTTTACATAGTATAAAACAAATTCGCTTCCGCTGTCCGTAGGCTTCTTGATCTTTTAAACTCTGATTTTAATGCAGTTTTCAGCAATATATAGAGTGATATAAAAGTAAGGTTTTTGTGTGAATAATTCATTAATGTTTTGTCTACCCACGCGAGGTTAGGCCGGGTCGCTAGTTTATATCAAGCTAGAACACCTCATTATATTAATGGACACTCAAATAAATATTCAATACGAACTATCTCTCTAGAGCCTGAGAAAGGACATGGGCCGCGATAACTGACATCCACGCGGGCGGAGCCGCGGGAAACAGCTAGTATTATATAATTCTGTTAAAGCCCTCACACGCCTCATACAACGCAACATAGCATGAGAGACAGACATTAGGAATACACATCAATCTTAACACCTAACACACATTTAAAGTAAATGATACTAATTATCTTAATTGCATACGTAAGTAAATTCGCTGTTTTAAGGCCAAGTGTACACACTGTGTTCTTATTCTTCTTCTTTCTTAAATTGTTTTTGACTAAAAAGTCGCCACCAGGCTTATTTGCTATCTCCAGTTGACAACCCAAGCGATGTTTACTGTTAACTATAATTCAGTATCGGCTATCGTCGTATCGTTATCGTAACCAACTAACTATTAAAGATAACATAAAAATAAATAAGTGCTTAGTTTTAAAGAGTTTTTGGTTAAGTCGTAGTAGATCTAGTTGGTCGTCGAAATTAGAGGATACGAAATTTGTGTTTTCACAGTGTTTTTTACATAGCAATTAACGCTCCACAGCGAAAAACCCTGCTGGATGGCTCTGTTTGTCCTACAAATACACTTTAAAAGTATCATACAAATAATATTCTTCGTTATGGTTTATCAAAACGATAATCCATGGAGATTCACTTGAACAACCTATCTGTACAGGTTTGAAAGCACAAGAGTGTAAATAAAAAATCTAACCCCTCAATACTAAAACAATAATTACTTTAAGACGTTTCAAAAAATACGTTTTTACTTTTTTTATTATTGTTTAACTGAATGACTAAATAGATTTTATCTACCCTATTCGATACATAAGAAAGAAATCTTCACAAGTTTTTTACTTACTTTCCTTACAAAGACTATTAATTAGTTATTTGGTTTTATGCCTTGTGAGTCTGTGATAATGTTATTGTTACGTTGTTTGATGTAGTCAGCGAAAGTTACGGTTTTATCAATAGTCTCGCTCGTGTGACCTTCAAAACTTACCTGCGGTCGTATTATGATAGGCCTAAGTCGTGTTTGTTCTGTAGTTAAAAAGAGATAGCGATGTCTGTCTGTATAGCTCCATCTCTCTCGATTAATAAAACATCAATTGTTTTGAAATATGTATGTCATAATAACGTCTCATAATTGTACGAGTCTAGGTCACCCTTAGAGCATACATAAACAAGCATAGAGTGCGCGCATCGCTAGTGGCCGACCGTAAGCAAATTTTTTGCTATTATAATAGTACCTACTACGCTCACTTTCTAATTTAAGTCACTTTCCGTAAGACGGCAGACCGTTTATGCAAAAATATTGATGTTTCCAATATTATTAAGGTAATATTAGGTTTTGAGATAGCTTTAATAAAACGGCGCGCTGTTTTGTCGCAAATTTATTTGTTCACTAGCTTTTGCCAGCGACTTCGTCCGCGTTTCCGTCGTTTTTCGTAAAAAAGTAGCATATGTCCTTCCTCACTGTTCAGTGGTTTTGATGTAACAGACAGATTAACTTTCGTATTTTAGTAGGGAAATATAATATATCACGTTACACAAAAATAATCCTTATAGCATGATTCAGTATTCACGCGCGACGGCGCGATGGCTTATTATCGTATTTCATGTATAAGTTTGGTGTTTCTATACCGATTTCTATGATTCTTTTTTTATTGAATAGGTAATAATGTAAACGTTTTTTTTTTGGGATGAGTGAGAGTATTATAAACGTAAGAGTAAACAAATATAATCAGAAATCTCCGAACTGCTAAGCTATCGGGAGTTACACGTGTTATTGTGAGTCAACCATAAAAGATAGACATATGCTGTTGTGGGATATTTTTTAGATAATTTTATGTAGAACATTTCCGTCATACATGATTTCTATGTAGCTTTAACCATTAAGGCTGCATACGCGACGGAAGCTTAAAAAATACCGTTTTCCCAACATTTCCCTTCACTGCTCTGCTCCTATTGATTGTAGCGTGATGAAAAGTATACTATAACCTGCCCAGGAGTATGAAGAATAAATGTACCAAGTTTCGTTAAAATCCGTCGAGTAGTTTTCGTTTCTATAAGGAACATACAGACAGACAGACAGACAGACAGACAGACAGACAAAAATTTTACTGATTGCATTTTTGGGATCAGTATCGATCACTAATCACCCCCTGATAGTTATTTTGAAAATATATTTGATGTACAGAATTGACCTCTCTACAGATTTATTATAAGTATAGATGATAGTGCCTACAGTTGATACTCGATATGCATACTCTATAGTTAACTTATTTTTTAAGCTATGAGGTCAACATTATAATTTATACTTTATAAAGATTATACTAGCTGCCCACCGCGACTTTGTCCGCGTGTTTTAGTTTCAACGGTTTTTCATTTATACTCCGCTCCTTTTGGTCGCAGCGTAATGTTATAAAGCTTATAGCCTTCCTCAATAAATCGGCTATCCAACACTGAAAGAATTTTTCAAATCGGACCAGTAGTTCCTGAGATTAGCGCGTTCAAACAAACAAACAAACAAACAAACAAACAAACAAACTCTTCAGCTTTATATATTAGTATAGATTATGAAGCTGCTATAAAATGGAATTTTAGTTCTAGTGATTTCTAAAACTATATTGATTCATACTTAAAGCATTTGAATATTTTTTTAATTAGCGATTTATTTTTAATATTTGATAAAAGCAAGATTTGCCCGTCAATACATGATTGATAGACCACAGCATCGTCTGATATTTTATCTATAGGTTCACCTAACTATTTAGGTCATCTTGAAAGCATTAAGTCACAGTCCGTCAAAGATTTTAATTAAACTTCCACCGCTGCCTCACCAAGTTTCTACTCCATTTATCAACGTTTAAAACGCATATAAAGCTGATATAATCTGTTGAATATTGAAGTTGCATTCCCACCAGCCATACATCACAACTTCAAGCGAACAAAACTTTGTAAAAATAAACACTTTAAAAACACAATTTATGTGATGGGCGAGAAATTAAAAAAACAGTTTTCAGAGTACAAGGATAGCAAAAAATGAACCTAGATGAATAACTTGAGAGTTCTTAACAGAGTTAGCTTGAAGCTAGGAAAATATCTCGATCTAATTATAAAAACGAGTGTGCTTTAGACCACACGACTGAAGTAAATCTTCTTTATATACGAAGTGTAACAGGCTATGAGAGAAAGAGAAAATGAAATTGTGTGATCGCACCTCTCTCTCTCTCCCTACAGTAATATACGAAACGTAGCTCTCTCTCTCTCTTTCTATCTTCACTAACTTATATCTTCCCGTTTTTCTCGCTCGATCACACTTTTTTTGCACTTTTCATAACGCTCTCGTCACTCATTCACTAGCTTACTCCTTCTCCTCCGTCCTGATTGTCCTCCCTTCTCCTCCTGCTCCTCTATCCTCCATCCTCCTCCCTCCTCCGCCTCCCTCCACCTCCCTTCTCCTCCTCCTCCTTCCTCCTTCTCCTTTCTCCTCCTCTTCCCTCCTAGTTCCTCTCTCCTCAAAAATTACAATTTTATTCACTTTAAATGTAATATATTTAATGTATTGAACAAAATATTAATTTATAACAACTTCCGTTTGCCTCTCCCTATCACACTATAGCTAACGCATTCACCAGATTACACCCAAGTAAATTCAAATTCAAATTCAATTTTTTTATTGCGTTCATGTGTGTTAGGTTGGTAAAGCGTTCATAAAGAAGTTTTACTTATATAAGGAACTGTAAAAAACAAAAAGACAAAGTTGTCTTGCAATACTGTGAGTGTAATTGCAGCTCAAGTAAATAAAATGATAAAAGTAAGAACTTTCCTTTAAGTGCGGGCCCGCGGCAAACATGAAATTAAATTGTGGCAGACGACTGCCGCGTTTGCGTTTCAAGACTATTTTTTCGCGCCATTTACCTCTTCCAGTTATTCTGTACGTAAATGTGGAGTGTTCTGGACTGGGAATTGTATTAGCATCATGCAAGCAAACTTTGGTATAATGTCATTAGAGTATGTTTATAATACCGGTCTATAAATGCCCCACTGCTGGGCACAGGCCTCTTCTCATGTGGAGACGGCACGAATATTGCATCACCATGCTTGCTGAGTTGTAGGTTGACGATTTTAGGTTTTACACGATGTTTTCTTTTACCGTTTGCCAATGGTGTCTAAGAATAATTAAGAAAGTACATATAACTTTTAAAAGAGTCACATTGATACTTGCCTGTAGTGGGTTTGAACTTGTGCATACAAAACCGTTTGTTGAACCACTAGGCCATTACGAAGTTGGTGTGTGTTTAGTACGAGGTATATTTAGCATTATATAATGAGGATAGGCATATAATTATATGTTGACGGTCGTCATTTTTCTTTCTGAGTGATTTGTAACGACTATTCCACAATTTATGTATTGTCATGGTTATATAAGTTCTCGGTTTTCGACTTGAATGCTCATTATCAAAGCAAAAGTATGTCTTTATGTTTGTTTGTTACACTCATATGCTTGACTGCTACAACAATTGCCTTGCCTGTTTTTGATAAAATGATAACGTGAACCTCGAAGATAGACATAAGACTGATTGAAAACCAGTAGGTTTGAAAACTTAAAATTAATCGAAAAAGATTAATTTTAAGTTTTCAAATAAAATATGAAAAGAATTTTTAAATGTAGTAAAGTATTTTGATATAATAATGTCCTCCTGGCCGAATCTCGGTCACAGCGGCCTCTCTCAACAGAGATTAGCCATCTGCGCGGGAGATATTTGAGTGCACGAGTGTATGCGCAAACACAGTTGCACTCTCTATTCCTTCATTCTCATAGTCCGATGGGCCGGCAATCTGACACGACCGGAGAGAAATCAGGCGCAGGACCAGATGCTTTACGTGCTTTTCGAGGCACGGGGGTGTAAACACCACCTAACTTCCGAGTATTTCAGAATATTAATCCCAGTAACTTTTTTTGGCTCGACCACGGATTCAACCCCGAGACCTCGTGCACGGTATTCGCGCTTGCGACCACTAGACAAGGCAATCTTTTAAAATAAGAAAAGGAAGTAAAGACTGGAGATTGAAACTGCCCATTAGTATGAAAAAGTAAAGCAATAAAACCCAACCTCTTCTTAAGTATTTCTCAGAAACATTTGGAAATACCGGAACTAGATTATTTATAAACTATTAAGCGTGTTAGTTTCCTTGTTTCTATGTTAAGACTACTAAAACAACTTTTACCAATTTACCTTGAGAACAACTTCTTAATAGAAAGGTTTCTTAGGCAAGAAAGTTTTTGGTACTTATTTATTGTTTTTATTTTCATTTCATTGTCCCAAAAACAAAAGAGTAACGCTTTATAATTTCTTATTATTTGTTAGGCTTTAACGCATGCGGAACGAACATATGTAATTAAATACAAGTAGTAGAAATAAAAAATTTAAACCTCAGGCAGGACTTGAACCTGCGACTACTGGTTGATCTCTGTAGCTTAGTTGGTAAAGCGACTGGTACGTTGAACAGTAATCGCAGGTTCGATTCCTGCCTGAGGTTTCAATTTTTAATTTCTAATATTTGTATTTAATTACAAATAGCCAGTTAGGAAATGTCGAATCCAGCGAGCACAAAAAATATATACCATAAAAAAATATATAGACTTGAATGTGATGATTTTTATCCTAGTTACCAAAATAAATGCTTTGATTTGATTAGTGCGGAAAAGTCTAGTAATAAGAAAGTTATAACTATTTTAGATACAGAGTATCAACAAGACAATAACACAAAACCGTATATTTCCTCAAGTACTGTTTATCCATATCAAACAATTTATCCTTCTTTTTAAAATAAAAATAATTTTAAACATGGCGTCCAGCTCATGAGTATAATGATTGCAATACATTCTGCGGTCCTCTGAGGAAATTAAAAA
The DNA here is from genome assembly GCA_932294365.1 of Diachrysia chrysitis. Classification (NCBI taxonomy): domain Eukaryota; kingdom Metazoa; phylum Arthropoda; class Insecta; order Lepidoptera; family Noctuidae; genus Diachrysia; species Diachrysia chrysitis. Next base: position 4,674,596 of record OW028662.1, on the reverse strand, counting down.
GCACTCAACGAGCTTTATGCACTCGTTATTTACCTGATATGTCCTGTCTTTATAATATAAACATGATAAATGTTAACATAGTTATTAAATGGAGCTTTTAAATGACAATTAGTGTTGGAGTTTACTAAGAACCTAACAAAAATAAAGGATTAAAGTGAAATGCGTTTTGTTATATATAAATAACTGCTGACAAAAAAGTAGGCTATGTCAAGTTTCATCCAAACTGGTTCAGCGGTTTAGCCGTGAAAGTGTAACAGAAAAACAGACAGAGTTACTTTCACATTTAAATTATTAGTAGGTTAAAGTAATTAATAAAGTACAATTAGTAAAGTTAGTTTAATGATACATTTAATTTTCAAATAATAAAGGTATATATACATTTTTGCCTTAAGTGAATACTATCAATATTAAAAGGTTAGTTCACAATCTTGCTAACAAACTAAACTTATTAAGTAAATTCTTAAATCATCACGACAAGTTCCATCTTTTCCATAACTCCATACCTGTTACCTACCTATGACCTCCAGTCATTGACGTTCATTCATGATTTTTCAATCATTTTCTACTAAATATAAAAAACGTTGTGTGCAAAGAAAAATTTCCATAGCATCAGGTGTTAGTTAAAGATTGTAACATAACCTCACTTTTACTTAATCCTATATAACTCAGTTCTAAGATTGTCAAAATCGACAGAATTTACAGTCAAAAGTTGATAATATATAAGCTATTAATTGTATGTAATCGCTTCCGTCCCCTTTATGATGATAATAAAGAAAAGTATATATTGTTTTTGCTTTAAGTGATTTCTATCACGTTTTTTTTTTTTTTTTTATACAACCTTTTAGGTGTCCCACTGCTGTGCAAAGGTCTCCCCCAATTTGCTCCAGGATCTTCTGTCTGAAGCCGCTTCCCACCAATCAGGCAAATAGCGATCGATATCGTCTCGCCAGCGTCTTTTCGGCCTTCCCCGTTTTCGAGTTCTGGCGCTGGTTCTATCACGATTATAAAAGATTATTTCATAATATAATAATAAGAATAAATAAATGTGGACAACATCACATACATTGTTCTGAACCCAAAGTAAGTAGCTAAAGCACGTGTGTTATGGAATTCAGAGACAACGAAGGTACCACAAACACCCAAATCCGAGACAATGTAGAAAAGTGCTTTTTCTACATTGACCCGGCCGGTGATCGAACCCGGGACCTCAGAGCTGGCGACACCTTGAAAACCGGTGTGTACGCCACTCGACCACGGAGGTCGTCAAACCTTGCTATAACGCACTAAAATTATCAAGTAAATACTGAAAACATCACGACAACAAAGTAAGTAAACTAATAACATGCAAAATGAAGTATAAAATCTAAATTAAATTTATAAAGTTACATTTTCTTATGTAACACTGCACAGTAGCTTTAATCCAAGTGCACTGGTCGCTATGATTTACAGTAACATAACAGTTCTGCAACAAAAACCTGTCCACTATTACTGTAAATAACCACAAATACTTTAGTAGCGAGCTTTTAGAAGCACGTGCAACACGTACAAAGTAAAAAGAAGTGTTTTTGATATCATTTTCTTGTTTGTTTGTTAGATAAATATAACATAATAGCTGCTTTAGTTCTATCCGACCGGATGTTGGCTATCGCGGCAAAAAGCTGCCTATCTTTTTTCTTAGAGATCAAGCTGATCGGTTGCGTAGTTTAGCTGTGAAAGCGTGAGACAGATAGACGGAGCTACTATCGCATTTATAAGGATAAGTTATGGTAGAATATAGAACACCAAACTTAGTAATATTAGAATGTCGGCCAATACTTGTCCATATAATAAGCAACAATATACCTGCAGATTATACTTATAATAATAATAATAATATAATTTATTTATTCGAATAACTAGGATTCATACAATTACAATTACAATTTTACAATGGTACACACACAAAATAACAAATTAATTGAATAGTGAATTATTAGTATTCTATTACTAAGAGAGACTTAGTTCTTTGGGTAAGAAAATGTGAAAGTGGGCAGTCCCATTTTGCTGCAATCATATTCAGGATGCTGTGGCTGCTCCCACGTATTCTGCTGTGCAAGGAAGCAGACTTTTTACGCCAGATTGCGTCAAAACCGTCAATGTGGGCATCGGCAAACATTCCAGATGCACTACAGAATCGCGGAAGCCGCAACAGCGCCCTGAATGTATTGTTGTATTGGATCCGCAGAGCATTGTACGCCCTTTGGGTATAGTTGAACCACAGAGCCCCCGTGTAGAGTGACGTACAGTATGCTTTAAAAAGCGTCACTTTCACGGCACTCGTACATCGGGAGAATCTGCGGGCCAACATGTTCGCCCGGACTGACAATGCCCTGCGTTCCCTATCCATATCTACATCGTCTTTTAGGTCATCAGTTACCCAGTGTCCTAGATATTTAAACTGGTGTACCCTGTTCAGAGGCACGCCATTAAGAGAAACGGGGAGAATAGGGGGACTTCTGGGACCGGACCTAAAGACCATGTACTCTGACTTTTTTGCATTGTACAAAAGACCATGTGATGCGACATATGACTCACATACCGAGAGTAATTTTCGGAGTGCGCCGACTGAGGGGGCCAGCAGCACCATGTCATCCGCATAGCTGAGATTGTTTGTGCAAACACCATCTACGTAGCACCCGACACGCATGCTACTGAGCCTCTCAATCAGTTCATTTACATACAGGTTGAAGAGCAGGGGTGAACTCAATCCCCCTTGTCTGACCCCACACTCCAACCTGCCTGCATCCGAGAGTTCTCCAGCCCACCTAACGCGATTCTCCTGGTTAAGATACCAGTACTTTTGGAGTGATGCCAACTCTGGCGGTACACCTGTGTCTGCTAGCTTTTGCCATAGTATGTCATAGGAGACCAGGTCAAAAGCCTTTGACAGATCCAGGAAACAGGCGTAGACTGGTGTTTGTCTGTCGGTATAATACCTGACCGTGTGCTTTAAACTAAAAATAGCTGTTTCTGTTGACAGCCCAGACCGAAAACCGAACTGGGCGTCCTGGAGCTGTATGTGGCTGGTAAAATATGAGTTCAGCACACTGTCAAGTACCTTAGCGACGATGGTTGCCAATGAAATGGGTCTATAATTTGACTTGTCCGCCACATCTCCTGTCCTGTTCTTAGCTATAGGTACCACCACAGTCCGCATCAATTCGGGAGGTAGGTAACAATGGCTTACACACAAATTAAACAATAACGCAAGCACTCGTGGTAAATGAATGCCAGCGTGTCTGAGATGTTCGACACTGAGCCCATCATGACCTGGTGATTTACCTCCTGTCATATTTTTAACAGCTGCTTTAATATCTTTTGCAAGGAAAGTGGTTGTAATTTTTGTTTGCGCTTTAACATCAAACTCTCTACACGGCGGACCTAGAGGAGACTTTACTGAAAATTGATTTTTAAATAAATTTGCAATGTCGCGAGGTCTACTCACTCCGTCGACGCTTACAGGAACGCTTGGTTTAGGATTTAGTCTATTAGTTTGTTTCCAGAAATTTTTAAAGTCCGTCTTAGAATGGTGTTGTGCTAAAATGTCCATTTTTATCTGATCTTGATGGTTTTGACACCATTTTAGTTTTCCTTTGTATATTTTACGTGACTGTATCATTTCATCATAAAATTGACCATTAGATGGTTTACCATTAGATACCCACAACGTAAACTTCAACCTAGAATTCCTGTAAGCCTCGTCGACATGCTTGTTCCAGCCAGCCACCACCCTCCTTCGCCTACCTAATTTAGAATCACACGTTGACTTTGCCGCATCACTCAATATATTTATTAATTTACAATAAAAAATATTTATAATATTTCTATGTTCATAATCACTACAATGTTTATTACTACAAAACTGCAACTGTGAAGGAAAATCTAAATACTTTAACTTTGAATTACATAAACTTTCATATAACTGAGATTGTTGAGCGTTCCTATCTCCCCAGCTTACTTTATTGCGAGGTGGAATATTAATTTCAACTGTGTTTGAAGTAACATTAAGGTCACATTTGATTATGAGCGGAAAATGGTCAGACCAATACACATCATGTTTAACATAAATGTCTTTAATACACCGGGCGGCTGATTGAGTGACAACGCAATGGTCTAGCCATCTCCTGCTGGCGTGTGCTTCACTAATATATGTAAAAGTACCTGCTACACTTAGGCGATCCATGTCCGCACAAACCCACTTCTCTTCTCTGGCAAAGTCTAAAAGTTCGTTGCAGAATCGTTCACCAGGGTGCGCATTAAAGTCTCCTAAGACAAATACTGACTCAATGTTGTTTTCCTGTACAATAGCACTTACTGCGCCTAAACAGTCTATGAACTCGACTAAATTATCACTGCAGTCTACGGGCATATATACACTGAACACTAATAATGGCCCATTTTTAGTAACCACGCGTATAGCTGCTATACGTGGATTAGCACAGGATATGACGGACACACTCTGAAACACTGACTTCCGCCATAGAAGTGCTACTCCTCCGAATGGTCTGCCTCTTATTATGCCAGCGGTCGTATCTACAGCTGATGTACCGGTGCTGCCGAATTCTTCGTGAATTGTATTCAGGAACGATATCTCGCATGGTAGAAGCCAAGTTTCTTGTAATGCGACGATGTCAGCAGAATTACATAGTTGAGTGACGCCATCTATTGAGCGTTTTACGCTTTTACAATTAAAAGAAACTAACATATCAATGATAATATATATAAAAATGAGGCAAATATGTCATTAGCGAAAAAAATTGCGAAATCCTCCTAATTAGAAAGTTTTCAATAATAATTATCTCTTTTACTTACATACTAATAGTATCTTTTGTAATATTCATTAGTAAAACTTGACGACTTTTGACGTCTACCAGCGGGAACAGATTTTAAACGTAGGTAACTATGAAAGTTACATAATATCTTGTGAATAATATCATTGATAAATATGCACTATTTAAAATCTAGTGTCTTGAAAAACCCATCAAAAGTTGGGAAGGTGAGTTCCAAAGTTGTTACTTAGGTATACGTCACTATGTCCAATATTAAATCCATTTTCTTACGTAACATACAAACATATGATATGTACCTACAAGGGTGTATATATAACTGAACCACGGTACAGTGCCCTACATCGATTGTGCCAAATGTCAAGCTCAAATGTATAGGTCACGGGAGTCGTAACTACATCTATTTTACTAAAGGTACATGTATGTATATGTTAAGTGATAGCAATAAGTGTATTTAAAGAATTTGACCAATCAACGTTACAGCTCATTAAATAGTTCTCTACAATAGTATCTACTACAATTGATAGTGTTTAAATAATGGACGCATGTTCAATCCACAAAACTATATTTATGCATCAGTGAAAACTTTATTGGCTTTATTTTTAGACGACCTCCGTGGTCGAGTGGCGTACACACCGGTTTTCAAGGTGTCGCTTGCTCTGAGGTCCCGGGTTCGATCCCTGGCCAGGTCAATGTAGAAATCCACCTTTCTACATTGTCTCGGGTCTGGGTGTTCGTGGTATCTTCGTTGTTCTCTGAATTCCATAACACAAGTGCTTTAGCTACTTTCTTTGGGTTCAGAGCAATGTACGTGATGTCCACATTTACATTACACTAGCTGTCCCCCGCGACTTTGTTCGCGTGTTTTAGTTTCAACGGTTTTTCATTTTTGCAACATTTTTCATTTATGCTCCGCTCCTATTGGTCGTAGCGTAATGTTATATAGCCTATAGCCTTCCTCAATAAACGGACTATCCAATACAAAAAGATTTTTTCAATTCAAACCAGTAGTTCCTGAGATTACCGCGTTCAAACAAACAAACAAACTCTTCAGCTTTTTAATATTTGTATAGCTTATAGTTGAAAAAATTTATTCCAAAATCCTTGTTGTAAAATTTAGTCCACTCAATAACTTTAACCGTCACCTTTAAAACAAAGAAAAGCGATTTAAACAAACCGCGCCGCGTACCAATTTTATACCCGCACCTATAAAAAAACATCTTTTGTTACGTTTTAAAACACAGATAAAATTGTGTACTACGAGATGATCGTAAACAGTATAAAACTTTTATAAGGGCGTGTAAATTTTTTACGGTCCTCAATATTGTTATCATTGGCGCATTTTTATGTTGCACCTTTATTTCGGATGCTTTCTTCATATTTTAGAGAACGTAAAGGACTCCATGAAGGTTCGTGAACAGAGTGAGATAGCAAACTCCTTGAAATGTTTACGGTCATCGTAAAACTGTTTAAATGTTCTTTGAATCGCGCCTTAGAATACCAAGAGAATGATAAGATGTTTTTTGCAGCACTCTGTAGCTGAAGTGCGCGGTTAGTTAAGGTTTAACTACTGTGTTAACACTCAGCTTGTTACCTGAACACCTTTCTGGGAAGGTTTCAAGTTCTGTTTGCGGGGATGTATAGAAAAAAGTTATATACGACTAACTAGGAGTAAAAATACCTGAAAATCTTTATTGAAATAAATAAAAGTATAAGTTTTTTCTTCTAAATTAGAAAAACTAACAACGTTCACCAAGGGCGCCTCCTGTGGGGTTCGGACCTCGACTTAGTGCATTGCTAAAAATCTTAATAAGGCAAAAACAGCAAGGGAGGGCTGGGCGGGATCGTAGAATACCACTTTTCTACATTGTCTCGGGTCTCGGTGTTTGGTACATTCGTTGTCTCTGATTCCATAACACAAGTGCTTTAGCTACATACTTTGGATTCAGAGAAACGTATGTGATGTAATGATGATGCCATCTATAATGTATATCTAAAAGTTATATAAAAAAAGGTTGGCAAATCATACCACGAATAAGAGGTAGGTACCTAATTTATTTAAATCTGTATTGTTTCTTAGTTACTTTTAATTTAATGAACAACTTAATGACATAATACCTTTTATTTTTAACGCACAACTATAAATTCGCTATGAATTTCATAAATCAATTGCAATTCAATAAAATCATTTATTAACTACAAAATAAATAACAATACTAACACATTTCTAAATCATTTTGTTACTCTTTAATGATATTTGACATTTAAGCGAATGTAACACTCAATTAAAATTAATTTTATGAACAATTTGCTGGCACTGAATGTCAAATTTAATAACATTCATATTATGTAACAATGCAGTTAACGTTTATGACTGAAATGTGATGTGTTATTTAGCGAGCTAAAAGTATCTACAATCTACATAATATAAAACAAAGTCTTAACGCGTTTGTCTGTCTGAACGCGAAAAACTCAAAAACTACCGATCGGATTTTCATATGGTTTTTACCAATGGAGTGATTTAAGAGGAAGGTTTCTGTATTTATTAATGTTTTGTCTACCCGTGCGAAACCGGGGTAGGTCGCTAGTTAAAACTTAAAACTATGATGAAAAGTAAGTAATTCATAGCTTCCCCCAAAACTCGCTTCATTAAATGATTGTCTGCATCGATATTAAAAATTAAAAAACTTGAAATTTTAAATAGTTGGGCCTGCTAGCAGAAATTTCTTATGAAATAAGCAGTGTCTTTATACATTTCTTGTTTTATGTATTACCTTACTGTTTTGTGTGTACATAAATGACTAGCCGACTCCCGCGACTTTGTCCGCGTGTTTTAGTTTCAACGGTATTTCATTTCTGCAACATTTTTCATTTATGCTTCGCTCCATTTGGTCACAGCCTAATGTTATATAGCTTATAGCTATCCTCAATAAATGGGCTATCCAACACTGACAGCATTTTTCGAATCGGACCAGTAGTTCCTGAGATTAGCGCGTCAAACAAACTCATCAGCTTTATATATTATATAGATTAAATAATAGTGTATGTCCCATAAGAAGTTTACTGTGTTTCACAAGTAAGATATAAGAATTATTTCATAATGTTTAATTCCCTAAAAACCCTTCAAATATTCACATCTGAGGTGAGCTCTTAGAGTTAAAGTACTTACATTACATTTTGCCATATTTATTTTACTATTACTGTGTTTAGACTGGTTTTGAACCGATACCCTTGTGTACAAAGAAACCCTGTGAGTCAAAGAAGCAAGAACAAACTTAACAAATGATCAAAATCAATATAACACTTACAACTTCATAATTATATTATTCCTACAGTCTTAGCTAATCGAGTTTCTAAGAAATTTGACCCTAAACCCTAGATCACATATAGGCTTACTAAGAAAAACTAAGGCCTTACTTACGCGCTAAGTAATGTAATAAATTGTTAGCCTCTACCCTACTTTAGTGTTCTCGACAGGGCAATGATCTCCTTTTTAACCTTCCACCTGTTTTAGGACTAAGTAACGGCTGTCGGTTAAAAATAAGCTACTTTTATTAAGTGGACGTTATGTAAATAGGTCTCCTTTTTTAAGGTACTCGTATCATCAATTTTTATACCATTAAATAATAATTATTTAAAACAAAACGGTTTACTTACGCATATTCTCGGGATTTCCCGACTAGTTTCCCATTAAATAATATTTAAAACATAGATTTTGATTGAAATAAAACTACTTTTTAAAAGAATTCTATGGCGCTTTATTTAGATTTTAGTTCCATGTACTGTCAAAACGAATACCACCTCAGTCTGCCCGTGACCATTACACCTGCAAAGATGTTGAAACGTCGGGAACTAAAATCTGAATAAACCGCAATAGAATCCGTTTAAAAAGTAGTTTTATTACAATGTGTTAGACATTCGCGTAACCCTCAAAAAGCATTATAGATTGAAATGTTAATATATTAACATAGTTAATTTTTATTGCTTTATTTGTTAGCAAAACATCATTAATCCCAAATAAATCTAACACCTCTATATAATATTTCATGGCCAAGTAATATGTCATCATTACTAGCTGTTTCCCGCGACTCAGCCCACGTGGGTGTCGGTTATCGCGGCAAGGAGTAGCCTATAGTCCTTTTCTAGGATCCAAGTTTACCCCGTACTAAGTTTCATTCAAACGGGTTTAGCGGTTTAGGCGTGAAAACGTAACAGACAGAGTTACTTTCGCATTTATAATATTAGTAAGAATGAATCCTGATTTCCTTTGGTCAAACCATAACTTTCTAACGATTCTTTTTTTTTATGTTTCTTTATTTTTTCTTTTTTTTTCGGGATTACAAACAGTAGCATAATCTTATGACTAACAATTGTTTATACAGAAAAATGTACTTATTACACTACCAACATCGTGATCCACCTATTACTAATAAAAAGTAACTGCTACATGCGATAAGAGATAAAAAGTGAACATAAACATAAGTATAACATATATATACTTATTGGATTCTTAAAATATCAACTAAACATTTTTTTAAATTAGTAGTGGTAAGGTTAAAAATATCAAGAGAAACAAACTTATCTATACTAATATTATAAAGCTGAAGAGTTTGTTTGTTTGTTTGTTTGAACGCGCTAATCTCAGGAACTACTGATTCGAATTGAAAAATTCTTTTTGTATTGGATAGTCCGTTTATTGAGGAAGGCTATAGGCTATATAACATCACGCTACGACCAATAGGAGCGGAGCATAAATGAAAAATGTTGCAAAAATAAAAAACCGTTGAAACTAAAACACGCGAACAAAGTCGCGGGGGATAGCTAGTTTTTAAATAAATCTTTAAGTTGGCATATAGGTGTTTGTGAACCTGCATTAGTTCTACAGTTTCGGCTAGTGCTGGTGGCTAATAAGCGCTGCGAACGAACTTGTCTCCAAGTTGATGTTCGAGGAACTATGTAGCATCTATCTATTTATGGATGATGAGATTTTTGTAAAATAAATTTTGTTTTAGTATGCTACTTAATAAATGCTTATACCGAACTAAATGAGCTTCTCTAAAGAAGTTAAGCGAAGAGTTGAGAGACGAACAGTTACAGTACATTGGCAATCCTAACAACAAAGTTTATTCAATACGTTATTATGTCGGATCATTCACCATTGTGTAGTGTAAGAAGGTGCATGCTTAAGTTTATAGAAACCACTTTAAGTTTTTACTTTATGCAGTTGAGCAGACTGTATGCAGTTTATTGAATAAACAAAACGTTCATACAAGTAAAGAGGTTTGATTTATTGATCTATATTAATGAATAGCAGCCCACCCCGTCTTTACATCGGTGGTGTGAGATTTTCAAAACATTTCCATACCTTTTTTTTTATTTTATACAAATCTTGCCCTTATAATAAACATAATAAAAAATGATTTATCCGATATGGTGCAGTATTTCGGAAGTTATGGCATGACCAAAGGATTCATCCATACTAGGTAATGATATTATAAATGCGAAAGTAACTGTATGTCGATCTGTCTGTTACACTTCTATGGCTAAATCAACGAAACGATTTGAATGAAACTTGGCAAGGGGTAAGCTTGGATCCTAAGAAAGAACATAGGCTTATTTTTGCATAGCTTTATTATACACTAGCTGTCCCCCGCGACTTTGTTCGCGTGTTTTAGTTTCAACGGTTTTTAATTTTTGCAACATTTTTCATTTATGCTCCGCTCCTATTGGTCGTAGCGTGATGTTATATATATTATAGCCTTTCTCAATAAATGGACTATCCAATACAAAAAGATTTTTTCAATTCGAACCAGTAGTTCTTGAGATTAGCGCGTTCAAACAAACAAACACTTCAGCTTTATAATATTAGTATAGATAGTAAATATTATGTAGAACACAACAATACAGTGTAACAATACCTGTCACTTTTGATACTATACTGCATATTAAATATTTCTATAACCTGGAATGTGGGTCACGAAGTAGTTTTTGTCTCTGGTGACCAAATGCAGCCGACGCAGCAAGCGTCAGTCGAGCCCGACAATCTAATTACACTGCACTAATTAAAACTACATTAATGAAAACGAGATCATTTATTACTGTAGTGCATCTGTTTAGTTGATAGATACATATTGTGCTGACGTGACAAATTGCAAGTAATTATAAATTATTTTGTCAACAAAAATAGGATTCCAATGTAATCGCAAACCCAAATAAAATGTATTTATAATCGGCCTGAAATTACTTTTTAATTACAAATAGTCACCTCGTGCAAAAATGCGTAATAAAAAATAATAGTAGTATTTTTATATACCTTTTACTTTTTAGTTTTTTTACTGCTGGGAAAAGATACACAGTTACCGGTCAGTAACGGTCCACAAATTTGTACTATTATATATTATTAAATTTTTAGTTAAAACCTTTATACTATCACTAATTTTAGCAACTACACGTCTAAATGTCGGGAACTAAAAACTTAATACAAACCGCGATAAAATCCGTTCAAATGTAGTTTTATTATAAACTTTCATTAAAAAAAAAACTTAAGCTATACTAAAATTAAAACGAATTATAAAACAACTAGCTGCTGCCCCGGCTTCGTACGGGTTTTTCTTTTATAAAAACCTTCTCCAGACAATAATTAACACAACAAAAAAGAATAAGCGAAATTGTTCCATCCGTTCACGCGCGATGCGATGACCAAGGGTAATAGAGATTCATTTTTATATAATACTAGCTGTCCCCCGCGACTTTGTTCGCGTGTTTTAGTTTCAACGGATTTTCATTTTTGCAACATTTTTCATTTATGCTCCGCTCCTATTGGTCGTAGCGTGATGTTATATAGCCTATAGCCTTCCTCAATAAACGGACTATCCAATACAAAAAGAATTTTTCAATTCGAACCAGTAGTTCCTGAGATTAGCGCGTTCAAACAAACAAACAAACAAATTTTTCAGCTTTATAATATTAGTATAGAAACAGATTAAATCCATTACAGCATATTCCCAACAAAAAACCAATACACACATGGTAATAAAATAGCAATACAGCAACTATTAAATACGACTTTTTAGTGTAGCATCGGTCGGGTATTACGTGTGTACGACAGACGCACGCGTCGCTCGTGATTAATGGCCGCATGCAAACGCTAGATGTCACTGTGGTCGAACACGTTGCACGGCTGTTTGTGTGGACACGTTATACGTTGATAGAACGGACACTAGTACGTTTGGGTATGGATCCGCTTGTAAAAATATTACCTATGAACTGTTTCTATATTCAAGAAACAATTCGTTTTGATTACGGACGATAGCAATTTCTTCGTTTTGCTTATAAAATTCAGTCCGTAATTTAGGCAGGCATTAATAATAAAAATAAATTATTGTGTAATAATAATAAATGATAATAATAATAAATGTTGACAACATCACAAACATTGCTCTGAACCCAAAGTTAGTAGCTAAAGCACTTGTGTTATGGAATTCAGAGACAACGAAGGTGTGGTACCTTAAACACCCAGACCCGAGACAATGTAGAAAAGGGGTTTTCTACATTGACCCGGTCGGCGATCGAACCCGGGACCTCAGAGCTGGCGACACCTTGAAAACCGGTGTGTACGCCACTCGACCACGGAGGTCGTCATAATGTATGTTATGGAAAATAATTGCTTATCCTAGGACAGGACAGTATGTGCGTGGAAAAGTGATGGCCTACGCTCTGCTGTGTGACAATACGGGTTTATTAAATTTGATTATAATTAATAGATAGTTATTTCGGATAAAATTAACATTTCTGGAATTTTGTTAAAAAACATCGTGACCTCCCAAACAGGAAAGTGGCACGCGTTATGGATTAATAAAGGATTTGGAGTACTGCTTTCGTAGCATTGGGGTCAGTATATCGACCAATTGTTTTTTTACGAGTGAATAAAAAGGCTATTTTTTTTAATCGAATGTCATAAATAAATGTCTATTTGTTAATAATGTCATTTATAAGTAAATAAAGTTTGTAAGAGTAACTTACACACATAAATAATCTTCTTTTTAGCGTGTCGAATAATGGTAATTTTTTCCCAGACCAGCCCCCTTAATCTTCAATTGATTTTAAATCTAATACAATGGCAATGCAAAATTGTTATTGATTTAGCAGGCACACAAACAACACACAGTACAAAAAAATATTCTCAATATTTAGATTCCAGTCGGTTCATTCCATTGATACTTTTTTTAAAGAAAACTGAATCACCTGCCTGCTAAACTAATATCAATTTTGCATTGGCATTGTGTTTGACTTACAATTAAACTGAAGAATAATGGCACAGTACTGAGCCACGCCCACACATATAATGAAATACGTAAATCAAAATAAACATTTCAATCTATCTATATAAAGAAAAATCACTTAAAGCAGTAATTAGCCTAATAACTTTATTGATAAGTTATGTTTGGTTAATGTATCCCGTACAGTGTATATATAACCAACAGTTACATATCTACATATGTGGCTATCCTTGATGTTCTACGTGGTCTTATCTAATCGAGATTTCAGTATTATTGCTCTGATATTAAATGTTTATTTAGTGTAATTTGTGTTGACAATTCTCATATTATACGTTTATTGCTATTCCATTTAGGTTTATAAGCTTGTAGTATACAATATAGATTTGATCTCTGTCAAAGCTAAATTAGGATTAGCCATACTAATATTATTAATCAGAAAATAATTGTCTGTTACACATTGACTGATTAATAACTGAAACAATTTTGAAGAAATTTTGTATATAATTATCTTACGATTGTGAAAATTGTTTAATAATACCAGCCTTTAAGTATCCCACTGCTGGGCACAGGCTTCTTCTCTCGTAGAGAAGACACGAGCATTGATCACCACGCTTGCTCACTTGCGGGTTGGTGATTACAGATTTCAAATTTTGTGAATCCAGGTTCCTCACGATGTTTTCCTTCACCGTTTAGAATGATGAAGAAAGTATATAAAACTTTGAAAAAAGTCACATTTTACTTGTCTACAGTAGGTTCGAACCTACAACCTTTTGCATACAAATCCGTTCATTGAACCGCTAAGCCACCACATTACAAAATTGTTTATACCCAAAGGAAGGATAACGCTACTTTTTATTGCAATAACATCACACAAGCAGAGCTGTGTTTATATTGTATTTGTGTCGTGTGCAAATGTACTTTGTCTTAAAGTAAACTGCACTTAATGTATATATATATCATTTAAATAAAACATATCAACTTTAATTGACGAGTTAAAATTAATACTCTGTTAATCATGCGATAAATTGAATTTGTTTTAATTTCGTTAACATGCACGCTCGAACGCAATTTACTGGTTACAAAAAGAGACAAAAGCTCTTCTCATCTTTATTGTATTTGTATAATAACTTTTGGTAGGTGTATTTATAATGATTTAGGAATATTGACGGCTAACACACGCACATTCAGTTCGACTCGCGGTATCAGGAAAATTATATAGGACTCCTATTTTGTCTGAAACTAGTCGGGCGATCCCGAAAATGTGCGTGAGTAAAGCGTCAATATTCCTAAATATTTATTTTATTTACCTAATGGTACCTTTTCAGTCAAAACGTTAACATTATTGTGCGGCCGACTATACTATTGAGCTATACGCGTTAATTAAAATTAATTATGTATTATTACTGTCGTCTTTGGGTATTGTTTAATCAACAATATTAATAACGTAATACACACTCGAGTTTATGGAAGGCTCAAACTTAAAAGGTCAGCAACGCGTCTTTAAAACATCAGGTATAGGTAAAGGTCCGTTGGTTTGGTATTTAAATACTAACCATCAGATATTTAAGATAACTTTTAAACATAACATGTGACAACAACCCGAGATTAAAACCGTTAAAAACTGTTTTTTTCACCATATTTTTTTTATTAATTTATTCCAAAGAAACTTAACTATATACGTTTATATAAAAAAAAAAAAAAAAAAAATTAACTAATCTAATTAAAACCTAAAATATGGCCTAAAAATAAACATCGGCATCGCTGTCCACTGGAAATGTTCCCAAAAGGCTGGCGGCATTGCCACATTGTATGGCAATGCTTATCCTCTGTCCAAGGTAAAAGCCAGCCCTTCGGTCACGCGTAATGTCAACAATACGTTCGACTAGATTTTTAAAAAGCAAAATAGATCTATCTATAACAAATATTCTTTAATTTAAAATGGCTATCAAACCTAAAAATATTATCCTAGCAAGCCAAGCGATGCATCACTTCACAGTAGGATTATCTTGGATAAAAACAGGGTAGTTTATCCCTGAAAACTGCAAAGCCTTGCAGTAGGCTTACTATTTCAGCTGGATTGTGATCACGAGTCCGTCAGACGTTTGTAAAAGACAGGGGAGCCAGGTTTTCACATGTTATCAAAGAAACCTTTTACTGAACTAATCACTCAGCCATAGGTACCCTAGACAAAGAGCTGGACACCAAATTATCAATTTTACTTAGGCTGTGTTGTTATGCTGTTAATTCATTAGGTTTGTCTTAGATAATGTGAAATGTTTCGATATGCTTAGATTTGGTGATGCTGTTTCGATTGAAGCGTATGGAAAAAAAATTAAAAAAATGGTTACTAGCAATGTGGGTGGAATTCACATTACTAGCAATCTTGTTAACCTCTCCAACTAAGCTTAATATGCTTGTGTCTGAAGTTGGTTCACGTCAATAGTGCAATGGGTGGGGTTCGAACTTGCGACTTCTCGATCACAAGGCTGTCAACGTGTAATATAATATTCAAATGTGTGTGTTGACAAATTTTTGTTCTAAGTGTGGGTGGGTATTCTTTGTGCATGTCATTTGAATATTTGTGTTAAAATTCTTTAGTAATATCTCTGCAGGAATTATAGTTTTGGAATACGAAGTTTTTCTTTTCAATTCTTTTATTCGGTATTTAATATTGGAATATATCTAAGATTATAAATAATACCGGCTTATAAATTTCTCACTGCTGAGCACAGGCCTCTTCTCATATAGGGAAGGAACGAGCATTGATCACCACGCTTGCTCATTGTGGGTTAAGGATTTCAGATTCCAAATTTGGCAATCCATTGTCACGATATTTTCCTTTACCGGTTAACAATGGGGTCTTAGAATAATTAAAAAAGTATACAACTTTGAAATTCACGTTATAACTGCAGTGGGTTTAAACCTGCAACCTTGTGCACAGAAATCCGTTCATTGAACCGCTAAGCCACCACGACCTACCTAAGATTGATTTATCTAAAGTCCACCCAGAAATAATTACAAACACATAATTATAACTAAAACAAATCGCATATAAATATCTAGAATTAAGTCGTAGTATGTCAGCGAGACATATGCTACGTTATGACACAGTATTTCTGTAGCACGGCTACGCTCGACCGCTACACGTAGCCTTCCGTAGACCGCTACGCCGGCCGGCCCGTAGCCAATACTTGGCCGGCAGCGGGCCAAACTGACCGATGGACATACTTTGTGGGTATCTTGCTTTACATCAGAGGCATGTATCAGCCTATATAAACTGTGTAATATTATAGTGTCAACACATTCTTCATAATGTTTACTAATATTTTCATTCAAAAATATTTACTCTTCTTCTGCCTAGACTTTTCGGAAGCTATTTTTTGGGTCAGCTTCCAGACTCTTCAAATTCAGTTGACTTATTTAACATCTATTTCCTTAACTAATAGACAGATTGTGATGAAACTTGGGTAGGATGTCATGAGTAAGCCCGAGAAGGTGCCTAGCCAAAAAAAGTAGTAATGCAAATAAAAATAAAACTTAACGTGGCATTGCTACGCATTACACGCTGGAGTTTAGCTAGTTTTTAAATATAAAATCTTGAAGTTTTCAAAACTATCATCCGTGTTGAATACTTAAAAAAAGTTATACATATAAATACTTTTTTTAAGTAATTCCACGTTCTACAATGAGTGAAAATTTAAGGCTACTAATACGTATTTTGAACTTTGATCTTTAGACATCCAAATAATTATCACATATATCTATATTCAATGAAGCGTGAAACAATATCGATATATCAAATGTCACCGCAAAGGTCGCAGTTAAAGGTCATAACTATTTACTTCGTTGATATCTATACTTATACTTAGGGCTGTTTTTTACAACGCCAGATATTTTTATTATATTAACAATGTTTCTAATATTTTATTTCATTAAAACTTTATTTCTTAAAACCATTAAAGGTATTTTTTTTTAATTTGATAGTAATTCTTCCAAAACAAACCAAAAAAAATTAATAGCAGATAACAAAATCGCAGAAAAAATTCCTCACAGTATTCGTACAAATCTCTCGTTAAACCGGTAATCTGTAGAGGGGTGCTAAGCTGCATCATAAGGTATAAAGATTTTTCGATTTTACGTAAATATATATTTGTTCGGTAACTCATAAATCTTGACTTAGAGCACTACTCGACATCAGACATATTGAACTCGAGCGATATTGAAAATGTGAGTTGTGTGCACCCCTCTATATTTGGAGATCACTTGAGAGGCTGAGGCATATGAAAACCGCGGCCGAATTGAAAGGTAGAAACTACAGCTGACAAAGATTGCAGTTTAGTTTTGAAGTGTTCAGTTTAATTTATATTGGGCTAGTTAAAGTTTTGATTTGAGTGTAATAAATTGAACTTTATTGGATTAATGTACCCTTAATGGAATTAATACAAATGTCAGATTATATTTAAATAAGTTATAATTAATAAGTTATATTTGTTTGTAAAAAGTGCTTATATTTGTTAAATTTAGTTTTAGGTGTTTTGTATTCTTTTGTGTTTTTATATTGTTGGTAGTTAATTGAGTTTATTTTCTATGTTAAATATGAGCAATGTATAATGTTTGTGTCCTCCTACTACTAGCATAGCATTTAAGCGATTTGGTTTTTATGAACTGTAAGCTTTTAATGTCTTTATAAATAAATTAATTAATTAATTAATTAATTAATTAAATAGCTACGGAAAAAAAAATCTTAAAAGTGAACGTTTTGATTAAACATTACAGTTCAATAACTTTTTAAGCATATTACTTTCAAATGTACCAGGTGATTTTGTTACCGTTAAAAAAAACCAAAACTGTGACCTATATCTATCTATATCGGTTATAAAAAACGATTTGTATTAGAAATATAAATAAACACGAATTTAAATACTATAAACGTAAGAATTTTACGGTAATATTACTATAATCTATTCTTTTTTTTGTTATTCCTCGAAGTTTTAATACCAATCGTTTTTCTAGCCGATATAGAGGTTATAGTTTTCATTTGTATTACAACGATAACAGAATCACCCCGTATATTAAGGTAACTTATCTATCATCGTACTCAGTGGTCTACCCAAACTAAGAATTACTACATTTAGAGAGTAACAACTGCAGTGGCTTTCCCGTCCACACTTACGTAAGTTTAGATCAACCTTCACGTTAAGATTTACTGCATGGACACTGAAGTTACTACAAGCATGGAATATGTAGGTTCTCATCCAGAAATATTTAAAAGTAATAAACGTGAACAACATCACATACATTGCTCTGAACCCAAAGTAAGTAGCTAAAGCACTTGTGTTACGGAATTAGAGACAACGAAGGAACCACTAACACCCAGATCCAAGATAATGTAGAATATTATGGTTTTCTACATTCACCCGTCCAAGGATCGAACCCGGGACCTCAGAGCTGACACCTTGAAAACCGGTGTGTACGCCAGTCAACCTCAGACCGTCCAGATTTTTCCTAAGTCTAGGTGTTCATTAGGTACGAGACTATAATGTTTGTAATACCCCTTAAACACAGCCATACTTATTTGTAAAGGGTCATTATAATACCATGAACACAGCAGTTAGGAGAACATGGCTACAGCATATAAAAAAACAAAAACGATAAACAAGAGTCGTAATGTAAAATGAATGACGTCACAGTGATATATTGCGCGGTGCTATGAATAATTTTACCGTTAGTAACACTTCCAATTTCCTGTACAACGAAATAATGTTGTTTTTGATTACTTGTACAGGTGCCATCTAAAAATGTCCGTGATATGTATGATTGTATTATTTCGACTGTAAGATATGAGGTAGGTAGGCAGAAACCCAGCATCTGCAGCATTGCCATCTAACTCTCTACAAATAAGAGCACACACTTGTCCATTTTCTAGATCCACTTGTGATTGCCTGCCTCTTGCACGCACGCCAGATATTAGATACCTAGGTGTACAAATCGACCACCGACTTAGCTGGGATACACACATAAAAAATATAGCTGCCCGTACTAGAAAGCTAATGTATATTTTTAAAAAACTTAGATCTTCCGCTGACATCTCAACATTAAAAACTGTTTATTTTTCACTAGCACAATCTATTTTAATATATTGCATACCGGCGTGGGGAGGTACTTTTTCCTCCAGCATGTTAAGAGCAGAGAGGGCTCAGAGAGCCGTGCTCAAAGTTATTCTACAAAAACCCATCACTTTCCCATCCATTCAAATATATCAAGAATGCTCATTACTCACTGTAAGACAACTATATGTCCTACAAACCGTTATTCGTAAGCACTTGTCTACCCCCTACGTGTCCAGTAATAGTCGAAGACTTGACAATGTGTGTGAAATACCATCCCATAGAACCTCTCTTGCTGGTCGAAGTTATTATATTAATAGTTCTCGTCTTTACAATCGCATTAATAGGATAAAATATATCTACGATTTAAATAAGAATGATTGCAAAAAAGTTATCCAAAATGTTCTTCTTAACCTAAATTATAGAGAAACTGAAAATCTGCTTAAACCGTTAGGATCGTGTTTAGTCATACAAAATCAATGATGCACTCTCACTCTTACATTTACACATTCTTACACACACATATACACTTACACCTAAACACATTCACACATTACAAAGATGTAAATTTAATTTAATTTTATTTAGTTAATATTGTTTTTTTTTTGTTATAATTATGTTACTTCTATAAATTAGTTAAATAAGGAAGGCACTGACACCTGTGATACAATGAAATTCTCATTAGTACAGGTGTCACTGTTACACATTTTTCTGCTGTTCTTTTTCTGAAATAAATATTATTATTATTATTATTATTATTATTATTATTATAAAGTATATAGGTCTAAATGGTTATAGTGTAAATCTCAAGTTATACCAAATAATCCAAACTTCTATACTTAATATTATAAATGATTAAAATAACTCTGACTGTCTGTCTGTAACGCTTTCAAGGTTAAACAACTGAACCGACTTTGATGAAACTTTGTATGAGGCAAGCTTAAATCCTAAGAAAGGACAAAGGCTATTTTTTGCCACAATAACCGAAAACCGCGCGAGGGAGCCGCAGGCAAAAGCCAGACTTTCTTTTTTTTTTCTCTTACCGGTTATAGGTTCAATTTCCACACGAAACTGCTTGTCCTTCCTACTTTTTTTTAAGACACACACATACATTTTTGCATACTTTAAATAAAAAAAAAAAAACAAACTTGCGTCTTTTAGTAAAAATCCGAACAATAGTTTTTCACTAAGCCCAGTTACTTCATCGCTTAACTACGTATACATCTTCTCAAGCAAAGTCGGTATATTATCTAATACCTAGAGCTAATGTAGCAAGTGTGAGCAGAAGCACTTTCAGGCTAACGACAAATTACCTAAATGTTCTGGAGTTCCGCATTAACTTAGAAAATGCATGGCATTAAGAAGTTAGAGCACTCAGTTCTTACATAGTTTCTAGCATACAACCTTAGCATAATTTAGCTTGGAAACTATGGTAGTACCTAATCATATTAAATGACGAAAGTATTGTTCCACGGCTGAGAAAAAAAGGCTCCCTGCTTTTTCTATTTTTCTCTGTAGTATATGGCAAGTGTCCTTATTCTTCAATTTAATTATAATTCTAATACAATGCCAATGCAAATTCATATTAGTTAAGCAGGCAGAAGATTGCTTTCTTTAAAAAAAAAGGTTTCAATGATTGAAATCTAAACATTGAGAGTATTTTTTTGTACTGTGTGTTGTTAGTGTGCCTGCTAAATGAATTAAAATTTTGCATTGGCATTGTATTAGAATTAATATTAAATTAAAGAGTAAGGGTGCAGTTCTTTGTAATGGATTTGAACTTATATTGCCCTCTCTGCTTGAGTCTACTAGGAATTTAAATAAGTTACTTAAAACGGAATATTATTACTATGAAAGTGAAAACTCTTTGTAATTATATCAATAATTAGGTATCACAAAAATTAATTAAAATAAACAATAAAAAACCAGTTTCTGTTAATTTGCCTTTCATGTTTCTCAATTAATTATTCCGAATGTATCTGTAATTAATATCAATCAACTCGATTCTTCCATTCACTGCTATAATAATATTAATTTTAAATTTACCAAATATAATATAATTATATTTTAATCGTGTTTAACCTTCACTTGTGTGTATTTAATTTACCTGTAATATTGATTGCAAAAATATATGGACTTCTAAAAAAAATATGTTATACAATAGCAAACATGAATAAACTATAGCTGCAACTTTAAATGTTACAAAGTCTTTTGTTTAACATTTTTTCTTTAACTTAAAAATTACAAACCTATGTATGTAGTTATTTTTATTTAGGTCTAATATTTCAACCCAAATTAGAACCACTTCTAGTCATCCGATTGCGATGAAATTTTGCATACTTATGTAAATTTGTTGACAATATAATATTATGGTACCTTTGAGCTGGTGTGACGATTGATCCAGAAGGTGGCTATAAGGGCGTTGTCTCGAAACCACGCAATCAACAACAATAATTCTAAGAAAATATGTCACACTGCGGAAAATAGGTCAATTTAGCTGTCAGTATGGAAGACAGAATCAACCTGCCTAACACAAATAATTAAGTTAATCACAATAACAACGAACAACAATAACACACGAAAATAACCGTTTATTCTTCGCTGTTAATAAATTTCATTAAAACGGGCCGCTCTTGCCTTTGAGTTAATTAAAAAGTGAAAAGCACGGAGTCCTCTAATTGTGCATATACACTTATTTACGTGGAAGAGCGTCAGTGCGTGAGCAAAATAATAACACTCAGTACAAACAGTATAAAACTCATTTCAGACTACGCTATACTGTTCTGCTATATAGCATTTAAATCCATAAAGCTATGCTATATAGCATTGCTGTCACGTTACGCGATATGATCGAAAGCAAAAATTATGAATGGTATTCATAGGATCCCATCCAGACGGGTCGATTTGTCCTTCCAGAATGCGGCGCGCTTAGCATAACGCAGTGCATCGCTTAATAGCAAGATAATAATGTAATTATTGTGTGCTAAGTGTGAACATGTTCTCAATAAATGTATGGCGAGCGATATGGTTGTGCTATATGCTATTATATTATAGCGTAGTCTGAAATGAGCTTTATGCGTAAAGAATGTACTAACTTTTTTGTTCATGTTATAAACACTATCCTGTGTAAAAGATAACTTTTTGAAATATCTTTTTTAAGAGCAGTATTTTTACGTAATACTAAACAAAATCTTTAAATAAATAAATATTCGTTTTGGATTAATAAATACCTTCGTTGAATGTAAGAGTATATTTGTCACTGTCATAGCCTGGTGCCGAGCGTTAGCTGTTTTTTTTAGATGTAAGCACTACGCTAGTTTACGGATTTCAATGATTTTCTAAATGATAAACAATGCAAATTATATTCTAAAAGCGCATAACTTTTGAAGCAGTCAACCATAACACTATTTCTTCATCAAACATGCTCGGTAAGCACTTTACTTCTTAGTTAATCTGAAGAAACAAGATTAAATAAGAAGTTATTATAACTTTATAATACTACGTATGAAGAAGTTAACTCTAGCTCTCAAATTAAACACTAGCTTTTAGAAAGGCTACTGTTTATTTCATTGTCTGTGACCTAGTTTAATTTTTGTTAGTTAATATCAAGTTTTCAAAATTTGTGGCACTTCACACACGGTCAGTTCTAACTGATCCAATCGGTAGCGTCATGCCGATTGGACGATAGGAAGTATCGTGTATGGCCGGCATTAGCTTTTTGAAACGTATCTACCTTACTTTAACTGACGAAATCCATCCAGTCGTTTGGAAGATATTTACAAAAATATATAGAAACATAAAAATACGCGCATAAAAACTAACCCTTTCTTGGCAGCCAGAAAACAGGTGCCGCTGTGTGACAATGAGAGGCTCTTATTGTCTGACCTTAAATCCACAACCTGTATGGTGGGTATGTTTGTAACTAACACGTAGTTATGTAGGGGTTGTGGTTATATTGATTTTCATTAGTTCAAGGGTCTTTGAGCCTTCCGTCCTGGTTCTTCCAAGTGAACTATTCCGTATACAGATTACGAGATAATTGCATCATCTGATATAATGATTTTAAAACTTTCACTGTAGTTAAATAGTTAAGTGTATATCTATATATATATTTGAGTTCGTATGTGTAATAATTATTATCATTGTTCCTTAAAAAATAAAACTACGAATAAGGAAAAAACAAGTTTTAGTTACTAGGAACCTTTACTATAGGTAAGATATTGGTAACAGTTATTGGTAGATTTTTTTTGGGATTTTTTTTTCTCCTGCCAAAACGAGCCATTTATTTTTCTCAAATAAAAAAACTTACTCGTTGATCAAGGAATCGATAATTTTTTGTATCGTAAGATAGTTTGTAGTCATGTTTACATAATCTTGACAAATTGACATATATCTATATGAGATATTATATAAAAAAAGTCCTTCTATCTGTTTGTCTGTCTGAACGCGATAAACTCAAAAACTACCCAACGGTTTTCCTTATGGTTTTCACTAGTAGACAGAGTGATTCAAGAGAAAGATTTGTTTTTATAATTCATTAAAGTTTGGCTACCCGTGAGATGCTGGGGAAGGTCGCTAGTACAACTTACTACCGCACATTCAAGTTATTATCCACATAAGTAACAACATAAAAAAATGCTATCAAGAAAGCTCTTTTTAAATCGTTTACTAAAATTGCTCAAACTGAATATAAACAAAAACCTAGTACATATAAGAAAATATCTTTTTAAGTCCACAAGAAAATTTGTCGCCAAACATTATAGGATCCGGGTGAACGCGTCCGGAACTCCTTCTATCAAAATTTAAGATGATATTGGAAAAGTTTTTGAGATTGATGCGTAACTGCTGTACAAACGAACTGCGTGGAACGTCTCACGTGATGAAGAAAGCTATGCGATATGACAGCGATATAAAAAACGGCGCATTTTGAACGCTGTTTTTAGAACATTGAGTTTAAAAAAAGTTTCTGTTTCCAATAAACCTAATATCCTAATTATATAATTTCAAAATATTTGCTTTTTTAGATTTTATTTCAGTTGTTGTATGTAGTATCCCTAAAAAAATCCTATAAAACCGTATTTTATTTATTTTCCGTTTTTAATAAACAATGACCACTTTAGTCAACTTTGTTTACCAACAGTAGAAAACAGATGTTAAAACAAAAAAAATGTTTTGTAACAATTTTTTTTTGTTAAAAATTGAAAATTAACAGCTATCGCACTTTTTTTTTACTTGTGACGTTAAACCTAGCATCTTGGCATATTTCGGTGTATTGAGTTTCTCGGAAATGTATGGAAAAAACGACATAAATGGCTGTATTTCTTATTATTTTTATTGCATCACAACTTAATAGAACTACTGGGGTTGAACCGATATTAATATATTATTTGTTATTAATAAAACATAAAATCAATACGCGTACCTGACAAAAAAAAATTACAGTCAGACAGACGGACAACAAAGTGAACCGATAACGGTTCGTTCTTTCCTTTTGAGGAACAGAACCCTAAAAATCTCGGTTGTTCGAGTTGTGTCTATGAGTGTTTAGTTTCATATCGCCTAGCTAGTGGTACGTAGGACCCCAATATGATATAACAGGGAAAATCTGGTGAAGTGGGTAAAAACCTTTACTTGTAAGTGGGTTGTTTTGTAAGCCTGTTCACTTCAATACAAGTTTTTGTTAGTCTGAACAGGGATTATGAAGTTTAACAGTTTTTGAAAAGACGATGTCTTGGAAGATTTAACACGCGTCTTAAATCTTTGTTTTAGAATATAAAACTTTTGGGTACTTTTAATACATACTTACTTAAGAAAACAGCCTATCAGCAGATATTTAATTATACTTTATTTTTGTTTTTTTTTTTTATTTTTGACTATCTGTGCCCGCGGCTTCGCTCCCGTCCACTGACTATCTACCCTACCATATCTACCCTACCTACCGTACCATTTTTATATATAAGATTACTAGCAATGTGTGTGGAATTCACATTACTAGCAATCTTGTTAACTCCTTCAACTTGAAGTTTTAAACGGTTATTAACCAACCTCTGTAACCAAGTAACTACTAGTAACATTTCTAGAAGCGTGACGACGTTGCGAACGATGACAATGGTCGCTGAAATGACTAAATGTATGGAAATGACATTTCGATAAGTCACGTGACTTAGACTTGTCACTTCCATACATTTGAGCGATTCGATCAGCGTTGTCGCTTGTAGAAATGTCACTTGGCTAGAGGGGCAACATCATAACATAACTCAAATCAAAACAAACTTAACTCCGTCATAACAATGACGTCACAATGCTTTTGACAGTAAAATCAAATTAGTACAATTTACTACCATTTTCGTTCATAATAAATACATTATGATGCTGTAGACAACATTTGTCAACATTCGTTTTAATTAAACCTCGATTTTAGTCAACTTAATTGATGTACGGACACACGTATATAAAAATTTAACTTTGATGTTTTGCTGACTTTTTTGACGTCCAGCTTTTATTTGTCGAAATGTTAAAGCCGTGAAGTATCATAAAAAGCAATTGCTTCATACACAATTACCCCCTTTGGAAGTTTGAAACTTGCACTAAATACATATTTTGTATATAATCGTTGATTATTTAGGAATATTAACGGTTTACTCACGCATGTTCTCGGATCGCCCGACTAGTTTCAGACTCAATAGAGTCCCTAATCATGAGCTGTCGCGGTGTCACGAGTCGAAGTAACCAATGTGCGTACTGTAAATAAACTACGAACATAAGTATAATAACTTACATAACACTCACAGATTTCTTCACAGATCTTTGTCAAAACCATAAAAGTACCTACATTCGGTATTATACAGTTGAAATTTATTTTATCTACACTATTTTCTCTATGGCACTCGTTTAAAAATTCTCTACAAATCGTAAAAAAGATGTGTACTTTGTCCATGGTTTCTGTGTCCACTGTTCGATGTTTTGCCACTTCTCTCCTCAGATATGCTAATGCCTTCGGAATAAACTTACGGAACATGTTTTGATTCATTATACTTCGTCTGAATATTTCAATGTTTTAACAAGGGCTCGCTCGAACAAAATCATTAAATTATTCAAATACATTTGTGTCATTGGCTTTAGAAGGTGAGTAGGGTGTATTGTTTTGATAATTTTTTTTTTTTTATATATCGTGGGACAGCTCACACACGGCCATCTGATCCCACACTAGGCATAGCCTGTATTACGGCAACCAGACAACTGATAAACATACTTATATATTTCTAAATACATACATATTAAATTACACCCAGACACAGAACAAATGATCGTGCTCATCACACAAAGATTTGTCCTACGTGGGAATCGAACCCACGACCTCTAGTTTAGCAGTCAGGGTCACTAACCACTAGACCAACAGACCCGACTTTTATAAATTTATTAGCTTGTTTTCTTTAACTTTGTTGGTGAGGTGGTGTGATGAACTCGTCAGATATGCGGGTTCACGTGGCCAGAATTCGCAAAAGACAGAGAGGTTTGGAAAAGGAAAGAGAGGCCTTTGCCCAGCAGTGGGATCTAATGTAGGCTAACAAACATAAAAATATTAGCAACTTACAATACCAGCTATGTAGATGACCTAGTAAAGTTTTAGTCAAACATCTGATAGTCTCGAATCATTGTTTGGTCGAATAATAAAAGCAAGCAACAAGTAAATACAAAAATCCGACCAAGTGCGAGTCGGACTCGCGCACGAAGGGTTCCGTACCATTATCTATAAGAACGGCAAAAACGCGTCACGTCACGTTTCTTGTGTTATATACTTTACCTTTAAATACTTGTTTTACGTTAATTTAATTATTTATTTTTTGAAAGTGAATATATACCTAAATATTCTGTGTATATTTCAAGCGTCTACCTGTTGCCGTTATTAATATCGAGCAAAACCCAGCAAAAAATCACGTATGTGGGAGCCCCTTAAATATATATTTTATTCTGTTTTTTTTTTAGTATTTGTCGTTATAGCGGCAACATAAATACATCATCTGTGAAAATTTAAAGTGTTTAAATATCACAGTTCATGAGATATAGCCTGGTGATGGACAGACAGACGGACGGACAGCGGGGTCTTAGTAATATAATATAATATCTTGGGACATCTCACACACGGTCATTTGATCCCAAACTAGGCAGAGCCTGTATTATGGCAACCAGACAACTGATATACATACTTATATATTTCTAAATACGTTACACCCAGACACAGAACAAATGATCGTGCTCATCACACAAAGATTCGTCCTGGGTGGGAATCGAACCCACGACCTCCGGTTTAGCAGTCAGGGTCACTAACTACTAGACCAACAGGCCCGTCAAATCTTTACCCTTTGGGTATGAAACCCTAAAAATAACCTTTTTTCGATT
Source organism: Diachrysia chrysitis (assembly GCA_932294365.1). NCBI lineage: Eukaryota > Metazoa > Arthropoda > Insecta > Lepidoptera > Noctuidae > Diachrysia > Diachrysia chrysitis. Next base: position 4,646,984 of record OW028662.1, on the reverse strand, counting down.
TTTTTAATAATATTAACCTTTATGTAGATAATATAGCTACGGCCCATATAGCTACTGTTACCATGTGATAATGAAAAATGTTTTGAGGATTTATTCAAACGTAAGAAACCGTCAAACATTACTGGAGTCAAAGAAACTATCACAATCGTCTTTTCACTCAGAAGCGTCGCACAATCTTTATCCACAACGAAAAGATGGAATTGGCACAAAACTAGCCAGCATAAAAAGACCTCTGATACGAGATATGTTGGTCCAAACTCTTTGAAAGTTGTGGTGTTTGAGTCTCTACCATTTTGGTTTTGGGGAACCACGGGGGAATTTTTTTCGGAAAGGTATCGGTATTTACAATGCAAAAGAGGTTGTCGTGCGGACTCGCCGTTTTGGCGGCCAATTGTACGCCATTTATGTGCTAGCCTAGGAATAGTGCGAATTCACCGTGTTTCCCCTTAAATTACTGGTTGTAATAACAACAGAATTTTAACTTGGTATGTTGTGTTAAAAACTGAACTTCTTTGTATACGAATTCGAAATGTTTCAAAATAAAAAGCGAATGAAATACAGTGTTATTTCGTCCGTTGTTATTTCTCGCCCTTATCTTAACTGCTTAACGGTAAGTATTTTATTACATTCTGTATAATTTTATCACTTTCTGTCTCAATAAATAAACGAAACATCTATCATAAATCAACAAAAACACAAAGAACAACAAAGGTTTAATAATACCTTTCAAAAATAAAATGTTTTAACTGGCTATTATGCGTAAGTTTGCCATACTACAAATAAACCTAAGGACACAGGGAGTGTTACCAACCCTTGTGAGCTAAGCGGCTTACGTTGCCATGGCAACTAAGTAATGACAGTTTGAGTCCCCATAAAACTTCCATTGAATAACTCACCTCTCTTTGGTCAATGCTTAAGCTATATAAGCGGCTTACACAAGTGTACGGAAATAACTAACCAAGATTTTAAGTAACAGAAAAAGGGAGATAGATTTTTCGCAAAATAGAATTCGATTGGTTTAAGATTTCTTTGCATGCATTGATATTATATATAAAAACTAGCGAAACACTCGCTTTGCACGGGTAGACAAAACATAAATCTATACTAATATTATAAAGCTGAAGAGTTTGTTTGTTTGTTTGTTTGTTTGTTTGTTTGTTTGAACGCGCTAATCTCAGGAACTACTGGTCCGATTTGAAAAATTCATTCAGTGTTGGATAGCTCATTTATTGAGGAAGGCTATAGGCTATATAACATCACGCTACGACCAATAGGAGCGGAGCATAAATGAAAAATGTCGCAAAAATGAAAAATCGTTGAAACTAAAACACGCGGACAAAGTCGCGGGGGACAGCTAGTTAATTATACACACAAACCTCCCTCTTGAATTAGTGTTTCTATTGGTGAAAACCATATGTAAATCCGTTCGGTAGTTTTTGAGTTTTTCGCGTTCAACAGACAGACGCGACAGGGGACTTTGTTTTATAATATGTATGGATGAGTCAGATTATGTTATTAGCGCTCGCATTTAAAGGACTCAATTACCTTCTAATTATGACGTTTTCAAACTGTAACTATCTCTTTTAATTATGCTTACTCTATCTTTTGTACTATTAATTCGTAAAACTTGACAACATTTTGACATATACCAGCAAAATCTGATTTTAAACGTCAATAACTATAAAGGTAACATGTCATGTGTATAATATAATTGTTTACAATTATATTATTGGTTTTTCGGAACAATATTAAATTTCCAAATAAAGTAGAAAATATTTTACTTAAAAACTCAAAAAGGCTCAAGTGTGCAACGCGAGGAATTTCAGAACGAAACGGACCGCAAAAACTGGAAGGTATATGAATTGATTTTTTTTTCGTGCATTTTTCTGTGCAAGTCTCGTCCAGTATTCGATGGCCCATTGTTGCCCGATGGTTAGGTTTATATACGTGCTTCGGATTCCAAAAGCCTCACAGTTTATGCTGTTGCCGTTAGAATTTTGGAAAAGGTTCATGTTTTTAATATAAACGGCCTTTCACGCCTGTACGCACACTGATAGGGAGAGGTATTAACAAAGGAATTTGAATATATTCTGTTCAATCGAAACCTGTTCGGTTTTATGTAAGTTTCAATAAAATTGAATTAAAATTATTGTGAACGGCAGCGGTAGGTACTACATAACTTGCGATCATCGACATCAAAATTTTTACAATAATTGCTGTCAACAAAATTTGTAATTTGTATGACGGCGATAGGTGACTTATAACGAATTTGTGATTAAATACAAATAATTGAAGGAAAAACTTAAACCTCAGGCAGGACTCGAACCTGCGAACACTAGCTTGACGCGCCAATCGCTTTACCAACGAAGCTACACCTCGGTAGCTCGGTATTATTTGTATTTAATTACAAATATTCGCTCTAACAAATAATTATAACAAATTTTTTTACTTAATATTATAAATGTGAATATAACTCGGTCTGTCTATCTGTCGCGCTTTTACGCCAACTAGTAACGCTAACTCAGTAGTTTTGCTGAACCGATTTAAATGAAATTTGGTACACAGATTGTCTAGAGCCTGAGAAAGGACATAGGCTACTTTTTGCCGCGATCACTGACATCCACACGGACAGGGTAAAAAATTTGTTGTCAAAATGTAAATTGCTATCGCAAGTTAGGTAATAAAGCTGCGTATAATAATATTGTGGATAATTACCGTTTTTATTCTCAACATTTTAATTCCTTAGCAGCGACCATGACATGGTAACAGGTAGTCTTATAAAATATCTATTACTTTTACCCACTAGAGATCGGCATTTAGTATAAACAGCGCATTGCATGTGAGTTGAAAATAAGATTATCGGTTTTATTGTGAACAAAAAAACTCGTAAGTATTAATTCAATCCAGAATTTACGATTGTCGACGAATAATCAAAAGCATTCGTTAAAATGAAATTCTTTCATGCCCTTATTCCTCATATCTCCATTCTATTTCTAACATTATAATTTCATTTTTTTTTTCAATAGCTAATTTCAATAAAGTCGTATACAATGTGTCGTTTTGCATTCTTGTCGAATTTCAGGAGTCTGTTATGAAAAACATAATTATACAAAAATCAATGTTGTATCTGCTCAATAATTATTATATTCTTCTATTTTTAGTTATTTAAGTTTAACAGTATTTCAGAATACACCACTTTTAAGGAACAGAATCGCCCCGTTGCGTGTGTGTGTAAAAGAGCAGTTACAGTGCGGTATCACACGGGCCGCGTTTTGAAATGCTTGTCCCACACAAGTCGATTTCAAAAAATTTTAAAAATGGAAAAATAAAACCTACTCATTTTATACTACTACTGATTGATTTGTGTCAAGAATCATTAGCAAAGTTACCTCCTTAAATTTGACGAGTATGCAAAACGACACGTTGTATTTTTTTAATATGATACAGTGATTTGTAAAACTGAAACTTTTTACTAACAAGGACAAATCATCAGCGATTTTTACTTGTTTTTGCTTTCAATTTTAGTAAATATTTTTTGCCGTAGATTTGAAGTCAGCTTCCATTTTTTCATGCCCATTCCATGTATTTCGGGAATATTGGTTTTTATTTCTATGTTCGTTATTGACTCCACAGAAAAGTTTTTTTTTTAACTTTCATACATACCTACCTATTCATATACGCGTTTGCTGTTTTCGTTACAGGTTCCTAGAATTTTTATTTATGTTTTAACTTTGACTGCACATAGCCGAGTGGTATATATAGGTCTTCACGCCAATTACCCCTGTGCGCGATGTGCCGCAGGTTCGATCCCCGCATGTGACGAACATTTGTGTGATCCACGAATGCTTGTTCCAAGTGTAAGTGTTCTTTGTGCATGTGACTTCAATGTTTTAAAAGCCCCTGTGTCACAAGGATTTAATTCTTTAGTGCGGGAGTCGTTTTATTTAAAGTGAAGTATGTAAGTGTTTAATATGTAAGTAAGAGCAGTAATAAATCAGATCTATAACCAATCGGACGTATTATTTGACTCCTATTACCGCGTTACCTCATGGCGACCCTGCCATATACGGACCGTGCGCGTCGCGACTTCAGTCCGCGTCTCAAATTATAATTTTATTAATAATGTTCATTTTTGTAACGTACTAATAAAAAATCGGTCAACGACACTTTTTCGTGTGGGTTTCAAGATGGGCTCTCAACAAACAAAAGAAGAAACTATTATAGCCCAAAATGCTGCTGGAAGTGGAAAGAATGACGCTACATCAGAGCAGAGTTATTCTAGTGTAGGCACCACGAACATTCTGCTTACAATTATTGTCATCGTAATATTGGCTGCTGCGGTGTTCGCTTTTTGCTACGCATACAAGAGGATGCACAAAAATTGGATGGAGCGGCAGATGAACCGCCGTTCTCTACGCAGGCGAGAAGCTGCCATTTATGTCAACAAGCGCCAGATGCCAGGTGATGTTCCAGTGTAAACTCGAGGGTGTCGTTCATTTCTAAGAAAAGGTGTCGGGCTATACGTAAAAGTGTTAAGTGCTGTGCGTAAAAATAAACTGATAGTATATTGGTGGACTTATAATAAAAAGAAGAATAACCCGAGAAGAGAAAAGACAGTTTGAGTAAACAGTAGTGAATAATTATGGACAATAATCGTGAGTATTTAGGTGGTTACTGTTATTTTTTTTGGTGTATGTTTGTATTTTTCGGAGACCATCATTATATGTTACAATTTATTAACATGTACCTATCTGCTAAATATAAATCTAAATCGTAATTATGTATATGATAAACGTTATTAGCATAAGTAATAGAGCAAAGTTTTATTCAATCATAAAATAATTAATCTAATAACATGCACTGTACCTCACCGAACTTAATACCCGCCGCCGTATATGGTGTGTTTGTGCATAACTCTCCTTAGCGGGAAGAGTTCTCGTGAAATATTACAAAGTCCAATCTAATAAAGGTATGGGCAGTGTTTAATTCTTTGTTCTATTTTTAGATTATGGCTAGTGAATTTCTTAAAATATATGACGAGTTAATGCAAATACGTAAATATTTAATAAAGAAAGGACAAAGTAGGTATAAAGGCTCAATCGCATCAAATAAATTAAGCGAGGCCGAAAATTGTTGTGATAGGGCACGACTATTATTGTCAAATATAAAACTTGAAGAAAAATCAGAATTAGTCACGACGGTTACTGCAACTTATGACAAAATACAAAATTTATTTTTAGATATATCTCAGTTATGTTCTTCGCCTAGGGTATTAAAAACAGAAACCATGGATTTTGACCTTCGCGCCGCGTGTAATTTAATCCCGATTCTAGACGGTAAAGAGACCACCGTCAAGCGATTGATTGATGCAATAGAGATGTATGGGGAGATGTTAAATGGTTCCGAAAAAAGTATTTTAATAAAATTCGTCTTAAAAAGCCGTCTTTCAGAAAACGCTAAGCTGCGTTTATCTGACAATTATTCGTCGATTGATGATTTAATAAAAGGCATAAGAAAACATTTATTACCCACAAAATCTTATACAGCCATTCAATCTCGTCTCCTTCACACTAAGCAAAGTTGGAGATCGATTGACGAATACGGGACTGAAATTGAAAAACTTTTTTCCGAACTAACTATCACGCAAGCGGAAGGTGATACTGCGAAGTACTCCGTTTTAAAACCACTAAATGAGAAAACGGCTATTAAGGTTTTTTCAGACGGACTAAACGACTCACGGCTTAGTACAATTGTAGCCGCGCGCAACTTTAGCTGTCTCAAGGATGCGATCCAGGCCGCTAAAGATGAAGAGGTTGCTACACCCTCCACGTCAGCAGGCGTTATGCAGTTTTCAGGAAGAGGAGGAAGAGGTAAGTACCAATCTTCAGTACGCACAGGTCCAAGACCAAGGGGCTCTCGATATAACTCTTACAATAATAATAATTTTCAGAGTTCCGGTAGACCTCCGCAAGACCGTTCTTATAACAATTATAACCGGGGTTCCAATAGGCCTTTCCAAAACCATAATCGTGGTAGATTTTTTAGAAATAGCCGTCGTGGTCATTGGCGTGGCAATACTCGGAATGTATTTTCGGCACAACAAGCGACAGAAAATAGTGAGCAAACCTCTAGTGAGCCTAAAGACACGGAAACTATAAATAATCAGTTTTTTCGAGATTAAGGATTATGTTCTTGCTTGTAACGGGCAGTGTAAATTCGTATCATTTTATGCGAATAACAGAAAATATTTATTTTTAATAGATACTGGAGCCTCCGTTTCGGTGATAAAAAAAGATGAGATACCAATTTCAATGCCAATTATTCACGATAGTACTATAATCAATGGTATTGGAGGAAAAATTACTTCTCTAGGCCAGGTATCATTAAATCTGATTTCAGAGAATAATGACAAATTTTCACATAATTTTCATGTTTTTACTAATCTACCTTTACAAGCGAGTGGTATTTTAGGATTAGATTTTCTTTCCAGTTACAAATGTAATATTGATTTGGCGAGCAATATTTTGGTAATTAACTACAATAGCATAACTTCCTATTTGCCAATCTTCGACAAACCTGATTACAGCAATTATATTATTATACCAGCTCGTTGTGAAATAATTCACTATGTTTATTTAGATAATGATATGAATGAAGATAGTATTGTTTGCGCGAGAGAGATTGAGAAGGATGTTTTCTTAGGAGCCGCTATAGTAAAACCCAAAAATGGTAGAATTCCTGTCAAAATACTTAACCTAAGAGAAGAGGAAGTGAAGTTAGAAAATTTTGTACCAGAAGTAGAACTTCTTAATGAATATCAGGCGTGTAATTTTTCTACATTGAAAGCAGATGTCGATAGATCAGAAATCTTACTTAAGTTATTAAAATTGAACCATTTAAATTGTGAAGAGAAGCATTCTATTGAAATTATTTGTTCTAAATATTCCGATGTGTTTTTTTTACCAGGAGATAAACTTAATACAACTAATGTTTATCAACAATCGATAACACTTAAACCAAACATTAATCCTATATATGTAAAACCTTATCGTTTACCTCAAGCTATGAAACCAGTAATTGATAGCCAGATTAAACAGATGCTTAAAGACGATATAATAGAGGAGTCACAAAGTGAATGGAATAGTCCAGTGCTTTTAGTCCCTAAGAAGTCTGAAGGATCAAAAAAGTGGCGTTTGGTAGTCGATTTTAGGAAATTAAACGAGGTTATTGTGGATGACAAATTTCCACTACCAAACATCAATGACATATTAGATTCCCTTGCTGGCTCGATCTACTTTTCACACCTAGACTTAAATCAAGGCTACTACCAAGTTAGTCTATCTCCTGAGAGTCGCAAGTACACGGCCTTCACCACCAGTACCGGACAGTATCAGTTAAAGCGTTTGCCAATGGGACTTAAAACCTCTTGCAGTAATTTCAGTAGAGTAATGTCAATAGCCATGTCAGGTTTGACGTACGATAAATGTTTTCTGTATTTAGATGATCTAATTATTTTCGGGCGAAATTTGGAAATCCATAACAAAAATTTAGTTAATGTCCTTGAAAGACTTAGAAAGGTCAATTTAAAATTAAACCCAGACAAATGTCAATTTTTAAAGAAAGAAATTCTTTACCTAGGACATCTTGTTTCTGCTGAGGGTGTTTTACCCGATCCAGAAAAAACAAGAGTGTTACAGTGTTACCCTATCCCCAAAAACGTAGACGAAATAAAACGATTCGTAGCTTTCTGTAATTATTACCGCAAATTTGTACCCTCTTTCGCAGAAATAGCTTTGCCACTGAACAAATTATGTAGGAAAAACCAAGCATTTATATGGACGGAGGAATGTCAAAAATCTTTTGATTTCTTAAAAACTTCGTTAATGACCCCGCCAATACTCCAGTACCCAGATTTTTCTGATGAAAATGAATTTATAATACAAACTGACGCATCGGGCACAGCTATTGGCGCAGTCTTGTGCAATAAAGATTTAAGACCGGTGGCATACGCTAGTAGGCCTCTAAATAAAGGAGAACTAAATTACCCTACTATACAAAAAGAGTTAACTGCCATAGTTTGGGCCGTCAAATATTACAGACCGTACTTGTTTGGCAGGCACTTCACCATAATGACGGATCATAAACCACTTCTATATTTATTCGGAATGAAAGATCCGTCAAGCAGGCTTTTAAAATTTCGTTTAACACTTGAGGAGTATGATTTTAAGATAGTGTATGTGAAAGGAAAAGACAATGCAGTCGCGGATGCATTGTCTAGGGTGTGTATTACGTCGAATGATTTGAAGAATATGAATGAGGAAAGTATGGAAGTGAATGTTCTAACTAGGGCACAAAAGAAAAATATTGAGAACGATAGTAAGAATGAACAGCCGGTTCTTAATAAAACTACTGACGACGGGACTGATCACCCTAGAGTCGTGGAATTATTAAGAAAGCCGTGCAACATGATAGAAATGATATTAATGAAAGGAGAAAAAATTGATAAATTAAAAAAAGATAATATGATAGAAGTAGAAAGTGAGTGTTTTGCTTACGTTCCTTATAAAACGATTTTATGTATAAACCTCAACTATCGGGCACAATTCTCGCGAGTCGAATTTGTGACGAAGTTAGAGAAGTTTTGTAAAACTATTAAGATGGAGGAAATATGTATTATAAAGAATAAAGAAAACGAAGAATTTATAAAAGGTTTATGTAATGAGCTCAAATCGTTAAAATCGTGGACCGGGCCACGTATATGTATACTCAGAGGAGTAAAAAGAATTGAAGACGATGATGTTAAAAAATTTATCATGCATGATTTTCACTTACTTCCCACTAGTGGCCATGCTGGTGTAAGAAGGATGACTAATAACATCAAAAGGCAATTTTACTGGCCAGGCCTAGAAAAAGATGTTCATGATTTTGTGACTAAGTGCACCAAGTGCCAAAAGATGAAATATAGTAAATATACGAAACAGCCTATGACAATTACCACGACAGCTAAAGCTGCTTTCCAAAAGGTTTATCTGGATTTAGTAGGTCCATTGGATAGAGACGAAGAGGGATACTGTTACATTCTCACTATCCAATGTGAACTAACAAAGTTTATAGAGGCATATCCGATCCGAAACAAAGAAGCAGTTACTGTTGCAAAAGCTTTTGTTAAAAATTTTGTTTTACGTTTTGGAACCCCTGAGACTATAGCGACGGACAGAGGCACAGAATTTATTTCTGCAACAATGATTGAGGTTTGTAAACTCTTAAAAATAGAAAAATTAACTTCTACATCCTATCACCATCAATCAATCGGATCGCTTGAAAATACGCACAAACATTTAGGTGCATTTTTAAGGATTTATTGTACAGATAATTATCCATGGTCGCACTGGATACCATTTTGGTGTTTCAGTTTTAATAATACTATACACACCGAAACCAAATATGCGCCTTTCGAACTCGTTTTTGGAAGGACTTGTAATATACCAAACAACCTATGTAGTGAATTAGATCCTCTATATAACCCGGATAGCTATCCACTAGATTTAAAATATAGATTACAAGTGGCACTTAGAGACGCTAGGCAAAACCTTATTAGTAGTAAGGAAAAAAGAAAATTAGACTATGATATAAAATGTAATCCTATTAATTATAAAAAAGACGATTTAGTTTTAGTCAAAAATGAAAGTGGGCGTAAATTGGATTGTATCTTTGAAGGCCCATTCAGTGTAGTAGAAGATATGGGACCTAATGTTAAAATAACAAAGAATAACAAAATTGACATAGTACATAAGGATAGAACTAAGCTTTTTAAATGTTAGTAGAGGCCTCTAGAACTTAAGGAATTAAAGTTGTAAGGATTATATATAAATATACATTTATACAAATTATACCCTTTATACTCTTATACACCCATACTCATACTCTTGAAATTGTAAACTGTATACTCTTAGCCTAATAATGATTATGTACTCTTAAACTTGTAAGAATTATTTACTAACCCTTAATTAAGGCAAAAAAAAAAAAAAAAAAACTTTCTATACATTTTTTTTTTCTTTTCACCCCCGGAGGTGAAGTATGTAAGTGTTTAATATGTAAGTAAGAGCAGTAATAAATCAGATCTATAACCAATCGGACGTATTATTTGACTCCTATTACCGCGTTACCTCAAAAGAAAGAAACTTTGGAATACCGTAGTGGTTACTAAACAATTAGGGTGTTCGCAATTTCCACTAATGAGAGACATGCTACTGGCTCGGTGGAATATCTCGTAATTTATAATAAAAATCACGCGTTGTGATTGGATAAATACTCTTTCCAAAATTTTCTTTTTATTGGTTTTAGGTTTTATAAAAAACCTGACCAATTCACATATTAAAAGTTGTCACCAGATCAATTTTACTTTAACTGAAATTTGATTACAATATATGTGTATAAAATATTTAAGAATAGAGAACGACTTATTATTTTGTACGATTTAAATTAAAAGATAACATTTCTGCAAATAACACACATGACACGTGTAGGTTTGAAATAATTGATAATTCAATTTGATGGTGAAATTAATGACAATTGTCTCAAGGATTCTTATTGTATTCAGCATAATAGTATCTTCTGATATGTATAACAATGTGTAGTTTCCATGCATATCACAGTAATATCTCAGCAAATAGGGCAATTACAAAATCTAAATAGACGTGTTAGTTTAGTACACGTGTCAGCCATTAGCCGTCTCATTAAGACTTAAATAATAAATGAGCTGAAACAAACTATTACTGAGATTAGCTTCTCGACGCGTTATTGTTGCTTAATATTTATTGGATGATATTCGCTGATGTCGCAGTACTTTGGCGACAATTTCATGCGTTTGCCGACGGTGGGGTAAAGAAGGTATGTAGGAGAATATTGAAGTGTGTGTGTGTGTGTGTTAGGTGACATAACGTTGGTTCAATAGGGATGTTAACTATTATTTTTTTAATTACCGTCACGTAGATTAGTAAAAAATATTTGACACATATTTTTTGTTTTTATGCGTTACTAAACACTTGCGAATATACATTTATTTGAAATGTCGCATGACGTCACGTTGTCTTACGTTTTGTGTAATATATTGACGTAATTAGCCCCCACTCATAAAGTTTTATCCACTTTATCTCTTTAGTTTTTTAATTATTTTGAAAAGTAATATTTATTAACTAATTTGCGGATTAAATAGATTTTTACTTTTCATGCCCAGTCAACATCTTTAAGTTTATATTTTTGCTAAACATTTTTATAATATTATAAAAAAGGCCATGTCAGAATGTATATAAAGCCTACCTTAAGTAATCTACCAAAGTAAAGTAAAAGTACTTTATTCTTTAATTTTATCCTTACAAATCGATAATCTTTTATGAACAGGACCGACTCTCCGCGTGATTAAAACGATCAAAATTTAACCATGTATAGGTACATATTACTTATTTGTAATAGAAAATAATAATTAAACTCAACATTTAATTCAACGAGACTATATTAAGTGTAAAAGCTGAACATAAAATCATTTTCAAAGTAACAACAACATATTTATACAGCCTCATTAAATAAGCTACGCGATCACAAACACTTAACGCTAAACATGCTCATAACTCAAATAATACAATACAATACATGAAAACTGAAAACATGTGATATATGAACCTATATGTATAATACATAGGTATATGTTTGTTCCCTCGGATCGGAATACAATACGGCACAAGTTCATTGTTTGCCCATCCATTGTGCTTTCAATAAGCCTTCAAGAGTAAGAGCCTTCTACCTAACGTACCTACTTTTGACGGAGGTACACCATGTTGTCCCGTGTGGACTAGGTTTTAAATTATTAGGTCGATTTATACATGAAAAATATAGATATATCTAGGTTTTTATAATAAGTTTGGTGAGGAGTATTCATAATTATTTAAAACAAAACTGTTTACTCACGTATATTCTCGGGATTGCCCGAGTAGTTTCAGACTCAATAGGAGTCCCTAATCATGAGCTGACGCGACGGCCGGCGGTGGTGTCGCGAGTCGAACTACGTCAGTTCGACAGTTCGTTATATCTAGGTTTTTTCTTTATTTAATATACGACTCCCACTAAGGAATTTAATCCTCGTGTTGCGTTTTACAGACATTCAAATTACATGCACAAAGAACAGCCAGACTTGGAACAAGCATTTGTGGATCACACAAATGCTTGTCCCATGCGGGGATCGAGCCCGCGCGCGCGGCACGTCGCGCAGAGGTCATTTGCGTGGCGACTTATACCACTCGGCTATCCGTGCAGGTTAAAACCAAGATAGTTGCTACAGGGTTATAGTTGCCACGAAGAATCGAAATCGATTATAAAATTACTCTGATTTCGTGGACGAATCACATGTCATTTCATTTATTCATCGAATGACTCTACAACTACCACTTTTGGCCGTGTTGCATATCTCAGTGCGGTTGCATGGGAAGGCAAGGTGCAATCAAAGTTTTTGCGGGATAACTATCCTCTTTTTCGGGCATCTTTTCTAAACGTTAACGTATATATTTATATGTATTAGGCATCTATACCCTGTATGGAAAAGTTGTCTCAAAAAAGTTAAAGATAATGTTATGTGCTTTAACCTACCTATTTTAAAAATAAATAAGAACAAAATATACAGAGAGATATAAAGTAATTTCAAAAAGTGTGTCAACTATTTGGCTTTTACCCTATAGGAACAATTATTCATTTATACAGTGTATATTTTACTAACATTCTATTCTGAGAAATTATCTCTAGAAATTATAGCAAACAGTAAGTTAGTTAGTTGAATGAGTATTATTATTACAATATTATATTAACCAAAAGAAAAAACATTTATTCTAGCTCTTTAAAGACAATAATACTTATTTTTATAATTATTTGTTACGCATTAACGCATGCGGAGCGAATATTTGTAATTTAATACAAATAATAGAAGGAAAAACTTAAACCTCAGGCAGGACTCGAACCTGCACCCACTGGCGCCAGTACCTTTACCAACTAAAAAAACTACTAAAATAGATTTCATTACTTTAAGAGTATTACTGAAGATTATTACTTAGCACATTACTTTGAAAAGCTATTTTAGAGATCTGCACGCGTGGTACTTGATCATTATTTTGTTGCGGAGTTATACTGTGACATCAATTAATGTTACAGCAATTATTTTTCAAATTTAATAATTAGGATAAGTAACGTATTTATTTGAATAAGGATTAATATTGTGTTTTAAATAAAAATGCCTTCGCAAATACCCAAAAGATTTTTATTATTAGAAATTTTTCGCACAGCTTTTGTCAGTTCCATCTTATTCTAAACATATTGCTTCACACATATCCAACTATTTTAATACATCTGGCATGAACTTAAACAGAGCTTTCGCGTTATAACTCTATGGTTCTGATAAAATTTTATGAAACATCCATACGTCAGCTTCATTCAAATTCAAGTAGTACACTAAACTATTTCTGCTAGAATCATATCTGACACACTCCATCAATAAAAATGGTGTAAGTCTTCCACCACTCCACGTTTTCCACAATCAAGCGAGGTGGATTTTCTCTTAACGTAACAAAATTCTTCCATCGTTCAAGGCCGTATTCTCACTTTCTTTGGACATATTACACGTGGAGAGGAGACGTCTGTGGTGCGACTCGTGGTTCAGGGCAAAATTGAGGGCACAAGGAGAGGACGCGCGGTATATACCAATGCGCTGGACCAACCAAATCAAAACTGCACTAAATGGTCCACTCCACGAGTGCACGAGGCAAGCAATATTACTAGAGGCATGGCGACGAATTGTGAAGCTCGCCACCACCCCTGTCATGTCGACCACGACCACTCTGCCAAGAGTGTGACGACAGAGTAGAAGAACAAAATGTTATGAGATCATAATATTAATGTATTAATAACACATGAAATGAGTTCAGATCTAAATCAGATATGGACCTGAGTCGGATATTAGTTTCCTATTAAAACTACTATTCATGCACCACCACAGGAAGAGGCTGTCACTTGGTCTTATACCATATTCCCTTTTGTAATGACCGTTTATCAAAGTGTTCCTGCCAGTTAACGTAGCAACAATAGAACGAATGTAATGTGCAATTGTTTTTATAAGACAACAAATAAATAATACAATATTAAGTATACCCAGAAATAGAATCTTAAAAACAAAACCCAAACACAAAAAGATGTACATTTTAACAACGCTAAAAATATAATTTTCCACATAAAAGTCATTATTTAAATATTGAAAATGAATTTCTTTCTCTTTATACCGAGTGACGCCGAAGGCCAAACAAAGTATGGCGCAGGTTGTTTTGTATTAAGCTATTAATTAAAAAAGATAGGAGGCGGTGCTACGAAACGGCTAACTTTCTAATTTTCAACAGGACCCAATAGAACGTTTAATTAAGTCAGTTTTGACCTTTTTTCTTCTCATAATAATTACAAGTTTCCACTTCTTTGATCAAATTTTCTATGTATTTAAAACAGCTGGGTAATTAAAATTTATTGAAGATAAAAATGTCTGAGTTTTTTGAGAGACCTAAATGATAACCTTTATTTACTAGAACTCTTAAAGCGCATTTTACACTATCCTAAATCTCATCCAAAATTCAGTCACTGAGTTAGGCAGTCTAAATGTCAAAGCACTTGATTTGTTCGCATTTCGGAAGACTGACATTCCTAAAAACAGGAACGATTTCATTTAGGATCCTAAATTTTAGGATAGTGTAATAAGCGCATTAAGCAATGCTCTCTCTCTCTACTTAGTAGTTAAAAACAATTTAGTGTTTAAAAACAACTGTAATTATACCTTTTGAAGAATAAAAAGTCATAATTATTATGTGGGGATCGATTGGAGTTGCGAGTACTACACAACTATTTAGCCTCACAAGAGATTGGACAAGATATATGAAGCTGACTTTCATCCTTCCATAGTCCAAAGAATACCGAGTTAAGAGTTTAGCTTTGTTTTAAGTGTATATATAGTTACGTACGCATATATTTAAAATTGTAAATAATAATTTAATAAAGAATAAAAAAAAAGAATATCAAACAAATAGATAGATGTAATTTATTTTTACATACTAGGGTACCATTATAACCTTAAAATAAAAACGGAAAATATATCACTTACTTTTGATTAAAAAAACATGCTTCATGTAGATGCAAATAACAACGCGTAGCGTAAGTTAAGTGATTAAAGTCTATATAACAATCTATGTTTATTATAGACTGTTGTCAAGTGTTGTGATATAAATAATAATCTATATCTATACTAATATTATAAAGCTGAAGAGTTTGTTTGTTTGTTTGTTTGAACGCGCTAATCTCAGGAACTACTGGTTAGAATTGAAAAAATCTTTTTGTATTGGATAGTCCGTTTATTGAGGAAGGCTATAGGCTATATAACATCACGCTACGACCAATAGGAGCGGAGCGTAAATAAAAAATGTTGCAAAAATTAAAAACCGTTGAAACTAAAACACGCGAACAAAGTCGCGGGGGACAGCTAGTAAATAATAATCTCTTAATAAATGTTTTCGAACTTGACATTTATTAGATGTAGATATCGTTTAGTCAATGGTAAAGGAATGTGAATGACTCCAATGTCTTCGTGATCGAGATCTTTTATCTATACTAATATATAAAGCTGAAGAGTTTGTTTGTTTGTTTGAACGCGCTAATCTCAGGAAATAATCGTCCGATTTGATTTTTTTTTCAGTGTTGTATACCCCATTTATTGAGGAAGGCTATAAGCTAAATAACATTACGCTGCGACCAAAAGGAGCGGAGCATAAATGAAAAGAGTTGTAAAAATGAAAAACAGTTAAAACACGCGGACAGAGTCGCGGGGTACAGCTATCGATATATATAGTTAAACAAGACACACAACACTCCACTAAACGTCATCAAAAATAGTTTAAAAGTCTATGTAATTTAATCTTACATTCAATTTGTTTCATTTCCGAGTTTATTGCACGAACGGACTCGAAACTAATTGGCAACATTACTCAAGAGAGTAACGTTAACAATGCTGATTTAAAAACAAAGCTGCAAGTACAAAGATAGCAGGTACCGGGCATAATATAGAAAGAAAAATTAAAAAAATAAGCAATAAAAATTTGAGGGTTGTTTTTTACTCTCCAGCCCACCTATACAAGTGGCATTTCGACAAGCGTCAACTATGATAGAAATTGCTTAAATTACATTAAATGTATGGATATAACATTTCGTTTCGATAAGTCACGTGACTTTGACTTGTCACTTCCATACATATGAAAGATTCGATCAGCGTTATCGCTTATCGAAATGTCACTAGTCTGGGGGGCTGGTCTTCTATCTTATGTGTATCTGATTCTATATTTATCTATGAGAAACCTTTTTTACTTTGCACAATTTGTAGTAAAACTCTTCAAATACAATCACTTTATACCTTATGATAATTTTTAATGCTATTTACATAACACATGGGATGAAAATAATAATAATATCTTGGGACAACTCACACAAGACCATCTGATTTTAAACTAGACAGAGCCTGTATTATGGCAACCAGACCACTGATAAACATACTTATCTAGTTCTAAATACAAACATATTATAGATAAATAACACACAGAACAGAGGATCATGCTCATCACACAAAAAAGTGTCCTGGGTGGGAATCGAACCACTAAAACAACAAAAAAATGGCACATTGCAAAGGTCAAAACGGTTAGGTAACCAAGATCAAATTACATCAACAGTCTTAAACCAATTTCAATACATAAGCAGGTATAATAAGCCAATCAAAACAAAAGAATGAAAATAATCCCCAACATTGTTACATTAAGTTTGATAGAAAATGAATTTCCCTTTGTTCGTTTTAAAAAGAAAATAATTTCTAACAAAGGGACGTATTTGATTGACCGCGTCATTTGGCCCGTCACGAAAGTAGGAACAACTTTTTGAGACTTTTGGAAGAAAGTTTAAAGTTAATTCTTTCTTATAATGGCTGATTGGAACTGGACTGGATTGTAAAATGCCATTTTTTGCTTTTCGAAATTACTGTTTAAAGTTTCTTTTATTTTAGACTAGCTTTTGGCGTACCCATGGCTACGCCCGCGAAGGTGTCGGTTATCGCGGCAAAAAGTAGTAGTGGATCTTGGGATCCAAGCTTGCCTCATACGAAGTTTCGTGAAAATCGGAGCAGCGTTTTAGTTGTGAAAGCGTAAAAGACATACAAAAAGTCAGACAAAAAGAGTTACTTTCGCATTTATAAAATTTGTATAGATTTTCGTTTCAATTTCATATGCTTGTCATATGCTGTTATAATAAATTGAAAGAAAATAATAATAACTTACATAATTATACAAAAATCATAAAAATTTCACTACAAGGAACAATACTTATTTTTTAATTACTTATGGCCGGTTCCTATATTCAGGAACTTTCTTCGATTTGCTTAAAATAGGCATGTTTCCTATTTTTTTTTTATGTCCATCTTGTAGATTAATGAATTTTATTGGACACGTATTTTTTCTTTTTTCCTGCAAACAAAAAATTATCAAAATACAGAGAACGGAACTTACGCGTGACGTCACTCCTCGCTACGATTTTTAGCGAGGCGTGGCGTCATAAGCCCCCACTCCGAAACTTTAAAGCGGTGTATCTTTGTATATTTTTAATGTTTTGATAAAAGAAAAAATACGTGTCTAATATTTTTTTATTATCTAACTGAC
Organism: Diachrysia chrysitis; assembly: GCA_932294365.1. Classification (NCBI taxonomy): domain Eukaryota; kingdom Metazoa; phylum Arthropoda; class Insecta; order Lepidoptera; family Noctuidae; genus Diachrysia; species Diachrysia chrysitis. Next base: position 4,629,219 of record OW028662.1, on the reverse strand, counting down.
GGACTAAATAGATTTTAACTTTTCATACCCAGTCAAAATCCCTATTCTATCGTCCGTAAGCAAAACGAATCGTTTCTTGAATATAGGACCCAGGAATTACTTAATAAACACAAAATTTATTTATTTATTATTAAGACATCATCACTATCATTACTGGAATTTCCCAATTCAATAGTGTGACCATAATTACACATATATTTCATTTTTTTATTACTATAACTTAAAAAGTACATAGCGGTTTTTGTGAACTCACTCACTATATGTTTGTTATATGTGTATTGTCATCGCTAAACCAAATTACAAATATGCGCAATCGCGTATTCTAAGCAATGTTTCGCCACCACAGGGTCAAAATCATAATACAGCACTAAGCACAGAACAGTTAAGAAACTTGAGCATTGTCGAGTTAAAGAGAATTTGCTATACATTGTATTATATAATATTTATTAATTTACTAGTATTTGCTTTTAGACTGTCGCTTCGCGCTTCAAGTCCGCTGTAGTATGAACTAACCCTTACAAAATCACCACACCATTATTCACAAAACAAAAACCTACACAACCTAATTGGACCCTACAACTCCTTTTTCCCAAAGCAAACACATCTCCAACACTAGAGTCCAGTTGACTCTAGTAACGAAGTTGGGTCTGCCCCCTAATTATCGGCAGCAGACACACTGCACATTACCTTTGACTCTGTCCGGGACAAAGGGGTGAGTAAGTCAGCCGACAATTGTTTGCAACGCTTACACGGACAATTTTCACCTGAAATTCAGGTGTCGGATGTCCGTTTGTTCGAAGTTTTAATTGTTTAGTGTTCTGTTTATTGCCATATTGTTGTAGAATTTTGTTGGATATAATATAATTTTTGAAGCTAGAGCTGAGTATTAGTTTAAACGTCAGAATTATTGCCAAACGGAATTAGGTAATTAGGGTTTAGGTTTTAAATTAATATCAAGTCATGTTTAAAGACCAATCATGATCGAGCCTTCTAACCTAACAAGAGTTGGCAGACTTGTCAAAAGGGCAAGGTCTAGGGTACACGATGTCTTACTCAGAAATGTTAATTTGAGAGAAAACCTAGAATAATAGCCTATTATAACTGCCCGTCTTAAGGACAAATAGTAGTCTTATACATTTGGAATTATTTGCTACCATTTAATTTTCTATAAATATGCTTACAAAATATTTACTTTTATTTTCGTTATTTTTTATTTCTAGCTTTCGTTTCGATTTCCACACTTTTATCCCTGAATTTAACCCTTGCGTCGCCGTCGGTCGTTACAAACATGAAATCAAATTAACAAAGACACCAAGACTTGGAAGAACCCTTTGTGAACCACATAGATGTTTTTCCTATGCGGGGATCGAACCCGCAGCACGTCGCGCAGTTGTAACTATAATAATAATATTAATATCTTGGGACATCTCACACACGGTCATCTGATCCCAAACTAGGCAGAGCCTGTGCTATGGCAACCAGACAACTAATAAACATACTTATATATTTCTAAATACATACATACAGATAAATCACACCCAGACACAGAACAAATGATCGTGCTCATCACACAAAGATTCGCCCTAGGTGGGAATCGAACCCACGACCTCCGGTTTAGCAGTCAGGTTCACTAACCACTAGACCAACAGGCCCGTCAACTATAGATACCATTCGGTTAACCTTCCTCTCCCTTTCCATGCACTATATATTGTGCTAGGATAAATATCGCAGATCAATGTCGAACTATATGAAATATTTACACATACTCAAAACTGAATCAATGGTAAATTACATCTAATTTAGCCACTCTCTCAAATTACAAATTACTTCGAATATCGCCGCCATTTTGGTTTTGACGTCACGAAATATAATAATACTACATCTGTGTCATATACAAGTGTGTATTGAGTTTAATGAATTGACGGTGAAGCAACTATGATTGACATGTGCAAGAAGATCAATCACTTTGTATAGTTTGGTTCATTAGTACCTGGCTAATGCATTATACTAATTGGTCAAACTACTACTTAATTATAATCTAAAAGCCGTATTGTGTAGTGTTAATATCAGTTAAAGTACGTCATATTACTTTTTTTAGAAAGAGAAACTAACTTCACATGTGACTTTAAAATCGTAATGAATAATAGAAAAATAGCATGTGTCTTGGATCTTTATAACTGTACTTGATACCCGCAGCTTTGCACGCGCCAGGGTTTACTTTAAAAAAAAATCGTGTTATGTAAAAAAAAACTAATCTAATCTAATCTAATAAGCCTGTTTTGTCCCACTGCAGGGCAAAGGCCTCCCTCTCCCTTTTCCACGCACTTCTGTCCTGAGCTAGGATGGCAAAAACTATTACAAAAAAAAATGTGTTCGGCTTTTTCACCCAAACTTTCGGCAAAACTGGGTGGTCTATCCGTCTTTTCGGTTTCAAGATCCGGCAACCCTAAGTGTACAGGATGTAAAGAGAATGTACCTACCTGTCACACGACCCGCGTAGGCCGCATGAAAGCCTGTTACATCACTCTCGAATAAAATTACTTTAGACCTGACAACAATACGCAACACAATGAAATTTAATTATGCGATGATGAAACCGGTAACCTGATACAGAATCCTAAACCTCTGACCTTTATTCCGTACAATTTCACCTCCTTTTGATCTTTGACCTTTTATATATTTATATTACAAAGGAACTTTTAATTGCTGTACAATGAAATGAACATTTAATCTAGATAATTTTATTTCCTGACATCGAGACGAATATTTTTGGCATCATTAGTTGCGGTTAGCAATCAATTTAAAGGCAAATCAACATTCATTATTTAAGAATAAGTGACGCGACAGACGTTGTGCTGGCTTCAGCTATGAATATTCAATCGAACTGCATATTAACTATTAAATTTATATTTAACGGAAAAGAACAGCCGCATCACTAAATTCACATTCATCAAACGTGCGAACTGTCAAAGTATTCATAATTATTTAGAACGTAACGGTTTGCTCACGCACATTCTCGGGATCGCCCGACTAGTTTCAGACTCAATAGGAGTCCCTAATCATGAGCTGAAGCGGCGGCGGTAGTGTCGCGAGTCGAACTGACATTCTAGTCTAGTCAGCCGAACCCTAGAATGTGTTAAAATAGTTGTTAAGTTTCCAAATATTCTGTGCAATTTTCTTATTTTTCTTTCCGGAAAAACCTTTTGCACGGTATTAGACGACTTAAAAAACAAGATGAAAGTAATCGCTAAAGTCGTTCTCAAGTTATGACGTAACCAAGGCAAAATTGAAAAAGGAAAAAAAAAAGGGAATATTTTTCATCTATAGATAGATAACCAAAAACTCCAAAAACAATTGTACTACAGCTGGCTTTTGCCCGCGACTATTTCAAATTGACCACAAAAACGTATACATGTAAATGCATATAAAAAATAATTAATATATGTCAATCCAACTATTTTGATGCCAAATTGTATTAGTATTCGTTGAGAACTTTAGCAACAAATATACCAACAACCATATTCATAAATTGCATAAAATTAAGAACAAAAGAAAATGACAAAAAATACTATAGAAATTACTACTGCCCACATTAGAAAACAAATTAAAAAACTATTTACAGAATACTTAGGTGCTACTTTTTCTATAAACAGTACTACCGCGATTTGAAGATACAAAGGATTTTTTTCACAAAACCCAAATTTGTAGCAGTAAAACTTCAAATAACCACTGTTTAATAGTACAAAAGAGTTTTTTCTGATATTTGAGTGTGTTTTTCTTTCGTCTTATTAGTGGAGTAACGGTGTGGCTAATTGTGCAATGATTACAAAGCTGAAACACTCTGTGTTGGGCGTACCTAATCAGTGTCGTGTATCCTGCGAAGAACGTCCACACTTTCGGAAGGCCAGTCCCGTTCGTGAATTAAGTTTGCTTTGTTTTCTGTAAGTGATTTCGCTTTATACTTAATATTTAGTTAGGTATACATGTTTTTTTTTAACTCATAAATTTATAACAATCATATGAGAAGTATTTATTACCACACATTATGAAATGGGGCTGTATGTTTTTTCATGTAATATTTATTTTATTTTATTTTTTATTTATTGATGTTGCAGGCAGGCAGCTCTGATAATTACTTTTTACTACATAATTGATGACACAAAAAAAATGCCTTATTCTCTAATCAATAGCAATTATAGTTATTATAACACTTCATAAGTAAATATTAATCTATTAAAAAACTTTACTATTGTATTCGCAACATTTATCCCAGTTTAATAAAACAGTCTGGCCCCCCTAATATTTCCAGACGCTAATTTGTTCTTAATTGACACCTGTTTTTTGTGTTCCATTGCGAAGCCCTCTGCTTGAAGCCTTTAACGACGTGACTCGCCTTTTGTACCAGATTTTTTGCTTTAATTTTTTTTTTTCGTTAACTTTCTTAATTTTCATTAATGATTAAGTCTGTTTATTTTTTTTCTGGTTTATCGCTAATCTAACGGTTTTTTTCATGACTGAAGAGTTAGTCATGAAAAAAACCCTCAGATTATGTATCCTTTTGTAATTTATTATGTTCTTCACAAACAGTTGCATAGAAGAATTTGTTTTTAGGATTGTTACACCATTGCAAAACCACATGTGCATAAACTCTATTTGATTCATGTAAAGCATATATAACAATCTCTAAAGACTGAGTTTCGGTCTCGTCGGCCAATCGCAAATGAGTGCGTAAGTGTGTGCTTAAACACAGAGCAACCGTTTACAAGTAGTTGACGTCAACAACCATTCGGCCAATCACAGCCGTTTACGATCACGTGACTAAAGTAGCCAAAAAAAAAAAAAAACATTTTTTTTCTCGATTTTCTCTTAAAATATCTCGTATTTTTCTTAACTGACTAAATAGTTGGTTTCCAAAATTCGTATTCAATACAGATGCCATCAATAGATCCTATATTTTACATACGGTTAAATACCCTACTAGATATAAATACGATTTACATGTGTACACTATTATCTCATTCACATACCTATGGTTTGGATTTGATTATGTAGTTTTCCGGGTGAGATCTTCTGCGTACATTCAAGGTCAAGGTCACAAAAGTTCCAACCCCATAGCTATTTAGACGATCATCTAAACGAGCAACATCTGTGTAACAAGGATCGCTAGTAAAAATAAAAGCTAACATTACTTATACATAATTACGACGCGTCATAATAATAAAATACGATGCGGTTCGTTGTAAAAAGTTAGGGTTTAACCCTAAAAACGGGACCGTAATACTGAAAGGAAATTGGCGCTAAAAAGTTGTGCCCTAACCTTGGATAAGCAAAAAGTTTGATAGCTTAAAGGTTTAGCTAAAATAAATACGTTAAAAATCGGTTTATTTACCAAGGATGGATATTTAAAATCTATAAAGCATATAATAATATTTTCTATTGTTATTTTCCACTGATACGACTATAAATTGAAACAGAATAGGGATGTTGACTGGGTATAAAAAGTAATAATCTAATTAATCCGTAAGTTACATAATAAAAAATGTTAGACACGTATTTTTGCTTTCAAAATTAGAATATTAGAGATAGCGAATCAACGTTTAGGAGTGGGGGCTAATAACGTCACGATCTTGCACAATACGTACGACATCGTGACGTGATGCGACATTTTAAGTAAGTTTTGAGTACGTTACGTAAAAACAGGAAAATGCTTATACTGAAAACTAATTTAAACTTCATCAATCAAACTAAATCTATATAATTATATACATATAAAAATGAATTTCTATTTCGCTTAGTCATCGCATCACGCGTGAACATATGGAACAATTACGCTAATATTTTTTTTGTTATGTTAATTATTGTCAGAAGAAGATTTTTATAAAAGAAATGGTTAGATAATCGGCAAAGCCGGGCAGCTAGTATACAATAAAAATATTGTATCGCTTTGTTAAAGTTTTTATAATGTATCCTGTATAGTTTCATACGCACTACATAATACAAAGCGTTTATTCGCGTTACGTCTACGCGACACGCATTACAATAGAAGGCATATACGTTAGATTTATAGTTGATAACACAATGATGTATCTCAGGACTCGACGTGTGTACCAACAATACAATATACCTATCCATTACGTATACACGTCATGTAATTTACACAAAACTTCGTCACAACTGAGAGGGAAAGTGTGTTCTCTTTGAAATGAGAGTTTACAGCGATTTCGTTGACTGAAGAAATTTGGCTTACCAGTTAATGACTATAAGAAATTCTACTGATTTTTAAATCGACTTTAAAAGGAGGGTTTTTTTTTTGTATGTTGGCAATTGTTTCTTTTTTATTTATTTTTCTTTGTGCATCGATTGGGTGTATCTCAGAAGTCCTTTTTACATAATATATGTAACCAATTATTAGTCAAATAGTAGTAGCTAAATATTATCGTACTAATGAATATGATTATTTTGGAAGATTATTATATCGAATCATCTGAAGTTGATGACTGACGCAAAATTATCTTTCTAGAATACGGGTGCGGACTCTTTCGGCTCGTATTTTTTCTTTTATCAAATCAATTAAAAATATGTATAATGTCAAAGTTAAAGCGCTTTAAAGTTCAGGAGAAGGGGCATGTGACGTCACTAGTGGTTAAAAATTGTAGCTACAACTGACGTCACGCGACATTTCCATTCACTGTATCTTCCTCATTGTTTGTTTAATTAAAAAAAGAAATACGTGTCTATTATTTTTTTTTAAATCTATGTATTTACGCGTAAAAAAGAATATTACGCACCTCTATTATTTAAAAGATTAAGATCCTTTTCTTAACTTGATTATTCCATTTAAACTAAGTATATGTAATTAATTTACATCATTCATAAATATATATAGGCATCAAGTCACTCTATTTTGAACAAACCGTCAAGCTCAATTATTTCTGTCTAGTTTTCGGAACTCGTGAAGGGCATTCGTCTCAGACAACGGAAAGTTAAAGGGTCTATAGTATGTAGAGTTTGGGCTAATTACTAGCCGTGGGCGACCTCTGTTGTGTGACTCAAGAAACTTGCGCACTAAGCTCGCTATTATATCTTGAGAATATTAGGCCGACTGTTTTGGATGTGGGTGATCCACTTTGTCTTATTTATTGTTGTATTGTTTACTAAGGTCTGAGTCGATAGTAAAGACGTGTTTTTTTTATCTACGCTGACTGTTTCACCTAACTTTTGGCGAGAATCTTAATCACTTTCATAAATCATTTTTATAAACATTCTTATTTAAAAATGTAAGTATTTTTATGTTGAGTGTTCTTTTTAATTAAGTTTATTTTCGCACTCTCTTTCTTGTTAAATATTCGTCATCAGTAGAAAAAGGCACTTAAAGATCATAAAATACTTATTTATGTTATTAAGTTCACCTAAGGGAGGAGGAAGTAAAAGATAACGACTGTTTTATTTTAATGTAATATCCAAAGAATGTACGCGTACTTCGAACCTAGTAATGTCAGTGAATTTAGCAGAGCAATGTCCAGCAGATCAAAAAAAAATATAGTTCTTTTCGCATGCACATTAGTTCTATAGTTCTTGATACTTTTTACAAATAGTTCTGGCGTTTTTACTCCGAAAATATATGATTGAAAAAATGATCTTCTATCCTCCCGTAGCAGAATATTTAAAAAAAAATAAAAACAAATGCGAGTTTTCGTCGCATGCACATTAGTTCTAATAGCCTATGCAGAATATTGAAGTAGTCACGACCACTCTGTCAAGAGAGTACGACAGAAGAGAGAGAGATCTTAAGAATATTAAGTACCGAAGGGAGTTGTTAAAAACTAACTTGTAAAGATATTTAGGGTCCCCATAACAATTTATAAAAAAAAAAATGTCTTATTAGGTCATTTAATAAATGGTTGTTCTAAGTTTTGGTGTTCTATGTGCATGTTATTTGAATGTTTTTGAAAACCTCCGCGTCACGAGGAGGACTAAATTTCTTGGCGCGGGATCGTTCTATAAAAAAAAACAAATTCGACTTCAACACACATTCACTTCATTATTTCAATGAAAATAAACAAAGTAAACATCTGTGGACTTGTGATATTGATCTTAAAACCTCAAAGTCTTATTAAAACATTAATACGAGTAGAATACATGGCATTAAACATTTATACCCTATTTCACTGGCATTGTAGATTTGTGAGGGTTAATATTGACATAATCCGGTTGAAACAATACATTAGTTATTTCTCAAACTATTCCAACGTTCGCCTTTGTTGCTTGTTGGAATTACAATGACAAATATCAAATTCTTGCCGTATCTTTATGTAAGAGCAAATAGTATTAATAAATGGGAGACTCACTTGATTTGTGATTTAGTTCAAGTAATGGGCTGATTGTTAGGGTTCTGTTCTAATGAGAAATACACAAACCGGTTGGCAAAAGATGCGGCCAATATTTAGAATCTATATATACCTGCAGGTAAAATATGTTTTTATCTACTAGATACAGAAACTTTACAGAAATTTTATGCCTATGTGTATGTGTGTATGAATGGTATAATTCCATTCTATAGGTTTCTGTATGCCTTGTAGGTAATTTATTAATCTGATGATAGGTTATAAATATTGCCTATTTAAAAGGATGTACCTACCTACAAATACAGATATATTATTAAGCATTTTTTTTTGTTTGAACGCGCAAATATCTGAAACTACTATTCGGATTTGAAAAAATCTTTTTGCATTTGATAGTCCAATCCTCGAGGAAGGTTAAAGGCTAGTTATATTTAACATCGCGATACTTGCCTAAGCCGAAAAGCAAGGCAAGTGACACCGCGGGGAACAGCTATTTAACACATGGATTTCACAATTTTTGTCGTACTTCCACGCACGGACGGAACCCTAAACACTTAAGTTCAGTTTTTTCTTTGTTCTGAAATTAACTGTCTAATTTACAATGAGAATTAATGTGTCGCAGACGTCTGGCAATTTATGAATTGGCTTCTCATGTTAGAGTTAAGTCTGGCACTAAAGTCACTTTCAATGTCAAATTACTAAGCTATGACTAATGCAGTAGTTTTAAAATAAAAAGGTCTTGGTTTCGATTTTTATATTTTCGGTTAAACTGTCCACTGACACAAAGAATTAGGTTTATTTTACTATATTTCTGTCATTAGAAACAAAAGATTGCGGATTTATAAAGAGCTGTTAACCGCGCAACGTGCTGTGTTTGATCTTTGTATTGAACCCGCGTAAAGAATATAATATTGGGAAGGAGTTCATCTATATAATTAAATTCTCAGAACATATTCAATGCGCTTACTATGAGCTCTTAAAGCAGGACTTATTTCGTCGTGAAAGCGTGACGCTGCTACGTGCAGTACATTGCGCCATCTCGCTTCCACAACGGCAACAGAACCGCTTTAAGAGTTCATGGTAAAGGTACTGTGGTATACGCAAGCAGATACAGACAATCACACATCAGTTTCAAATGTTTAAGATTGTCATCATAACTGGTTATTACAAGTTCCATCCTATTAACTGTACATAAGGACAGGGCAATTTGCAAATAGAAGTTTTTTTTTTAAGAGTTTACGCAGTTGACTTGGGCCTATGCTTTGACTGCTTCACCTGACTTTTGGCGAGAACCTTAAGTAAGGGCCTCCAGCCAGAGAAATAGGGGAGCAAATAAAAGTTATCAACGTACTAGTGAATGCAAAAACAGTCTAAACTAAGCTTAGCCTGCCGTGATTACAGCATGATTATTTCAGGGAAGCCTAAAATCGGATTTCAGCTTCAACATGTACATTTGAGAAAGCATTGTTCCGTTCATTATTTGGTAGTTTCTAAACTAGTAATGATTTAATAGAAGATTTTTAGTAATCTATGCCAGTATATAAAGAGACCCAACTTCAAACGTAGTTGTATAATTAAATACAAATAGAAGAATTAAAAATTTAAACCTCAGGCAGGACTCGAACCAGCGATTATTTGTATTTAATAACAAATATTCGTTCCGCATGCGTTTATGTGTAACAAATAATTAATTTAAGTAGTTGTATAAATTTTGTCAACACAATAAACAAATCAACAAAGTAAATTTTGTAAACAGATTGAATATGGCTTTAATTAGTTTTGCTCATTATAACCATATACAATATGGCAGCTTAATTGATTTGATACTGGTATGTACTTGACAATATTTTGTTTTTAAAAATATTTCTCTATATATTTTATCTTGACGATTAACTAAATATTGTACCAAACACCTAAACTTAACGTATTATTGTACCAAACATAGAAGTAAAATACATTTAGCGAACAACATAAAAATACCCTTACATCCTGCACAGTACCTATACATATAACAAGGATAATTGCGGCGTTTAAGTAAAAGGAAAAAATAACGTGGATCGCACATCATTAAGTGCAGCGGAAACCCGGATATCTCTCGTTAAGGAAGTGTTAAAGGATAACCGGGAAAACCGGGAAAACAGGCCGCTGTCACACCGGATACGATTTATAAGCCTTTTATTTTGTTACCAAGACGGTGGTAAATAAATGTTTGCTTTATTACCGCTGTTGAAGAAGGCTTTATGTAACATCTAAGTAGGCTAAGTTGCAATATCAAGTTTTGTTATTTTGTAATAATAGATCACAGTACCGTATGCAGTATGAATGTTGTATTTAGACGAGCCTGTTCGTCTAGTGGTTAGTGACCCTGACTGCTAAACCGGAGGTCGTGGGTTCGATTCCCACCCAGGACGAATCTTTGTGTGATGAGCACGATCATTTGTTCTGTGTCTGGGTGTAATTTATCTATAATATGTATGTATTTAGAAATATATAAGTATGTTTATCAGTTGTCTGGTTGCCATAGCACAGGCTCTGCCTAGTTTGGGATCAGATGACCGTGTGTGAGATGTCCCAAGATATTAATTTGTATTTTTAAATGTTGATTTTGACTGTAAGTACTGTGATCTACACCTACCTAAACATATAGGTACATACAATAGCTATGTACGATACCTATTTGCCATAGTACCTATCTGCTATAACTATACATTATAACCTACGTATATAAAGTATCCCGTTTCATATCAAGGTAAGTATAAGTATATTACAAGTTAGATGCACCACGTATGGTGTTTAAAAAATATTTAGTTTCTAATACAACATGTCATGAAAGAAAACGCAATTAAAAAAGAGAAAATTAAAAATAAGATAAATAAAGAACGAGCTGATTAAATGTTTATTGCGCTCTCAGACGTTTATGAAGACTTCATGCGCTAGTAAACTTGTCATAGCATATGGCTAGAATCTAGTACTTTCATTATTTTTGTTTCAAATCTTGAACTGTGACATGTCTACTTTGTTCCTTTTGAGGTACCTATAGATGCAATAATGGGCCTGTTTCCTATTTTTTTTTTAATGTCCGTCTTGTAGATTAATGAATTTTATTGGACACGTATTTTTTCTTTTTTCCTGCAAACAAAAAATGATCAAAATACAGAGAACTGAAGTTACGCGTGACGTCACTCCTCGCTACGATTTATAGCGAGGCGTAGCGTCATAAGCCCCCACTCCGAAATTTTAAAACAGTGTATCTTTGTATTTTTTTATTGTTTTGATAAAAGAAAAAATACGTGTCTAATATTTTTTTATGATCTAACTGACGGACTAAATAGATTTTAACTTTTCATACCCAGGAAACATCCCTATTATATAAATAAGTAAACAATGAAATATCAATTTATAATTCGTGCAATCACCAATTTCGTTTTTTATAATCTTATGTTCTTGTTTGTAATTTTATTAGATTATTGTAACTTCGAAACAAAGTAAATTCGTCACATTTTTATACATTGCTGTGGTCAGTCAGTAGGGTCATTGACACCCCGGGCAAGAGTATTGCGGCGCCCAATTACAATCAACATCGATTGTTAATCTTTTGCTGAACTAATGTGAACGTTCATTAAGAATTTTATCACAGGCATGTGCGCAGTATGGTAAAAGCATAGTATTTTTGAGGGTATGCAGCCCCCTGGCCCTCCAGAACTCGGCACCAGACAGACAAAAAAAGAAAAAAATATATTTAGTATTTTATTTTTCAATGAAAAATGACAAAGTTACTGCGCTTAAAAGTTCTGGAGTCAGGGGTTGTGACGTCGTGTAAGTAAAAATTGTATCCACAAGTGACGTCACGCGACATTTCCATTCACTGTATCTTCCTCATCGTTGCCTTAATTAAAAAAAGTGTAAATAACAAAAAACGTAGTCCGGTCCCCTATTACTTATACTTAAACTGAACTTTTAGTCGTCACTGCAGTGTTCTATATATATTGAAATAGATCAAAAAACTGTAGACAAGACAAGACATACAATTTACACAATATGTTAAAGTTTCTCTTTGAAAATTTACATAAATCTACACGATTGCACCACAAATCGTATCGGTTACCAGCAGTCACCATGCACCACAACTGGACGTTAGTAAATCGTTTCCTATAGCCTGCATCTTGCTATGACAAATGTATTGTGGAACTGTTTTCTTCTTGTTTAACGTTGCAGTCGGTATCGGAATGTCTTATAGCTTCCATTTATGAGAAAAGTTATACATACTGCGCTAGATTTTACTTTATTTTATACAACTACCTGGCGCTGAAATGATCTAATCATAGAGTAAACATAGACAAGGATAGAATGCGCGCATTTCTAGTTGCCCCTTGTGCAGAGCGTTAGCAAATTTTTATCTGTAATCGTTTGCTATAAATTTATGCGAAAATATCTATGGTTCCGATATTATAAGGGTAATATTAGGTTTTGAGATAGTTTTAATAAAGAACACGCTTTGTCTAAAATATTTCTATTTTATTTGTTCATACTAGAGCCTACAGTTCATACTCGATATGCGCACTCTATAATTTACTTTTTTCTCTAAGGACCCAATTCTTTGAGTTGTGCTTAAAGTATTTCATCAGAACAGACAGAGAAATATCTATCTATATATATAAAATGCTTTGTAGGTACATTTTATTTTGACACATGTTTGAAAACTCTAATTTGATTTTATTCAAAAAACGTTGAACTCACATAAACCTTGGTGTTTGGTGCAATGCAATACTCTTTAAAATTGTAATGTCTAAGATCATTTTTGACTTCTACGCATATACATAAAGTACTCTGTGTTTTGCGCGGACGAAGTCGCGGGCAAAAGCTAGTCATCGTCTATTGTACGTGCAGTCGTCTGTCAAATGTTTTATCTTAACGGAATTGGGTTTATAATGTTCTAGGAACATAAAACACGTGTATAATACTTATAGAAGCGATAAGGAAATGCCTGTCAATAAACAATATCTTTTTTTTATAGAATTCTAAAATAAATATTTAAATTCTTGCATCGCAAGGGGTTTCACAACATTGTAATCATGTTTACAAAGACACATAAAACCTTCTTGCATGCGGGGATCGAACCCTGCAGCACGTAGCGTTGTGATGTCATCAGTTGAGTTACATACTATCCTTCTACCTCTCAGCAGTCGTAAAGAATTATCAACGTTAAAAAAATAAATAAACTGTTATTGCTTACGTAAAGTAACGTTATCTTTAAAGGAGCTATTTGAGAGCCTATTGATAATATTTTTAATAGGATCGTTTGGAATCCTGATGATAGCATAGTATATTATAGTACCTATATATTTTTAACTTTCTTTTTATATCTGTTCTTCTGTCACGAAACAAATACTTGCCAAAAAAAGGTGTAGTGTACACATACATTGATATTTGCTTTTGTTTGTTAGTAACTTTTGTTAGCTGTTTTTCTTTTTGTTAAGGAAATCGCTTAGGATGGTATGGGCATATAATGAGAAGGGATGAAACGCATGAATAAAAGAGTGATGAATTTGGATGTGGTGGGCTGGAGAGGAAGAGGAAGGCCGAAGAAAAGGTGGATCGATTGCGTGAGAGATGATATGAGGGTAAATCAGTGAATGACAGTATGACCGCTAACAGAGTAGAATGGACGGACAAAACATTGTGCGCCGGATCCAAATAAATTGGGAAAAGGGCAGGGAGAAGAAGAAGAAGACCATAAAATGGTAAATTTTTAAGCACTGGAACCCACGGATCAAGCTTGCTAAATATATAGACAATAAAGAGAGATTTTCATTTTGAAAGACTGGCAAAACCCAGTGACGAAAAGCATGACGATGCAAAATAACATGACGATTTATGCGTCCTGAATTTTGTTTTACCCAAGAACGTGATCATATTTATTCATTTAACCATGCTTGCATAACGATCACATGTAAATAACTAAATACCCGAACGCAATTTCGTAAAATTTCATAACAGCAAGTAAGAGTTAATTTTTAATGAGTCAGGGTGCGTCACAAGCCCAACAAAAAACTATGAAATTTGACATTTCTGTGTGACTAGCGCCTCTTCCGGCGAAACTGATAACGGTAGCCTGCGTTTGTAATACCTCGAAGCAATATAATAAACTACACAATATTTTATCAAATAAACTTTTTTTTGTTTATTATTATCATGCGGGCAGCTAATATATTGGCGAAAGTCCCTCGTAACAGGACCATTCTACTTTGATATCTCAATGAAATATTTTATGTGATACATAAATAAAAATGTAAACTTATTATTTTTATATTTTACTGTACCTTGTATTAATATTATCTTTACGTTAAAAAGTATAAAAGGTTATAGTAAGTTCTCATTTTGATTTTGTATCATTACTCGGTTATCGTTATACGGCCTACGTAAATCATAAGTTATGGCTGATACATTAAACATAAACTCGTGAGGACCAAAGAGTATAGAAATATCGCAGAATGTAAGACACAAAATGTTTCACGCTTAGAGAAAAAAAAATCTATAAGTAAAGAGCGCATATCGAGTATTAACTGTAGGCACTAGTATGAACAACTAAAATCGTAAAATTACTGTCAAAACAGAGAGCACCGCTTTATTAAAACTTAATATTACCCTTATAATATCGGAACCATCAATATTTTCGCATAAACATCATTTAAATCAGTAAACGAGCGTAGTACATTTAGCTAAAAATCTCCTGGCGCTTGGCACAAGGGTGCAACGGGGTACAACGATGCACGCGCTCTACGCTTCTCCACGTTTACTCAAAGGACCTTATAGAAAGTTATATTCATATCTAGTAAGTATCACGCCAGCACTTCGATTCTGTAAAATTCAAACAACAACTCGCATCTCACTTCGCTGTTCACTCTCACTGCGCATAAATTTCAAAATAACCTTGATTTCGATCGAGTTCAAGTGCGAAGTGAGCGTCGAAATGACGGGGGAATTACCTTTACTGATTCCTACTTCTTATGTCATCTCATACTTTATCTGTCAAAATCTTACGTCAATTTAGTTCAACTCGCTGACACGCTCGCAAGGGTAGCGCTAGTGTAAATTCGAATTATTAACCGAGTTTTTGGAATGCCAATCAAGAAACTCACAGCGGATTCAGATTCGAAGTTTAGAATGAGGTCTTACAGAATCACACCGCAGGCAAATATACACATTAATAAATGAAGCCCTTAAAGATAATTGCTATACTTACTTTATGCGCGTTGTAAATATACAGATTGTATGACATTTGACATTTTCTACTAGTCGACAATCTTTGTAAATCAGATAATTCCTTTACTCAACTTAATCAGCATTTAAACAATTCCTCAAATCGGAAAACTGAAAATAAATAGTTTACCTAAATTTAAACGTGCTTTGGATCGTTAAGTATTGAAATAAAACATAGAAAACAAAAGAGTACCGCTGAAATTTTCTTGCAGGATACCTACATAGAACTGAAAAAAGGTAATTAAAACCTTGCCACCTGCGTCGGATATCAGAAGCCTCGTAGTTAATTAGCTCGCATATTTTTATTTAAAGGAACGGTTATACTCATTCAGGATTAAGTTCTGTATTTTAAATAACTTTTTGTTAACATTTTGTTTCGTAATTATTTAAAACAAAACGGTTTACTCACGTATATTTTCTATTTCGACTAGTTTCAGACTTAATAGGAGTCCCTAATCATGAGCTGACGCGGCGGCGGTGGTGTCGCGAGTCAAACTGTACGTGAGTAAACCGTTTTGTTTTAAATAATTATGAATACTCCGCACGAAAGTTATTATACATTTTGTTTCGTATTGTTGTTGGGGATGAAAGCCACGTTTGTGTCCTGAAAACAGGCAAGCGGGGTGCAAACACTCTCTGGGTATTCAAAAGACCAGTGCCTTTAGTCTCCAATTTAATTTTAATTCTAATACAATGTCAATGCAAAATCGTTATAATTTTGCAGGCACAAAAACCACTCATAGTACAAAAAAAAAACTCAATATTTAGATTCCAGTCAGTCCTCTCAACTTGAAAATATTAAACATACACAAGAACTGACAGGACAGCTAATTTTGTAGGCTATATGTTAGGGTTTAGGATTTACTCGTCAAAAAGTGATAAACAGGCACACATTCTTACAAAAATATTGATGCAAATAACATGTCCCGAATGTTGTCGATAACATGTACGCTATAAATACCACGCCACAAAACACCAAGTTAGAAAAAGAAAACTATTAAATTAACAGTTTAAAAACATAATCTCGAAACTACAAAGGAGTTTTAACGGGAATTTCCTCTGGCAAAACCGCGGGAAAGAGGAATTAAAACGTTACCAGTGCCACCTGTATTGGATATCAGGAACACATAAAAGCTTCATAGTTCCCTATTTTTATTCGGAGCAAGAATCGCACCTAACGGTTCAATTAAGAACTAAATTGATGGCCGGATGTTGGTTCTCTATTTTATTTAACTGTCCAAGTTTACGCGTTATTTGAGACGATTGGATTTTTATTTTGTGTACTTTTGTATTACCTTGTTTTATGAACGGGTTTAATTAAATTGTTCTTTGTTTGCTCAGGTATTATACGTTTACCGTTAGTTACTAGTAATGAGGTTGAGGGACCTAGAAATACATAGGTATAAGTATATTTACTTGAATATATGTATAACTTGTTCTCGTTTTCGAGATCCCAAGACTTTTCCGAGTCATTTTCTCGTTTTCAGAGTTGACTTTTAATATAGATTCAGTGTTGAGTTCACGTGTGCTCAGAGAGGGGACCCTGCCGCCCATCAAGTGACCTCAAAGAAGAAACAGCATTGGTCAAAGATGCTGTGCATAGCAAGGATCAGGGGAGACACTTTATGTGGATGTGCTATAACAGGTGCAGCACGGTGGGTTCTGGATTCTGTTTTTTAAGAGGCAACAGAAGCTCCTCTTCATGTACTGTTGGCGACCAACAGGGTGGTTTTAGTGAGGTCACAGTCTCACACTCCCCAGTCTTATAAAGCACCATAAGGTCAGTTGCCTTTTGAAGGTTTACATCTGCGTAATTAACCTCCAACCCGGTTCCTAAAAAATATACTAGTAAAACTGGCTGTTAAAATATAAGGAACTTTAGTACGATCAAAAATCTGGTAAATATCGTGATTTCCGAAGCACAGGGGTCTACCCCTGTGCTTCTTGATCCATGATGACTACGTTGACTTTCCACAAACCAAGGATTTCAAGCTATCATTATTATTAAATCGATCCGCACGGTCTGTACCAACTTATCCTACAAGCTCCAAAATTAACTCTTATCTTGAACTAATAAATATTCCATGCTCATATCTAACTCAAATACATTGAAAATTATCATGAAAATATCTTGAGTATATAATAACTTTATGTAAAGAGACTTTCCACTTGAAAGGCATTGCACTCTAACTTCAATGGTAGCCAGAGCTTTCTTCGCTAAAATTATGCGACGGGCTTTCCAGCGCATTTAGATTTCATGAGGACAACTTTATTTTGACTATGAATACACGGCTTTATTGCTCTTGGCCGGAGTATCAGATTTTATATTTTAAAATTGAAATAACAATATGCAAAGTCCATATTTTCGTGTATGAACATTGCTACATACAATATTTAACAGGACACTGCTACAAACATCTTTCACTTTTCAAATAGAATGTTATTTCCTTTATATGTATCTTAAGACTGCTGAAATATTAATAAAGATTATTTATTTCATACAATCTTATAGATTAACTATATTAGATTACAATTCAATTTAGCGTATAAAATGTAAATTAATATGATATATAATTACACAATATTAATTGTTCCTAATCTTTATAATTATTATTGTATAATGAAAGCTAAATAAAATGCTGTGCTTATCTTTAATTTAGATGCATGCCATGCTATTGAATTTTTAAATGATATAAATAAATAATTACGACTTAGATACTTACGATCAACATAGATTTATTTACGAATTTTAATATTCATCCAAACAGATCTGTGGAGGAGAAAATTTTATTATCAAGATTAAAACTTGTGTTTAATCCTGTTTACAAAACCTATAAAACTCTTCAAGGATCAGATAAGTTTCACAAAGCACTTAAATTTAATATAGCTTGATAAACCGCTGATTAAAATTTTAACGCCTGTAAGAAAACTTACCGCATTGAATTGCTAACCAACAGCTTGGGAAAATATCCTAATTTATAATCGGTGAATATATTTTAAAAAGTACTTATTTATATTTGGATATTTTATGATTTAACATTCAAATTAAATGGGTATTATTAAATGTTTATGTAGGTATTTAACTTTTAAACTGTATTGCCAATTAGCTTTGTGTAGTGTTGCCATACCCAAATTAATTTCCCTTCACACACATTTAGGCTATTACAAAGTAATCCTATAATATGACAACTGTATATATTACATTAATTTATGTTCGTATGTTATTAATTGTGAGACCATGGTGCAATAAAGTCCTCACTGTGGACAACAAACAATTAGGTAGGTACAAGAAAATGTTAACAAAGTAAACCAAAATATGTGCACTCAGAACGCATCTAAAAGAAATATGCCATATATCTGTTGGCTTTTGGCGCAGTGCCAACCACCCGTTTCTTAGGTTTATTTTGAGTATACCGCGTTCAGTTGACGGCGAGATAACCTAATCGATTTACGAATTGAATTTACACCAATTTGTAAATCGAATACCTGTGCTTTATTTTTATTTGTGACCGTGTTACATCCCTAGTGTGCTCTGCTTTAGTGCAGTTAGAATAGTGGTGTACCATAGTGAAACTTGTACCTGCGCGGCAGCTCTAATGAGCGCTAATGTTCCAAGTTCTGGAAGCCCGGAATTCGTTTGATCACTCAAGATGTACGTACTCGTGTGTAGCTTGGCTCTAACATGGCCCAAATTATTGATAGGATTCGATAATGAAGAAACTTCTGTTAATATAGGAAGTGAAGCCAGCTGATGTGACTAACACGTTATTAGCAGTTAATAAGACTTCATAAACAGTTTTAGTAGTGTATTGTTTAAAACTACGGTTACGTAATGGCAACAGTTTGTTATTGATAAACAAAGTTACTTTGTGGAAGCTTGCCAGTACTATTTTTGTTGATATACCAACAGAGCTTTTTAAATCCTTCGTCCTAAAAAGGGTGATCGAAAAGTATTTTTTTTTACAGTCATTTCATTATCAATAGTTTTTTAAAACAGTGATTTTCACTCTTTTTCTTTTAATTTTCATATGGTTAAGTCTAAGAGATAAAAAATGAAATCTATAGAGTTCGCATAACTACTATGAGCTGTAGGCACTAGTAAGCACGAGTTAAGTCGTAAAATTAGTGTTAACAGGGCGCGCCGTTTTATTAAAACCATCCCAAAAACAAAACCTAATATTATCCTAATAATATCGGAATCATCGATATTTGACGACCTCCGTGGTCGAGTGGCGTGCACACCGGTTTTCAAGGTGTCGCCAGCTCCGAGGTCCCGGGTTCGATCCCCGGCCGGGTCAATGTAGAAAACCACTTTTCTACATTGTCTCGGGTCTGGGTGTTTGTGGTACCTTCGTTGTCTCAGAATTCCATAACACAAGTGCTTTAGCTACTTACTTTGGATTCAGAACAATGTATGTGATGTTGTCCACATTTATAAAAAAAAAAAAAATCGCCTAAACATCTGTCGTAATACTTAGGTACAGCTAAAGATTTGCTTACGTTTGGCACAAGGGGCTACTACCGATGCGTGCACTCTACGCTTGTCTTTATTTACTCTTAGGATTAAGTACATTTATATCGAAATAAATAGACATAAATACATTAATATTCCAGGTTTATAAAATATATGATAGTGGTGCTATCTGTTACGTGGGTAGTTAATGGGCAGGCTGGAAAATGTGACCAAACTCCAGCTCAAGCCTCAGTCTTGGAGCCATCGGAAGATAAAGGAGTCTTCCGTTTAGAAATCCAGAACTCACTCATCGAAGACGACAAGACATACTATACGCCGGATCAAACATATGTTTGTAAGGTTTATTTTTATTTATTTATTTATTATCAATTTATAAATACACTAGCTGTCCCTCGCGCTTTGTTCGCGTGTTTTAGTTTCAACGGTTTTTCATTTTTGCAACATTTTTCATTTATGCTCCGCTCCTATTGGTCGTAGCGTGATGTTATATAGCCTATAGCCTTCCTCAATAAATGAGCTATCCAACACTGAAAGAATTTTTCGAATCGGACAAGTAGTTCCTGAGATTAGCGCGTTCAAACAAACAAACAAACTCTTCAGCTTTATAATATAAGTATAGATAATGGGTTGTAATGGTCAGATAGGCACTCGCTCCATATAAAATACGGTATTCAGCTGAATCCGGTAAGACTGCAAGTCAACCCCAACATAGCTTGGGAAAAGGCTATGCAGAAGAAGAAGAATTTGTAAGCACACAAGAGGACATAGCACTAGGTCAGTAGAGTACAAAGGCACTACTGCTTATTTCCTAAAGAAATTTCTTTCGACAGACTTGCGAAAGGAGAAATGCCTCCGAAATGGAGACATCAGAGTGGCCAAAAAAAATTTGCAAAAATATTTTTATTACATATGATCCAAGGTATAAGTATATACCACAAATAAACATATAAAAATGTATAAATATCAACAAGATAATAAGAAAGGTAGTTCTTATACTCTTCTCTTAAAGACTTATATCGATAGTGAGTTTTTTATGTTTATTTATGTTTTGACCAAATTTTATGATATCTTAAAGAAATAAATGAAAATTATGAATGAATAAGTATATTACAAGTCAAAAAAAATATGGAAAACTCATGTACTTATAATGTATATAACAAAAATCATTACCTAACCGTTCATTTTAAAGGAGCAACTCAACCATTCCTAAGTGCTTGCTAACTTTAATTGGGCAGGCGCGACTTTCAAACTATTGAATTTTAAACTTCAAATTATCTTTATTATACAGTAAGAATTTTTACGACGATTCCTAGCCGGCCGTTCCGCTGGTTCATGATAACTGCCGAAGACCCAGATGTGGATAAGAACATCTTTGAGTTCAGTCATAAAAACCTTGATGTTGGGACTTTAAAAACTTTGGACATCGACAAATCGCGGTACAGTGAGACTTGTTCTAGTTCTGTGGAAAATGCGGACAATTCTGACAAGACTAGCGTAGAGGTATGTTTTGTTTACTTACCTAATAAGTACTTAATAATGATTAAAGGATTATGATTAATGATTAAGCTGGATAATCCCTGCGATCGTTTACATACTTACTGACAAAGTATTTTAACAAAGGTTAACACTCATAATTACTTACATAGTGTTTATTTGTAAAAATAACAAATATTTGCAATTTTAATGCAGTTGGCTGTTAATAAATAAAAAGAAGTATATACCTTATAACCTTGTTAGTAAGTACAATTCTAATCTAATCTAATAAGCCCGTCTTGTCCCACTGCAGGGCAAAGGCCTCCCTCTCCTTCCTTCGCGCACTTCTGTCCTGAGCTAGGATGGGCCAGTCCTTTCGGTAGGAGTCAAGTTGGTCTCTCCACCTTCTTTTAAGTCCAATAAGTTCGAATTTTAATCAAAGGTTTCATTAGTCGAGTCTTATGGTTTTATACTTTACATTAAAGTATAAAACCATACAGGTAAAGTATTTTATACATTGACCCAGCCGGGGATCGAACCCGGGACCTGACCGGTCCCGGACCGGAACTGGTGTGTAAGCCACATTTGATTTGATTTGATTCGACCATGACTTGAATGTAGAAAACTACTTTTCTACATTGTCTCGGGTCTGAGTGTTTGTGGTACCTTTGTTGTCTCTGAATTCTATAACACAAGTGCTTTAGCTACTTACTTTGGGTTAAAAACAAAAAAAAAATGCATGAATCACAGTTATTAGACGGGTTCAATAAAGAATATAGGTAGTAGGTACCTGTCTGTTGACCTGAATTACTTAGTTATCTCTTAATACCACGACCAGATCCACTGGGTGTCTCCGAAGCATAGTATGATGAACCAAACAGTCCGTATTCGGGCTATGGTAGCTGAGAACGACGAGGTGTGGTATACTGGGGACAACCTGACAGTAGTACTATATAAGAACACTGCTAAATCGCCCGATAGTCCGCCATATTTGCCTGTGAAGGTCTGCAACCTTTGCAGTGAAGCGAGGTATGAGGTAAGTAATCTGCTTTTAATCTATTGATTGTAGCTATACATATATATCTAGATAGCTATACAAGGTGAGTTTTTTGTCGCTGTACAAAAGAAAGCTATGACTTCTATATCGATTACAAAAACGATTGGTATTAAAAAACTCAAAAACAGTTAAAAAAAATTGAATTTCAATACCGTACCCGTAGAGTTTTACGGTAATAGTAGGTACTGACATTCGAGAGATTTTTTTCGTTGTTTGTTTAATTTTTGATACCAATCGTTTTTATAACCAATCAGGTTATTAAATAGTTTTCGTTTGTACAGCGACAAAAAACTCACCTTGTATATATATCTAAGTAGATTCATATGTGTTGAAGCGCCTAACGAAATTAATTAGCAACGAGTTGTCACTGCGCTTCATTATGCTAACACGGCCAACAAGTTTTGTAATTTTAAGATTGGACGTTGGTTTTTAGCTATGGTCTCTGGGTCTTAGACTCGAATACACGTTTATTTTACTACATTTTGATTTTAATTTATTCTACCTGAAAGAGTCTTCTTCATGGTCCTTCGAGCCGGATTATTAATAGAATACGCATTACTTATATATGGAAATCAGCGATAATTGCAAGAATTAACGACGTAATTACGACGTAAATTAAATATAACCACGGGTTAACCTAACAAAGAAGAGGACAAGTCACTGAGGTGTTCAAGAAAGTGGCCTGGATCAAAATTATAGTGTTTATGTTAGGTATTAATAACCCAACACTCTAACAGGTAGTATTTAATGTAGTTATTTAAATAAATAAGGTGAGTACGTGCACAAGTCATCTTCGTTGTTAATTTTTCTACTGTGTCATTGAGCACGTGACGTTTAATTTTGTTAACAAAAAAGTTAATATTTAGTTAATTATCATTAATTTTGTTACTAGTGTTATTCGAGTAGCATTTATTAACTATTTTATTTAATTTCCCCGTCTCTGCTCATTTTATATTTCGACAAGTAGTCAATAAGTAGATATATTAATTGTGTCATAAAATTCAGCCTTATGTTATTAGTTTCGAGTCAATAATTAATTAATATTGATTTAATATCGATAAATATCTTAAATTGTCAAGTAGGTACGTTAGTGATTTGATTGTTATTAAATTCCAGGATTTATCAGCCGTCTCCCACGATGTCAGTGAAAGGTGATAAACCCGACATGGAAGTAGCAAAGGAAATAGCAGATCTTACTAAGAAACGTAGTAGCTACAAAGGTCGTATCACAATATTTTCCGGATATTTAAAGTCACTAGATTTAACATCTATAACAGCTAAAGATATCAGCGAGATTGAAATGCGACTAGGTAAGCTAGAATCATTGTATGCTAGTTACGACGAGACGCAAACGAGGCTAGAATGTATCACAGATTTAGATACTCAAATGGTTGAGAGAGACGAGTTTGAGTCGCGGTATTATAAGATTCTCTGTCAGGCTCAAGAGATAGTAGCAAACCACAAAAAGCCTCCAGTACCTGTAAGTGAGTGTAGTTCTCGTAATGGTAATAACAAACCCGTCAAATTGCCCACCATTCAGCTTCCTAAATTCAGTGGATCGTACGATAACTGGCTTGAGTTTCGCGATACTTTTGACAGTTTAATACACTCAAATGACGACATAGATATCATAAATAAATTTCATTACCTTAGAGCATCTTTGGAAGGTTCAGCTGCTGTGGTAATTCACTCCATTCAGTTCAGTGCGTCTAACTATAGTATTGCTTGGCAGCTATTGTGTGACCGTTTCGATAACAAACGCTTATTGACACAAAATCACGTATCAGCATTATTTAATATCGACCCAGTCACTCGAGAATCATCGGTTAATTTAAAGCGCGTCATGGATCAATTTAATAAGAATTTACGGGCATTAGAATTCTTAGGGGAGCCTACTGAACACTGGGATACACTGCTCATTCACATCATGACACACAAGTTAGATACTAAAACGTTTCGCGAATGGGAAGAATATAAAGGTCGAGTCGATAAGGAACAAAAAATTATACTAACACATTTCACTGAGTTCATGAAAATTCGCACCGACCTTCTCGAGACTATTGAACTATCACGTCACAATAATACACACCACAGTAACACGCAACAACACTCAAACACTAAATCTACAAAACACAAGACGATGGTTTCATTAGACAGCAGTAATAACAATGCAACTAGTTCAAGTAGTTTGGTATGTCCTAAGTGCAGTGGTGATCACAAGCTTAATCAGTGTCCTCAGTTTTTAGCTTTAAGCAATGAAGCTCGCCTTCAATTAATACCTAATTTTAAAGTTTGCTTTAACTGTTTTTGCAGTGGACACTATGCCAATCATTGCAAGAAGCCTGGATGCAAATTATGTAAGCGCCGGCATAATACTCTCATTCATGTGGCAGATCATACCAAACTAAAACCGGTTGTGCATAGCGGACAAGTTGATAAGAGTGGCAACAATGCACTCCCCGCCACCACTGATGTGAATACTAACTTAACACTGTCGGCGAACGTCGCGGCCTCGAGTCATCACGGACACGGTCACCACGTTGACGTTCTGTTATCGACGGTATTAATTAAGTTATATGATTCCAATAATCGCGAGTATATAGCTCGTGGCATACTTGACAGTGGTAGCACTTCTTGTCTCATGACTGAGAGATTATCTCGTCAATTAAATTTACCCTGCAGTCGTATAAATAAGTCTGTTCTAGGCATTAACAATGTAATTTCACAAATAAATAAAAAATGTTTAGTGTCTATTAAGTCATTAGATGAAACGTTTGTCGCTAATATAAGATGTTTTGTTTTGCCGTCAATAACAGACAAGGTGCCGTGTCGTTCGGTCGACTTATCTAAGTTAGATATTCCCACTAATGTTTGTTTGGCTGATCCCAACTTTCATTCGCCTGCGTCTGTCGACTTAATAATAGGTGCTGACATATTTTGGGATATACTGGGAACGCAAAGAATTAATTTAGGCACTGGCAAACCCACATTATTTGAAACTAAGTTGGGATGGATAGTTTCTGGTTCTTTGCAAACAAATTATGTACTTAGGCTACCCAATCAAATAAATTGCAATTATGTGCAGCTTAATTCAATTACCACAGATAGGTTTCATGACCAGATTCAGCACCAACTCGAACGCTTTTGGAATTTAGAGAATGTGAGTGAATGTTCTAGTTACTCGCCAGAACAGAAACTGTGTGAGGATCATTTTAAAAGAACCACCACACGATTGGGCGATGGACGGTTTTCTGTTAGAATCCCGCTAAAGGAGAATCCCAGTATTCTTGGTGATTCCTTACATCGTGCTAAACAGTGTTTTTATTCTTTGGAACGTAGGTTATTAAATCAGCCAAAATTATATGAAATGTACTCTGGCTTCATGACGGAATACCAAACGTTAGGTCACATGTCCGAATGTAAGCTTAGCTCTGAGAACAATGCACATTTTATTCCTCACCACGGCGTTATTCGTAATCAAAGTACGACTACTAAATTGAGGGCCGTTTTTAATGCAAGTAGTCCAACTAGCACCGGCGTTTCGTTTAATAATATTCAGCGGGTTGGCCCAGTTGTACAGGATGACTTGTTATCGATCTTACTGCGATTTCGACAGCACAAATACATTTTAATGGCTGACGTGGAGAAGATGTACCGTCAAATACTGGTTCATCCTGATGATAGATATTTACAGAGGATATTATGGCGTGATAATCCAAGTGTTCCACTAAAGGCATTTCAGCTGAACACGGTCACCTATGGCACTGCAAGTGCCCCATTTCTTGCGACCAGATGCCTTAAGCAAGTAGGTATTGACTGTGAGGACAAAGGGATCGCTGAAATCATTATCCACGATTTTTATGTGGATGACCTCTTAACTGGAGGAGATGACGTTGTTGAATTATCGGAAATTCGTAGGAAACTAACGTCAGCCTTAGATTCCGCTTGCTTTCCACTTAGAAAATGGAAATCTAATCATCCTCAGTTAGTCTCTGAATTCACTCATTCGCCTTTAGACATGAATATTGGTGGAAATGAGCTTAGTAAAACTTTAGGTCTGGGATGGCAAACTGAATCTGATGAATTATGCTTTCCTATAGGCACATCGATGCCTAAGACAAATTCAAAGCGTAATATGCTATCCATCATTTCACAAATATTTGACCCGTTAGGTTTAGTTTCTCCAGTAGTAGTTTGCATGAAAATACTTTTACAGAAATTATGGCTACATAAATTATCTTGGGACGAACCGTTAGTGCATGAGATTGAAGAAGTTTGGGTTGACATTGTACGAAATTTGCATTTTCTTAATAACTTACGCATTCCTCGCTGTGTCATAATAGATTCCTATGAACAGCTAGAATTTCATATATTCTCAGACGCTTCAGAAAAGGCATATGGTGCATGTGTTTACGTTCGTAGTATCAATACTCATGGCGAAACTTTAGTTAGGTTGTTAATCGCCAAAAGTCGAGTTGCTCCTATTAAAGCTACTACCATTCCCAGGCTTGAGCTCTGCGGAGCTTTGGTAGGGGTTCGGCTTTATGAAAAAGTTATTAACTCATTACGGGTCAAGACAGTAAGTACTGTATTTTGGACTGATTCTACCATTTTGTTAGGTTGGCTAAAGATGTCGCCCTGTAAGTTGCATACATTTGTTCGCAATCGCGTAGGTGAGATTTTAGATAAATCAGGCGATTGCGTTTGGCGACATGTTCCCACGGAACATAATCCAGCGGATCACATTTCACGTGGTGTTAGTGTTGAGACTATACAGTCTCTTGATATATGGTGGTCAGGACCAAGTTTTTTGAAGAAGCCTGAAATCGAATGGCCTTCCACATCAGTTAATTCTGAATTATTACCAGAAACTCGTACCGAATTGTCGTGCCTTGCGCAAACGGATGAGGTTTCTAACATTAATAGTTTTATTAATTTTAATAGATTCTCTAATTTGAATAGGCTTAAGCGTGCAGTAGCGTATATGTTGCGATTTATTGAGGCATGCAAACGACGACCGGCTAAAACTAATTATCTCTCCGAGACTGAGTTAAGTAATGCATTGAACGTTATAATTCGAGTGTCTCAAACTGAATCATTTGCCGAATATAATTATCTATTTAAAAACAAAACTTTAGCTAAAAAGAGTCCGTTACTTAAGTTCAATGTATTTTTAGATGAATTTAATATAATGCGAGTTGGTGGTCGGCTTGAAAATTCTAATTTTTCTTTTAATAAAAAACACCCTATCTTAGTACAGTCCACACATCGGTTCACAAAATTGCTTTTTGAATTTGAGCATGCTAAACTCATGCACGCTGGGCCACAATTATTATTAGCGTCAATCAGAGAAGTATACTGGCCAATAGGTGGTCGTAATCTGGCAAGAGCTTGTTATCGTCGCTGCATTAGGTGTTCAAGGATGAAAGGAAAGGTTGTAGCTCCTCTAATGGGTAATTTACCACAGCAACGTCTTTCACCTGGGGGTTTTCCCTTTCAAACCGTAGGCGTCGATTACGCGGGTCCTATTTCATCGGCTAGTCGCCAAGGACGCGGTTGTCGCATAGTTAAGGTGTACATCGCGTTGTTTATATGCTTTACGACCAAGGCGATACACTTAGAGCTGGTGGGTGATATGACGAGTAATAGTTTTTTATTAGCCTTGCGTAGATTTGTAGCTCGTCGGGGGAAACCTACAAATATCTACTCCGATAACGGAACAACATTTGTAGGAGCATACAATGATCTTGCAAAGTTTCTAAAGGAAAATGCTGACTTAATATCTGGTGACCTTTCAAATGAAGGAATAAACTTCCACTTTATTCCTGCTTACTCACCACATTTCGGTGGCATCTGGGAGGCGGGTGTGAAATCCACAAAATTTCATTTACTAAGAGTGTTGGGAAATTGTCATTTAAGTTATGAAGAACTGTATTCAACTTTAGTACAGATAGAGGCAATTTTAAATTCCCGGCCACTCACACCCTTGTCATCCAACCCCGAAGACATGACGCCGTTAACCCCTGGACATTTTTTAATTGGACGACCCCTTGCTTCATTGCCATATAAAGATCTTCAAGACTATGACACTCGTCATCTGAGCCGCTTTCAGCGCATAGAACAATTGCGGCAGCATTTTTGGACGAGGTGGAGCAAAGAATACTTGTCGGAGCTTCAAGTGCGGACCAAATGGCGAACCTCCAACAACCCTTTGAAGATCAACTCACTTGTTTTGTTGAAGGAAGATCATTTACCACCTCTTAAGTGGAAACTGGGTCGAGTTGTAAAGGTTTTTCCTGGTTCTGACCAAATTGCTCGTGTGGCAGAGATCAAGACTTCGGCTGGAATCGTCCGACGAGCTTTTAGCAAAATTTGCCCGCTTCCGATTCAAGAAGAGGTTTGATTGGTTGAAAGGCAAGCTTTCAACGTCCGGGGGTATGTTGAAGCGCCTAACGAAATTAATTAGCAACGAGTTGTCACTGCGCTTCATTATGCTAACACGGCCAACAAGTTTTGTAATTTTAAGATTGGACGTTGGTTTTTAGCTATGGTCTCTGGGTCTTAGACTCGAATACACGTTTATTTTACTACATTTTGATTTTAATTTATTCTACCTGAAAGAGTCTTCTTCAATATGTATAGCTACAATCAATAGATATATGTATATCTGTGATTGTAGCTATGAATAGTAAGTAGTACAATACGTATTTTTTTAAATTATTGTTTTGTGTAAATCATGTTTAAACAAATGATATTAGGCACGGGATTTTTAGGAATTAAAATATACACATTGCATTTAGGCGTAATTAACGAAGATTTTTTTTAAACTAATAATTTACGTTTGGTTCTTTCCATATAATTATGTTTAGTAGTAATAGCATTCTTCTAGAACTTTCATTAATATTACAGTGTTTAGCTTTATATTTTTTTTATCAATCCATGAGAAATTAAACTAAGAAATTTATCTATGATTATGTGGCAAGAGAAGTCCTTTTATAGTGTCTTACTCTTTTTGTTGCCCATCCTTTGCCTTAGCTACTAATGGCCGAATACAGAAACGTCTATCAGTTTTAAGACGCTGTTAAGTCTCGTGCTGTCTCTGTCACTTTAAGGTGTAAAGTAGCGACAGATAGACATTTAAGAACGTCTTAAAGTTAAGTTGCGTTTTTGTATTCGAGGATATGAGTCCATCATATCGAATTATTGTTAAGAAACTTCCCCCAAAACCTTACAATTCAGGTAATATTTACCGGCAAATGGTCAAGAGTGGCCCACCCGCGTCACTACCCCAGCAAGCCGGATGAGAACGGCTACAGCCACATGATTGGTGCCTCTCATGATTACAACTACACGCTGTGGCAGCAGGGGGCCAGCGCCAGTCTGGGTCTGCAGGATCTGGCTGAGAGGACTAATGGGTCCTTGTTGGAGGAGGCGATTATTTCTGAGGTACATTTCGGAACAGCAGTCAATGCATTTGTGTTGTTGAATTGGGTTATCTTTTTGTGCGTCTTGGTGCACGTAGTTCGAAACCCGTAATATTAAAAGAAAAACAATTATTTAGCCTGTAACGTTTTAGATATTAAAAGTAAAAAACTTAAAAATTCTGTGTTCCAGAAATATAAACTATCGAGTTATATTTTTCGTTTCAATTTTTAATGTGATTATGACGCTGCTCGCGAATCTATTTTGTATGTTAAAACTTTAAACATACAGTAGTCGAAGTATTTATTCGAAACATTATTACACATTTAAAAATATCTTGTTCATTGCAGATGGCTGAAAAGTCCGGCACCAGAACGTTAATCAGAGGGAAGCGTCGCCACCACCCATTTATGTCAGAACCCTCGCACTCGCTCTTCAGGGTCGACAGATACCATCACTTGTTCTCCATAGCGGTCGGCATGAGGCCGTCACCCGACTGGTTTCTGGGAACTTCAAAGTTCGAGCTCTGTACCAAAGATGGGTGGTTGGAAGAGAGCGAGATACCGCTCTATCCGTGGGATGCGGGGACTGTGGATGGGGTTTCCTATGAGGTTTGGTAACTCTTTAGATTTTTGAAATAGAATTACATAGGTATTTACGTTGTTAGTATAATTATTTTGGTGGGCAAAAGTGATTCGTAACTGCACCGACAAACTGGCCTGATGTCAAAATACGACCCTCTTAATATGCCCGTTTTACCGCCATATTCCGACGACTATCAGACAAATTTAAATAGGATTTCAACAAAAAAGAAAATGATAGAACCACAGACATACTTTTCCTCTAAATTGTGATGCAAAAATTATTTAGAGAAGTCAAGTTTTCAAAAAGATAAAAGCAGAATACGAAACCTCTTTTGGTCAACGATCTTATCGATAAAATCAGCCTAAACTGCAGTTGTCCTTACGCACTTTACGGGGATTGGTTGCTTTGCTCTGCTTTGGGGTTTATTTTCGAAGGCAATTTATATTCTCTAAAGATCTATTTTTCAAATTCCTCGGTAGTAGTCACCCCTCTTAATTTCAGGTTTATTTTTACAGTCACCAAAAACAGTATCGACGCCTAAAGACAACGTGGACCGCGTTGAAGTGGGATCATTCAACAAAGACTCTCCTTTCTACCAGATGAACCTGAACGAATTGAAGCCATTCGCCTTGCTGAAGGTCAGAAGACTAGACGTGTTCCCCTTAATAGGGGCTGAGTGTAGCGAGGATGCAAATAAAGGTGAGTATCGATCGAAATTAATGGCGTCTATTTTGAAAACAGTAGTCTGCGGTTTTACCAGCTTAAGTAGACCCCCCCCTTCCCGTAAGACACCAATTTGTTGTTTTTTTTTTGTGAATATTCCAATGTTTTGATATTTATTCGAAACGCAGACTAATCCAATTTACAAACCGTATTGATACAGAGATCCTGACAACAGGTTAAAGATTGTTACGACCTAATTAATACTTAATTTTTTAGAGGAAGAAGAAGAATCAGAGCAAGAGAGCAACAATAACCAAGAAGAAGACGCTGAAGAGTAAGTCTCAGTTTTTTAAATGATATCACTATATCTGTACTGCAGCAGCAGCATGGACTTAAGCAGGATTTCTATATTCGTAGTATTATGAAAATAATAATACCATTTAGGGTTACCATTCACACAGACTGGGTCCGAAGGGAGAGTAAATTGTGATCGCGTTTAAAAAAGAGGTCAAGTCACAATGAGCGCCTCATTTGAAATGTAAAAATCAACCTTATTTCAATGACGTAAAACTCTTTTTTTAAACAGAATGGACCCTTACTGTAATACTAGATTATGCACAGCTTGCGCGCAAGGCACCCTATTTAAATATACAACCTACCTTAAGACATCTGTCCATCAAATATTTTTTGAAATCGCATCAGTAGTTCGTAGATAAATTTTACAAACAACGAAACAAAATTACATTGTAAAAGGCGTCGCTAGCTCTGTGGTTCCGGGTTCGACCCCGGACAGGTCCATTTAGAAAACCACTTTTCAACATTGTCTCGGGTCTGGGTGTTTGTGGTACCTTCGTCCTCTCTTATTCCATAACACAAGTGCTTTAGCTACTTACTTTGTGTTCAGAGCAATGTATGTGATGTGTGTTGACCAATTTATTTTATTATGAACACTTTTCTTTTCACATCAGCATTTAAAAAATTAATATCTTTTCAGTGAGCTCGAAGATCCAGTTATAGGCGAGTCCAGGATGAAACCTATTAAACCAATGTGTCCCATCGGCAAATGGGGCCCCTGGTCTCCTTGTACCCCTAATGATGAAGACTGTGGGGCCGGCTTCAAGACCCGGGTTAGGGAAAGAGTCGATAGGAACCTATTTTATGATGTGAGTGCAAAGGCTCTAGGCACACTGTTTTTATTTAAATTTTCACAGAGTGTGTTTGTATTTCTGTTGCCGCAATAACAACAAATATTAAAAATCAATTAAAAATTAAAGGGGGCTCCATAAATTGGTACAAAAGTCTTCATGCGCAAGTCCGACCTGAACTTCTGGTTTCGTTTAGCGAATAAAGCAATACCAACTCTGCGAAGAGCAAGAAAGAAGAAAGAACGACAGTGTCTTTTTTTTTTTTTTTATCGGTTGCATACATACTTACAAACTATAGGAAAATTTCACTGTCTACCGTCTACACAGTCTCTCTCATTAGCTAGTAGAAACCGTAATTGTTCATTAGATACAGCCCGCTAACAGACAGACGGACAGTAGTAATAAGACAATAGTAATAGGGTTTTTACCGCTTTGGTAAGAAACCCTAAAAAACCAAAATGTTAAAATAAACGACTGTAGGTAGGTACCCGTTGTGCTTAAGTTAATTTAACATTTTTGTAGATACAACTATCTAAGGCTGTATCTACCGATCATAAATTTGGAGACTTCGGTCTTTGGAGATAACTAGTATGTATATACCTAGATATAGATTTAGTACCTATAACATTGCAATGAGTAGAGTTTCGAAACTCGTATCTCAACTAGTGTACAGGTACATAGGTATAGATCTAGTATACCTAAAACATTGCAAGTAATTATTAGAGCATTTATCCATTGTTCCAGTATCAAGATAATCCACAAGCGCAACCGCCGAGCACCAACTGTGAAGCTGATCAAAATGCTAAATTAATTGAATATCAAAACTGTTTTGTAGACTGTTATTAGGATGGCCGCATAATAAACTATCTAGCTACAGGAATAGACGGGTATTTTATTTCTGTACCTGGACTGACTAGATATACGCTGGAAACAGGCTTGGGCCGTGGAGAGATCCTGTCCTCTCGTTTTTGCGCGAAAATAACCAGTTTCAAGTTTCGCCGGCCGGCGGCCACGGCAGGACG
This sequence comes from Diachrysia chrysitis, assembly GCA_932294365.1. Lineage (NCBI taxonomy): Eukaryota > Metazoa > Arthropoda > Insecta > Lepidoptera > Noctuidae > Diachrysia > Diachrysia chrysitis. Next base: position 4,595,776 of record OW028662.1, on the reverse strand, counting down.
CGGGGGCGAGCGGGCGGCAGGGGGCGCCGCTGTCAACATTGTTTGTGCTTGTCGGGTATGAACATAGGCGCGGATCGCGCATGCTCCGCTCCGAGCGCAACGGCCCGCCTCGCGCGCGGTCGCAACTTGTTGATTGTTCACTCACTTCACGCCAGTTGAGTCGCGAACGATGCGCTGGGTGGTCGCGTCTCGCGTTCGCATCGTTATCGCTCCGAACTTCGAAATTGTTTTACGAAAATATGTGAAGTTTCCAAATTCAAAATTGTGCAGAATTATAGTGCCGTACGTGTTTAATTGTGACCGACACATGTAGAACGTTAGAATTAAGTAGTTTTAAGTCATTGAAACTTAATAGGCTTACTCGTTTTACCTGCATGCCTCGTCCCACGTCTGAGCGGTTACCTACCTTATCGGATAAACGAACATTTTTCAAATGGATGTGCGTTTAAGTTCTGTGATAGTGTGCGTGTTATGTGTTATAAAACTTCGTGAGAGCCTAGTAGGAGATTGTGACAAGTTTTTACTATAGTGACGTGCTGGGAGTAGTGATACGAAAAAGTTGAATTACCTCAACTCAAGAAACATGTTCGTGTGCAGAAGTGAGGGGGGCATCCTTGCCGCGTTGTTCCTCTATTCGCTAGCGGTGGCGTCGGCGCAATACACAAAAGGTAAAAACTGCTTTCTTACCTGTGCACACGCAGCCCTACGTTTGTCGTGGTGCTTTGTTCTATTGCCTTTTGTTCGCTTCTTGGAACGTCTTTTGAATTTTTAAAAGAAATGCGTAAATGACGTCAACGAGTTCTTACTCAAAACATCTAGGTAGATTTTATAGGTGTCATACAAAGTAAGTCTAGGCAGGCAAGTAGTGTCTGAAAACTGAAAACTTCTTTTATTATTGCATTTTATCTGGGTAATTTTCTCACAAGCAGTTGTTCACTTGTGCATAGTGAAGTATTTGTTTCCGGTTTCTTAGTAAAAATAGTGACTAAGTCAATGACGGTTTATAACAAGTACTTGATAGTAACGGAATTTTACGATAAGCGCGCCGCACCTATCAATAAATTCTCACCCAGACTTGATATAGGCACAGTAAATAATAATAGCGTTGGAAATTATACCCATGCTTGATAAGAAATTACCTACTTGACAACTTTTCAATCTTTTATAAAGGTAAAAAGGCTACTTGATAGGGCTTGGCTTAAACACGTGGTAAAAAGTAATAACGAGCTACTTACCAATAACAATAATAAATTTAGTTAGGTAGGTACTTATAGGTATTTTAAAGAATGATGATACTTGTGAATTATGAATTTAAATGTGGATGACGGAGAGGGAGAGAAAGGCCGAAAAGAAGTGGATGGATTGCGTGAAAGAGGATATGAATGAAAATTCTCTGAATCATAGAATGACGAGTAATAGAGTAGTTAGAATGGAAGGAAAAATCATTTTGCGCTTAAATTGAGATAAGGCCAGAAGAAATAAGAAGGTATTCTTAGGAATCCTAATTCCTGTTTTTTTTTTTATTGAAATAGTTTGTGTGGTAATTTAAAAACATAACCGGTTATGTCATTTGTACCTAGGTACATAGTGATGTAATAATTTGTATTTAATAGGTAGGTACCAACACCTAAAATAATTAATGGAAATTAATATAAAAATAATTGTGATCAGTGCCCTAATTCCCATGTCGGTACTTTTCTGTCCTATAGGTTGTACCTACCTAGTCCAAACAGAAAAAAATACGTAGGTACTCAACTGACTGCATTCAACATCAATAAATAATTTATTTCGATATGGAACAAGAATCTATCTTGCGATTGTTAAGTCAAGTGCTACTGTGTTAATCGGTTCATTCCCACGAGTCGTATTAAATTAGCGTACCTATTTAATGCGGGCCCATAGAAATAGGGCCGATGCTCTTAAAGACGCGTGCTGTGGGTATTGTTTATTCAGAGGATAGAAATTATGATGCTGTTAAATACCTAGGTAATTAAAATTATTCCTTAGTGCCAGTATATACCTACCTACCTAATAACCCTCCTTCTGGCGCATTCGGGTAGAACGGTATTAGACCTTAATGATTATTTAATTCTTTTAGTAATCAAACCTTAAACTTCTGAGAATTAAAAGACTGGGAAATCATTAATTATTAAAAAAATCATCAATAGTCACAAATTGAATACCTAATTGTTTTGATGAGAAAATGTAAACGTTTCCGTGCATATTTAATAGGTACGTAATCTTTCAAATACCTAGTGCCTTTTTTATATTCGTTCAGTCGCTTAGTTCTATATGTTGGCGAGCTACAATTGCCATTTTGTGGTTTCCTCTCAAGGACTGCATGCAATAAACATGTTAATGTTTCCGACTAATTATGAAACCCTAGTACCTACCCAGTACTTAAATTATTTAATTAAAAATAAATAACGCAATAACCTATCAACAATTTAAATTAAGTTGGGTAATAGGTACCTACCTACAATGTATTTATTTATTAAATCACAGTAGGTACTTAGTTTATTGTAGGTACCTAATTCTTTGTTTAAATAAGCCCTTTAAATACTCGTGAATAGGTATTCAAAAGTAAGGACTGCCAAGGTTTTGTTTAGTAACTTAATACCTAGGCACTTAAAAGACAGTTAGTCGTAGGTATTTAAACTTATTTGTCCTATAATTTGTGAAAAGGGTTCCGTCTGTTACTAGGTATATAATTTCTAGAGGTTAGCCATTAGTTAAGATGTTTCGATAAAGTCATTTGTCTCGGTGAAAGGTGATCGTGACCAGTCTAGTGTATTGTTAGTTTGAATTAGCTCGCCGGCCGTAGACTAAGAAAGTCTCTCATACAATGTCTAGCTTTGTTCATGTCTAAAAAGGTTATAACATTGTTATTCCGGTCACTCACATTCGCACGAATACGCAAACAGACATTCGTAAATTGTTATGCAAAGTTTTTACGGCATTCGTGCTTTGCCAAGCAGTGTCGATCGCATAGACCGATGAATCTGATAGCACGAGTACCCTTCCCATTCGCGCAGTTTCGTAAAGTGTACGAATATATGCGCGCATGTGAGCGATCGAGAGCTACGTTCAAGAAGTCGAAGTCACATTTAATTGTCACCGCATTCGAAAAATAAACTAAGCTTTGGTCTTATTACCAAAATATAACGTCATTATTCTTAAATCATTTTATCCCGACAATTATTTTAATTGCTGTTATAATACAAAAGGGTATGGATGATTTAAGTATGGAATTTAAATTAAGCGTCTTTAAAATTAACAGTCTTAAAGATAAATTGGCATTTAAAATACGGAAGCCATATTTATTTATCATACTTTAAAAGATATTAACAGGATTCTAACATCTAAGAAGCTTTAAAGTATTTATTTGGTTCGTATTGTAACTTTCATGGTAGATAATAGCTTTAAATTATTTAAGGTCTCTATCTCTATATAAAGACCTCATTTCATGATAAATAAGTCCACATCATTAAATAAACCAGTACAGAATTATGAATAAATCAAATCATGTCAGTCTATAACCAAAGCGAGGGCGCGTCTAGTCGAGCATAAATAAAACTGCACAACTATCCTCCAAGTCCCATATGAAGCGTGGTTATGACCAAGTAGGTGAATCCTAGCTACTTATTATGTAGTATGCTTAAGCACGGAGTTACTAAAGCCATACGGAGAACAATGGCCGGGTCTCCGTCGTCTCGGGTCTCAGCGGACTATGCAAAACCCACGACTCGTTCCAAGTATCAACCGAACCTTTCAGAAAACCGGTATAACAAACTCAGAACGAGAACTGCTTATTCGACGTTCCATATTTGAATTCAAATTTTGTTCCCAATAGGTACCTACTTTTATTGGCTGTATAAGGTGCCTAATAAAAAGAAATAGGTAAATAAAAAATAAATATTTAATTACAATTCTATTTCTCAAAAAAGGTTTTATTTAGCACAACAAAATATGAACAACAAAGGTATTTGTTTGTTCAACTAATTATGAATTTACCTGTGTTCGTAATTATTACGGACTTGGTAATATGTAAAAGTTCACATCATAAGCCTGGCTCAGTCATGTATGTATGACCCTCAGTGTAACACGAGCGTCCCACAAATAATAATTTCCTGTCCCTCACACAATAAGCCATTCATTAGCCTTAATTTATGCTCCTTGCTCTCACCTCAACCACTGACAATTTCTATAACATAAGGCGTGTTTTCTGCATTACGCACTACGTATAGCTGGTTTTGTTGGAGTAATTTGTAGTGGTTTTAAATATAAGTGGCAATGTAGATTGAAGTTTACGAGGCTTGAGTTTGCCGGCCGCGTGCTCTGTAGTATGGCTTCTGTGACATGGCTGCCTATGTGATGACGTCACCATGCAACCGGACCACTCAATGGCCGCGGTATGCATGCTGTTATTCACGGCTGACCTTTTTTACGAAAGGTAACAGTGAGCCTTTACAATAAGTATTTCATTTATTGAATTGTTAAGGTGTATTTTTATTTAATATTTTTTGTATTGTATTTGTACAGAGTTGAAACCCTATGAAAGTGACTGAAGGCTTTGCTTCATACTTCAAAGTCAAACAATTCAAAGATGAAAGATAGAAAGAGGTAACAACAGAAAAAACATAAAAACAGGTCACGAATGATTATTGTAAAGAATTATTATCTATTTACTATAATTATAAATATATTTTTTTTCTGAGATCGTGTCATTGAAGTATCGCACATTTTATATTTTAAAATCTCTTTTACATCGCTTAATAAGCAAATTAAAGGTAAACAAAGTTAATTAAGTAATAGGTATGCTGACTGCATTATAAACGCTTGTTACAGATTATTACAAGTATCACATTAACCTATTTCTTTCGATCCACTTTAAAACGCATAATAGCAAATTCCAATTTGGTTTACACTTATGTTAGAAATAAATCAAACTATATCTAATTACCTAATTCGTTCTATTTATATTTCTTTCAAAGTGGCGTGAAAAGAAAGGTAAAATTTTCACATGACCATATTTTTTTTTACTAATTATAATATATGACCATAACTTTATCAAATTATGATGCCGTGGCATCATAATTAGAGAAAACCTTCACATTCTCATCCAATAACTATTATTTGCACATTCAAACGAGAGAAAACAACTTTAAGCCACATTCATACATTTTCTACCTTAGAATTCCACAAGCATCCTTAAAAATGGTTCGAATAAATCGTATCACATCGCTATTTTCTCACAACCTAAAACGGACAGGCATTTTCGCATTTCCCAGATGTTCTAAATATAAAAAATAAATAAATTATACACAATACGTAAACGCATAGATCAAATATTTCAATCAGAAGCGGTCGATACCTAGTGAACAGTCGAATCCCCCGTCGATAGTTACAGTTTGCGATTAAAAAGGCCTTTATTTCGAAGCATTTAAGTTGATTTTCGTTACTCTTTGTTACGGTACATGTGTGGTTGATTGTACATTGCCTCCGTACGGCCGTTATCATTGATAAGGGAACTGTTTGACCCGATTGGAGTAACACCACTTTGTTACGCGATAATCGTCACGCAAAAATACTGCAGATTGCGAATACAGAAATAACTTACGATGACGTAATACGTTTTAGTTCGGGACACGCACTCTTCTTTAACAACAACTTACAAAAATCGAACTATAACTACAGATGGATAATACAAAGACACCACTATAGGTGTGGACCATTCGCGTCATTGCAAAAATATTATTTAAGTTTTTTTAAGTTTTCTTCTGCCTAGCCTTTTCCCAAGCTTTGTTAGGGTCGGTTTCCAGTCTTACCGGATTCAGCTGAATACCGTATTTTACATGGAGCGACTGCCTATCTGACCTTCACAACCCATTTTACTGGGTTAACAGTATCCCATCTTAAGACTGGTTGTCAGAGTTGTAATGACTTAACGACTGTCAAAGATCAACGTATAACAGTCAGGACCAACGGAATAACGTGCTTTCCGAGGCACGGATACGTCTCGGTATGTTTTCAAATGGTCACCCATCCACGGAACAACCGCAGCAAGAGCGGCTTAACCTTTATTATCGCTTAAACGTACGGCTTACACTGGAACTACGTGTCCCTCTCATTTATCCCATTATTTAAGTTTTTTAGTCATTATGCAATTAATAAGCGCTTGACCTCTTGCTTAAAAGCTTTTATCTTGCTTTCTTTTCATATTATCTTAATTTACGTGTAATAAAGTATTGCCTAAAAACATTTACCTACTATTAAATTAAGTTGTTGTTTCGCAATACATAATAATTAATTTAACAAAACATAAGACCTGCTTTCGCCACTTAAAATTGAGTCAATTAAATAATTAGGTACCTATATTGTAACGGATTTAAGTAAATAAGGATAATGTAGTCGAAGAATCATAACAACAATATTACCACGACATTTCCTCCAAACAAACCTAATAAAACTAATGAATGGCTTAATTACTGAATGAGAATTAATCATCCATTTAGTTCCCTGAATAATCTACCTAAAAGCTGTAGAATTTAAGGAAATAAGATATCAATTCATGGAAATAATATATATATTGTTTAATACATGTGGTATTTTTACAAATGGAATACCTACCACTCAGCTAAACTTTCCCCGGACTACTGAAACGAAACTTAACTTTAAGACGTTCTTAAATATCTGTCTGTCGCTAGTTTACCCCTTAAAGTGACAGAGACAGCATGAGACTTAACGGCCACTTAAAACTGACTGACGTTTTCAGTATTCGGCCATAATTCTACGATGTTGGGATTAACTTTCAGTCATATCGTATGAATCCAGCTGAATACCAGTAATTTGTATGGAATATTTTTTATGCTCTTTCCCAAACTATGGTATACTTATTGAGCTGCCAATCTCAACGTGCCCCACTGATGAAAAGTTTAAAGTCATTAATGGACTCGCCAACAAGCTATGAAAAAAAACTTCAATTTCGTGTCTCTAATTCAAAGGCTTCAATATACTCTATTTTATATACTTTACTAGCTGTCCCCCGCGACTGTTCGCGTGTTTTAGTTTCAACGGTTTTTCATTTTTGCATCATTTTTAATTTTTGTTCCGCTCCTACTGGTCGTAGCGTGATGTTATATAGCCTATAGCCTTCCTCAATAAACGGACTATCCAATACAAAAATAATTTTACAATCGTTCCTGAGAATAGCGCGTTCAATCAAACAAACAAACAAACTCTTCAGCTTTATAATATTAAGTATAGATTTGAGTAAATTGTAATAGGTAATTCATTAATTATTTCTCAAACACACTTGGCTATAGTTGTTTCATATACGGTACTATAAACATAAGGAAGGTAATTCGATCATGCTTGTCTAGAAAGTACTGTCAAGATAAGTAAGTATCTAATGGAATTCCAATGTTCTCTGCAGAGTTGATACGACGTCGGTGAGGTTGAAATCTTTCATAGTATAGTTATGTAACTTTGCGTCTATAATAATTTAGCTATATACTTTGTGTACAGTTCTCACAGTACCTTAAAAAGTAAAGTGTTAAATTATTGAAGAATATTTTAAAGAAAAAATAAAGGGGATGCTAGGACCTTACTTCTTTAATTAATTTTAATTCTATTCCACTATAGTGACAATACAAAATTGATATTAGTATAGTGGACAAGTGATTAAGGTTCCTAGAAAAAACAATTGTCAATGGAAGGAACTAACTGGAATCTTCACAGTATTTTTTTGTACTGTGTGATGTTTGTGTGCCTGCAATATGAAAACGATTTTACGTTGGCATTGTGTTAATATAGAAGTTCATTAAAGAGATACCTTTAGATCGAACTAAATATCTTCTTAGAATTTAAAATATTTATAACTTTCCTTATAATATTATAGTCAACATATTATTTCTCTTCAACTGAATTGTTATATAAGCGTAGAATCAACCAGGTCATTAAGATAAAAAGGCGTTGAGGATAAATCTACCACCAAACAGACAGACAGTTTCTGTCTCTCAATACTATACCTCCCAAGCTAACTGACAATCTAAATACTGATAACCAACTCTAATTTACTAAAACCGCATTGTATTTACCGCTTAATTACATCCTAACGTAATTGGAATTCTAGGAAGACACAAATTCTAGTAAAGAGCGCAACAAATTTAAATGTCCAAAGGCTATTTGTATTTTCTGCAACAAACACTGACTGTTAACCTTTCTGTTTCGTAGAGCTGAGATAGCGTTAAAAGTTACTGGCGACTGCAGGACAAATAACGTGTATGTTGCATTGTATGCAGAAATTTAAAGGTATTTTAATGTCTGCACTGGTCTTTTGTTCCTGTAATTTTTACTTAACTCAGGATAAGCGATTCATTGTTGTGCTATTGACAGCAACGCCACTAAATCGGTGAAAAAGTGATAAAGTATGGTTAGTGAAAATTAGAAATAATATTTAGGTAATATTTTTAACATTAATTCATAATCATATACAATACTTTGTTCCTTATTAGCAAAATAATAATACAGGCCTAAATAAGGTTTTGCAGTCTAAAATGAATTGCCTGTTCAATTTTAACATATATTCAAGCACATTCCACCCACGTCACAAACAAGAACGAACTATAACGAGATGGAATGGCCTTTCTTTGTTTCGTGTCCTGCCTGACTCACTGACTTACTCACGAAATCCTAAAGTGACTTTCTCGAAGACTTAAAATATTTGTCATCCAAAAAAGCATCAGTTTTTTTGTGAAAGTATGTTAAGACCGCTATCGACTTCATCTGTCGTGTAATCTATCTCCACTTGACTTAAAAAAGTACATGACTTATTAAGTATTCAAAAAATCTATTGTCCACAAATCTTTTTATACGGGCCCTTAGGATATTCTCACCCGTCCTTTTGATACATAAATCGCCGCGTTTATCGCCAATCCGAAAGAATATCCATTTTCTACAACGTCGTGTTGAAACTAACAAGATATAATCTTCATTATTTAGTTTCTTTGAGCAGCTGCATAAATTGCTATCGCTTTTAAAAATGTTGGAAATTATATTGTAATGAGTTTCCATTACTTGAAATTGGCTATACCGTTTTACTAGCTTGCTGAGTGGGGGAAAACAGCGTGTACAGTGTACAGTACACGTTAAGTTAGTAAGACTACCTGTAGCTTTTCTCTCATGTTCGCAGATAATCGAGAAAATGGATATGTTATGTGGCGATTATTGGATGTGAAACTTCCGTTAATATATTGATATGAAACCTGCCGTCTTGGTAAATTGTATTTCTTGTCTCTTGACGGGATTTCTCTGCTATTGTGGTTACATTTTCTCCTATACCGCAAATATTGTATTTGAAACCAATGTTTGCTTGAACTCTTGATCGTTTACAGTGAATGAAACTGCGTCACTATATTATTGTTGTAGTTAATAACACAGCTAAAACAATAGTATCGAATAATGCTTACAGCAAAGTTTGGAGCGACAAACTGCCAATCAAGACTAGTTCGAACGTCTACGTCTCGCCTGTTCCGTTATAACTTGTCTATAGAAACAACAATTAGTTATGGTTCTAAATAATTTTCTGATACCTGTTCCTAACAAGTGTCGAAAGCGATGGATTTTTTTTTTAATCACTATTACTTTTTATGTATTTAATTATTAAAACAAATACGAAAAGTAAATCGATAGCGATGGAACAAATTATTGCTCAAATAACACCAAAATCTATAACCAGTTCTGCTCATATACCTAGAAAGAACGGGATTAAAAATATCCCTTTTTTATTTAGTTAAAAAAGAATTAAATTTAATTCTTTTTTTATGTCAACTCAAAAAACCTATGTATTTAATTAATTAATAAAACAAATACAGCTCAATTTAATTCCCTTAATAGTTGTAATTATAGGAAAACATCCTATTGACCTAGAACATCCTCAATATCAGCTGAACAGTTTAATTAAGCGGCGGATACCACAATGGATACCTATTAGTACAGCACTATGTTCCTCAAGGGTGTAGTACAAGGCTATATAGGAGCAATCGTTTGGCCGAAACCTCCCCGATTATCACCGAACACCTACATAGTACACAAATTAAAGAAACTGTTCAAGAAAATGTTTTGTTGTAATGGAGAGGTCGGATTCTCTTTAAATAAAATGTAATATAAAACCACAACAATGAAAGAGTCTACGCAACTGGGAAAATATAGGCAAATATGATAGATAACATGACATCAATCATGACTTGGGTAAATCCCAACCAAAATAGACACAAATTAATTGCAATAACTAAGAAAATAAGGATATTTGTTATTTGTTTAATAGTAAGTAGGTCTTAACTAACAATAATATTGGCCACGCCCTAGATGGCATTTATCCTTACTAATATTGTGAATGCGAAAGTAACTCTGTCTGTCTATTAACCACAATCAAAACTACTGAACCGATTAAAATGAAATTTGGTACACAGTTAGTCTTAAGCCTGAGAAAGGATATAGGCTACTAGGCTTTTGGCCGCGATAACCGACATCGAGGCGGGCGGAGCCGCGGGAATCAGTTAGTAAGTATCATTTATGAATGTATGTACATTTTTGAGTTCCATGCATCCACAACAGTGATGGTACTTATGGGTATCTAGTTTAAAGATTACGTAAGCTATTTTTAAGAAGTCATTTGTTTTTCGACCTACGCCTGTCACTAAGTTCAGTGTGCTTTTTTTGCGATTCACTATCGATAATGTCAGTCTGGATTTAAATTAAGAACTAAAAGGCACTGTCGACTACTTTCTAAATAAAGAAAAATAAAGGTATAAACACCCTTCCTTTATTGACATGAACTAATTTCTAGAACAAACACTTTGTAGAAACGAGAACTACTTCTGTACCTAAAGAGTACAGTCTATCACACTTTAGTGGAACACTCATTGATATCGCCTTTATTTCAGAGTAATAAGGTTGATTTTTGTGATACGTTGTACCTTAATACTGACGTGTGGTTGACTGTACTACCTACTTTTTCTAGGGTACACGTGCACTTGAATACAGGCGTGAGACAGCTTGTGGGGATTCCAGGGTAAATAGTAGAAACGCAGAGGTGGTCCTATTTTGAATGTGTGGAAAACGCCAAGGAATTGGAATATAAAGATACTTAATTAGTTGCTCGTGAATATCCAATGTTTCTGTGGTCCATATCGTGGACAAATAAATCGTTATATTAATATACCTAACATGTTATTGTTATTGCTGTGTCGTGCTTTGAAGTTGAATAAGACCAGTTCATTTAGTCAATCGATTCTTAGATGCACGCTGCGCAGTCAAGCAATAAATGAAGTCAGCAAAATTACAATCTGCTTCCTAAGAGCTTACAATAAACAGTAATTAATCGAGGCAGATACAACAATAGATCCCTATTAAACGAACATCGGCTGTATTCGCCCCTAGGGTATAGTTCCACAAAGCCACGTCGCTCTCTTTAAAAATAAACCCCTCCGATTACAGGACTCCCTTCAGTGACAAAATTTTAATTGATTTTCGAGGTGATTCTATTGTTAGTCTAACTTTAAGGATGTTTTACCCAAATTTACGAACTTAAAAGTTTCCGTTTGTAAACTTAATTTGTTCTTATAACTTTTGTTAGAGAACGAGCTATTTATAAAATAACTTCGTAACTAAAAAAGAGTTTAAAAAGTTTTTTTATGAACAACATGGATTAAGCGCTTACTTAAAAAGAGAGAAGTCTTCCATTTTGTGTTAGCTTCCATTGAAACTAGTTTTCGATCGCTTCCGATTGCTTTTCGTTCTCACAATGGAGAGTTAATACGGAACTGTGTGGATCCCTGCAAAGAATAGGTTACATCTCGTTGTGTGAAAATTGTATCATATAGATCAGGTCAACTTTTCTGAACACTTTTAGTCATCTCTGGTATCAAAAATGTATGTGTATTGCAATCAGCATCTTCTTCCAGTGTGGATATGACGATAATATTATCGGACCGTTTCTTGTAGCTGTTTAGCAGTTCCTTGTGACGTCAGTAGATATTTATGGAGAATAACTAAAATGAGTCTTCGTAACGGTTTTGTGTAGAAATGACAAAGCTATCTAAATACAAGATTTATGTCAGTCTGCACCCACGGGCCATAAAATAGTAAAAAAAAAAAAACGTGTGGGGTAATCTAATACATAAAAATCTCGTGTAAGTGTTTGTTATCGATTTCCTCTGAAACGGCTTGACAGATTTTTATAAAAAAATGTGTATCTGAGAATAGGTCGTAGTGTATTTGTTATACCCGTAGGCGATAAGACAAAACAACGTCTGTCGGGTCAGCTAGTCCTTACTTTATAATATTATAAATGCAAAAGTAACTATGTCTGTTTGTCCCGCTTTCACGCTATAAGCTACAAACTTTTTAGCCTTCGTGTTTAACGTTGGATTATTTCGGTACATAGGTACTTAGTCGAAAGATTCCTTGGTCATTGACGGGATCATGAGTGACGAGACGCCTATTGTCATCGGTATGTAAATAGCTAAGTATTGACTAAGCTAGGCGACGAGAGAAGCGAAATTGTGTGCGATGACAACTATGTAAAATGAAGTGAGTTTCGCGCCAAGCAGCCATTAGCCCTGGACCTCCGCACCGGCGCATGATTGCTCATTGTTGTACCAATCACAATGGCCAATCAATGTTCATTCGTGTTCACGGGATATTTTTGTGGCTTACAATATAACATCACGCCATCGCCATCACACTTAAGGTGAGCGGTACCGACACTACTTGCAGTTGACTAAAACTGTTTTTAAAAAAGGTAGGCAGTTTGATTGTTATGGTTGCTCTTTTGAGTAAATGCACCGTTAGGGAAATATTTACTGGGTTTATTTAAAACAAAACGGTTTACTCACGTATATTCTCGGGATCGCCCGACTAGTTCGACTCGCGACACCACCGCTGCCGCGTAAGCTCATGATTAGGGACTCCTATTGAGTCTGAAACTAGTCGGGCGATCCCGAGAATATACGTGAGTAAACCGTTTTGTTTTAAAAAATTATGAATACTCCTCACGAAAGTTATTATACAAATTTACTGGGTTTGTCAATAAATATGGATGGCTGACTTTTTTTTTTTAATAAAGTAAAGATATTATAGTACATTTTCGTAGACCTAATTAATAGGCTGAAAAACTAATAAACATAAAGCAGGGAACCGAAAACGATACTATTTCTGAAAGTAAAACCCCCGAACAGTAAGAACATTAATTTAATTAGCCGAAAACGTTCCTAAGGTTATAAAATATAGCATATTTAACACCAACGAAATGGATATTTTGAAAGGTCCACCGTTAATTTTAATAGCGAAGACTTGGTGTATTCATGCCACGGTATCATCTGAAATTCTTGGACCGTTCCTTTAGACGGATATTTTACCCCATCCCCATAAATGGCACCATTAAAAAGCTAAGACCGGAGAGGAAACGGAGCTACTTAAATATACTTTGCACGAATGCGCAAATTGATATAAAATACTTCATCTTTTGATATCTGCCTCAATGCGGATAGTCGCCCAGCTACTGAAATGTTTTATCAGCACCGTATTTTATTACGGACGGAGAAAATAATTATGCGACTTTCTTTCTACAAGTGTTTTACTGGTGAGTTGAGTTTCATTAATAATAAGTGCATCCACAAACTGTTATTTTTATGCTCAATAAGAATAACCAGTTTTAGTTCAGATTCCATTAGTGTAATGTCGTTGTGTTTTCTACACTTATCTAGCGAATATTTTTCCGTCAGCAAAAAGATTTTAATCGCTGCTGACTTCTTCCAATGAAGTCAACCGTCGAAACAAAAATAAAGCGCAGCTTATAAAGAATAGGTACTAAATAATATCTTTAATGCAGTGTAGTAAAGTCTTCATAGATTATCTGGTACTAGTTTTACTAGCCGTGGCCATTCCGTCGACGACTGTTAGATCGTGACTGGAAGGTAAATAAGCATCAAAAGATTAAGAGATTTTTTCCTATAACGTTTCATTCGCAGTACACAATATCGACATTAGTATTATTATTGTTACTATGCAATGGCAATTTTGTCGTCTGGTGGTAGTTGACTGTGTCCTTTAAAAGATAAAGTGAACATTAGTAAAAGATAAGATAAAGATATTTATTTCGTAAAATATGTAGAAGAACATGGTGGTCTACATGTTTTGCGGTAATGGCGTACATTAAAATAATAAACGTAGGTAATTAAATTAAAAAAATATTAATATATCAATCACAATAACATTTTTATATCAAGTTTGTCGGTATAGCTAGGGCATTGCTAAAATAGATGCCGCAGGAATTTGTTTTATAATATATTTTTATTATTCCTGTATTCAAATTTATTAAATAATTTCGATAATTAATTCTGTTAAGCTTTACTTTTCTATATTCGTAACTAGACCTAAATTTTTCTTTCCCATTATTGCTAACGCACTTATGTTTTAGTCTAAATGGAAATTCTCTACCGAATTGTGCTAATATATTGTTATTCAAAGATAAAAAAAGAAAAAAACAATCAAATCAGAAACAACTCTACTCTTTACGCATATTCTAAGATTTCAGTTAAATATTCGTAACTTTTGTTTCACGCTTCGATACCTCACGACGGTGTTACGAGGTATTATGTTGATTTAATATTCATCTTATTCTTTAGAGCAAAACAGCCAAATGTAGTTTATAAGTCAAATAACTCGAAATAAAAAATATATATCTCACTTAAAACTTATTTTTATTCCTTCGCTATTTACGTAAACTCCTATGTATTATTGTTCGTGTGTGAAGTTTTATTTATTTTAACAGACAGAAATTTAATGGCATCTCAGAACAGAAATAAATGTCAACCAGTATTTAAGTAAAGTTCGCCCGCCATTTTGAAAAATATTGGATGTCTTAATTTCTGGCGCTTTCAAAGTAATTTACGGCAATTCGTCTTCGCATTTCGCTGGTCCATTAGCGATGTCATTTTTCCCAACTTGTGGTCTGTCGTTGAAATATAAATCAATAAATTTAATGTTTTCGTGAACATTTATCATAATTACCTCGAGATTTGTGTCCTTCGGGAGAATTTGAATCTGTCATTTGTTAAGACAGTTGTGTTTTTGGTCGCAAATTGACCTATTTATTTTTTTGTTGATAGGCTTCTTATTCTTAATTGCCAGGTTAGACAAAGTGCTTTCAAGATTGTTGTCTACCTATTCGAAATTCAAAATGTTACTGTTAAATAAAACTTGTTACCAAAATGACACGGGATAATTCGTTCAGCGTCGGCTTGTCACAGTGTTACAAGTATTTCTTGTGCATTAAGCAAACATGCAGGCATTCGTCCACTCGTTTGTTAAAGGTATGTTTTTCAACACGTTCCGCGCGGCTCTGACACGTGTTGCCATGAAACTGTGACATGTTATGAAAGTGGAATATCTCTCCGTCCCGCAGGGTTGGCCCCACATCGTTTCCCGCTGTGTCGCGAGCTTTCCTGCTTCTGACAACCCTGTTCATAACAGTCTCGTTTTGTTATTCCGTTCATACGGGCAGTTACGAATTTTAATACGCTTACTGTTATTGTTGTAGAAATGTTGGATTTATTATTAATTAATGTTATTATATTCTCTTTAATCCCGAAATTGCTTTGTCAAGTTCAGATACGATTAGGTTATGATAATTGTTCTGAAGTTGGGTCGGCTTTGGACTTTGCAATTTTTTTAAACAATTTTTTAATGTTTTTGGTTATAAAAAGTTACGGATGTAATTAATAATGGACCGTATTAGACACTTAGATGAATCTGTTCGGAAACGATATCATATTATATCTATATTGCTAGAGTTTTACGGTCCGTTCAAGTACCTAGTTTTAGACACATTTAGTAATAATATACTCGTAGCAGAACTAATAAAACTTCTAGTGTCGTGAATCATACTTTACTCAAGGTTTACCGCGCGACAGCCCTGTCGTTCCCATTGTATTGTTATTAAATTCTGTCAGCAAGTTTAAAGACTGTTGTTCATAGTATATTACACAGTTAGGGTTGTGAATATTGTGGTTTTATTGTAGGTAATAACTGGTATTTTATTTCCTGTGTTTTGGTAGATATCTACTTCTACAATGTCTTTATTTTTGAGAATAGGTTTTAGGTCTCAAAACATTAAAAAGTTTCATGTATGTCAAGTATAATTTATCCTTACTAATATCATAAATGCAAAAGTCAGTCTGTCTGTCTGTCGCGCTTTCACGCCAAAACTTCTGAACCGATTTAAATGGAATTTGGTACACAGATAGTTTAGAGCTTGAGAAAGAACATAGGCTTTTTGCCGCGAAAACCGACATCCACGCGGACGGAGCCGCGGGAAACAGCTAGTTAAATATAAATTTTACTATTGTAATAATAATATTTAAAACAATCATGATTACTAAACACACTGAACTTTTTTCGCAAGCAATTGTTTTTGATTAATTAAATACTCAACCAAATACTTTGATTGATGATTATAATTTATTTTTATATTCCTCGTTATTTTTAAACCCGTTTTATTCTAGAAGGTAAAGTGAATAATCATAACATCCCGAAAGCAATTAATTATCGATAGTTGTTTGTTTATCAGCCGTGAACCCGTGATACGTCAGTCTTCAAGTGTGTCGTTAAAGTGTACTTAATAAAATAAGCAAGGCAAGGCAAAAGTTCCGCAGATAACTGATAGGTAGGTACTCCAGCTTAGCGACTATGAATATTATGACTCAATTAATTTTATGAATACTATCATGTTGGTGTTACTGGAAAAAATAGCGTAAGTATTCAAGGCTTAATATTAATTTAAAAAACATTATCAGCAGTCTTCATGAAACCCACTGATGGACATAAGCCTTCTCCGCTAAATGTCACTCGATAAAGTACTTTTTTTTAATTGTCCAAAAATTTTCAATAATATCAGAAATATTGTCGAACATTATATGAACAATTTGCGCAACACTCTTCAAGATTAGAACCAAACTTCTTGGTCCGAAGACTCCGAACTGAGCAAGGAATTCTATTAAAGTCGTCTTGACAAACTTCCGAGGCATCTTAACAACTTCCACTCAAGGACTACTTAGTGAAAGACACTTTATAACCTCACTCTTTACTCGCATACTTAGCACAACTTCACCCAACATCCATATTCGGCTTAGACTCGTAATCCGGTTTGCAATTATAATTTTATACTCCGAACTCAAGAACAAAGAACAGAATAACAAAAGCAAATAAAATAATACTAAATATAAAGCATGTTCCCCTTTGAAGTTCAGTATACAAAGAGCGAATTCCGAACCGAACTAGTTCACTGGTCCTGCTAACATTTGCTGACCTGAGTTTTTACCGGCATTCAAAGCAATAGTGCGTCCAAAAAGAAGCTCTTAACTCGATCACAGGAAATAAAGCAACAATACTGCGATTCGTGGAATACGACACAAAAGTAATGGTGTTAGAGGTGGGTCCGGCCGCGAGTGGAATTCTGCAAGTTTGTAGTTTTCGCGGTGAGTCACTGGCCTGATCGAATGTAGCGACCGCCGAACAACTTTCCGCTTTTATTGCCTTCCAGCCACGCTCGAAACCTTAAAAGTAACTTACATTAACTCTAATGTACGTATAACATTCACCCTTGTTTGGACTCGCCTCAACAACTTGGTTCACTGTATTTCAATATGGTGTTTCAAAGAAATTGTAATGTGAAATTTGTACGTCTGAGTTTATCGAGCAAATCTAGGGAAGTATCGTGAGTCACGGCGCTAGTCGCTACATAATAGGTACTAGTTCCCAAAACAACGATACTTGTTGTTTATAGCGTATAATAAAACCATTACGCCATGTGGTGCAGTGTTAATATACTTTGTCGGGATGGTTGTGTCCTAAGAAAATAAAGTTAAAGTAAACATCATTAAGTCGTTAAGACCTAATCACTACACGAGACATGCTTTATTTTTACCTCTTACGGCTATAACCTCCTGTTTCAGTATGAAGAAACAAAGCTGTGCATGTCTGGGGCACCATAAAACGAACTAAAACAATCGGGCGGGTGTATCATTACTAGCAGTTCCAGTTCCTTCGATGTTGGGGGTTGTCTGGTCCTTGAAACTGTTGGCCAATAGGAATGCCCCGGTCAAACACCACCTGCCGTCGCGTCAACAAAAAGTGACGAGGCGCTTTCGTGTCGAGTTTTTTTTTTTTTAATAATTTCTTCAAAATGTACTGTAATACGTGGCAGAATTTTAGGGTAATGGACTCCTGAATCGCTTGAAATAAATTGTTTACACAGCCCTAACGTTTGTTCGTGTTCATTTTACACAACTTCTGAATTAAAAATAATGTTGATTCAAGCAAGGTGTACGCCCTTATTATGAGCACCATTTCCTCGCGTATCAAGATTAATTTAATCGCATCATTTTGAGCCAACGACAAAAACAAAGGCAAGTTAACTGGTGTCATTGGAATTGGAGACATGTCTCCACTTTACCATACAATACTTCCAGCGGATAGCGACAATTTGTACATTGGTAATAACTGGATACTCACGCAAAGGATGCATCAAAGCACGCAATGCATTACAACCATAATTTTGAACGCTAAAATAGTGATGTGACCATTTCGTGCACACAAAATTTAGTCGATTTCTAATCTATTTAGTTTAACTGACAAACATAGCATTTCGTTTGAATGCGCTTTGATACGGAAATAATAATTATAGAGCTATACAGCTGCATAGTTTTCCAATACTACGATATACTAGTTATTATTCCTTTGAAATACCACATTGTGGTAAATGAAAAAAAATATTTGAAAGAGAAATTGTGATTCATATCTCGAGTAATTTAGCTCTAGTGTATTAGAGAAAAAACCTTTTCAATCACAATTTTACTCACATAATACTCTTATTACTTTTCTTTATAAAAGTTACTTTTTTTGTTTGTTGTGTTGGTCCCGTCTCTAGTGAATGTCATTTGAAATGGAGTTTTGTAATACAGGCTGATTATCGTACTGTGAGAATATGTTCTAGCGATACGAACCCTTATCTATGCTTTTAACTTTTAATGGCGCCTGTGCTCAAGGTAAACGTAAAACGTTTAAAGCGTGTCAACATTTAAATTGTTTTTTAAATTTCGAACATTCGTATTTAAAGAATGAGTTTTCTTCTTTTTGAACCTAAATATGGCACGAAATGTATTTTCAGCCTGTGTTAGACTTCAACAGTTTATCGATTTTATATTTTATCTTTGATCATTTATTATTTAAGTAGTGGTGTGTTATCTGTGCGTGTATACTTGGCCTCGTTACAATTATGAAACATAAATTTATTAGAGGTGCACATTCAAAATACACACTCTAAAGATAATAATAACATTATACAGATAAGGCCGAAATTACATAATAATTTGTTACTAATTTCGGCCGTTGGAAACTCGTTACTTATCTAAACAATGGATAGTGATATAAAGTTGTTGAATAACTTTCCTTGGTATATAACTTTAGTTTCTTGAGAATAATTTTAGGGTATTTCTGGGTATCGTAGGTACTGTCTCTGAAAATTGGTTAATTCAAAGTAGATAGCAACAATGTTTGTCATATTGTATATTGGTAATCGTACCAAGCAAGTTTACTTAATTGTATCAATTTATTTTCAGTAAGAAAATAATTTTAGAATGGAAACATCATTATTTGTAATTTGACTCATTCGAAAAATATCCTTTACAATATCTTCTCATTGATCACTAACTCGACTACACACGGAACAGCCATTTATTGTTATATTTATGACTCATATCAAAAAATTATATCATTGCGAAACCTGTCAATCTGCATACAATATACAACTTTATGTATATACAAATAAGGTGTAGAATGGCGTTTCTTGTGTCTCGAGCACACTACATGTGAAAAAACCCACAAAGCGAAACCCACCTGTGGTATAAATTATGTTAAACAATTGTGTGATCACATAATTTCTCATAGTAATACAATAATGAAATAAACAAGAAAAAGCAAATAAGGTTCTCATCGATACAGAAAATTGTACGCTTATTACCAGCCAGTTCAAATCCTAATGAAATGCCTTTTTAATTAGAACTACGTCGTCGTACGAAGTTAATTTTCACGATCTTTATCAAAATGAAGGTCAACGAACCTTTGTCAGGTTTACCTCAATTAAAAATAACCAAAATGTAGCTGTCATAAATTAATTTGTCCAAAAATAAATCTTATTACATTCTAATTTTGAACAGAAAAGCTAGGCATTCATGAATGAATGGATCGAGAATGGTTTTAACTTTTAAGGAATGCTCGTACGACCCGTCACAAACTTATTAACTCTAATGAGTCATGTCATTCGTTCGTTGTCTGAGTAGTTCTTAATTACTGGTTGCGGTCAGTTAATGACATATTTTGATAAATAAAAACCATTGGGGCACGTAATGAATTATTAACGATGTTGGTACTCGCTGCTAATTAATTGCGGTGTTAATTATGCGAATGAAAGGCGAAGTGTGAGTATTGGGTCATGTTCACCCCTTAGCAACGGGACTAATAATAGATCCTTGCGCATTTAGACGGTTATTTTCCTTAAGAAAACATGTAACTGATTATATTCTAGAAGTGTGGAACGAAAACTAACTTTTAAATAAATATTTACTGATTAAATTGTTCGTGTAGTCATTCAAGTATAAAGTCTGGCAGAATATCATTCACCTTGGTCGACCTACTTCATTTTCTGGTATAAAGGTATCATGTTTTTGTAATATCAATATACAGCCATAAATAAAACGCGAAATTATTTGTCTGCCTCAATGTTTAAACAAAAAAATAAATTAAAACCTTTCCGGTATCGGAAAGACGATGTCATTGAGTTTCCGCCGCTTGTTCCATAATTAATTTAAAACGTCGTTTAAAATCTGGCGGTAAAAATAATTTATTTCGGCGCGAAAATAAATGGACGTAGTTTTTATTTAATGCTTCGGAATGCATGCTGTTTTCAGATTCAGATGAAAAGTATACTTTTTAGCTACATTTGAATGTTCGTGCTGTTTGCTATCCGAGCGATTTCGGAGTTTTAAATAATTCTGATTGAATTTATTGGATATTGCCAAATTATTACTCATTGCCTACCCTGGTACATTTTACGACATTTGTTGTAATACTTAATGCGTCATACGCGGAAACGAAAAAGGCTGTGATTCAAACGTTCTGGTAAAAAGTTACGGATATTTCTACGAAATCAGAATGAATAGCGAATCATTCAATGATAAAAACTGTAAATAAAATAGTTTGGGTTCAATGTCTCATTACGGCCTCTTCTTACCTTATCTGCAAAGATAACTGTTCGCAAAATAAATAGAGAAGTTTGCTTTAAATAAGTGAAAATATAACTAACATAATCTTAATTTTTAATGTAACCTCTTAAAACAATACGGAAGCGTAACGTTGCGTCATGAAAATAAAAAAGTTAATGAGAACGACGTTAGACAGTCTAGTCTTAACTCTTAATGTACCTTAATTAAAATTATGTTGGATTGTCAAGGCATCTATTAGATGACCAATCATTGAGGACACGACACATGCGTCATGCATTAGAAGTGCCGCTACACCATATTAGGGCCATGAGGTTTACATGACTGGCTATAGAACATAAACTATACATCACTAACCCATTTAAAGCAAATTAACGTTTGAATTTCAAACTGTCAAACAGTTGTCAAATCAACTGTCATTTTCGAAATATGTAGGTACCTACCTACAATCGAAAATCGAACGTTCGTGTAACGTATCGTAATATTCAAAATACTTCGTTACAAAAAACCTTAAGAGGTGTAATCGGAACGGTAAAGTAGCCGTGTTGGTCCCGACGACTGAAACCGGTTTTAGCCGGAAAGTGGAACGTTGCCCTCATTCTGTTGAAGTGTGGTTACGTTTGATTTCTTGTCGAGTTTGTTGTCTCTGCGCCCGACGCTCGCCGTGAACGGACGTGCCGCTCTGCGACTCGCCCGCTGACGTCATCCGTCTCGCTACCTGTTACGCTCGCGTAACACTCTGCGTAGCCCCGCCTACGCTAACCGATCGATCTAAAGCTGCCTTTTTCAAGGCGGCGGCAGATCAACCTCTGTTTCTTAGCTCGCGAATTAAATTCACTTGGTCCCTTCAGGATAAAACCGCAGTTTCGCGGTCCTCGGTGGAAACCATTCGGTGCCAACGAAGCCGAGGGGGTGTTGACCCAATCACACCCGCTGAGCCCCTTTAGGGCAAAGCAGTCAATTGGACGGGAACTAGATTACCGGCCTTGGGGGGTCTCCTAGTCGGCTCTAGTCTCTGGCTTCCCTTTCAGCTACACACCTAGTGTCGGTCGGGTGTGTCTACACCCTTCGCACTAGACTGGTCAGGGCCCCGTTCGCACAATAAGACTGGCGACGGGTACACCACAGCTTAAGGCACACCTTAGGTACTCACCTCCCTGCTTACACCCAGCAGGGAGGGTCACACATCCCCGGGCGTACCCACCCGGGGAGTTAGTTATTAGTTAGGGTATTTGTTGTAGGCGCGCCCTCCCTCTACCCATGTTAGGCTTTTAGCTTCTCTTTTTTAATTAAAAAGTGTCTCTCGTTTTCTCGAGAAGAATGGACGCCCTCTGGCCCCGCTTTATCGAGGAGATGAAGGACTCTCGGGTCTTCCAAGACCTCTTCAAGGCTTGGGCCCGCAAATTAGACCCTTCCGACTTAGCGGAATTCGATAGCTCGCTATCGCCGATCGGCGCCGATAGAGGCGTTATCTCGCGCCCGCGCCCCATTGTTTCGACGGCTTCGTCGAAAGTCATTGTTTCCCCGGCTATTGTTCCGGCCTCTAAGCCGAATTCCAACGCCAAATCCGCTTCGCCGAGCCTCACACCTGCGCGTGACGCATCTCCGGTCCCTTCCCCCCGCCCTCGCTCTGTCTCACCGTCCCCGGTAGACATCGAAATGGAAATTGTTTCTAACGATTCCGGTGATGCTTTAACAGCATCGGACTCGTCTTCCTCCACCGACGGCTTTACTGAAGTTGTTGGCAAGGGCAAGAAGCGCACCCGTAGGACCAAGTCACAACAGGTGCCTTCTAAAGCCGCCAAGACTGGCGCTTCGCCTCCTTCCGTCGACGCTTCGGCGTCCCAGCCCGCTGCTGAGCCCGCGGCCTCGCCCGCGCCCACTACCACCCCACAGGTGTCCAACACCATGCCCCAAGACTCGTCAGCCCCTAAGAAGGGCGGCTCGGTCCCTCCTCCAATCTTCCTTCAGGAGAAAGGAAAGTGGACCGAGGTCTCCAAGTGGTGCACGCAGCACCAAGTCAATTACTTCCATGCCCGCTCTGTCAAGGACGGCATCAAAATAGTTGTACCCACAGCGGCCGACTTTCGGTCGCTCACCCGTATGCTGCAGGAGAGAGCCCTGCCGTACCATACGTTTACCCTCCCGGAGGAGCGGGTCCTCCGGGTCGTCATTAAGTCTGTCCCTGCGGACATAGGCTCTAGGGAGATCCTAGACGACCTCCGAGCGCAGGGCATCCCTGCCCTAGAGGTACACCGTATGTACCGCGGGCGGGGTAAGTCACCCTACGAAATGGTACTCGTCGTTGCTGAGAGATCAGCGGACGGCAAGTCCATATTTAATATCAAAACCGTATGCCAACTCTCTGGCATAAAAGTCGAGGTGCCGTACAAGCGCGCCGACGTTGGCCAATGCCACCGGTGTCAATTGTACGGCCACTCGCAACGTAATTGTTTCGCGCGCCCTCGCTGCGTGAAGTGCCTCGGCGAGCACGGAACGCCCGATTGCCCACGGCCCAAGGACCGCACCCAGTGCGCTGAGCCCCCTAGCTGCGTTCTCTGCGGCGAACAGGGTCACCCAGCCAACTACCGCGGCTGTCCGAAGGCCCCCAAAACAAAAACCGTCGCGAAACGGCCCGTCGCCCGTGCGCCGGCCCCCGCGCAAAACCCCGCGTCCGCTCCGCCGCGTCTCAGCCCGCAACGCCCAACCGGGGCCTGCTGGAACATGGAAACGCACGCGCGCGCGTTCCCTGCCCTCGCTTCTCCTCCTAAAGGGGTTGCGTCTCTCCTCGCTTTACAGGGACCCGCTGTCCCTCGCATCCCACTTACCGCATTTAAACCCGCGCTTCTTCCAAGACCCGCGCTCGCGTCTCAGTCGGCCGCGGCCCCTCTGGCCCCGACGCTTCCGGCCGATATCACAGCGTCGGTCAAGAATTACATAGAGGTGTATGAGTCGTTTGACTTTAATCGCATCCGTCTTATGGCGGAGGCGATTAGAGCCAACCCCAACCCTCTGCACGCCCCTTTCATTAGGGAGCAGTTCAGCGATGTGTTCGCCGCATACAAAGCCGCCGCGTTCTAATGGCTACTAACACCGGTAAACTCAAACCCCGATCCCTTAAACTAGGATACTTTAACGCGCATAGCATTAATAAAAAACGCGACGAAATTGCTACTTTTCTCCGTGATCATCAACTCGACGTTTTTCTTGTACAGGAGACCTTTCTTAAACCGTCTCATAAAAACCCGCGAATCGCGAATTACAACTTAATCCGTAACGATCGTACCAGAGCCGTAGGCGGCGGCACGCTCATTTACTTTAAAAGGTCACTGTACTGCGTTCCGATGGATCCACCCTCGCTGTCGCACATCGAAGCCTCCATCTGTCGTCTTGGCATGACCGGGCATCGACCTTTGTATTTAGTTTCAATATATATTCCTCCGTCAACAGAGAGGGTCGACTTACGACATGACCTGCGAGCTCTTCTAGCTCTAGGCGACTCCGTCCTTATGGCGGGCGACCTAAACGCGAAACACGAGGCGTGGAATTGCCACACTCGTAACAACCGAGGTAGACATCTTGATCTTCTTAGCTCCGAATTAAACTTCGATATCATCGCTCCGATGAATCCCACTCACTTTCCCGCGAACGTCAACCACCGCCCCGACATACTAGATATAGCTTTACTCAAAAACGTCAACCTAGCGCTTCGGTCCATTGAAGTTATTCATGAATTAGATTCTGACCACCGACCAGTGATCATGTCCTTTAGTCCGCGAGTAGGTCCTCCAGACGCTGGTCAACCCATCCCCACTAAGATAGTTACGAACTGGACAAAGCTTGGGACTCGCCTTAAGTCAGTCCAATCCGCGCACCTAGACTCGATACCGGACAATGTAGAATCCGCGACAGACGCTATAGGCGCGATCGACTCCCTCACTGAGCACGTGCAGTCCCTGGTGAACGAGTGTTCGCGGTCGGTACCGGTGACAGAAGACTCTCGCTGGCTCCTACCGGACGACGCCCGTGCCCTATTGACGGAGAAGAACGCGGCTATACGCGCCTACGACACCTATCCCAACGACTCCAATCGCGCCCGTATGCGTTCTCTACAGCGCGCTGTTAAGAAACGCATAAGGGCTCTGCGTGAGGATCGGTGGGATAGGTTTCTCGACCAATTAGAACCTAACCATCACGCGTTTTGGAACCTTCAACGTAGATTACGTAGTTGCGACGAAGCGGTCATGCCCCCGTTGAATCGTCCGAATCAGAGCCTCGCCTTTGAAGACGACGAGAAAGCGGAATGCCTGGCCGACAGCCTGGAGGCTCAATGTACGCCCAGTAACCTTCCGGTCGACCCGGCCCACCTCGCCAGAGTTGACGCCGAAGTCGAACGTAAGGCCTCGATTCCTCCTTCAGAGGACCCGGAACACCCTCTCGCGCCGGTAACAGTAGACGAAGTACGTTCTCTTATCAAGGACCTACACCCTCGTAAAGCGCCCGGTTCAGACGGAGTCACCAATAAGGTGATTAAACTCTTCCCTCCAGCATTAGTTATCCTCTTGACAGGCATCTTCAATGCAGCATTAGGCAACAATCTCTTTCCACAGCAGTGGAAAGAGGCGATAGTCATCGGCATCCACAAACCCGGTAAACCGAAGTCTGAGCCAACTAGTTATCGCCCTATCAGCTTACTCAAGGTCCTTGGGAAGCTATACGAGCGAATCATCTACTCCCGTTTAATGGATTATGCCGAGTCCAGGAGTCTGATACCCGACGAGCAGTTTGGTTTTAGAACCGAACACTCGTGCGTCCAACAAGTCCACCGCATAGTCGAGCATATAAGCGCTGGTTTTCAGCGTGGACGGCTCACCGGTGTGCTCTTCTTCGATATAGCGAAGGCCTTCGACAAGGTCTGGCACAACGGCTTGATCTACAAGCTGTACCAACTCGAAGTGCCAGATCGTCTCGTGCACATCATCCGTGACTTCTTGTCGAATCGCTCCTTTCGCTATCGCGTTGAAGGCACACTCTCTTCCCCTCACCCGATCCTCGCCGGAGTCCCGCAAGGCTCCGTCCTCTCTCCACTCCTCTTCTCGCTGTATTCCAGCGACATTCCACGCGGTGGCAAGCCCCAAGTAGCTCTGTACGCCGACGACACGGCCATTTATTATTCAGGCACCAGCCCCTTAGCGATAGGTCGAACTCTCCAGACCGCGGTCACGGCCCTCGGGAAGTGGTTCAAGAAATGGAGAATCGAAGTCAACCCCACCAAAAGCGCAGCCGTACTATTTAGTAGAAAACGGCGGCTTCCCGCTCCCGCTCCACCCATAACCCTCTTCGGCAAGCCTATCCCTTGGGAGCAGCAAGCCAAATACCTGGGTGTGATCCTTGATCAGAAGCTTAGCTTCGTACCTCATATCAAAGCGGCACGCGCGCGAGCCGCCTTCGCCCTCGGCCGACTTCATTGTATGTTGAACAAGCGCAGTAAACTCTCTCTTGCTTGCAAGAAGAGAATTTACACTGCGTGCGTCAGACCTATCATGACTTACGGCAGCGTCGTATTCTCTCACGTACCCGATTATCGACTCAAACGAATGCAAACTCTCCAAAACCTTTTCATGCGTAGAGCCACGGGCGCTCCAGGTTACGTTCGTAACTTGCAGCTGCACTGTGACTTAAAGCTGCCCACAATCAAGCAGTTCATGAAACGCGCCGCGACCCGTTTCTTCGACACCGCCGAAACCCACCGTAACCCGCTAATCGTAGCGGCCGCGCGATACCGACCTTCAGTCATCTCCAAGATAAAACGTCCTAGACACACTCTCTCCTATCCCGACGATAAGACAACGCTTCTACAAGAAGCATTCGACTTAGCTAGCAGTAGCAATACAAAACACAACCGCCGTATACTACGTCCTCGCCGGCGAGGCCCGTCGCGTATTATAAATAATATAATAGTAACGTAAATGTTACCCCCCCGTCCCTAGATCAAGCTGGCCCGAGCCGGCCAAACTAGCAATAAAAATATGTCCCTAAATAATAATAACTCAGATCCAGCCATCCCTTGCTGTTTTTGCCTTATTAAGATAGTCAGCAACGCACTAAGTCGAGGTCCGAATCCCGCAGGGGGTGCCCTTAGTGAACGTTGCTGACGTAGTTAGTTTATTTTACTTGCTCTGGCTGGAGGCCTTACGGTTCTCGCCAAAAGTCCGGTGAAGCAGTCAAAGCCTGCGCTCAGGCTAACTGCAGTAGACCTCTTCCAAAAAAAAAAAAAAAAAAAAAAAAAAATCGAGTTTGTTGTGTTCATTGGTCGATTGAAATACTGTTATAATCGATCTTGATGTACGTAAACGTGTATGCTAATTAATGCAATTCATCACGATGAACGGCTATTACGCTGAGATTCTGTATACAAAGATTATTTATAACGAAACTAGTATCAGCATCTGGGAATGAGTATAAATCTCTGATCTGTTCATAAAATGTGTGCGAACTAATGCTCGATAATTCGGTATTACCAAGAAAGAAATATTCAAATTATGTTTCTGTTTGTGTTACAGTATAGACAAAGCTTGAAGGCATGATTTAGTATTAATGGTCTCGAAAACATAAATGTTCAAAAAATATTTAAACTCAGTTATTCAAATTCTATGCAAGTCAACTCAAATTTTAACAAGAGTTTCGCTTGTCCAAATAATTCAATCAAAAGATTTTTTGTCTATTTTTCAGCTATTGTTGCTAAAAGAATTTCTCGCTTTCTCTATTTCGTAAGATAATTTTTGACTGGCCATTTTATTAACAAAAGTGTTGTCAATGTCATAGGTACTTGTGCAAGTTGCATACCTACGCACAAAACTGTTTTGTTCTGTGGTATAATTAAATATATTGTTTCAGTTAAATATATTGCGTTTTACCACATCATACCTACCTATAATAATTTTCTAGCCCGGCAAGTTTCAAATTGCAAATATACTCTATTGTATTAGGTATTTCATAAAATATTGAGTGCGGTTAGTGATAAATTAATATTGTATTGTAACTAAGTAGGACAATACAAATTATATTTATGTAAACCAAACATGATTACTTGTGTATATTAATACAAGTCATTTTCAAGGTTTTTCGAAGTTATTGGTCAAAATATACCATGTGTATAGGGTATTTTAGGGGCTGTCCCGTATTTCAGGCACCAACATTGTCCCGTAATTTGGCGATACTAATACGGGACAGTAGTATCCTGTAATTTTATGATTCAATGGCATTTAATCATAAAAAACCTATTTAAATTATATATATTAATATTATATATATTTCTAAAAACTATTTAAAGGGTAATTTATTAAATAAAGAAAATCAAAGTTAGTCTGGTATAGGTTATCTAATTGATTATTTCAAAATTTCGTTTTTAGATAACAATATAAAAATAACTGTAGACTTGTATGCTTAAATGTAATTTGGTATGTGATATGCTAAAATAAATAATAATGTTTCTTAGCTTTACAAACTTGACATTTTAGACGCCATTTTTTTTTTTTTTTTTTTTTTATATTATTTTTAGTTAAGTCTGAATACCGTATTTTCTATACAGTTGTCCTGTAAACTTGTACCCTATATGTATACGGTGTAAACTTGTCTTAAACTTACTTAGTATAACATCTTTCTGCCTTCGATAATGGATCCAAACAATAAAATAATTTCAAGGTGCGTCAATGGTCACAACGAACCCTTTCCTTGTGACCATGTCCGGTTCGTTATACTAGTACCATGCTTCGCTGAACAGGGCACAGGAGAGAGGCATCGGTGCATTCCAGCGAATATCTCAAACCTAAGTGACGTAAGAAGTTTTATTTTAGTTATTAAAGTGTTAATTCTGTACTTCTAAAGTGCATTTTAGTAAGACAATTTAAGTTATGAGGTTCTTAATCTCTAATCCAGCCGCCTAAGTCTTTACCACTTAATACGTATCGACTTCTTAATCATCCTGTTTTTCTTTCACACGTTCTTTAATAAAAAAAATGATCAAAGTAATCGAATAAACTATATTATGCATTCAACATTATATCCTTACTAATATTATAAATGCGAAAGAAACTCTGTCTGTTTGTTGCACTTTCACATCAAAACTACTGCCCCCTAGACAAGTGGTATTTCGACAAGCGTTTACGATGATAGAAATCGCTTCAATGACATTAAATGTATAGAAATGACATTTTGTTTTGATAAGTCACGTGACTTGGACTTGTCATTTCCATACATTTGAGCGATTCGATCAGCGTTATCGTTTGTCGCATTGTCACTTGTCTAGAGGCCCTGAACCGATTTAAATGAAGTTTGGTACAGCCAGTCTAGAGCCTGAGACACGACATAGGCTTTTTGCCGCGATAACTGACATCATCGCGGGTGGAGCCGCGGGAAACAGCTAGTATACAATATATACCGAATCCTGAACAAAATCAATAACGTATATAATATGTAGTGCTACGTATAGATCAAACTCCCGATACAGCACCTAACTTCTCCGCAAATGTTTCTAATTAATAATTTATCTCCATAATTAATTTCCATAACATCATCCAAATTATCAGTTCAACATACATTTCGAGTTTCGGCAACATCGTATGCAACGCTTGCAAAAAAAAACAGTATAATGCAAAGAGGATTTTAAATACGATAAAAATGTTTGTTTGGCAAAAAGCGGAGATTACGAAATGCAATTGTTGAATTCGCTGACTTTTTACCATTTTTTGACCTGTTTGTTATTTCCATTTAAAAGTTGGGATTATTGAGAATTTTAATGGGCGATTACTGATTTAACTTTATTCATGTTTTCGATAATAATGCTGGAAACCGAAATAGCATTTTTGGTTTTGGTATGTAACCTTATCTAACCTAAACCTTATCCTAGGTTATAAATTATTTCTCCTGCCATACTGACCCTCATATAAGTCCAACTTTGAACATAATTTTTCTCCCTGATCGCCGACACATCACTCATCGATTAACCAAATAATACTTCATCTCAATTAAGAGATTTCCTCAGATCATTCAATAAATCCGTATGGGATGATATTATCTGCCACTATGCTTTGGTTTATTCTTATGATAATCCTACGAATCTCGGTAACAACCAATGTTCGAAGGAAGTTTGGATATTTATTATTTACTAACATAAACAGAATGGTATTTATTTCAGTTACTAACATTATCCAATTAGAATTTATTAGTTATGCCTGATAATTGTGGCTTGTTATCGAGTTGGCTCGACTAGGAAATTATTCTAGAATATTTGTTGAAGTTTATGCCGTAAAAGACTCAGTATTTCTTCCTACTGCTGTACTTAGGCTTCCATGAGACTAAATTGCCCCACATTTTCCGTCCTCCGTCTTTTGCTGTCTATTCTTGCTTGTAGTAATTATAATATCTTGGGACGGCTCACAGACGTCCATCTCATCCCAAAATAGGCAGAGTCTGTATTATGACCACCAGACAACTTATACACAAACTTTTTTTCTAAATATTTATTATAGATAAATTAACCTACATAGTTATTATAGATAAATTACACAAAGACACAGAATAAATGATTATGCTTATCACCCAAAGATTTGTCCTGGATGGGAATCGAACCCACGACCTCAGGTTTCGTAGTAAGGGTCACTAAATTAATATTTTCTGTACTCTTATCATAAACTTACGCTTGGAAATACGCATGTATACTTAGTATCATATTTATAATTTATTCGCCTGGATCGTCCTTCATTTCAGTAAAGCTAACAAGAAAGGGTTTGGGAATAAAATATTGTGCCCTTTATTGTATCCTGTAGGTATGTTTTTAATGGTTGCCTTGGTTATTGTTATCCGGATTTCATTTATTCAAAATATGTAATTCGTTGATCAAGTATAACGAAGGCGAATCAAAGGGTTTGTCGAAAACATAGTCATTTGTTTATTGTTGAATTCAAGATGGTTTTTGTTTGATGTTTTGCAGTATTTGATATAACATTTGTATTGCTTTTAATTAAGATAGTTAGAGATTCGTGATTCCATTTGTATCTAAAAAAGATGGCTGAGAACTAAGTCTTTTTTTAAATAGGACATTTATTGGGTGTAGAGATAACAGTCTCAAAAGAATTCCCTCTTAGACCTTTTTAAAAAATGAGTTGTCATACATCTAGTTTAACTATAAACTATGTAAAAACTGAAAAAGACTCAAAAGCCTCTGGACCCTGCAAAGATCGGACTTATTGCAACTTATAAAAATGTAAATATACCGTATCCTTTGTTACATGTAGGTTCAACTTAAGTTTATAGCTTCAAATAATGCGTAAACTCAGGATTTATGAACCAAACAATTAGCATATCACGTTGTAAGGTTTAACCCAAGTGACGCAGGTTCCTTACAAAGATTTAATATGTACTTGAACCGGCTGTTCCAATAAAAAGGGGATAAAATTTGAGGATTTACAAGAAGGGAGTTTTATTTAGAAGTTCCCTTATCATTCCCGGCAGGCCGACACGGGATATTTTTATACTTTTCATAATAAACCCTGGCAGGAGTTATAACCGTTATCTATTGGCTTCAGAAAGGAAAGATATGACTTTTTTAATCTCTGAGCCCGACCTGCTTTGATTAAATTATGACAGAGCTAATATTACTGCAGAAATACTTTGAAGACAGTTGCTTTTTTAACTGTTTCAGTAAAACTGTAGTTTAAAGATAACTTTATATAATTTTTCATTCATTCTATGCAAAGGAAACTAGCAATTATTCCAAGTTTAGAATTAATATAGTCGATTTATGATCGAATGTATTTATATTCTGAATATTATTTCTCCATCCAAAACCATATTTCAGTATTACCAATACGCCATAACTCTGCCCTCCAGACATTCTGTTCCGTCACAATTTATTACGGATCGAGTGCATTAAATGCTGCCTTTAAAAGTTGCCCGTTTGAAGCCATCGTTCCGTAGAATATTGCCCAATTTAAGATCTAGTTCAGATGAGGCGATACTCGCGAGCAAACTTGCTCTGCGCATATTAGACATTCAGAAGCTTTGACGTCATAACTCTGCGATTTAAAGTTCGAACAGTTTAGCGTGCATTTAAATATACTTTTATGAATTTTATTTTTGTTTGGCTTTGGCTACAACGTTGAAGACGGAAATAATAATCGCGCGTATAAATGCGTGTCTATAAGAATTGTGTGTGTTATCGCGTTACCTGAACAAGGCCTTATTGGTTATTATGAGTCGTATGAGTAAGGACTGAGGGCCGCATAAGTCGCGATTATTGATTACTTTTACTGCTAGTAAACAACTTTACTGTGGTAAGCTTATGACTGGCGACTGTATCCATTGTAAAGTCATACGTGACGAGGAATAATTATACATTAAATGTTTCTTTGTTTACTAAATACAATGTATATTGAACGGTAATGATTCACTAAATATCTGATGTTTAGTAGCTTCCTGTATTGACAGTAATTGTAAATAGTAATTTGCAACAACTCAATGGTTTTATTAAATAGTAAATGCCCGTAACGTTTGTACGAATTTACGCAACATAAATGATAATTTACTTTGAATATTCACTGCGTATGCCTATTTAAATTCATAATTGTGTTCCTCAAAATGAACATTAAGTAATTATCCTAGGTATATTTCTAATTTAAGCTTTTAAAAACACGAATTACGACCTCCGTGGTCGAATGGTGTACACAGCGGTTTTTAAGGTGTCGCTAGCTCTGAGGTCCCGGGTTCGATCCCCGGACGGGTCAATGTAGAAAACTTTTAAAAAACATTTTATAAAAGATGTGGAAATCTTTAATAAAGTGTTCTAGGAGCTTCTACTATTGTATAATTATTTCAAGACCAGTGCCCTTACTCTCCAATTTAATTAAAGTTTTCTGCCTGCTAAACTAATATCACCGTTGCATTGGTACTATATTAGAATTGAAATTAAATTGGAGAGGAAGGGCAGTGTTATTAAAAATCGTATCGTAAGACCTTGGACCCCAACGTCCTGAGGGTGATAAAACTGTACCGGCCTTATCTTTTCCTTTTATGATGCACTGCGTCGCGGACCCACGTCAGCGACGTATGTGCTGTAATCATAGTTTACTTTGTATGCTATGCTGTTGCCTTCCGATTACTGCATGACATTGATATTTATTTTCTTTGATTCACAGGTAATGTCTATTTGAAGCATGTGCCGTATTATTTTTAACATCGGCAGTATAAGACCTGACCTGCATGGTAAGAGTTTTTACTTAAGATATCTTTCCCCATATAGAGTTTTTTTTTACCATAAGGCCACCTAGGACATGCTAATATAACATCACTTGAGAAGGTTTTGTATTTGAAACTAAATATGGTGCAAAAAATTACCATGCATGCCTTTTACCCCCAAATTCGTAATCAATTAAAGCGCGAATAAAATATGCAAGAGAACTTCACAACAAAAATACGTGGATTAACGCGAATTAAAACATGAGCACGTCCCTTGAATACATATAATCTGTACCCATACATGGTCTACTAATAATGTAAACCAGTAATAGAATTCTCCAAGCGTTTGATAACTATTACTTAAGTACAAAATGGTAAGTAGCATCAAACAGTTGTATTACTGCTTAAATTTACAACGTAACACAGGATGTCGGCACAAAAAAACAACATCTTATGCATATAAATGAGTAACTGCAGACTCGACAAATTTATCTTTGCGGGTGGTCAAAATTCGAACTAACGTCAAAGAGAACATATTAACTGTCAGACTGACAGATGTCAATGCGATGACAGTTGTGCTAGCGCCGCTGTCACCGGTAAAGATAAGTTTGTAGCGGTGTATTGTCTTTACCTCTGCACATACTTTCACGTAGGTACGCCGAAACCCATTGCTTCCTGTCACATAAAAGTCGAACGCTTTTAACAAGAATTTTACTTTAAAATGTAAAAAAAATAAACTAAAAAAAGTATTTTTGTACCTATGTTTTCAACAAGACAAAAAGTAACCTAGGTTCAAATAAAGATGGTAAAGATTTATGGACAACACAAAAAACTAGTTAAAATTCCATTAGAGTTCTACCGTCTGGTTAAGAATTTATCAAATTGACGTGTTAATTTATGTTAAATAAAACTATGTCGTTACTGTTGGCTTTAGATTAACTTGTCGTGACGTGGATTGATTAAGCTTTAGCTTACTTAACAAAAAAAAAAGCAAATTAAACTCTTTGTGTATTAAACATGCGCGTTCAAATATTGTATTGCGAATTCAGTCTTCAAAGACTCTTAACGACTTAAACAGGACGTAAATTTTAGTAGAATGATATTGAGTATTTTAGGGACATTATTAACTTTTAAACTATCACGCTGCATGTTTATAATACTATTTTAATAAAACTGGAATTAGCGCGACACATGTTTCGCGCTAATTCCCGTTTTATTAAAATAGTATTTTAGGGACGTCTTTGATTTCAAGTGATATATTTTAGAGCATATAATTTTGTATATCTAAGTTAACTGTGGTTTTTAGGAGGGTCTACTTTACAGATTAATATTTCTCTTGTCTATATTGTTATAACTGATTAACTTTACACAAGCTTACCAGGAGTCCCGAAGTACGTGCTAAAAGTCTAAACATAAAGTATAGTAACCCCATTTCCTGGAACAAAAAGATACATTCATTCCATCGCTGTTGGTGTCGCATCCCCATTAATTAAAACTCCTTTCACTATAGCGGTTAGCTCCTAACCATTTGCAGCTACAGCCTCTCAAAACACTCATGTAACCTGAAAAAGGGGTAGCAACGACCCTTCATTACAACCCCACAACCTTCGTTAACAGAGCGTAACATAAATCACAATTCTTTAACATAAAAATCCCATCGCATTCATTACTTAACTATAATGGCAACACCGGGTTATGTTTCCCTTGTCAATTAGGTAAATTAAATAAACCGAACCCTTGGTTGGTAGAAATTAATATCACTTTCAGGCTGTCAATTTGGTTGGGACATGGCTGGTCGACATGGCCAACGAAAATATGAGAATTTGCCAATTTTTATAACGCACTATTACGGATTGGGAAAAACGAACGTGGTTGTTTTGAGGTAGGATTTCGTGTCGCTGTCCCATACTTACAGTCTGCATGAAAATTTGTTGCAAGTTTTAAAAACAAAACTTGATTTTTTATTGTATTATTTTTGAAAACGCAAAATCTTCTTCGATACCTAGTTTATAAAAATGGACTTAAATACATTAAATAAAATATATATAAAAATGTTCTCATATTTGTTCCAGTTTAATGTTACAATCATTTATTTTAAAACCATCATTCATGTTAGCTTCAGACTTTTTTTCATCTATTCTTTCAATACATTTCTATTCTGTTTGTCGTTCTATTTACCGTTTGTCGCTCCGATCTGATCCCTCAAACGCCTAACGAGGCCTACAAATCGATGACGTTATTTTTAGCCAAGGTCTTCGCTCTATGTCACCAACCTTACATCACTTACATGTAACCTTCCTAGTATGTGAATAAACCTCACGCTGATTCCCCAAAATAGTATGGATGTCCTGATTTACATCCGAATTTCGTCGACTGTAAGACAGATTAAAGGAATCAATTCCAATTAAGATACATATGACACAGAAGTGTTGTTTTAATTTTCAACGGCATTTTTTGTTCGTACGAATCCGGTTTATGAAACTAGGCTACACGATAAACCTTCCTAGGTATTATTTTCAGATAAAAGGTCAACGTACACTATAGCACCTTGAATTCTTTAAACAAACACGGCATGGCCAAGTGTGGGAACGAGGTCACAATTCTTTGTACACATGTTCCTGTGCAAACTATTATGGGCTGCTTTTTGTATTTGCTTTGAAATAACCTGTATTTTGTATACAATTAATGGATTTAATGAGCTCGTATCATTCAATGGCTAGTTGGGTACGAGAAAAAAGTTAGAAGTACCCTTGATCTGGATAGCTAGTTTCTTATTACTGTCCTTTTTTTTGTTTTATAGTGAAGTGAATGTTTATTGCATCGATTCGTAGTATACTTGTTAAATTACATTAATGTTTCCTTTTCACATTTTCATAGGAAGGAATAGTAGACAATTT
This sequence comes from Diachrysia chrysitis, assembly GCA_932294365.1. Taxonomy (NCBI): domain Eukaryota; kingdom Metazoa; phylum Arthropoda; class Insecta; order Lepidoptera; family Noctuidae; genus Diachrysia; species Diachrysia chrysitis. The sequence goes on along the minus strand of OW028662.1, from coordinate 4,559,304 downwards.
CCTGATAACGTTGTAATAAATGTATTGGAACCAGCAGACGTAAGTCCAGTTAATACGATATTTCCAGTATCTGTGCTCAACTGAGGACAGAACAAGCTAGCACTAGATTGCTCCCAAGATACCTACGCTAGCTAATTCGCCTCTGTATAAGACCATCACGTACGAGGTCGTATCATGATGAATCGTTCTCAGGGATATTACAATTTTCGTCCTTTTTATTAAAAACGGTGCTATTTGTTCTTGCACGGCCCTTATCAGTATTCTTTCCTTATATCTGAGGAGATTAAAAAAAAGAAACGTAAGTATCTATTTGCTACCTCTGTCATACCTTATTTGTCTCTGTCGTCCTTAAACATATTTATTCTGCACAAAGTTACTCCGCCTAATTAGCAGGCAGTGTGCAGTTATAATCACAATTTATACTTTAAATTAGAAATGTCAACGTTGATGTAGGTTACCAAGCAAATTATTAACAAACCTTAATAAAAGTCAGAACAAATTTCGCAACAAAATCTCTGAAGCGAATACATAAAAGAGTTTGTTAATGCATAAAAGTATGAATTATTCGCGAACAGAATTTTCAACTGTAGGTACATGTATATTTTAAGGGAGGACACAACAATCCCAAGTCGTAACAAAGTTTAAGAAAACTTCACAACTCCTTATGCAATATCATCTTGTTAAAGTTTGCTGCTCAGATATACTACCGTTCCTCAAGTTCACGTGGCATATTGGATCGCTTCTTGAATTATTAAAATGTACAACATTGTAATAATATCGAGGAAGACGGTCCTAAATTATCGACCACTTATTAGAGGTAACTCAATCGCCGGAGGCAACGAAATCGATATTCCTCCACTAGCTCGAACCCGCCCTCTAAACCGATATCGATACTTGCTATTATGTTCCTGCAGTGTTGTTGCAGCACCTACTCCGAGATAGGCATCGATAAACAGGTATACCTTTCTAACTTTCCGCAACAACATTGGGTATCGATAAAATTTAATCATTATTTTCTTGATGTTTCTCAATTTAAGATCTCAAATGCCTGTGCACTATTTGTAACAGCTTGGGACTACAATTAAGTAGGTACGTTACTATCGAATAAGGAATCTTTAGTTTCCAATCCAATTTGCTAGTATTCCCTTGCGTGTCTTAGGGGGAAGCGATTTATTTTGATTATAGCTGTTCCAGCGGTAGAAAACAAGCTATAAATTAACAGCGACGACTTAATTAGCCCGCTTGTTCCCAATACCATTAGCGGTCGCGATGACAGCTCCCTGATTCGAAAAAGAAATTGATGTAATATCTGGAAGGGCGTTTCCGAAATTAATGTTGCCCTTACAAATTGGCTTCGCGAAGAAATTGAGGGGATTTTAAATAATCCTACGTAGCAAGGTGATACCATCGTTGCCTACACGTAAGGGCAATTTTCCTCGTACGTTATCAGATTTTGCATAGTCCTCATCCTTTTACCATAAATTTGCTGCTATTATGTCAGTGGCAGAGCTTGTTCAAGGATAAAGTTTGAAATGGCATACGCCAGTTTTGCTTAAACTGCCGATGAGAAACTGGTGAGAGTTCGCAAGAGGCTTAAGACTACTTAATGACACTTGAAACATTTATGGAATTCTAAGCATACACCGAGCAGCTAAAAATACTTATAATATTAACAGGCTTTGCCGAGATTTAAGTTGACTGTGTGTCAAGTTTATTAACTTTTATTGAAAAGTAAGCTTATGTTGTTATTTCCTTACTTATAACTTGCCTATCTCTTGATTTTACGTTTATGTTTGTCAAGCTAAACGTCGGATTTTGTTGACTTCTGCAGGAAAAGTGCGTTTTGAATGTATAGAATGGATCTCGGATTATTTGCTTTGGTTCTATCTAGATTCTTTGACCATTTATAAACCGTTTTATACTTACCAACATTATCTGTGTACAAAATAATAGCCATAGCATCACTTGCACAAACGTAGAGACCTGAAGCAAATAATAAAATACTAGCCTCTTACGGCGTTCTACTTCGCTAATCGGGTCATCGTCGAACTGAGCAACATCATTTTAGTTTGAGCAATTGAGCCGGTGATACAAGGTTACCCTAGCATTCCTTGAGTCATCAAACAATTCTTCTAGTTTACTTGCAGCTGCAATTGTCACAAATGATTATTTTGGCTCAATTGGTAGCAAACAGATCTATTTATTTTCTTAAATACATTTTTTTTAAAGTTGCTGCCAACTAATATATTACTCTTCTCTCTTTAGAGCAATACGAGGAAACTCTTGCACCATGTAATCAGAACGGATATATGTAAACGTTCGCAGAAAATATTCTACAGGAAAAGTTGTTTACTTACAAGAATTATGATCGTCCCTTCCTGCCGCTGCAAGTAACTTATCGATTTGAATATTTTACGGTTTCTTTTTACTAAGCAGTGTATAACTTAAAAGCATAGGTTTGACTCGTATATTTATTACGATCGCTGTTAAATATTATTTTAGTATAGTTATGTTAAACACTACGAGAGTCCTAACCTGTATTGCTAAGTTTTATTCTGTCGTCAGATACAAAGAAATAACTCTGTTACAATTAAATTTCTTCTTCTTCATTAATTTTTATTTTTCGTCTCCATGAAGCTAAAACTATTATTTCAAGTCAGTATTCCGTATACTAACTTTGTGCAGAGAAATATGACCAAATAAAATAATACTGCTATGTTGAAAAGTATTTTAATTGTAGTGTCCTACATTTTAACAAGAGACATTTTTTTAATGTCCAACAGACTTGTTGCTACATCTCCAGCAGTTAGCGAGTTATGCGAACGAATGGCGTCGCGTGAAACGGTTCTTAAGCACGCGAGATTTAATTCGAGTTACCTTAATTAGACCTCTGCGCAAATGTTAAGGGCTGTGAAAAGCCCGATAATTGCTGCCATGGGACGCACTATTGGTGTTTAAATAATTTCCCTAATTTAATTTTCTCAGAATTTTGTGCGCAGAATTTTGGAAAACTCGCTTATCTCGAATTCTCATTCACGTAGCGTCTATTCGTATTAGTACAATAAACGAGCCGGAGACGCGTGTAAATAAGTTTATTTTTAAACTGAGCCAGCACGCCATTTTTAGCCAACTGACTCCCATAAATAGGAGCGTAATTGTATAGAATTTGGGAAATACTATTCCATTCTTTGGGCGGCTTTTGAATGAAATTTCGATTTGTATTGTGTAAACCTATTGTTACAAACGATTGAGTCATGCACGCAATATTTAGCATATATTGTGTCGGTAAATTGCTTTTAATGTGGTGCTTAAATACTAGCTAATTTTATGCCACCCTACGTTTATGTTGCTTTTGCGTGGAAATACGTCAAACAGCGGTTCTTTTATGGATAAGCATACCTGAAGGACTTAGTACTCGCTACTCATATATGTAAGCCACAAAAGCGGAAACCACTGCGGAATTTTTCCGTAATTAACTCCTTGCTGACTCTAAATACCTTCTAACCTACTTTGATTATCTTGCATCTAAGTTTTTGAGCTATTTAAGTGCGGAAATGTTAAATTTCGATGACTCCGATGTTTCAAAACGGCATGCTTAAAAATTACCTGAAAGAAAACTGTTAAAAATACAATGCGGTCCCAATCTTTAACCAATAAGTTCCACGTGGACCATATTTAAGCCCCAGAAGAATAAAAAGGTCATAAAACCTAAATTCGAAAGGTCAACAGTTAATGGACAAGGAACAGGGCAGATCTAAGTAGTACGAAAAAGTTTTAATGTGTTTGGATATAAATCGGGCTATTTATCTTTATAAGCATCCCTTAGTGGCGTGCGTACAGAAATGTCCTTGGTTGTGAAAACAGACGTGTAAGGCTGCTAAACTTTGAAATGTTACCAGGAGTTTGTTTCCTATAAAATATTATGTTACAAATGTACGTCTTTTGGAAAACTTTTTGAGGTTTACAATTAGAAGAGGTCTCCTGTTGTGTGAGTAAAGTTTATTGGCTGAAGGGTAAGTATATTACCAGTATTGTGTTGTTAAACAGACTTAGAAGTACATTTTTTGGGCGTTCATTTGATAATGCTTTTAAGTTAGCATGAACACTTCAGTATCCTAAATGGCAAACATAACACTGACTGTTTACAAAAATAATGGTATTTATAAATAAGTAGATGACGACATTACAAAAGAAACAGTCATCATTCGGTGTGGGAGTTTTGATGAATAAAACTCACTGACCTAAACCTACTTTATTGAATCTGTTTCAACAACAACGTGATTACTTGATTAGGTCACTCGAATTGAAACACCTGTGCTGTCTAGAAATAAATGAGACTCCAGACTTAGTTATTAGAAATTTTCACGGTACTCCCAAATGGCACAAAAATAATTCCAGTTGGTATAATAACGAATTTTTGGGTAACACGTTTCGGGTTGTTAATGTCACGTGGCGAAGTGCTCTGTGATCTTCAATCGTCTTTTCTATCCAGAAACTATTTAATGTCAGTGTAACCTTTAGCTTAACTTAACGAAGGTTGGTTTTAGAATTTAAATAACAAAGGAGACCCCCTTTGTTATTTAAATAATCTGATACAAAACCTTTCTCAATACTGGTTACTTTAACTTTTACATAAACTTATATTCAGTGATAACATTCGCGAGTATACATAGTTGATTAACTTACATCTTTTGGAACTGTGTACCTAATCGACTGTCATTTAAGTGTTTCTACAAACTCTTCAACAAAGTTTTGGGTTATTTTACTCTCTTTGGCTTAGGCGTTTTTTAGTTATTTTATTTATGAGGAGTTGAAAGCATTCATTTTTTTATTATAATTTTTATATTGTGCTGTGGCGTACTTAACCGTAGCCGAGGTCAAAACGAAGGGTCGGCACAAAACAAAGCGCCTATTTCGACGATTGTTACACTGTAAAGTTTTATTTATAAGCTTATGGTTCTTAACAATCGTGATCCGTTACAAATTGGGTTTTTTGCCGAAGGGTTGTTTGTTAGTGAAGTGTTGGAACCAATTATTTTTAATGTATGCGACGTATGGGACGCGTTAACCTTTATAAACTAGTGTTGCGATCGTCCGAGGGTAACACTATATTATTCTAATGCTGCTATCTCTTGGGGGCTGTTTCGACCTGTATTAGTTTTCAGTATATCTTGTTCTCAAACAATGATATTTAAATTTTCGTCCTTAATCCCGGGATGATTAATGGGATTATAAAATGGTATGTTCTTGAGCGTGTTGATGTTGGTGTGTATAAATGAGGTAATAAGTATAGAAGTCTTTATTTTCTGTCTCTGATGACTAATTATACAATTAATTCAACAAGGCACGTAATTTTACCTAACTGTTAGTTAGTGAAGGTTATTTTTGTAAGAAAAAAAAACAATTCGACTTGTTTTTTTTAGAATTTCTTCGACCTTTTAAAGCAGCTGTTGGTTCTTATAAATGTTACATCGTAATGTGATGTATTGAAGATGTTATCTTAAACTCGAATAATGAGATGTTTTTTTGTTTTATTTTTTTATTTCCGTATACTAAAGATGGAAATAGGCTTACTTACTTTATATTAGAAATAAATGAAACAAAACATCATGAAATATGGTCATTGAATATTTACTGCGACCCGTCCCTGCTTCGCTCTGGCAAAAAAAAAACATATATCTACATACCTCTTGAATTACTCTTATCTGTTTGTGAAAACTACTCTATAGTTCAGTAGTTTTTGAGTTTATCGCGTCCAGACAGATAGACAGACGCCGCGGAAGACTTTGGTTTATAAAATGTCGTGATAAAATGCAGTTAAGAATTAAAATGATACTTAAAAATTATTTACAACTCGGAGTTTATTTAAGAAACATCTATTTTGCTTACATTTGCGAAATTATTAGAACAATAATAGGATTGTGTATCGAGTGTCTGAAACCACAATGGTACGCGGTCTGCGCGCGCGCAACCGCTCACGTCATGCTAGCAAACCGGTTGTTTAACCGACTGTACACTGGTTTTACTTAAATGAACTTGACAATTTTGTTACAGGATATGTAAATTTTGTTTAAATACGTTAAGAATTATGATTAGTTCAATTTTAGAGAAATAGACCTACTTACATTATTATATGTATAGGCAGACTAGCTAGTGTACACGTTTCCGCCCGCTAGTGTGTCGGTTGTCGCTGAAAAAGTAATCCTTTCTTAAGATCCAAACTTACCCCATACCAAGTTTAATTGAAACCAGTTCATCTGTTTAGACGTGAAAGTGAAACAGACATACAGACACATTAATTTTCTCATTTATAACATAGTAAAGATTAGTATGTTCTATATTTATAAAAACTTACAGTTTTATTGTAAAAAATTGAATGTACGCCAATTGTGTAATTTTATTAAAATTGCAAATAATATTTAGTAATTCACAAACTAAGAACCATTTAATCAAAGATATTCTGCAAAATATCGCCATATACCTGTTTATGGTGACTGGATCCCGCGACACCGAGTGTCGTAAACTACAAAATAAAACTATACAAAAGCAGCTGGCGGTAAAATTGTTTAAAATGACGCTGTTAAACATGCCACAGTTTATAACAGGTATTATTAACTGGACGAGTGGACATCTCACAAGTATACAAATTTATTTTATTTTATTTTTATTTTACAATTTTGGAAAACTTACAGCTACTTATAGATAATGCATAAACAAAATAACATGGATATGGCCAATTAAAAGTTCTCACTGATAACAAACAGAGAATAATATAAAAAAGAGAGGTGAGACTAAAATTTATAATTTGATAGCGAATACCTAACACTTAAATACAGAGTCTGTTTAAAGTTCGAAGAAATTATAGTAATCAAAACTCATGGTTAGAATATTTTATGCCAGAACTATCTAAAGAAAATGAAAATGAAAGGGTTAGTTATCGAAAAATATATCGTTTAACAACTTTTTTAATCCACGAACACTGGTATTAAACAAATCAAATTCAACTTCAAGACACTCTGAGTTAAACGATTTACACGCCCTCACAAGGTAACTATTCTGTCTGTAGTTACTCCTAACCGTCGGTATATGAAGTAGGTGCGATCTTCTTAGGTAGGCAGATGGTACACGGAGGCCAATTTTGTCTACCAGCTCAGTGACGTCAATCGACCCATTTAGGATTTTAAAGAGGAAAGATAGGTCCGCTATCTTTCTTCGTTCATGTAGCGGCAACATATGAAATTTTTTACAACGACTGGTGTAATCTGGAAGATAGGTTTTTGAACGAAACTGAATGTACCTCATAAATCTCTTCTGTATAGCCTCTAGGCGATTAATATAAATATTATAATTAGGGTTCCATACTTGCGAGGCATACTCTAGGTGGCTACGGACAAATGCACAATATAAAATTTTAAAAGTTTTAATGTTTCTGAAAATGAAAACATTCGTTTCGTGACTATGTTACGCCGTTTTAGTATCGCTGTCTCCCTCTTACATAACACATTCCGTTCCATGCAGCGGCATGCATAATTGCATTTAATCTACAACGCCAAGGTCAAAACTATCGTTCAATGCATTACATAGATACTTTTTAAAAGAATTTGAACTAGTTTTACGTTGATAGTAAAGTTTAAACCAGAAAAATAATGACATATGAAATAGAGAAAATATTGGTTCGTTCGAATAAATTCAAAACGATCATGGTTCCAAAATTCAAATAGGTAGTCGCTGCATTCGTTTTTCAAATAGTAGAAAAATATACTCTTAAATTTTTAACGAATTCTGTTATCGGCTTTACATTTTTAAATCCTGTTAGCTTTTTCTCTCCTCTCACTACCATCCTTTTTACTCAGTAATTAATAGATCTTCTTCGATCTATTTTCAGTATCTAAGATCTAAATTCATCTTGTCTTAGGAATTTAGGATATCGGTGTCCAGTAATTGGGTTGTGAGGTCAGCTATAGCCGCTCCTTGTGTCCAGCTGTATCTGGTTAGACACAAAGTAGGTCGACCATCCGTAAACGAACTTAGGTACAAAGATCTATAGCCTAGCATGATGGTATTAACGGGGCAAAAACAATACCCGAATCAATTAAGAAGTAATGGTTCTTAATGCCACATTACTTCTCAATTCATCACGTATTATTGTATTATAACAGAATTTTTAAACTTGGTAACGAAATCATAATTGTAAGTAATTTAACTTTATGAGAAACAGATTGATATATTAGGGATAGTTTCTAAGAAATCAAGACGTACAAGTAGAATGAAATACATGAATAGGTCATAATAATATCAAGAACAAAAAGTGTGGGCAAAACGAGTTATAACGAGAATAATTGTTTTTGTAAAAATAAACAATACATAAGTGGTAATATACCTACGTACGTAAGTATATTACCACTTATGTATAATATCATAACTTAAGCATAACAATGTTTATTTTAAGCTCTGTATTTTATTTTCAGCTCATATATTCACAATTCCCTCGACATAGCCGAAACATATTGTTAGCAAATTGTACATAATTTTCAACCTACGGACAAATAAAAAATTCAAACAATTTTATTATAGCAGTTTCTATGAAATTAAGAATAAATATTTGTTGTTTAAAATCTGGTTTAAATCTCAAGTATCGGTGCTAAATTGTTTTTCTATTTTAGGATAAGACCCTGGTCACTGAGTGACAAAAACAATTACTTTTTGTGGTGCATTCTCTTTACTATTTCGCAAAAAGCATTGCTACTGTAAACCATATGCCTGGGGTAACAATAAATAAAGAAAATGCAACTTTAATGCTTTGAAATAAAGATGCTGTCAATCTTAAAGTGTTACCATATGTGGTGGACTCTTATAATGCGTATTTTTTTTTAATATTGAAGTATTTTCAAGTGGCATATTTTTTTTAGTGGAACTTTTGATTTGATTGTCGTCAGCAGAATAAATGCTAGCATTTTTTATTTTTATCTAACATATGCCTGAGATCTGCTAATTTGTCGGTAGATATACATTAAATATGTAAGTTATACGAAAAATCGTAGAATTACTTGACATTTAGGAAGTACTTAATCTTAAATTGGAAATGGACAAATGGTCTTTAGAGCGACTGAACAATGCCGGTTCAAAACTCGTAATGCCATCTTTCATTAACAGTCTTTTATTAATATTCCCGATTGCAACAAAGTAAATTCGTGCTTCTACTTTATTTGCTGTAAATTTACTGTGTAACATTGTATTAATTCATAATTATAATTCGCAAGGCTGTCATAGAGAAATGTACGCTTGAAACTCTATACCACCTTTCTCTTTACTGCCTAAGGTAATATTAGAGAAGTCTACTATAAATTATTTTGTTTTATAGCTACGTAGGATATTACATAGAAATATGTACCTACCCAACATTGTTTTAAATGAGCAGCAAAAAAATACATTTTTGGGGAATTTCTTTTCTTTTTTTATGTATATAATGCATCGAAAAAAATTACTGAGCTAGATTGTATTGTACCTCCAAATATGAAACAGTACCTTCACAAAAATATCTTAATTTTGAGATGACACACTTTTTGCAAGAAACATTTTTCTTGTTTCCGACAATCGTATAAGCCTTTTGATACAGGCTCTGTTGTCAGCTAAAGAACAACGTAAATACTTCACAGAGGCTTACCCTGACATAACTAAGCAGAATTTTATCATCCAGAAAATCTATAAAGTGTCCACTTACCGTTATTACTAGTAAAACCCAAATGATGGTATACAAGGAACATTGGCCCTCCCTTCGGTCATCCACAGTCCAGTAATCTGGTTAGGGCCCTTCGTAATACCCTAATAATGCCATTGTGGCGTTTACGACAATTTTCGCTGGCCGGCTGACATATTGCCACGATGTTTATCGCGCTCACTCGCTTCCATATGCTATATTTTTTCCTTTATGATATGTTATACCCGACCGCGGTGGGTAATATTTTCATCAGAATCATCTACAACATGTTTTTACGGTTGTTGCTTGAAAATGAGGCACATTTTCTTGGAACGGGCGGGCCTGGCTTTTGATTGATGCATACACGGTATAAGTTACCAGAAGTGGGCGGTTTTACAAGTTCAAATAATCCGGTTTTGTTTCTTATGTAATACAAACGTAATGAAATGTTTAACATTACTGATTTTCATATCCTCAAAACGGTTACAACAATAACTTGTAACGGTACTATCGGGAATCTAAATTAGAAATTCGTCTTCAGTATTCCGTTGTACCTGTACCGTTTACAGCCAAGTAAAGTCCATTGTTACACCGAAATGGCAAATAGAACAAAACAAATTGTTCTCAACCCGCTGGCTACCGACTTGCCCGATTGCCCAAGTTCAACGATTTTTGGTTCAAATACGTTTCGGTTCATGATTCACAAGAACAAACAATCCGTATTTCCGATACTCGGTAGCAATCGTTTCTGAGTATCGCCCATTAAGTGTTGACTACAAGTTAAAATTACATTCGCAGCAATTTCATCTAGCGACCTAGTAAATGAGGCAGACATACTTTCAATGTACTTATTGGCCTAAGATATTATTACGTAACATTGTCTCTCGTCACTGTCTAGTTTTAGCATTGACATTCGCTTTTGATTAGAAAGGGACAGAGACGTTTTGTTGAGTCACAAGTCTCATTGTCCGGTGGGGACTGAGTCACGAACTTCTGTGGTCACTGAGTCACATGAAAGATTGCGTTTGGCTCCGCTCTGAGTTATTCATCGGCGCCTGCGCTGATCAAACGATTACCTACCTATATTTACTGTTAGGTTTGCTCAGAATACTATTCTGTACTCGAGTGTGCTAACCTTGATCTTTAGTATTATTTACATTTTGTTCTTTGTCTTTGTTATTATAACCGACTTTATTTATCGCAAATAAGTATTAAAATAAATTTTATATGCAATAAACATAATTTATTAAGTAATTATTTCTCGCAGTAACTCACAGATTAATCAAGTCTCAGTTCAGACGTATCGATACGTTCAAAAGATAGTACCACCATTGCCCCAAGTAATGCTTTATATATAATAATGTTATAATATATAATACCAATATAATACCATCCTATAAACGTCCCACTGCTGGGCACCATAAATTCGAAGTTCTTTAAATGCTATCAAAGGATATTTACACAAGTAACACCACACGCCGTATCTGCTGCATTATAAAAAGATTAAATTAGCTACCTTAGTCTTTGATCTCACCAAAATATACACGGACTATTATAATTTGGTTATACAAAGCTAACTTAATGAAAACACCCAGAGATTTGTGTTCCGGGAACTCCTATTATTACTGTCTAAAACAGTAATGAAAATTACGTTTGATCAAAGAAAATACTACAATTTACACATTCCTAAATATCATAGCACGATAGAAACAAGTTTAAAATGAATGAATAATATATAATGTAAGGCTACAGGGATAAAGTTCAAGTATTTTACCACATTAAGTGATGACCAAATTGTCGAATCCTATAATGACCTAAAAACATGAATATACTTTACGTTAAATAATTATGTTGTTTCAATAACCCTCTAAACGCACGCAACTTAAAATGTAAGACGTTAAATATATATCTATCGCAGCTTAACACCTTACAATTACAGAGACAGAATGATACTTAACAGCCATTTAAAATTGAGTAAGGTTTTCAGTGTTCGGCCTTAAGAAATTTTATTTTGTAATGTGTGTTATAATATTCTAGCTGTCCCCCGCGACTTTGTTCGCGTGTTTTAGTTTCAACGGATTTTCATTTTTGCAACATTTTTCATTTATGCTCCGCTCCTATTGGTCGTAGCGTGATTTTATATAGCCTATAGCCTTCCTCAATAAACGGACTATCCAATACAAAAATAATTTTTCATTTCGAACCAGTAGTTCCTGAGATTAGCGCGTTCAAACAAACAAACAAACAAACTCTTCAGCTTTATAATATTAGTATAAATAATATAAGGAAATGTTACTATTATACATTACACCCCTAATGAAATCCCGTTAGCGCGTTATTGGGGGCAGCTCCGAGTTCTAATTCAATTATCGCATACACATATAAAAACACGTTTTCTGTTTGTTTGTTAATCTTTGTAAAGCTAAGGATTATACATGGTTTATTTGTTACACCTATTGATTGGCGGTTTTACGTTTCTAAGGAATTGTCTTTTTTTTTTTTTTTTTCTTCTTTTGAGAAACTTTGATTAATAATACTGTTATGTCGAGTTTGTTTACTGTTCTTTAGGATTACAATATACGTTGGGTACAATATATATGTGATAAATTGGAAATAAATTAGAAAAATAAGCTCATTTACCTGCTTGTAACTACCATATATTACACTAGCTGTCCCCCGCGACTTTGTTCGCGTGCTTTAGTTTCAACGGTTTTTCATTTTTGCAACATTTTTCATTTATGCTCCGCTCCTATTGGTCGTAGCGTGATGTTATATCTAGACTACAGCCTTCCTCAATAAACAGACTATCCAATACAAAAATAATTTTTCAATTCGAACCAGTAGTTCCTGAGATTAGCGCGTTCAAACAAACTCTTCAGCTTTATAATATTAAGTATAGATTATACATATAGTTAAAAATAGTTTCCTTTTATTGCAATTATAAATAACAATATTTAGTATACGAATTTTTTATATCTACCAGACTACAACTAGCAATAAGCTCCAATGACATTATGATATTTTAATAAAATTCTGTATTCTTTAACGTCCATTATACTAATCAATTAATCTATTTTGACGAGTGTATCTAACAATACAATTTTTCCTTTGGTTCCAGGTACAAAAACAAAAGATAATCACCACTTATATCGGACACGGTCCATCGACAACTCACGTAGCTCCATATTAATGAACTGTTCTCACAGTATTCTACGTCAAGGTTTGTTTATTTAATACGTTGTTATATACCCTGTTCCCATGCTTAGCAATCGTATTGATAACCTATTTGCATCTTCCAGTAAGTAGGCACTTTATAAGAAAAAACTTGAGAACATTGCGTTCAAATTGCCTTATGATACGAAATTCGCTAACAAAAGAGTCAAGTAGGTTCAAGTGCGTATAAAAACTAACTTGGGTTTCGTGACTTCGTTCGTGTATTAAACATTTATTGATAAAATCTTTGTAAGAAAATTTGGCGTTGGAAAAAATGTTGGTGTTTTGCCCTACTTTGTGGCATCGTTCCCCTAGAGGCAGCTGATCGGAAGTTTTCTCAACTAGCGAAGGAAAAAAACGAGATTTTATATAGGTTATAGGGTAGCGACATCAGCCTGTAATGATTACACAGTTTGGCGTGTCTCGTTATTTGCCATCGAATAGCAAAATAGGTCTGTGAGAGGCTGGAGCCCACTCCGCGATCCTTCAGTTAATGATGTTATCTTGCATGTATAGATGCTTTAGCTACCTGCTTCGTATCACGGATAGTTGAATGGATTGCCGAATTGTTCCCTTTGGCTTTAGGCGAATCATTCTTCTTTTGTTTGAAGTGCGATTGTTTTTTATTGGAATTTGTGTATTGGCATGATGGACTTGTAAGTAGTAAGCGAACCTATCATACCATCAGGTTATGCAAAAAAAAAATGTAATTATACACTTTATCGTGGTCGAGTGGTGTACACACTTGTTTTCAAGGTGTCGCTAGCTCTGAAGTCCCGGGTTCGATCCCCGGGCAGGTCAATATAGAAAACCACTTTTTTATATTGCCTCAGGTCTGGGTGTTTGTAGTACCTTCGTTGTATATGATTCATTAACACAAGTGCTTTAGCTATACTTACTTTAGGTTCAGATCAATCTATGTAAATAATGTGTTCTATACAAAAAATAAAAACGATTTCAAGGATGTAGCCTGGTCAGAAATCTTGAGCAATAACATCCTACATCATCATACTTAGTTATAGTTAATAATAACAAATTCACCTAATGTTTATTTACAAAATGTTAAGATTAAATTCCTGCCTTTTGATCTATTTATAAAGTCTTTATGTTATACAGAGACACAACTTCCAAGACATTTAAATGGAAGATCTTATTGAAGACTAATACAAAGTTAATATTGTGCTCAAAAGACCACGACGGTCATTCTATTTGACTAAATTCTACCAACTTTAGTAGTTTCAATATCAATTTGAACTGAAACAGTTTTGGGGTTCAGAACTTGCAATGTCTTGGAAGTTCGTCGAACTAGATTCAACTGGATTGACCACTTGACCGACACGATGTCAAAATGTAGCTTATTTTAAAACTAGCTTTACCCCACAGAGTCACCTGCGACAACTCACACACGGCCATCTGATCCCAAACTAGGCAGAGCCTGTATTATAGCAACCAGACAACTGATAAACATACCTATATATTTTAAGTATAGTTCCCGTTCCCGTAAACTATCAGTTTTTGTTTTGTTCAAATTTTCTGATAGTTATTCTGCTATTCGGGATGGAGACAAATCAAACAAATAAAAAACATTGAAAACGGTTCACCCGTTCTTGATATAAATCTTATAACTAAACCGACCGAATTTTAAAGATTATCCAAATGGTATAGTTGGTATATGAATTTTCTTACCTTACTTATATTATGAGTAACATGTACAACTAACTGTATGTCCGTTACGTACTCAAAGATCAATAGTTAACAACTCAACTAATTTGGACCAGGACATTTCATAGTCTCTTTAAGTAGGTACACATTAATTTTCTATGCCATATTGAGTGGATATGCTTTGTAAGAGAGAGAGAGAGAGAGAGATGTATCATCAATAACCGTTCCCCAATCATTTCGCTAACTGTAATCAGTCTCAGAAATCGTTCAAGACATAACTGAGCGTGTAACGGGTAGATGTGGTACAGGCGTAAATCATCAATTGATTCCTAGCAAATTATGTCAAAATTCGTACATATATTCTGAACCGAACGTTCCCAGAAGTCGAAAATTTATCATAACTGTCGAAACGTGTGAATTAACGTTTTAAAAGGTAATACTTTTGAATATAAAATCGTTGTTATACTCGAATTATTTTTATTGTGTTATACACTTCCAGACAATTAAAACGAGCCACTTATACATGCGTTGTTGAGGGTCGGTTTAGTGCTTTCTTTTTTAATTCTATTTTTTTTAAAACGGAATCCTGATTTGTTTTAAATAATACTATGTTTATTACACACTGATATTTTTGATTTAAAAATGAATAATTATATTTGCTTTAAAAATGAATAAATGTTTGCTTTAAAAATGAATAACTATTTTTTAAAACAGTAGATACACATTTTTTTAAACACGATGGCTATAGAATAAACTGGATTTTGATGTCTATCAGTTTATTTACATGCCCGCCACAGCAGCTTTTTAGTTTTTTACACGGATCAAAAATTTTCATCATTTTTTTTTCTTTATTTTTAAAATTATATTACTGTTTTGAATTTTATATTGCACCGTTAAACCATGATTGGTTTGTATTGGTACTCACATTTGCCATTATTTGAAGCGGCAGTAGCCTAATGGTTAGGGTGACGGCCTTGTCATCGAGAGCTCGCAGGTTCGAACCCCACCCATTGCACTATTGACGTGAACGCACTTTAGACACAAGCATATTTAGAGTTGGAGGATTGCTAGTACTATGAATTCCACCCACATCGCAAATAACCTTTAAAAAAAAATACAACTTTTAGTGGAAAGCCCACCCATCCCAATTCTGACCGTAGCAAGCTCGCCTTTTTTCCATATAAGGTATGTATGTAGATTCATTAATTTAGAACACCCGTCAGAATACGTGCATTGTACATGCAGGGGCTAATCAAAGGTTAAACGTTTGAATGGCCGAACTTACGTCCATTAATCTAGGCACTCAGAACTTAAATTAGCGACTACTTAACCTTCATTCAAGTTTGAATGTTTAATTTAGGGTGATACGGGTAGCTGTACGTTTATAGATTTTTGGAAAGTGATATTAACTACATATAAATAGCATGTTCTCAAAATCTTTTTTGTACAAAAGTTTGAGGTATACATTACATGCACTCAATAACTTTTTTTTATGAAAGTTTGAGGTATATACATTTGTCGTTTTTAGGTTTCGTACCCGAAGTCCGTTTGTCGGTCTGCGGGCTGTATCTCATGAACCGTAATACCGTTAGAGTTGAAATTTAAACAGTCTGTGTAGGTATTTCTGTTGCCTCTTTTAACAAAAGTGGAATTAAAAGTAACGGAACGTATCGCAAATATGAAATGAAAACTTACGTAATTAAATTAATCCCTATATCACAACTACGTGCAAAATTAAGATGGACATATTTTGTCTAAGTATGCGTAAGAAATAGCCATTGTTCCAATCAGGTAGTGATCTCAATGAATCTTTAAATCGGGAATAGCAAATAGTCATGTAGCTTTGATATAAATTGTATTGAGAGAGAAAGTTTTTCGATTTAGTAGAGTGTAAAATCGATTAGTTAATAGGTTTTAGTTGGTTAATACAATTGTAAAGTCAGAGCTAAGTTATTAATTAAGTTATTGTGTACAACAAGAAGTAGAAGGTAAATAAATAGGTAGGTAACCTATCTAATCAACTCTATTTATTCTTGGATCAATTAATGTTATTTCTAATTAAACAAACATCAACTTTATGAAAGTGTAAATAAAGTTCATTTAGTACTATTGAAAAAGTACGCACTAGAACACTTGAAAAAGTCATAAAAAATATGTTTTTGTAGCGCAAAATGAACATTATATATCATGTTAGAATTACAACTGTTTTTCCTAAAATTCGTGCTTGTTTACATTTTTGGCAGAAAATTTCGAACGCAGTATAATGTCTGTCGCAAGATAATCGTGGCCAAATTGTAAAGTTGATCATTTCACGATGTGGCTGGCCTTTTCATGATATAGTCAGCTAAACCTGACCATGTCTAAATGTCAAAGTTTAATAAGGCTTAAGTTTTTCTTTCCACTATTTGTATTTAATGACATACAGAAGAAACTTATATTATGTATACATTGAGAAGGGGACGTACTTACAAGGTCAAAAATACAAGTAATAAGAAAACGTTAATACTTAGATACTTAGTAACAATACTATTAGTTCTAACCTATCTAACTGAAGAAGAAAACTTTGTAAACAGGATAACAACAACGCCTTTTTCTTTGAACTTGAAATTAATAATAAAAACTCTTTTACGCGAGCATTGCGACAAGAACTTTCAGCATTCCCTCCGGGATATAAAACTCGAATAGTAAAGTTTGAAGTAAACAAAGTTGTAGTATTACTAACCTCTGGTTTACACGTGTCAGAGAAACGCCTTTTTTAAGAGCTGTACGCAGTATGCATGAGCGCAGGCTTTGACTGCTTCACCGGATTTTTAGCGAGAACCTTAGGGTCCTCCAGCCAGAGCAATAGAAAAACTTACTACGTCAGAAACGTACACTAAGGGCACCGCCTATGGGGACCTCGACTTAGTGCTTTGCTAACCATCTCAATAAGGCAAAAACAGCAAGGGAGGGCTGGATCTAAGTTTTTCTTATTTAAAAACTTTTTTTTTTTGTTAGTCTAGCTTGATTTGGTGGCCGTGGTGACGGGAACCGGTAACTAAATCTGGTCTACTTATTTCTCATTTGGTACCATTCTTAAATTATCTATAATGATATTTTTGTGATCAAAGACGTACCTACACTACACTACATACATAAAAAACAACTCAATAATAAATGTAAAATCTCCTCAAAATTTAAGCTGAGTTAGCATGCTTTTGTTTTTGTATGTAATTCCAGACTAACTTAAAGACATACAGAATGTATAGAAATTTCAGACTTTCTTCTGAATAGCAATTCCTTGAATTAAATCTTGTCTTTGTTACGGTGACTAAGACGTATAAAGTTCAAAGATTCCTCTATTTCGCATACGAGTATGGTATTTACTCAAGGCCATATAATCTATGGTTCGTTTGTCTTTGTTTAACCCCCTAATGATATTTAAAGCTCAGGCTCTGACATTTACCTTACATTACGACACATGTATCTTCGTATTTCGTCTTATAAGCTATACATACTTTATCACATACCTTTTATGAATAGTACACACGAACAACTAGATAGGTTTGCAAGCCACACTAACATTTTTATTACATACTAGCTGTCTCCCGCGACTTTGTCCGCTAGTTTTAGTTTCAACGGTTTTTAATTTTGCAACATTTTTCATTTAGGTTCCGCTCCTTTTGGTCGCAGCGTAATGTTATATAGCTTATAGCCTTCCTCAATAAATGGGCTATCCAACACTGAAAGAATTTTTCAAATCGGACCAGTAGTTCTTGAGATAATCGCGTTCAAACAAATAAACAAACAAACTCTTCAGCTTTATATCTATACTAATATTATAAAGCTGAAGAGTTTGCTTGTTTGTTTGTTTGTTTGAACGCGCTAATCTCAGGAACTACTGGTTCGAATTGAAAAAATCTTTTTGTATTGAATAGTCCGTTTATTGAGGAAGGCTATAGGCTATATAACATCACGCTACGAACAATAGGAGCGGAGCATAAATGAAAAATGTTGCAAAAATGAAAAACCGTTGAAACTAAAACACGCGAACAAAGTCGCGGGGGACAGCTAGTATTAGTATATAGATTATATTCAGCTAATGTAAGCGGAATATAATAAGTAATAAAAATGTTAGAGTATAAAATGTTAGTGTGGCCTGCAAACCGATCTAGTTTGCCGTGTGTACATACCATCCTTCCTGTATTTATAACTAGCATTTTCCACGAATTATTTGTTTAAATTTAAGTGAGGAATAAAATACACAAACTGTAGTAATAGTAACATCATCAATTATTTATAACGCCAAAGAGTAACAAATTATTCTCAAACGACAAACTTTCTATTCAAGCTTCGGTTAAAACAATAACCCTTTACATTGAAGGACACAATAAGAGGAAACATAACAATTGAATCACTTAAAATAAGAAACTTTGATAAAAAAAAAAAAAAACTCAAATAATGTTTTGAAAATCAATCTGGCTTCTGTTATTTAAGTAACTAAGTAAGTATAAAGACAAACAAAAGACCGTTAATTTATTTAGCTTGGCTTTATGTAATTTGGTCCAAGTTAAACATTGCGACTAATTCTCGTGTTCCAAAGCTCACATTTATTGTACTTAATCAAGTTTTTGAACTACCTTCATTTAATATTAATGTTCATTAAAGTTGACAAGCTGATTTGTTTAGTGGCTGCCTAGCTTTGATGCGATTTGGTCCGCAGAAAACAATATTTGCTCATGACTAACTCAAAACAGCAATTTAAGTGGTTATTCATGTGTGATGTCTGTTCATTACATCTCGAAGTAAATCACAAAATTGTTTAAGCCTATTTGAGACTGGAAACCTTTTTTCTTTCTCTCATTTAATATACCCATTATTGGAGAATATTCTCGTAAGATTTGTTTCATTCACAACCTTTGATACTTCATGCAGTCGACATGGTCTTCGTCCTTAAATGAAGTTATCATCATGATCATCTCAGCTAATGATCCTATTCTTTCATTTTAAGTTTCCAACTACACAATAGACCCGATTCTGTTAAACCCTAAATTATATACATACACTAAATTTATTATAAGCCATCGATATCTTTTTTACTTCTCCACAATTAGAAAAATACAGACGATAATTAGAGCTGTAAAATTTAGTTTGGACTAAAATTATCATACAAATCTACCGACACGCAGAAACGTGTGCACTAAAACGCAATGATGTTTGGCATTTTTAAGTTAGTTGTTATCAGTTGTCGTCCTCACGCTGTTTGTTAGTAAAATATAGCAATGATTTAATGTTGATTTAGTTAGCGTACAAGGGAATCGGCGCCAATGTCCTAAAACTCGATACGAACTAAATCTGACCTCGATCCATAAACTAATTCTAAAATTAGCTATAGCTTCGGAAGTAAACGGCTCCCTTTACCATTCAAACACAGATTAGATTTTGATTTCAAAGCCACGCAGACAACTGCTAATAGTGTTAATTCAACTGGCGAATTTTCGTTCGCAGTTAAAACTTACGATTAAATTAGACTTTGGAAACTTTTATCGCTAAAACAAATGAACACTGTTTTTGGAAAGGGCATGTGTAGTTGGATGACCTGGTTTTAGTGAAACCTCATTTTAGATTTAATTTTGAAAGTCCTATTTTTTTGGCTTGATTAAATTCATCAAGGACTTTCGCCATCGTTAAAGGTATCCCGTCATGCCTTTCTCTTGATGGCTAAACCATCTTTTTCTACCATCGATCTGTTTCTATACTAGCCCTGAAATGCCAGTGTACCGCGGTGACTTCGAGGTTAAACATTCAAGTTCCATTTTAACCTTAGCTATGGTTATTAAAGTACCGTTGTTTTCGTCTCGGCCAAGGTCGACTCGACTTCCAAAAAGATTTACGAAGTTTTGAACGAATTATCAACTGAATAATATTTTTGCCGTTTATTTTTCAAGTCCTATTATTTGTATGTTGAAAATGTTGAAGCAAAATGCTTTTAATTTGTTTTATCATGGCATGTTTTGACCAGACTGCAACTGCAAAAACCCTCTACAGTCAAGTAAGAATGTGACTTTTTCAAAGTTATATTATGTAATTTCTTAATAATTCTAAGATAATATTGGCAAATGGTGAAAGAAAAAATAATGAGTAAACCTGGATTTCAAAAATTGAGAGCTGAAATCGCCAACCCTAATCAGAAAGCGTGGTGATCAATGCTCGTGCCTTCTCTACATGAGAAGAGGCCTTTATCGGTGGAATATTCAAGGGCCGGAATTTTTTAATTACTTTGTGTTTTAGATAATACAATTTCATCCAATACGAACATTTTTACTTCCCGATTTTAATTACACCTATCAACACAACCTTCTTTTTAATTTATGCTTCATGTCCTACTATGTAATTGTAATAGAGAGTAGTTTGCGGACCTTGACACGCTACCATACACTAGCATACAAATAAATGTAGGTATGTGTGACATGTACGAACATGTATGTACAGTTGTGCAGACAATTGTCATTCATGCTATTGTGTTTATAAGTAGATTTTATACTCGCGTTGTTGGAAAATATTTTCCATTTGATATTATAGAGTTATGTTTGCCTTTTCAACTTTGATCTGCATTGTACTTATGTCTTGAGCAGAAAACGAATGGAGGAATGGGTTTTGATTTTATTGAAAAATGTCTAAGAGTACTTTAACTGTAGTTTAATTTCATGTGTCCTTTTTAAAGTAAAAAGATAGGCATTTATATGGTAGTATTTTATCTTCCAATCTAAAACGAAGCATGGTTAACGCATTAGTTCTAACACCATTAAGTAAAGTGGTGCTCTTATGACCCCCATGGGAACTTAAATGGGGGTCTATTCACTACCCAGTCTAGGTTATAGCATATTTAATTAATTATGAGCATTTACATGTGATTGGCAGGGTTCATTAATTTTATTTAACCGTTTTAATGTTATGTGTCGTTTATGTTCAAAGTTGTATAGTGCGTGTGCCTTTCAACTTTTCATAACGTTGTCTTTAATACATAATTAATGGTTTAAAATTTTAGGTCAGTAACAAAACACCAAACCAAATAAAAATACCGGTTTTTAAGGTAAAGCAACTTTAGGCGCGTTGGGCATTTTTTTTGAGCTGGGTAAAAACAATTGAACTCACGACCGTGCGGACATTGTTACCATTCCCTACATCTCGGTATATTAGTACGTACATGTATTGCAATTGTTTAAGTTTTCACTTCTGTCGGCACTCTTAGAGTGCCACTGTATTTTTTTTTATTTTAGTATTATTAGCTCATATTCTAACAAGCGGTTGCCCGCGGCTCCGCACGCGTGTGTGTTAGCTATCGCGGCAAAAAACCTATGTAATTTCTTAGGAATTAAGCTCGTCTCAATCCAAGTTTCATCCAAATCGGCTTAACGGTTTCGCCGGAAAAGCGTAAACAGACAGAGTTATTTTTGCATTTATAATATAAGCATGAATATTAATACATGTTATAATCATACATTAATATTACAGTTTTTGGCAAATTATAAACATTTTATATAATACCTAAGTCGCTAACATCTGCAATAATCTGCATTACATACTGCTAAATAAATAAGTAAAGAAAATATTCCAACTCTACCTTTAGTGAACATTAAAGTAATATAACACCAGAAATCTCGTTTTTCCTTCACCACAGAATCTGAAACCGCCTTAGAAATTATTCAAATAATACCATAGAGCATAGAGCGCACAAGCTTACAAAGTGATTTCACTAGACAATAGTGAGTCGTGCAAAGCAGACCACGACGGGAACCGGTTCTAGAGTACCCGTTGTCTCTGGTGTGCTTGCATAGGGATGTACTTCGTATTAGATCTGAGGATAAAATCGCTTGCAGATTTTTGAATTTAGTATTTTCGTTTTGAATTTTTTTTTTGTAATATTACCAGCCTATATGTACTTATTGTTCGAATGCAGGATATAAAACCTCTTTTTCATATAGAGAAGGTACTTATGGTTTTCTCTATCTGTGAATGTTCCTGTCCCACCCATTCGAAGAACATTATGATACATAATATGTGTGGGATGCTGGTAGTGGTAGTGTGTTTATTTAGGCGAAAATTTGTAATTACTACCTACATGTTTCCAATAGAGAAACGTTTGGTTTTCGCTTATTATTCTGATTAGTATTTCAACCGACTTAAAAAAGAGGGAGGTTCTCAATTTGTTGGATTTTTTTATATATTTTCTTCGATTTTTCGAAAACGTCTTGACGAATTTGGATTTTGGTTGTTTGAAAGGGTATATTTTCAGGTGGTCCCATGATCATCAATCAAGTTAAATTCTGTCATCAGAATTTAACTGATATGATACTGAAGAAATCAAGCGAATTCTTCTAATCTTATTTGAAGCATGTTTATTTATTAAAACTGCCTTTTATTGCCATTCTTAGTCTCATTCATTCCCACCTACTACGACATATAATAAAGGTGAAAATTATCGTAATCAACACGAACTATTACAAATTTCTGCTAACATATAACAGTAGGTATCTAAATATAGCACACATTAGTTTTATCCACAGTCCAAAATAAGTTTTATCAACAAATGAATGTCGGAATAAACTTGGGTGAGTACGTAAATATGTTTTGAAAGTTATGTTTTTATTTTATCAAGGAATACGTCAAAAAGTTTTCACCCCTGGTTATTTATTCATGCGAAATTCCGTCTGTCAAGTTATTGAAATAGAAAATCATGCGTAGGTAGGTACATATAACTAGTAAGTTCATGGTATCACCTACGTATACACCAAGGACCTTATTAATTATCGCTATCTCTATCTTATATCGTCGGTCAGTCACAAATATTCGCACGAATACGCAAACTCACAAGTGTAGGACGACATTTGCAAATGATTTCATTTCCAAGCTGTGTCGGTTTTATAACAGGCATGAAAGCGCGCGAACCTTAGTCGAAATGTTTGCGCGCATGTGAGTTATACCGGGGTTAGTAAAATTGTTGGATAGGTAATTTAAATTTAGAATCTGCTAAGCAGGTGCTAAACAACATCGATTTTTATGAATAAGAAAACAGTGTTTATGAACAAAGAAAACCTACTAAAATATTTATTTAAACTTACTATTTTTTTTTCTTTCGATATACTAAATTAAAACCTATGTAGCGACTTAGTTATACAATTTGCAAAGTTGCAGTTTTGTCGAATAAGTAGATTGCGAGCGGACGGCTCGCCAGTCGTCTACAGCACACCGCCCTGCCTCAACGTATATATAGTTTATAACAAAGTATTGTGTAACCCAAAATATAATATTCATATCTATCAAGAAGATCCTAATTTCAATCTCCATGAAGAACCCGACGTACCCCGACGAACCCCGACTTCAAAGTAGGCGACTCATCCGATAATTGAGGCAGGTGCGTAATAAGACCGCGTGGTGCAAAGTAACGCAACGTGATAGGGTTAGGTTATATAACCTCACGTGCGGTTACGAAGAGATTCGCAAGTGGGAACCGGTGCTCCAGGGGCAGCTCCAGCGATGGCCGCGGACATGGCAATGGTTGCAGTGCAGATGAGAGTCCCGGAATTTTGGAAGGAGTTGCCGAGCTCGCGGTTTTCCCAGCTCGAGGCGATTATGGCACCACGGAAGCGAGGGGATACACATAACTACGATATGGTGCAGGAAGAACTAAGGGAAGTGCAGGTTTTGGGAATTTGCAGGCCGTCAAATGTTCCTTGGGCACGTGCGTTGCACGTGGGGCCCAAGATGGACGGGCAAATCAGACCCTGTGGTGACTATCGTGCACTCAATGCGACCACGAAGCCGGACAGGTACAGGATCCCAAGACTGCAGGACTTCACCTATGGTTAGCAGGTACCGATCGAGAAACATCGCGGCGCACAAGGCAGTTATTGTATATCAGCGAATTTACGAGCGACATACAATACGTCAACGGATAACCAAACACCTACCGCAAACACGGGATACGTTTAACAAACGAGTTATGTGTGAAATGTGCAAAAGTTATAGTCATTAAGTAATGTTGTTAGTTATAAGTAAAGTTGTAATATGTATGTATTATGTAATATGTATTTAGTTATATGTATTTATAAAATAGTCAGTAAGTAATATGTATTAATAAACATGAGGATAGGATTACGCAGATAAGGCGCGCAAAGTATTTGTAGCGGCAAGTTCAACAATAGGCAGCATTCAGTTGTTGGAATGCTGATAGGACAAATTGTTATCGTAAGCAACGGTGTAAGCTTAGGGACTTGAATGTATTATGATTATAGAGTATGTAGTTTTAATGACAAATAGTTTAGAGTTTAAAAAAATTTTTTTTGTAACAATTTTTTTTGAGAAAGGGGGGGTGTGATGTAGCGACTTAGTTATACAATTTGCAAAGTTGCAGTTTTGTCGAATAAGTAGATTGCGAGCGGACGGCTCGCCAGTCGTCTACAGTACACCGCCCTGCCTCAACGTATACATAGTACCTAGTTAATTATAAACAAAGTATTGTGGAACTCAAATATAAACTTTACATTTATCTAAAAGTACATTTGATTTCATCATCCCTGAAGTATCCCGGACACGCACAACACCTATATACATATAATAAACGTACACATATATAACATTAAGTATTGATTATTTTTAAAAGTTACGATTATTAAAACACCTAAGGGGTAAACTTAGTTGCTTAGAATTCAATTAAGGAAACACCCTAAGGAACCCTTCAAAGACTCGTATTTTTTCCCAAAGACATCTCTTATCTACCTATCTTAGAAGTAGCAGTCAGTTTTTATTTAATAAATATCATTTGACCTTTTCATTTCTACAAAAAGCAATGTTCATAAACTTTGAAAATCATAGCAAATCCTTCTAACATATTTATGATATCCAACCTCGGAATATTACAATTTTCTCAGCGAAAATTCTTAGGGCATCCCTATTGCTGATAAGGTTCACTTTCTCGTACCAACATCACTCGTAGATCCGACAAATGTACTGAATAGCTATCATGGCGTACAAGCCAAAATGACCCTAATGATCTAACGGTAAAAGTAGCTGTGTACAGTCTTGGGTAATTTGAAAGGTTTAAAATGTCATAAATAGTTAAGTGGTATTTAGAACCATGATTAGTGGTCTACTACCCTTTAAAATTATGTTTTACTGTTAGGTATTAAATAACTAAAGTAATTTTGAAATAAATGTATATATATCTAATAAGTTAATTGGGGTCTGGTTAGATAGTAAAAGTTACTCTTAAACTTTTTATTTACTAGTTAATTAATATGAGATCTTCAGCGTAGCTTTTTTAAATTTATAGGGTCGGCTTCTACTCTCACTAGAGAAATACAGCTAAAATATATCAGCACATTTTATAAAACAAGAAACGACTGCTTACTTGCTAGGTTACAACTAAGGTATTCCTTGGAGAGACCTTTTACTCCTATAAATATATATACCTAAATAAGGAACAAAACGTTGCCATTTTGTTTTGGCAACAAAACTTTAAACAAAATACTGGCATTTTGTTCAATAGTCAATGCTATACTTATGAATGGTTCTTAGCGTCGCAATTATAGCGCCAAACAACGCAATCTCCAAGCACATTATCAAGATGATTTATAAAAACAATTTGTAAAACAAAACACTGCTACTTACTCGCCTTGAACCAAAGCCTCAGTTCAACAAACTTAGATTAATTAAAAATATTAATTGGTCGCTTTTATTTGACCTAGAAAGCCTTAGAAATGTGGTGAAGTTATTTTGCGTGGACTGTTGGGTTTCTTTGACTGTTAAATGGCGTGAAATATGGAAATACTTCAAGGATTTTTGGGTTTTATTTCTTATGATTAGTTGGGGAAAATGTCAAATGATACCCAGTTTTTGTTACATCTTACTGCGGAGTAGGATAACTGATTATTACGCCTACTCATTGAAGGCTGGTTGGATGGCAAATTTAGGCTCTGAAAGATTTAACGATAAATCTTTGTCAACCTTAAAAAGCAATCACCTCTAAAAAACTTAAATGCTTTAAGGGTCGAAGACACCAACATAGCATCATTGACCGATTATAAACATCAAGAGAACCATATCCAATCCGATTTACTGCAAATCCTTACAAGGCGACATGTCTGAACATAGAATGTTGAAGTTAAACCCACAAGAATTATAAAGAATACATAAAAACTAGCTGTTGCCCGCGGCTCCGCCTGCGTGAGTGTCGATTATCGCGGCAAAAAGGGGCTCTTAACTTTTCATGGAATCAATGCTGACTCCGTACCAAGTTTCTTCAGAATCGGTTTCGCGGTTTAGCCTAGAAAGCTCAACAGCCAGAGTTATTTTTGCATTTATAATATTGTATGGATACTATTCGGAGTATATTCCAGTTGTCTCTTGCTAAAATGTTACGGTACAAGAAAGTTACGTATGACTATTTGAATTTACAAAATAAATGAAGTTTAAATGAAGAGTTCTTAGAATTCTTCTTTTTGGGCCTGTCCTGTTTGCAGTTCCTGGTCTTTTACAAGCATATCTTTAACTTGCAATTTCTGCGATTGAGAGGAAATTTTGCATACTTATATAAGTTTTGTGGCAATACTATAGTATGATACTTATGAGCTAGCCTGATGATGGAGCCAGAAAGGGTCCATACTCTGTAACGAATTGACGCAGTCCCATCGTGTTTAAGTTTGTTTGATTTATCTTCATTATTACTGTGAGCTTGAATAAGCTGATTTTAAAGCTTGTGTTAAAGAAATAAAAATAAGAATTTGTAATCTATTCTACTGGACAATCTTGCACATTTGTGACGACCTCCGTGGTCGAGAGGCGTACACACCGGTTTTCAAGGTGTCGCCAGCTCTGAGGTCCCGGGTTCGATCCCCGGCCGTGTCAATGTAGAAAAGCACTTTTCTACATTGTCTCGGGTCTGGGTGTTTGTGGTACCTTCGTTGTCTCTGAATTCCATAACACAAGTGCTTTAGCTACTTACTTTGGGTTCAGAGCAATGTATGTGATGTTGTCCACATTTATAAAAAAAAAAAAAACTGTATAACATAGTGCTATACTTTGACGGTCATTTCTTATATTGATCATCTAAACACTAAGTTCTTGCTAACATTAAACTTTCCACAATCTATAATTGGCTAGGCCATAACAGTTATACGTTTAGGTCTTAAACTCGCGACCTCACGATCGTCAGTCAACGCCTCACAAGAGGTCAGGGTCAAGCTATCGTTTCTGTGAATCGCAAAAATACCTTACCTTTTTCAAGCAAATATTCAAAGCTAAGCCTTTTACTCCAAAGGTAAAAGGAAAAAGATATATTGTATATTCACATTCTGGATCTAGTTTAAAAGGAATCTGTGAAATCTTAACCTAAAATTTTCTAAACATATTAAGTTTGTTGATGTAGGTAAGTATGAGATGTAATTTTTTTTTAATATATTTTTATGGATGCTATGAACTTACTTGAGAACTTTTAAAGGCTAATTAGTCTTAGGTTTGCTCCATTTTTAAAAGTCTTTAAAAAAGGATGAGGTTCTGTATTTTAAAGTAAGATTTCTAAAACCAGTTCGCTTTTTTAAATCTACAAGCACAAACCATGTGCTCTATCGTACACGTTTTAAGAATGGTTAATGTTCATGCGAATGGTGCGCGGGCGTCGGTCAACGGAGGTCAACGACCGGGGGCCGCTCGACAACCTTTGTGGTCGCACTCGCAACGGGTTGCTTGGCTCCGGTTGCCATTGACAGATACGTCACGACTCGCTGACTTAACTACTTATCATGAAGTGTAAAAACAATTGCTTTAAAGTCATTGTTTTGTTATGGAAAGAGATGGTGCTATCTAGGTGTATAGCTCTGTCCCTTTCTGTCACGGAACAATTTTGATTCTTAAACTTGAAGAACGGCTTTGCTTCATTATCAGAATCTAATGAGGTTTTAGTTATCCGTTACGGTATTTTTTATGCTTGAGTAGAGACTTACTCATTTAAAGTTTAAAAACACCTAATTATCAAGAAAAATTAAACTTTAAGTACTTTGATTTTATGATCAAATTGCGGCGATGTAATGAAACTTTCTTAAATTGCAAGTTTCGTTATTTTGAATAATTTGTTAATTTTTTCGTCATACTTTTCATGTTGTTGTAATATCCAACGGAATATTAAATAACGTAAAAAGTATGATGTTATGTGTCAAAATTCAATTCACCTTTTGTTTAAGCGAGAACAAAAAGTGGAATGTTTTTGAAAAAAAAAAATATATATATCATTTAATTAATTAAATTTAATATGTATTTTAACGTGTGTAAATGGACACAAACACTATGTCACGGTCATACGCGATAACGTGGACAGATTTTTAACGTCCACTGTTGGATACAGTTTTCTTGAATATCGCGTGATATTTTCGAAGTGTAAGCAATTTACTTAAAAATTAAAACTGTTTTTTTATATTTGTGTTTTGAAGTTATTTTTTTAGTTGTTAATTTTTATATTGCCGAAGTCCAATATTCAAACACTTGGATAATTGTGCAGCAGTTTGACAATAAAATAAATATCTCAAACAAGCATTTAGGATACTAATAAGGTTTTATTTATTACAAACAAAACAATACATTGTTTGTAATAAAAAAACACTTTTCAAACACCTTTTATTTTTCGGACTTCTAATTATCTGACCAGCACTCAACAAGCGGTCATAATGAAGTAAAACTTCCGTGCCCAATCAAACCTGTCTTCAAAGGAAAACAATAATGGGCCAGATGGTAGCCGGAAGTGGTATTATGGTTCACGTACTTTCTTCTATCCCCCCACTTCCGTTCACTATTTAACATCAAATAAACATTGAGCATTGTGGATTTAGTCTGTCCGTAAGCTTAAGACCAAATGTAAATATAACCTACTCGCAATTATATTATTTTAAATGTATTTCGTGCATTTGCTTGATCTCTCATAAACAATCTTCTACTTCCTGCCCTCCTCCTAATTTATTTGGGATCGACGCACAATATTTTCGCCATCCATTACACTCTATTAACCGACATACTGTCATTTACTGATTTTTCTTTCATATTATCTCTCACGTATCGATCCACCTTGTTTCTTGGTTCCTCAGCCTCTAGCCATCCACACCCAAATTCATCACTCTTTTATTCACATGCATTTAATCCGTCCTCATTACATGCCCATACCATTCTAAGCGATTTCCTTTCAGTTTTTTTGTTACTGGTTATCTGTCATTAACAATAATTTCTCGTTTAATTCTTGTTGCAAGCTTCATTATATTATGTATCGTTTCTGACTGATCCAAATGGCTATTTGGGCTGAAAATGTGACGAAAAGCGATGTTACTGAGAATTTGAGCTCGAATTTACGCGAAAAGGAATATATCCTAGGAATCGAATTACGTTCACGAATAATAACAGTCGACTGCTGGTGTGGAATTGATAAATGAGATTCAAAAAGCTTTAGTACAGTATATTAACACTTTGGAATATACTTGGAAGGATTTTGTGGTGATAGGTAAAGCCCTAATGGGTTGGTAACAATAGAAGATCTCGTAGACAAGGTGTGCCTCCTTGTTTTAGAATTGTAAAATGCAAATATAAAAAGATTCTGTTGACCGGCAATTAATGTTTAATGTTTATTTATTTTCCAAATAACTTAGAACTATGTTACATAACAACTTTGCAACAATATTATAATAACAAAATGAGTTTAGCCTCTGTAACCGAACTAGGCAGAGCATGTATATCGGTAATCAGCGCCTTTCCCCACAAATGATTAAAACAATAGGTAATCATCACCAAGTACAAGGAGTAATGGGTTACGTGGTACTGAATTGAATTGGGTAGGTAAGTATATTATTTTAACATAATTGTTTATCAGCAGGCCTTTTGACGAATGATCTACTTTTTATTCTCTTATTTGTTTTATTTCTCACTAGCTGTGCCCTTCCTCCGCGTGGAATTAGACAAAACAAGTTATTACTTTAAGTTTTTTTTTGAAGAAGCCTTAGTTACTCCTTATTACGTCAGCTATCTGCCAGTGAAAGTCCCGACAGTCAGAAAGACAAACCAAAATTAATAAAAATGACATTTTGGTAACCGTTTAAACATTCATAGACATGTAGTAAAAAGCGGTTAAGTATTTTAATATAATAAACAGACACTTCAATTTTATTTATTTGTATAGATATAATTCTTCTTCTTTCTACAAAGTTGGTAGTATCTAAGAAAAGACATAGCTGTCTACTAACTTTGACGTCAAATAGGTGGTTACTTGTTATTTTATGTACCGTTGGTCTACCACGACGCGTTAATATTTGATGATAATTTAATTCGATATGAAAGCACTTGGCAGTAATAAATTTACTTAAAATCAATAACCCTTGGCTTTGTTAATGGTTTACAGAGAAATAGAGGTTATATTCATTTATTATATAATTTGGTGTACAATACAAAATTCAATCGCCACAGTTATATGAACTCCAATCTTTGCGTTGGCAGTATATATACTTAAGTAAGTCCTACAATGTATGGGATATATATGTATAGTATACATCACCAATAAGGCAATGTCTCTTCTTTCTATTTATTTTCCAGCAAATATTTTCTTTTTAGAAAATCTTTTCAAATAATTTTAATAAATGTGGACAACATCACATACATTGTTCTGACCCAAAGTAAGTAGCTATAGCACTTGTGTTATATGATCAGAGACAACGAATGTACCATAAACTCCCAGACCCGAGACAATGTAGAAAAGTGGCTTTCTACATAGACCCGTCCGGCGATCAAACTCGGGAACTCAGAGCTGGCGAGACCTTAAAATCCGGTGTGTACGCCACTCGACCACGGATCGTCAAAAATTTTTTTTTTTATTTCATATTAATTCTTGCACAAACACGATTTTCACATTACTTAAATGCAGTTTCAATACCTGTTAAGTTGATAGCAAGAGTACGCAAGACTTTTGATCTCATAAATTTAAACTTAAAATGTTCAAATATCTTAAGAGTCAATAACACCATATCATTGGACCGTCTTCCGCCATCAAGTTGGATGCAGAAAATATTACACCGTTCTGCATATTTCTCTCATAACTTGGGTTTAGTAGCTAACGGTCGCATAAACTGTAATATGTGGTTTATGAGATATGTACCGATGGAAAACCATTTACGGAACCCAAAAGATGAATCATAAAAATTACTTTTACGTTTTGTATTTATTATGGCGTTCATGGTTTATTTTATAGGCGTGGGAGCTGATAAATTTAACTGTATGGTTATCCGTCAGCGTTAAACGAAAATATACGGGATTAATCGGGTATGATGAATTTGAGGTTTCCCTAAGATTTTTGTATGTTCGTAGTATTTGTATTTTTTTTTGTTATCTAAGATTGTTTATTTGAAATTTTGTTTATCAAATAAGTATGAATTTATATTTATCTTATTTAGTGGGGGAAACAAACAATTACACACTTAACATAGTTCATCGGTTGTCTAAGTAAAGCCCGATTTACACGATAAAAGTGAGAAGATGTCTATTCTCTATATATTCATTTTTTTTTATTTTATGATTTAGTAGCAGCCCGCCTCGGGGTCGCACAGGTATTCGAAAAAATTAAAAAAATTAAAAATAAATTATATAGCCAAAAAATTAAAAATAATTTATATAGCCTGTGTCACCCGGGGATAGTGTAGCTTCCCAACAGAGAAAGAATTCTTCAGTAGTTTCAGAGCCTATTCAATGCAAACACATAAACAAACAATCAAATCTTTCCTCTTCATAATATTAATATAGATATACAATGTACATAGCAGGAGTTAATTCCAGAAGGCATTCACTGAAAGTCGACCTTACTGATAATAAATTCTAAAATTATAACATCGAGCTATGATATTTCAAAACGAATTCTGAGAAATTCTGTCTTTCTAAAAGAAGTTACTCAGAATACGGAGATACGCAATGCACATCTCAAAGCAAATAAACATCATCAAGATGATTACAATTTCCTCGGAAATATTTCAATGTAAAATTGAGTTCAGGGGTCTAAAATATGATTCATAAAAATTACCGCATTATATAACCAAGGAGGTTCTAAACCTCTATTAAATTCTCAGTTTTAGGGTTGACCGTTACCATAAAGTTCATAAACGTTTTTCTTTAGATTACCTCTTTGTAACGTTCATTAACTTTTGGAAGTTATGGTCGGCTCAGAAATTAATTTTCTTACATTTTCGATTAATTGCACGGATTTTCCAATCTGGTTTTAGAATTAAAACGGGATATTTATTATTCAATACGAATTGAAACAGAGTATTAATTATTGAAGTAGAAACTTCTTTATGCGCGTTGGGCATTTTTGAGGTGGGGAAAAACAATTGAATGCGCGACACTGTTACCATTACCGTTACCTGTGTTTATAAGTATCTACATATATTGTAATTGTTCAAGTTTATATTTCTGTTGTCACTCCCTGAGTGCCACTATTTTTTTACTTAGGTAATAATAATATTCATTGCGTTCTTAACACCTCCTTACCTGGATTTTCTTTAAAATAGATAGGTGTGTAGGTGTCTTAGGTTCTCAATTATTGTATCTATTAATTAGTAGAAATAAAACGTTATTAATATTATAAGTATGCTTAGGTGCCTGTTTTTAAATGTCTATATAAATTTATATAGCTAGCTGTTTCCCGCGGCTCCGCCCGCGTGGATGTCCAAAAAGAAGCCTATGTCCTTTCTCAGGCTCTAGGCTATCTTTGTACCAAATTTTATTTTAATCGGTTTAGTAGTTTTAGCGTGAAACTGCGACAAACAGACAGACTGAGTTACTTTTGCATTTATAATATTAGCAAGGATAAGGTTGGAATATAAATTTTATCATTCACTAGATGACATATCTGATACTAACCTAATACTTCGTAATAATTCAACAATAAAAAATCTACACTGAAAGCAAGGCGCTCTTAAACAATGTGGAAGAAAATAAAACAAAAAATCACCCCATCTGGTTAGAAATTACAGAATTTTTAATTTAATTTTCAGAAAATTGCCATCCAAGTTACTTCATTTTAATGAGTCTGGTGACGAAACCACCAACTTTCAAGGTTTTGTTCGGTTTTCTTTAAAAAACGTTGCTTCTATAATTATGTAAATGTCCACAGTTATTGTTTACATAAAATTGTTTTTGATTATAATAATACCAGCCTATAAATGTCCCACTGCTGGGCACAGGCCAATTCTCATATATAGAAGGCACGAGCATTGATCACCACGCTTGGTAGTTGCGGGTTGGCGATTTCAGATTTCAATTGTTGGAATCCAGGTTTCCTCACGATGTTATCCATCACCGATTGTCAATGATGTCTTAGAATAATTAAGAAATTACATAAAACTTTGAAAAACTCACATTGGTACTTGCCTGTAATGGGTTCGAACCTGCAACCTTGTGCACACAAATCCGTTCATTGAACCACTGGGCTACGTTACTTGAACGGTTTTATGTCAACCAAATACACTAACATTCTTTCAATTTAGTTGAGAAAAGAGATCGTATACTTGTCTTAAGGTAAGTTCCCTTTGGTTAGTAAAACAATTTACAAAGAAACAACCTTGTCCCTTCGTATAAAATACTGATTTAGAAACATGTGGTTAGACTGAAAGTCGAAATAACCACAAACTAACCACTTTTGGGAAAACGTTGGTAAGTGATGAATGTTTTGCCATTCTATATTGAGATTTTATACAATCTTGAAAGTAGACTGAACACTGTACTCCAATAAATAGCCACATAACATAAATGGAGCCGATTCCCTTGTACGCTAACTAAATCAAAATTAAATCATTGCTATCCTTTACTAACATACAGTGTGCGAAAAGGATGGCAACAGATAACAACTAACTTAAAAATGTCAAACCATTTTCTCCTTGAACATCACTGTGTTTTAGTGCACACGTTTCTGCGTGTCGGTAGATTTGTATGAGAATTTTAGTCGAAACTAAATTAGAAATCTCCAATTTTTCTCTGTCGTCTTAAAATTCGTCAGTCCTTTTCTAATTGTGTACAAGTGAAAAATCTACGGATGGCCTTAAATAAGTTTAGTGAGGGTTTAACTGAATTGGGCCCAATAATTAATTAAAATATAAAAGTAAGTACGATTATTATAATTGACATGTCAGACGCCGTACTGTGACTTTTGGAACCATAAGTCATGTTTAAGTGACATAAATAGAAATAACAAAAACAGTATCTGTTATGGAACATAGATGTCTATAACACTTTATAATACTCCGGGATGTGACTAAAACATTTTAATTGCAACTCTATTAAACTCCAAAATACTGTTGCTTTTGCGAAAATGAATTTAACAACAGTCAATGCCGACAAACTTACCAAATGGCAAAAGAGCAACAGAAAAGGCAATTATGTTGTCGAAATCTCGACTCAAACTGTAATTAATTCACAAATTAGTAAGGGACAGCTTATCGAGTTATTTTTAGATGAGTGTCGTTAGCCAATGGATGAGTAAAGTTGTTTAATTTGTTTCATAATTTTATTAAAGACGAGTCTTTAAAGGTTTAGAGGGTGATTCTGCCCCTGCCATATTTGTCAAATGGAAATCTGTATTAGTAATGAAATTTTAATTGATAAAGTTTGACGTTTATATTGTTATCTTGTTATGCGGGAAGTTTGGGTGTTGTTTTGCTAATAAATGAATTGTGGAGTCAACCAATAATTATATTGACGTTAACATTTTGAAATGTTATTAAAAGTATGTTTATATTTATTAATAGTATACATATGCGTGTATTGCTAGCTAAAAAACGTATTTTGTAATTAACGGCATACATATATACATTATTATACAACATAAAATACATATAACCTAACGGTCTTTGATAAATACTAACGTCAAAACAAAAGAAAATCGCAACTAGGTGTGTCGAAATAAATATATCTTGTTAATAGCCAGTTCATACAATAGCTGGCAAATCTTACTACACACAATATCTAGCCACAACTCAACCGGACCAAAGAAATGTTCAACCCCTAAGTGGAATATACTGCAGCTTAACACGCAACCCCTTAAATCAACGTCGTTAAGGTTCTAATTCAATTCTGAAAATTAATTAGCTTATTTAACTGACATAAAAACTAACATAGATTGTATCTTAAATGTTTTTGTTCAGTTACTATAAGAAATATTTGTAAAACAAATCGTTACGGACAAATAAATAAAATTGAAGTGTTTGTTTGTAATGTCAAAACTTGCACTATGTACGTATGCCTTAAAACTAATATCTTTTTAATTGTCCGTCTGTCGGTCAGTCTATTCGTTCCGGCAAATCTTTAAAATGACTGGATGATTTTGATAAAATTTTACTGGCAGCTTTATAAGGAGTAGATAACTGAGGCTAATTTTTTAGCCGAAAATAATTAGGGTTTCGAGCAAAAAAAAACAAGTGCTCTGGTTGTGATGAAGAAACGGCACAAACAAACTCCTCAGCAGCACGCAGCACGGAATTTTTGCGATAAATTGTAAGTCGTTAAGAAATATTTTTTTAATTAAACCATACATATCTAGTATTAAAATTAAAGAGTTTTATATATGACTAACTGTTTCCCGTGGCTCCGCCCGCGTGGATGTCGGTTATCGCGGCTTAAAGAAGCCTATGTCCTTTCTCAGGCTCTAGACTATCTGTGTACCAAATTTTATTTAAATCGGTTTAGTAGTTTTGGCGTGAAAGCGCGACAGACAGACAGAGTTACTTTCGCATTTATAATATTAGTAAGGATTTACCATAGTATATGCAACTTGTATGTTTAAATGTTTAATGAGTTTTAAATTTAGAATGAGAAATCTTAACATAAATAATAAGTAAAGCAAGGCAGTCGGGTTTTTAATGTTTATTACTAAAGTATAACAAGTTGTACTAACTAAACAACTTGTTTGTTAATATGTAGTGCAATGGTCATAAATATCGGTGTAATCAAGATTTATCAAAAAGAAAGTTTATTTAAAGTTGTTAACATTTCCATCACTGAGATATGTTTTTTAAAAACAAGCCATTTAAAAAGGAGTTTATAATTTACCTAATAAGTACTGTTTACTTTACTTTTGCATCCGATACACGTTTTTTATTTAATCATCTTTATAAACGCCTTTAAGTCAATGGTGTAAAGTTGATTTTCGTTTCTTCGTACCATTGACGTGCGATCTTTACTAAGAGTTCTGTTAAACATTTCTATTTCAGCTTTTAGCACTTTCAGACGATTGCCTTTTTGGGTGGCTGTTAACTACAAAATGGTCTTCTAAAATAAATTGCTCTTAGCGATAAGACAGCCAATTGTGTGTAGTGTCTAAAAACTTACTTCTTCAATGGATAAAATATTGTTAATGATAGGTATATTAATATTATAAATGCGAAAGTAAGTCTGTCTGTCTGTTACGCTTTTACACCTAAACCACTTAAACGATTGTGATGAAATTTGGTATAGAGTTAGCTTGAACTCCAAGAAAGGACATAGGCTACTTTTATCTCCGACTAGCTGTCCCCCGCGACTTTGTTCGCGTGTTTTAGTTTAAACGGTTTTTCATTTTTGCAACATTTTTCATTTATGCTCCGCTCCTATTGGTCGTAGCGTGATGTTATATAGCCTATAGCCTTCCTCAATAAACGGACTATCCAATACAAAAATAATTTTTCAATTCGAACCAGTAGCTCCTGAGATTAGCGCGTTCAAACAAACAAACTCTTCAGCTTTATAATATTAGTATAGATAAACGACAAAGGCGTGCGAAGCCGCGGGCGAAATCTCGTCTATAAACAACACTGAAGTTTTAATAAAAAAAAAACCATTTAATTTCCAAAAGTCATCAACAACCTAAAAAACAATACCTATATCTAAAACAAATTAATAATGCCACAACTATTATACCCAGGAAGTAAAATTGAATAGCAAAAAATTAATGAACTAACTAACTTAAATATTAACATAACTATATAAATAAACCAGAAACTGAACTCTCAACAGTAATATTTAATGAAGCATTGTCATTCCAACTGAAAACTATTTACGTTGATAGTATCATTTTAAAGGCTTTTAAAAGGTTTCGAAAGTATTCGTTAAGTTTCTAAGTTTAGTGAACTGTCGTATTAATTTTATAACTATGTATAGTTGTTTTAGGATTTATTTGTAATTAAGTAACTGTGCCTCGAGTAAGTAGTGCCCGTTCTTGTTAGACATTTTTTTTTTCGTGGCTGTTCCGAGTTTTTGTAATTATTCTGCTATTCGGGATGACGACGAAGCCAACAAATCAAAGATTATGAAAATCGGTCCAGCTGTTCTTGAGTTATAAATGGTGTAAGTAACCCGTGATTGTTTTATATAGGTAGGTATATACCTAGATACTACTACTTATTTATAAACTATAATTAAGAGGGTGATATAGCCATTGACAGTTTATGGTGAAAGTTCGTCATTTTCAAAGTTTGATGCATATCATTTCAAATACAATCTTATCACTTTTGGTAACCCGTTAAAAAGTTTTGGGTTTTGTCAGTCTTGCGCGCGCATGCATTGCCGATGGTCGTGCTTACCGCGAGCCTAAACGATGGCGGATACGCAAGTGTTGAAGTGTTCAAATTGCAACATTGTTATAAACGAGATACTGTCTTTTGTTTGTAACAAAATCGATGTGCTAGACGAGGACAGTTTGTGTCGTATCTGTGTTAGTTCTTTTTCTGAAGAGGACATAACTACGGCTAAAAGTCTGCTGTTTGATTCAGTTCCTACAACAAAACGTAAAATTCAAAGAAAACGTGATGGGAAGGCGAAAAGAGATATAGATGATATAATCTGTTTGCTAAAAGAAACGGATCCAGAACTGATTCCTATATTTGTATCACGAGATCTTCAAAAACTTCCTCCTGTCTTGTTCGACCATTTAGATTGCACTAAACTTTTAAAAGAGTTGCAACTTATGAAGAACGAAATTAAGGAAATAAGAGAGGCAAAGGAGCAGTACGTGGCTATACAACAGCTGGAATCTATCAGGAATGATATTGAACAACTCAAAAGTTCAGGTATCATAGTTCCTCAAAATGAATCGAAGCGTGTTGGTTGCGTGATAAGCAAGGAGCTGGATGAATCGGATAGTTATAACACTATTATATCGGCACCCACCAGTCCGTTATTGCATTCTTCCCGTGTGGAGGGTAAGGCGGAAAAAGTTATTGAGGGTAGAAGTGAGCCGACCCGCAACAGCCGCAGAGTACCGGTTGTAAACATTGTGACGAGCGAGGCGAAACCTATGACGCATCGCGCCGGCGCTTGCGCGTTATCAGTTGATGCGCTTACGCCGATCCGTGTTACCAGTGTGGGACACACTGCTGTGTCGAATGGCGATCAAGATGGGCAGCAATTGACTTTCGCAAATGTAGTAAGAAATGTTGCTTCTTCAGATAAAGATGGCTGGACTTTAGTGCAGAGGAAATATAGAAAGCAGAGGTTTATTGGTAATAAGGGGAAAGCAGTAATTAAACCTGATGACAAGTTTAAGGCGGCCGAGATAATGATACCATTATACATTTCTAACGTGTCCAAAGGACTGTCTAGTGATGATATAGTTAAATACATTAAGGATAAATGTAATTTACTGGTAAAGGTGGAAAAAGTTACTATGAAAATAGAAAAGGAATATGACAGTTATAAGATTTATATTCCTAAACATCAAGAAGATATTTTTATGCGAGACGATGTTTGGCCGGACGGGGTATCATATCGTCGTTTTATAAATTTTAGACGTCAGGGGCAAAGCAAAGGCACAGAAAATAATCAAAAGTCAATAAAGTAATGGCTAAGACAATAAGAATTATCACTTTCAATTGTAAGTGTGTGAAAACATCGGTTGACTGCATCAGGCGACTGTGTGTATCGGCGGATATAATAGCTTTGCAAGAAACTTGGTTGATGCCCCATGACTTGACGTTTCTAGGTACCGTTCACGATGACTTTACTTACGCTGGGACATCAGCGGTGGACACCTCAGCTGGACTAGTGCGAGGTAGGCCTTACGGAGGAGTAGCAATCCTCTGGAGGAAAAGTTTATTCTCATCGGTGACAGTTGTTCAGTGTAACAGTGCTCGTCTTACGGCAATACAAGTTGATCTGTCTAACAGAAAAATGCTAGTTTTTTCAGTCTACATGCCTATTTGCTGTGTTGATAATTTAATTGAGTTTACCGATTGTTTAAGCGAAATTAACGCTATTATAGAAAGTAGTGATATTCAAGTGGTTTTTATGTTAGGAGATTATAATGCGCACACAAATGAATTGTTTTATAATGAACTTTTAAAGTTCTGTGAGGAACAGTGTTGGGCGTGTGCAGATATAGGACTTCTATCTCGTAATACTTATACATATGTAAGTGAAGCGCACGGTTGCAAGCGGTGGCTTGATCATTGCGTTGTTACTAAGTCTGCGCTGCAAACTGTATCTAGTATAGAGGTGTTGTATGGCACATATTGCTCGGATCACTTTCCCGTTCAACTTGAATGTGATGTAAGTTTGATTGAATCAAAAGTTGTATTACATAATGTGTTAACTAGCAAAGTAAGATGGGGAGATCGAGACATGGATCAGATTAATTTATATAGGAAATTATGTAATTCAATGTTGTGTAAATTAGACTTCCCCCCAGAATTCATTAATTGCGCTGACAAACTATGTACAAATAAAATACACAGAAATGTGTTGGATAAAATGTATCAGAATATTATTAATATACTTTCGAAATCTGCTGAACAGACTGCTGTACTTAGGAATAATAATAAGTATAGGCCCATAATAGGATGGAATAGACATGTTAGTAGTGCTCACAGACAGGCTCGGCTTGCGTTTCGGATGTGGCAGTTGCACGGAAGTCCTACTTCAGGAGATATTTATGAGTCTATGAGAGATGCACGCAGGACTTTTAAGTCCAGATTAAAGTGGTGTCGTGATCATCAAACACAAGTAAAAATGGATATTCTAGCGGAAAGTCACAAACATAAAGATTTTGGACAGTTTTGGAAAAATACTGCTAAATTGAATCCCAAGCGGAGTCTGCCGGTGAGCATTGCGGGAAACAGTGATCCACAGGCTATTGCTAACCAGTTTGTTGAGCATTTTAAAGTTGAACCCATGTCAAATCCGTTGAAACCCGCACATTCATCGGTGACTGACGCTGTTAGTGGTTCTTCGTGTTTGAGGTTCTCAGCTAAAGAGGTGGCTGATGTTCTTACTAAAATGGTTAAAGGTAAATCTCCCGGCCACGACCACCTCAGCGTTGAGCACTTGCGATGTGCGGGTATTCATTTACCAAGGGTTTTGGCGATGTTTTATTCTTTGTGTCTTAGTCATTCGTACTTGCCAAATGATCTCATGAAAACTATAGTAGTGCCGATACTAAAAAACAAAACTGGTGATGTTACAGATCCTGCAAATTATAGGCCCATTTCTCTAGCCACGATTACAGCGAAGGTTCTGGACTGTCTGCTCGATTCACATATGGCGAATCATATAGCTCTTCATGACGCTCAATTCGGTTTTCGCCCCAAATTATCAACAGAAACAGCCATCATGTGTCTCAAGCAGACAGTTCAGTACTATGCGGATAGAAATACGCCGGTAAATGCATGTTTTCTCGATCTGTCAAAGGCATTTGACCTGGTGTCATACGAGTTTCTTTGGGAAAAGTTGCGCAGGGAGAGTAGCGTTGACGGAAATGTAATATCATTGTTCAGATACTGGTATAATAATCAGACCAATCACGTTAAGTGGGCTGGTGCTTTGTCAGATGTGTATGGGTTGAAGTGCGGGGTGAGACAGGGGGGGATTAGCTCGCCTCGACTTTTTAACCTATACATTAATCAGCTGCTTGTTGAGCTCAGCAGCACCAAGATTGGCTGCCACATCGGTGGAGTCTGTATTAATAACATCAGTTATGCTGACGACATGGTGTTGCTGAGTCCAACAATTAGCGCCCTTAGGCGGCTTGTTAAAATAAGTGAAGATTATGCGCTCGCTCACGGACTCAAGTATAATGCAAAAAAATGCGAGTTGTTGGTTTTTAAGGCGGGCAGCAAGTGTTACATGAATGTACCACAGGTGTGTGTAAACAACACTCCTCTTGTCCGGGTTACAAAATTTAAATACTTGGGTCACTGGGTGACGGATGATCTAAATGATGACATGGATATAGAGAGGGAACGCAGGGCGATGGCAGTCCGATGTAATATGCTGATCCGCAGATTTGCGCGCTGTACTAATCATGTTAAAATAACTCTATTCAGAGCATATTGTCAATCTTTTTACACGTGCAGTCTGTGGGTCAGATATACGCAGAGGACTTACAACGCCCTGCGTATCCAGTATAATAATGCGTTCAGGATGTTGATGGGCCTACCGCGTTACTGTAGCGCTTCAAGAATGTTCGCGGAAGCCAGGGTTGATGGTTTCCATGCTATACTACGCAAGAGGTGTGCATCTATCCTGAGTAGAATACGCGCTAGCTCCCACAGCATCCTGAATGTGTTATGTGATAGGTGGGACAGCTCCATGCTGGCTCACTGGATACGTTATCATATTAAATAAATTATCTACTAATACTAGGTTAAGTGGGTTTGTTACTAACAAATTATGGATCCTGTAATTTTGATCTGAAATAAAAGTTTATTATTATTATTATTAAAACAGATATATATTATCTAAAATCCAATTTGTATTTTCCAAAAATATCACAGACAAATATTTCAATGAATTCAAACATTTAAACGACTGATGAACACTGAACAATAAGTTAACCGAAGCATTTAATGAGTGTTTTACTCCAGACATCAATGAATTTTAACCTTGCGTGCCTAAACTATCTAGATTTAAGTTGAAACACGAAGTATTTTTTTAACGTAATTTCAAACCTCTTTTCTTTTCTCCTTTCATTATTTCGAACTTGTAAGTCCTATAATTCGTCATTAATGAAGGTTTTACATAAACACAACTAAACAGCTATACATTATGGCCACGGAAACATGTCATGGGGTACGTTCAAGTGAGTAATGTTCATGGTGCAGTGACTTGCAGGTAAACTGTACACAGTACAATCACGAAACAGTAAAACAAATAAGATTTGTTCTTCAAAAATCAAATCATCAAAATATTTATAAATTATATGATATGTATTCACATTTTTATTTATTTATATTGCGTCCATCACAAAAGAGTTGTTAGAGTCAGTGGAACTATTGTAATCGTTTGCATACCGATGTATAAATCATTACACATAATTTACCATCATTAAGCTAACAGTTTTATTTATAAGTCATAAGAAGCCTCTTCTTTGTATATTGTGAATTTATCAGTGAATTAATTATATAATTGTTAATAATTTTAAGTGTATTTAAAAATATCCATTACTTATGATATAAACAATATTTACTTAACTATATCTATATATAATTTATAATACTCAGACACATAAATCAAACCAAATAATTTGTTATTTTAGTTTTTAGTCGTGTGTGCAAATGAAAACTTTACAATAAAATGAAAATAAATACTCTTACTTCACGTTATGAGTACACTTATAGGCAATAAGACGACAAATTTAAATAAGTAAAGAAAACTTTGTAAACCATTGTACTACTGTTCTTTCTGTACTTGTATCAAGCCTTTTGCTAATTCATCCTCATTGTGACCCCAGTCGAATGTTTAGAGATAGATAATTTATTATAGTCCCTGTAATACTCATAATCGTTTTTAGTATAAGGTTGACTAATACACCCTCTACATTATGGTTAATAAACCTCTACGTTTTTTTATAATCAGTCAAAATGTGTCTGAACTACTAACAGCTGAAGTTTGAAGAACTTTGGCCTTAGGACTTTATAGAAATAATAATTACTAGCTGTCCCCCGCGACTTGTTCCGCGTGTTTTAGTTTCAACGGTTTTTTATTTTTGCAACATTTTTCATTTATGCTCCGCTCCTTTTAGTAGCAGCGTTATGTTATATAGCTTATAGCCTTCCTTGATAAATGGGCTATCCAACACTAAAAGAATTTTTCAAATCGGACCAGTAGTTCCTGAGATTAGCGCGTTTAAACAAACAGACAAACAAGCAAACTCTTCAGCTTTATATATTAGTATCGATTATATCAGCTTATAAATGTCCCACTGCTGGGCACAGGCCTCTTCCCATATAGAAGGAACGAGCATTGATCGCCACGCTTGCTAATTGCGTGTTTGTAATTCGAGATTCCAATTTTGGAATCCAGGTTTCCTCACGATGTTTATTTCACCGTTTGTCATTTGTGTCTTAAAATAATTAGGAAAGTACATACTTTGAAAAAGTTACAGCGGTACTTGCCTGAGTTCGTACATTCAACCTTGTGTATACAAATCCATTTATTGAACCGCTAGGCTATCATGACTCTTACTTTTTAGAAGCTAGTAAATATTTAAGGTGAATCAGAAATACCTACTTAGCTATCGTAGAAAATAATGCTTATAAATTTCTTTATCCATTTCAACTGAGTCAACAATTATTAGTTATATTCATTTTACACAACGTCTTACAAAAACTAAGCTTCAAACCCTCAAGCTTTCCAATTTAAATCTAATAAAAAATCTCAATAAAACAAAACTCACAAAGAACACACAAACATAAAGGCATAATGAAATTCATCCCCAGGAGTGTTGCGGGCTATTATTCAGTCGCATACAATATGTAGTGTGTGGTAACAAACGGTACTGGAGCACCGACATCAGGGGATACTGGAAGTGGTACACGATTTTAATAGGGATGTTTCCTGGGTATGAAAAGTTAAAATCTATTTAGTCCGTCAGTTAGATAATAAAAAAATATTAGACACGTATTTTTTCTTTTATCAAAACAATAAAAAAATACAAAGATACACCGCTTTAAAGTTTCGGAGTGGGGGCTTATGACGCTACGCCTCGCTAAAAATAGTAGCGAGGAGTGACGTCACG
The DNA here is from genome assembly GCA_932294365.1 of Diachrysia chrysitis. Lineage (NCBI taxonomy): Eukaryota > Metazoa > Arthropoda > Insecta > Lepidoptera > Noctuidae > Diachrysia > Diachrysia chrysitis. The sequence goes on along the minus strand of OW028662.1, from coordinate 4,514,701 downwards.
CGTAACTTCAGTTCTCTGTATTTTGATCATTTTTTGTTTGCAGGAAAAAAGAAAAAATACGTGTCTAATAAAATTCATTAATCTACAAGACGGACATTAAAAAAAAATAGGAAACAGGCCCATTGACCTTGTTTTTACATCACATTAGATATTTGAATCACTCTACCACTCAAAGGTTTGCTGTTAGAGGATTCAATTTTGAGTTAAGCTCGCCTATGTACATAAAATTTATTATTTTATTACTGTTTTATGTGTTGTGTACAATAAATAATTCAAATTAAAATTAAAATTTACATCATCTTCTGCTTAGCCTTTACCCAAGTTTTGTTGGGGTCGGCTCCCAATCTTACCGTATTCAGCTGGATAAAACAGATGATAAAGATTTCATCTGTAAATGGGCTAAGCTCTGATGGGCAGTCGTGTAATAAAATATTTATCTCATTAAAATCCATATTTTATTCTATTCGATAATCTCAGAGAAAATGCTAGGTGGAAGTGAATCAGGTAATAAAATTATTTTAAGAGGTCCAATACCAAACCATTTGGATAATTAAAACAAGGTACCTAATTGGGCCTAAAATAAATTAATCCGAAAGTTAGATAATAGACAAAAAGTTATTAAAGTCGACTGATAATACTCCATAATAATTAAAAAAACAGCCTTCACCGTTGTAAAAAATAAATCTATTCATCGTAGAAATTAAGCAGTTATATAAATAGCAGACTTAAAAATAATCTCGATTAGGTCAATACTAGAAGTTCCTTGAGCTAACAGAAATGACTTAAGAAAATAATAAATCTACACTTGTGCTCTAACATTATAAAAAGGAAAGATTTGTATTTTTGTATATTTGTATCGAATGAACTCAAAAACTACTGAACTGATTTCAAAAATTCTTTCACCATTAGAATGCTAGTTTATCCCTGAGTAATACAGGCTATATTTTTTATCACAAATGTTAGAAAAAAATATGTGCACGCGTTCGAAGCCGGGATGGGCCGCTAGTTTCAGATTTTTCTAACAGACTTTTTGTAGGAACCGTCTCATGGCGCTTCTAGTGCCCATAATTCTTGGTCTCCTTTGCGATTTGTATAGGAATAATTCCTTCGCCATATACCCACCATACATCTCCCCAGGTATAATTTGCCTTACCGTTTTATGAACAATTACAGCACCTCCCACCTTACTCGTGAATATAATATGTTTGTTCTCTGATAACGACGCCTTTGTTGTCGCCGCGTAATAATCGTTACGTATGTTTTGATTTACCTAAACTGCTTGTAATCCCTGTATAGTGTTCATGAGCTTGTGAACTTGGATTACGAGAAACGCAATATTTATTGAAGTAAGTAATATATACGGAATGTTTCCCATGCTAATACCTATCTGTTAAATTACTTTATGGATGTAAAATAGAATAAAGAATTTGAAGAATAACGACTGACAGGTCCTAACATGTTAGAACTATTCGAAGAAGAACACATTGAACCTTGTAATCAACTTGAGTGTTGAAAATCAAGAAAAACCTAATATGGCAGACATCTTTTAAGTTTACAATAGACCTCAGAGCGTCAGACGATGACAACACTCTCATTAAATAAGAGGCAAATAAAGAAACGCATTTGCACTGAAGTAGTAATTTCTGGTTACTTTATGGCATCCATTTCTGTGAAGACCAGGAAACAATGGCGGTATTTTCTTAAAACAAAGACTAACTTAGCTCACAATGTCGCTTTGTTATTGTGAAAACAGGTTTTAAAACAAGTTATAGCATTGTCCTTGGACATTTCTTCCTAATATTCAGATTACTTGGTAATTTTTTTACTGAATTTTCCTCCCTGTGGTAAAAAAAATATAAATAACTTCTTCATTACCGAACTATGTGACACTTTTGGGACGAATCTCCACGAATCCAACAAATCTAAAATCATGAAAATCAGTCCACGCATTCTTGAGTTATAAATGGTATAAATAACCCGACTTTTTTTCGAATTTAAAATAAAGATAAAAATAATACCATCTGTAATAGCGTGATAAGAGAGTTATTTCCATGACAAGATCTGGCGCCCCCTTATCAAAAACTAATAGTACAACTTCACAACACTGCAAGTGATTTTGGCCTTTGTAAACGGTTTGCCGGTGACCTATATCAGATAAGTTTGATGTACCCTACGTGTGCTTCAAAGTTCTGCGTGAACTTAAATAGGGGAGCTTATCGCCTGAAACACTTTATGGTAATTTATGTATGTCTGAACGATTCCAGTTTTTAGGGTTTCGTGGCTTAAATCGAAATTTTTAATGCGATTAGTGGACATAGCAGTGGTAGTTCTAAAAATACTATTGGATTTTAGGACATTTTGACTGCACGGATAGCCGAGTGATACGCGACGTGCTGTGTTGTTCGATTCCCGCATCACAACAGAACAGGAATTTGTGTGATTCACAAATTTTTGTTCTAAGTCTGGGTTTCCTTTGTGCATGTGATTTAATCTATACTAATCTATACTAATATTATAAAGCTGAAGAGTTTGTTTGTTTGTTTGTTTGAACGCGCTAATCTCAGGAACTACTGGTTCGAATTGAAAAATTCTTTTTGTATTGGATAGTCCGTTTATTGAGGAAGGCTATAGGCTATGTAACATCACGCTACGACTAATAGGAGCGGAGCATAAATGAAAAATGTTGCAAAAATGAAAAACCGTTGAAACTAAATCACGCGAACAAAGTCGCGGGGGACGGCTAGTTGTTAATATTATGTTAATGAACCCCTCTCAATACAAGGATTTATCAATGCATGTCTGGCATAACGCAAGTTAGGTTTTTAAATTCGTACAACATCACATACCTACATTGCTCTGAACCCAAGTAAGTAAGTAGCTATAGGACTTATACTACCTTATTACTGGAGTTGTTTTTTATAAATATAATATAATATGTAAATATAATATGTTTTTTAATATAAAATGATAAGTAAAGGCTCAAAAATACTTACTTTTGGAGCCAATAAACAACTCATGTTATATGCGCCATCTATCGAGCGGGTATTCTTATTTTGATGCCATATAATGTAAGGAAAACTCAATGAGGCATGCATTAACCATAAAATGCTTCAAAGTTTTTTGCTCTACCGGGGATTCGAACTTTCGAGCAGCTGTATCAAATAGACGAATGGGTAATCATGCTTATAATAAGGTACGGAACTACACAATCATCGTCGAGGTCCAAACTCGGTCAGACCCAGATTTTTTACTGTACACAGGATTTTTTACTTCTCTGCATTTTTTTGTTACTGAATCTCCCTTATCTTGCTAAACGTCGTAATGCGGTCTTTGAGTTGTGTTATTTATTGTCTTTTTGTAGCCGAGCTAGGTTTTTACTTCGTAAAACTTTTTTAACATAACAGTACTGCTCTTAACATTCGACATAGGCGATAAATTATGTAACATTACTGACGTTTTTCAGTGATTTATGCGAGAATCGAGTTCATGTTCAACCATATTTTGTTTTGGCCTCTTTATTTTTGAAATTCGTAGCTTGTGAAGATAATACTGTTGGATAAGATATTTTTTTCTTGTATGCGATAAACATCATCATGTACAAATTATTATTAAAAAGTGCTTTTGAGAGCATAGTACCTATTTTTCTTTTCTTTTCGATGTTAAACCTTCAAAAGAATTAGTAGACGCCACCCCTGTCTTATAATCGAGTAGTGTTTAGTTTGGGATTTTTGAAAGCACAGTGTCTACGGTTGACTGTGTGTGAGGGATAAAAACAATTGAATAACTAAAGGCTCTGTCAATGGATTTTTTTACACCGGCTGTACATACTCGCCAAGACAGTATACAGGCCGAGAACGAGTGTTTACATGGTGCTCTCGTCTTGTATCGGTCTCGGGGTCCTCGCCTCGCCCGGTCTCTGTCGCTTGTCGAGACTCTGGACGGAAGCTCTCGGCGAGTGTGTACAGCCGTTTTTATATATCCCAGACGAAGGTAAGTAGGTACTCAGACAAAATTGCCAACAAATTAAAATAAATTTAAAATTACAAAATGTTGCTCCACCCTTTGTTAAAAAGTTCGACGATAAAAAAAAAACCCCTTACAACATTTTACTTAAAATGTAACTTTCTAGTTTATAATGGGTTATTAAAATGTTAACGACGATAACTACTAATGAGTGTTAGTAATTACCGCCATCGATCAGAAAATATCAAGATAGCGACGATAAATCAACGTTATTTATTATTCTTGATCAAAGAGAACATTCTAATTATGTCGACACTTTAGTTAAACAAATGTTTATACCATAAATTGTTAAAACAATTATTTACCTAGGTATCCGATATGTAGTCCTATTTTTTATTTATGTACTCGGAAAATCAATATAACATTGTGTTTTTTTAATTCTTTTTCTTTTTGTGTCAATTGTCCCTTAAACTCTTTTGGACCAAAAGGTTGCCATTTGGATGGCCCGATCGTCGGCCTCAAACACGTCCTGGAGAGTGCAGGTTTTTTAAATATTAGGTATACCTACACAATCGCTCTAGCTAGATATCTTGTGGAATAAAACAAACGTGATCAGAATGATCGTTCTGAGTGTTAAGGTTCGACGTAAAGAATGCAATAAATGCAATGTCAGCAGGTATAATAAGATTTTTTTAAGATGGAAGCGTTTTTTTTTTTCAGGGTTGCCCGAAAAATTTAAATATTCTTACGTTTTTTGCAATTTGCCGGTCAGTTTCAGGCGGTTTTAAACAAAATACGATTCGCGGCCGTATTACGTTTGTATTTAAAGAATTATTAATCATTAAAATTATCAAACCATCCCTCTTAAGTTCATGGAAAAAACGTACGAACAATTGAATTTCGCGGGCGACCCTGACGCTTCCACCCTAAATACATACAACAGTAATTATGTTCTGCTTTCTCTATCAAATAGTCTGACTGGCCTGTTGGTCTAGTCACTAGTGGCAAGTGACCCTGACTGCTATACTGGGGGTCGTAGGTTCGATTCCCACCCAGGAAAAATCTTTGTGTAATGAGCATGATCGTTTGTTCTGTGTCTGAACATATAAAGTACGTTTATCACTTGTCTGGTTGCCATAATACAGCCATCTGAGAGTTGTCCCATGATACTATCTATACTAATATATAAAGCTGAAGAGTTTGTTTGTTTATTTGTTTTGAACGCGCTAATCTCAGGAACTATTGGTCCGATTTGAAAAATTGTTTCACTGTTGGATAGCCCATTCATTGAGGAAGGCTATAAGCTATATAACATTACGCTGCGACCAAAAGGAGCGGTGCATAAATGAAAAATGTTGCAAAAATGAAAAACCGTTGAAACGCGGACAAAGTCGCGGGGGACAACTAGTTATTGATAATATTAGTACAGGTTTCATGTAAATAAAATATGCTCCTATTTTTTTTAATAAATATTTCCCATTAAATTAGTAAGTATTTCGTGATGTTAAGCGTATAATGGTACAAAAGTCTACGAAAAAGTTAATGTTGATATTTTAACGACCATAAAAATGTTTTTATTTCATAGGCGTAAATGCTGAAATTGGGACCGACTCTCACGTATTAAATAAACTACATTTTATTACTTCTAAATGATAAATTCACAGAATATATTTTATGTATGAATTTTGAGAAAATATGTTTTACAATAACAATCTGAGTAATGGTATATTACGTCAATTTAATTAAAATATGAAGTAAAATACAATAGCGCTATTGAATATAATACCCAAAATGAAATGTACGTCAGTGTGTCGGTTATCTCGCCATGACTAATGGCCAGTTCCCATATTCAAGATACGATTCGTTTTGCTTACGGTCTGTAGGTTTTTTTTTCATTTAGCTTAAAAAATTCTACATTCATTTTTATACCGATTTACATAAAAATTGTAAAAAAATACATACAGTCGAACATAGATACATCTCCTATTTGGAAGTGGATTCAAATAGAAAGGTAAGGCTTGCTACTTTCTATTACACTTTCATTGAAACTAAACGCTACAACAATATAAATGAAAATGTTATAGATTACATTGTATTGGTATAATTCCAAAAGTGAACGAATATAAGAAACAATTTGAGTTATTCGTCCATATCGTCAACCGCACATCATTCCAATCATCATTCAAATCCAATCTTATTACATTTGTCGACCTCCGTGGTTGAGTGGCGTACACACGGTTTTCATGGTCTCGCCAGCTTTAGGGTTGAATTGGTAGGTTAAATGTAGAAAAAAAAAAACACTTTTCTAAACTGTCTCGGGTCTGGGTGTTTGTGTCACCTGCGTTTTCTTTAATTCCATAACACAATCATGTGCGTTAGCTACTTTGACAGAATGAAAAAAAATCATTTATTTCCCCACATCCACAACAACGCATAAATCAATAATTATTCACAAAAACACAAAAGAGTATAAAGGTATGGGGAAATATGCGTCACACCCGCGCAAAACGTACTTACCTACTTTGGGTGCAGAGAAATGTACCTATGTGAAGTTGTCCACATCATCAAAATTTTACATAGGTATACGTGGATAATGTTCCTGCATAGTCAATATTCTATTGACAGCCGACAACCTTCAATGGATCCGCTTGAGTGGCGACCGTCTCCGAGCCGTTAATTAGCAATGCTAATAACATCAATGATCGTAGTATCGGGAACTACGTGACACGTGAATACAAACCCTTTGATGTCAAACCTTTTCCCCTACGTTTTTAAATGAAATTATTCGCTTTATATCGGCTGGTGAATATATTGGTTATGCTCAGCGGGTTTCCTTCCTTGAGAATTTTTGTTGATGTTTTTTATTAAGGTTTCCCTACAAATTATGCCTACTACTTAAACTTAGGTATATAAGGCTTAAGCACTAGCTTATTTAGGCTACCTAACATTCTTCTAAACAAGTTACTATTCTCTACAAACTACACAGTTTAAAGATAAACTAAAAAGAGTAAATTAGTAAATATAACCTAATTAAATATTGCAGTGATGTACATTATCAAGCAATACACAATACAATAAGTATACACTTACAAACATAGCGTTGGTTATAGATAAAGATCAAGCCTACCTGTCATTTCATGAATTACTGTAATTTTTCAGGTATAAAACTATACTAGTAAAAATTGGAACTCTTATCAATGAAAGGCTGACGGCTTTTGTTTACTAAACAATAAAAAAAATGGTTGCTGTAGACAGATAGAGAAGAAAATTATATTTTATTTTCATATTATTTTGATTTAATTTTATTGAATGATGCTCAAAGAATCAGCGACAGAACTTTTAAATGGCGCAAGTAATAAATAATGCTTGTTGAAATACGTATCTACTAAACATATGTTAAATCATATCCATTTATTTACTAATGGGTAAAACTGCAATTAGTCGCAGAGTACCAACAGTAACCGCATTTGGGATTTGTGTGGTGTATTTTACGTTTAATTTAGTGACTGTCTATTTAAAGTGCATGTAGGTAAATATATCCACGTTGATAACATGTAAAACAGCGAAACATGTTTTAACTCAATTACGCCTTTTTGAAGTATAATAATTAAGTCAAGCGTAATATTTTATATCTTTTTACAAAAATCGGGCGGACGGACGGTCATCGGTGGCTTAGTAATTGAGTCCCGTTGGCACCCCTCGGTTACGGAACCCTAATAATACCTATTTCCCCTTAATTTATAATACCTACTAGCTGTCCCCCGCGACTTTGTTCGCGTGTTTTAGTTTCAACGGTTTTTAATTTTTGCAACATTTTTCATTAATGCTCCGCTCCTATTGGTCGTAGCGTGATGTTATATAGCCTATAGCCTTCCTCAATAAACGGACTATCCAATACAAAAATAATTTTTCAATTTGAACCAGTAGTTCCTGAGATTAGCGCGTTCAAACAAACAAACTCTTCAGCTTTATAATATTAGTATAGATTTGCCCTTTCTTGGTATTCAAGCTTACTTAATTCCAATTTTCATGAAAATCTGTTCAGCGGTGTAGCAGTATAAGCGATGAAAGTATGGATATATCATTGGGTCAAAATTCTATTTAAAGAAGTGGCATCGTAAAACACATAAAAAGTCAGATTGTGTATCATTGTCTATTGAAGAAATACTTTTCTGATAGTAAATAAAAAACTAACTAAGAAAAGCGAGATATACAAAGATAAAACTAAACAGTGTTCGTTCCATAAATACAAATAAACAAATAAAAGAATAACAAATACGTTGTCTGGATTTCCCATCAGATCGATGGACCTCAAGACCACTGATAAATCAAGACATGATGTTATTGAAATAAATTCCTAAGTCCGGCAAAATAGAAACTGATAGACTTTCTTTGATAAAGTATCGGTCAGAGGTCCGGGTCAGCCTTATCGCACTAGCCACGATATCTTACTCGAACAGGACGGACCTAACATTCTATTATAAAAGTATTACTGTTTTTTTGCGGTCAAGTCTTTGGTAAAAAAAAAATATGCGGAGGAAATATCTTGCTCATAAGAATGTGTTTTATTTAAAGTTTAAAGGGGAAATTTGGGGTATTTTTAAGAGGTTGAATTTGGAATAGTTGTTTCACCTAAACCATTTTTGCGACCTCTTTGTGGAACTGATGCAGGGTATTTTCGACCTTGTATTCTGACGTTAAAGTTTAAATTTAATTAAAGATTTGTAATGAGGTCATGCTCTCCCTCAAATATTATCTAACCTTAACTATCTATGTAACATTTTGTTAATTGTTTACGAGAATTATCATTATCTCTCTTTATAATTACTTAAAGCATTATGTACGTGTTTACTTGTTTGTTTTTCTGATTTTCAAAGCACGGATGAAGAAAGTTATTTAAGAGAGAGGGAAACAGATAAGCCTAAAATTATAGCATATGAAAATCCAATGTCCTTGCTTACATTTCTAGAACTAGTGTCATGTATTCGGCCTATTCATCATAATGACTTAGATATTGCATGTCTACTTTAATTAGTGGGGTTCGAGTCTGGGCAATGTGCCATCCAAACCGTAGCATATTACCCAATTATTAATCATTGGTCAACACTTGACGTCACACATGTAACTGCTGCTCGTGACTCCATGTCTTGTATGACTGTGACGCTGAGACTTTGCTTACGATAAAATTGATGTTTGCTTTTATCACGTTACAAATGTCACTAATAAAACCAAATAGCTTCTCAACCTAAACGCATACTATTCTGTTCCGTTGTAGGTAACAATGGAATTTTTTATCATTATTTTGGTATAAATGTGTCTGTAGACTACACTCCTGTCCATCTCTCGTTCTATACTCCTTACTTTCATACCTAATGCCTGCAACCGATGCTGAGGGCGTAAGGATACGTCGGACCAACCCACAAAAAATATCCTGGTGCACTTCTTCTGCCTAGGCTGGAGCCGTGGGATCGCTAGCGCATTCTCAGCACGACCTTTATTTTACCTAAAGTAAGCGCTAGGTACTTTAACCATCCAATCTTAGATTAAAAAAAAAAACGATTATTTGCAATTTACGTAATTTTCTTTATGTTACTTTACTAGATAAAGGCGTTGTCTAATTTAAAAGTACGATTTGTAACCATTTCAGAACAAGAAAGTCACGTAGAAAAACAATATATTCAGTGAAATAATTACGCAAACGACGAAACCCTTTTAGTTAATCCGATAAAAGTTTGTGCCCTTGCGGCCTGACGTAAGAGCGTACACTGCAACCCACATTAACAAAGCGGCGCCTGTTAGTTACATTCTGACTGCACAACTTCGTACTAGTTAGAAGCTAGTTTTTTTACATTAACTTTGAAAATGGATTGCTATGGAAATCGTTGCTTTGTTTAAAAAAAACAGTGGCACTGAGTAGTGGCGACTGAAGTTAAAACTTGATCAATTAGGTACATTATATTATGTTCATAATTTTATACAGAGGTGTCGGTAACGGTAACAGTGTCGCGAGTTCAATTGTTTTTCAAAAGAAGTTTTACTTCAAAAAGTTTTGTTGTGTGAACGAAAGGTCTACTAACTAAATAGGTCTGGCATGATTCGTTAAAGGACTAATTATTTTTGAACTAGTAAGAAAAGATTGTTTATATTATTTATTTTATCTTAATATGTAATAGATATTTACTTGTATCCTACTTGTCCTGCTTTACAATAAATTTATTTACTTACTAACTTTCGCCCTCGGTTTCGCCCGCGTAGATGTCGGTTGTCGCTGCAAAACCAGCCCATATTTTTTCTTGGAGTTCAAGCTAACTTAATACAAAATTTCATGACAATCTGTTGTGTGGTTTAGCCGTGAAAGCGTAACAGACGGACAGACGGAGTTACTTTCTCATTTTTTTTTATTTATTAGTAAATTGCAATTAAAATCATTAAAATCTATTTCCGGTCAACAGCAGTGTACTCTACCAACTTTAGCAACAAACAGGGACACAGAATAGCCCGGGGCGTTTGCCAAACATCAATCTTGACCGACTTTGCTCAGATTGCCAAGTTCACTAACTCCTTAGTTCGTCATTCTATGCCAAACCTAACGCCAACTTGGACGAAACAATTTGATTTCCCTAATACCCACTCTGAACACTAAATAAATATTTCCCAGAAATTTCATTGAAGTTTTGATTATATTTCTGAATTTCTTATCAATTTTGTCTGAGTGTCTAGTGGAATGGCCTGACATAACTGGTTAAAGGGAATTAGGTCGAGAAATCTCATTTGGATAATAACGAATGTCTGCGGATCGGACTTTAAATCGTTGAGACTTTTATATCCTCTCAAATAGGCTCGTTTTATTTAAGGAGACACTTTAGTTTTCTTTATATCGTTTAGGTTTTGTGTTTTCTAGTTGTTTTTGTATGTATTATGATTATGTGCCAGGTTAAGTCAAATTCAAAAAATATCCATACATTTTATCTATAATATGTATCTATTTAGAAATATATATTACTAAAAATATACTTACGTGTGTTTATCAGTTGTCTGGTTGCCATAGTACAGGCCAGGCACTGCCTAGTTTGAGATCAGATGGCCGTATGTAAGTTGTCCCAACATATATGTATTATAGATGTTATTTCCTTTATTAAATTTATAAACATATAAATTACATTTTTAAATGTATATTAAATAAAAAAACATACATTTAAACATATAAAATACAGTCGCCAACCGGCATTGGAAACAGGGTTCAAGCTGCCGGTGGTTAGGGTCCTAAAGAGAGGAACCTCCTTACGATTTGCGCCGTGTCGAGAAGTACTGCCTTCTGGATCAAGCCCTTGACTAAGATGCCTAACGAGAGCCTCTTAAGGTGTTGGTCGAGGCTCTTGACTATTAAGCCGTTTGCTGTCGCGAGTATCGGAACAATGATTGCTGAGTCTACCTCCCACATGTCGCCAACCTCGTGCGTTATTATTATTACAATTGGTACAGAACACTATTTTTAACGTCTATGGTCCATAGTTTCTTTGGAAGCTAATATGATTCAGAAAAAAACAAAACCATTATTTCTGTGCACAATCACCTATGTCCTAGAAAGTATTTTCGTTTCCAAAAGCATTCCAACACATATCACATTGTGCACTTCGCTGTGGATATCAGATACCGTTTCAAGACATTTACTGAAATATATTTGATTTCGAGCTCCAGATCTGTCGCGAACAGTCTTGAAACAATTCAATAAACCAAGCTGGATTCGCTTTAGTTGCCGATGACTGCTGGCCTGTGGATAGCTAGGTTTATGTGATCTTATAGACGTTCTAATATTTTTGCTGTTCATTTTATTTTTTGATTTTGAAAGGATTTGTTTATCTTATCTTGATGTTGATAAGGTATTAAAATGAACGTCAAGGCTGTTTTTTAAAAGACATTATATACCTACAAACCTTTTATTTTAGGTTTTGTTTATTTATTAGGCAATTATACAACTAGAATAAACTAAAAAAAATAAAGAATATATCTTTCTATAATCCGAAGTTCTTTCTACCTATTATTGTAAGTTTTTAACATACGGGTTAAACTTAAGTGTGGTGGTAACCAAACCAACCCTAAGTGTAATGTAGATGGTTCTCTATCAATGTACATAAAATTTTAAGACATTAATATAAACTGAATACTTTTGTTTATCCTAATTTTATTTACGCATAACAGGATTCGCAATTTTTTTGAAGAATGACATTCTAAAGCATAAATAAATTTAAAACGCGTCAAAAGTAAATTAAGCTTACCGACAATTTCGGTTTTGCGTGAATGTCGTTTCTCTATATTCGGTAAGGTCATTATGCGAAAAATATATCAAAACAGAAATACCAAAATATTTATGTCAAAAGTATATTAGAACAAAAAACATTATGCCAAAAGAATTCCATTGTACTGTATGTACTATACAGTAAATATAATTATAGAGAATGTCTTAAATGTAAATCTAATAAAGCAGATATATAAAGAACGTTCACACGTTTTAATATTCTGGTATAGTTTGTGTCCTAGATCCGCGCCGTAAAAGTTTAATCATATAACAGTAACGGCAGCAAAATCTATACGAAACTGAAATATATGAAAACTGAAATTGAAAACTGAAATATATGTAGCTTACGGGCTAAAGCGCTGATCATATTAGTTATTTTATAACGTTGAGTAAATGTTATTTACTTATAATGGTCTTATATATAAAAATCTTGACGGTGATTAGCAACTTATTGGCAGATTCTTATTTAAACATATCTATAAAAAAAAATAACTTAGAACTTGCTTAGCATTTGCTAAACACCGTCGAGATATTTATAAATAAGGTCATTAATGTGCTTGTTTTAATTTTTCATACAAAAGCAAACTTTGATCTTGAGCCTTGAAGGAGAAACAAGGACAATATACATATATATAACAAAAGTAAAATAAATCATGATTTTGCAGGACTCTTGTTACCCCACCGCTGGGCACTGGCCTTACTCGTCCGTCTCTGTGCAAATGCACGTGCGTCATGATAAAACAGACACGTTAATGAAAATGGCAACATAACTAAATATAACTAGCTTTTATTACGTTTAGCCTCCATTAACTTTCATGGCGCGGTTGTTCCTATAATTTTTACTGTCATGGACCTTAAAATCTTCAAAGTTAATTAGTTGGGCAGGTGACACGCGATGGGCACTATGGTACACTATTCTACTTTCATCGTTATTTGGTTCAATTAAAATGACATCGTATTGGCGCAGTGACACGTAAAACAATTACAGGTTTATAGTGTAGAAACAAGTGTAAAATAACTAAATAATTAAAAATATAGAGCCCAAAAACGACAATGTGGGTTGGTCAGACGGAGATGACAAAATTAAAGCTGATCCAAATTAGCTAACGACAGAAAATAATGAAAAGTGTAAAGGCCATGCAGTGGAACATATGCCGAAAATAAATAACAACAATAATCTTTAAATAGACTTGTCTATTCGTGACAACAAAACCCCATTTATATTCTAGTAACACACAACATATTACTCAAAACGTTAAATATTTCTGTTTGACGAAAATATTTAATAGACAACACACGTACTCAATTTCATCGGACATTTACAACATACGGTTTTGGCATTTGTCGTCCGAATCGATGTGATTGCTCGATTGCGTCCATTCGATATCTCGATTGGTGCTCATTCAGATCGATCCGTTGCATTCCGCAGTAACTCAATACGATGCGTGTTTGCGTTCGGATGTGAAGCTGCATCAATGGTAATCTCATGAATCGAGTGAACTAGATTGAATGATAGGTTTTATTTTAGTTCTATACTTACTTGAAGTCTATTGCAAAATATTTCTACATTCGACTATCATAAGAAGGTTTAATATGAAATCTACTTACTAAGTTTTCATTTACAATTATTCGTCATATTTGATGACCAGTCCACGATAAATGCTCAACGCGTTGAGTTGAAGAGAAGCCACAATAATGCATCATCGGAGCTTGTTTTACGTTCATACTAATGTTTACGTTTTCTTCTTTCCAGGTATGTACGTTATCATAACATGTCGTCTATGAAATATCAACAGACGGAATCAAAGAACATTTTGCAGTCCTACGGTAAGATTCTTTAATACATATAAACTTTACCTAATCCAATAACTTGCGGATACAGCATATTAAAATAAAGTCGATTAAGTTTATAATCTCAAGCTAGCCCAATCACGATCCTATTAATCTGTTTTCGAACTTCGAAGTCCTTAAAACTTTACTCTGATTGTCCCATGTCCAGGCTGACTATAAACTATTTACGACTCAGTCCTACGATGGACACCGGAGTCATGCTCACCACATAAATGGAACTAGCGTGATCCATAAAATACAATCGTAACGAACTTACAAAGGAAGCTATTTGCACGATATATTTACACCTAGTATATCTGTCTGTAAGGTAATTCAACACGTGAGGAGCTTCGGCGCCGAGTAATTCGCCCCCAGAATATTAAGTGTATAACCGCCTCTGTTGCATTCGATGTATTGACTGTTAGGCTGCTTTCACACACCACACTGTTAATCCCATACATACACCTATTTGACGACACATAAACGGAATTATTCAAGCAGCATTGCTTAGTCAATCGAACGCTTACGTAAGATCCACGATACAATTTCTTACAAATATTTTATTTGAGTTTAAAAACCAGTGAGTTTAGTGTTTTTGATGCCTTGCTTTATAATGTTTTATGCATTAACTCCTGCCGTATTTATATGGAGCTGTGACCACCTCATTATACGTCAATAACTGTTTCCATTTCCTTATCTAGACAATCCAATTAAGGGCGTAATAACAACTGTATTATTTCTCCATTTAGATGCACTTTGATGGACTTGAATAGCTCCTCATGGACTGCAGTGGCATCTGATATACCTAATCAAAGGTACTATGTATGTAAGTAACCAGGTTACCGCCATAGGCTCCTCAACATGAATACTAAGTCGCGAAGTATTACCAACTTACCTGTGACTGTTTAATATATTCATTGGAACCTTGCAACTTGCTATCTGCCGTGAGACGTGAGATGCAAAAGTTTTGCTCACATAAATATTACTACAACTTCCTTTGCTAACGCCAAACATTTTATAAAGGAAATTAATGTTTAGACTTGTGAATATTGTTTTGTATTTTCATAGCTGGATAGTAAAAGAAATTCTCTTGGTTTTTTACGAGCGAATTCTTTAAAATGGATGAGTTCCTTACATTACTGGGTCTTTTTGGAATTTACGAAACTATTTACCAAGGAATGCAATTAACTAATTTTAAAAGAAGTCTACACTATACATAACATTGTAGTATATTCACAAGTAAAACAAAAATTCTACATCAAAATGTTCAGATGTTAGATTGATCGATTTCTTTTATTTAAAATAATAACACCCTCCCTTTTTGTTACCCAACTAAAAATACCCTTAAAATCAGGTCAGGAACAATACCAGGTAGAATTTCAATCACCTAGACTTTGTATTGTTTCTCTAAGGCATCCATATCAAGCCCTCATTCAATATTCAACGTCTAATCTTCTTCAACATGAAAACATAAATAAATTTGAATCTATTATGTCCTCCATCTTTGTATTTAAAGAAGCGTCGGAGTTTGTTATTGGTTTAATATTAATAAATAGCAGATCTAGTTCATCGATTGGCTGCCAGTCTATTTGCCAAATCAGGCAATTTACTTTATTTGCTTGCTCTGCGTTAAACCCATATCTTATTCGTTCGCGTTTCGAATGAGATATATAATTTCTGGATTCCAATTTTATGTTTATGTGTTTACTTTAAATTTTAGTGTTACTAGTCAGTTTTATTACACATATGACATTAGTAAATATTAGTACTATTAAAACGTTTATTAAGTTATGTGATTTGTATAAAATAAAAATGTGTTTTTGCTATAGAAATTACCCGCTTCGCACGGGTACAAAACACATATAATGAATTATACCCAAAAACCGTCTTGAATCACTATATTTATTGCTGAAATATGCATTAAAATCGTAATAGCGGGAGCGATTTTGTTTTTTAATTTTTTATGTACTTTGTAAATATTATTGTTTGTTATAACTAAAATGCTAGCTGATCATCAAGAAGTATTATAAAAATATTATGTTGTAAGGTACTTCTTATCTGTATGTACCACTGTAATCTAAAAAATAATACAACCAAATATCATATAACCCTTTCTAAGCGACGGGTAAAACAAATTTATAAAGTAGTGCCTATTGGATTTGTATAACTCCAGACAATTACAAACTTGTAGCAATCTTTGAAAAGTATTGAATTCAACAAAAGTGTTATCAATATAAATTATAAAGAAACTTTCATCTTGTTATTAGTTTATTTAGTTTGGCAACAGTACAGTTTTCACTGGAATACAAGACAAACTTATTATTTGATTAGGAAAGCAGTAAAGTGGCAACATTGTTTTCAAGTTTTTTCTCTTTGTTCGCAATATACTGTTAGATCAGTATTCCGCGATTGTTTTACAGAAGAGATGCAAACTGCTACAAAAGAAGATTTATTACAATGTTTACAAGAACTGTGCTAATATATTCAGATAGTAAAAAGATTGAATAAAATATAAGGACACGAAACAGGAGGAAATTTAAATTAAATGCTACCGTGTACCTATTTTACGGACACATTGTTAGATTTATAACCATGTTTTCCCAAAAGATTGTATGGAAATATTCGTAAAATCTTTCTAAATTTTTTCCTTTTTTTTTTGTCGTGGGTGTGTGGAGTGAACGCATCTATAGAAAAAATTAAGACAAACCTCTTGACTAACCCTTGAGAATGTAAGTGAGTTTCTATATCACTCCCTATCTGCCAATGGATTTCAATGGGTTAGTGGCAACCTATTGAAATCCATTGCAGTTTTTATCGATTCATATAGTCGCGATTCCGAATCCCATTTCCATTTTACACCGCCATCGATTTCATCATTGTTACTAAACATCGACATTCTCATTCATCGATTTTGCAGATCAATTCGGATTTTTGTATACGTAACTATGAGTCTAGCCGATCATGAGTAAAACAGTTTTGAATAATTTTATGACGAGACTATGCCTATTTGAGGCGCACAAACTTACATGTATGTATTTGTATATTATATGTATAAGTGACTCATACCGTATATAAACCGTTTGCTATGCGTTACGCGTATCAATTTTTATGGCAGACACAATAGGTTATGTTACTATGTTACATCACAACTTATTCAAAAAATGACGCATTGGAACTTCAGTTTGACTGCAATATCACGACTTGTACGTGGTTTCAATAATGAAAATATACATATTTTATTATATATGTAGGCATGTATACAAGGTGTTACCGAAAGATAATAACTATCCAAAAGAGGTAAAAAGTATTCTGATTAGAGAGAGGCAGAGTCAGTTTACTAATTTTCAGCTCAAAATGAGTTAATTTAATAATGAGTATCCATATTTTCTCATCAATTATTCGACACCAAAAATCTTAACCAGATCGCTGAAGCGATGTATCTTCATTTAGCGAGTGACGTAATAAGATATTAACCCTCGTAATGCGGTAATACGTTTGTTTTGATTTTTGATCACGAATAATTGCTGCAAAAAATTGCATATAAATTATTTAACTAAATATTTTTAAACTAATTTTTTACCAGATATACTTTTCACCCCTTCTTGATTTTTTGGTAACACTCTGTACATTTTATTGTATAGTCGTCCAATCTGGAAAAAAAATATTTTGTTTTTTCCGTGTTAGTTTTGGAACCGTTCTTGCCAAAAAGGACACCTTTACCAATACCTCAACTGACCTCAGACTTTTCAGTTCTCGACCAAATTCTCGACCCGACATAAAATGAACACTAAATACCGTTAAACAGTTTTACGTTTGACATTTCATACCAGACCATCGGGTTAAAATTCTCCTTAAAAATTCCACTCCTTTTATACAGCTTTAAAGTCTTTTAAAAGCAATCTAAGCGAACCTAACACATGTTACAGGTGTTTCTGTTTATTTCCTGATATTTACCGATCATTACAGCCTCACGGGGCTAAAACTTTATTGGCCGTAGTGATGTGATTACCGCTTCGGTTTTGGTGCCCATGTATTGTGAATAAGAGTAAAGTTCCTGGGTTGATTACTGGTATTGATGATCTTTTTATATTGTATTAGATTCAATACATATTAGGTATTTAATCCTTGTGTCGCGGGAGTTTTACAAACATAGAAATCATATGCACAAAGAAAACCCAGGGTTTGAACGAGCATTTGTGGTTCACACAAATGCTTGTCTCATGCGGGGATCGAACCCACAGCACGTCGTGCTTAGTGGAAATTGGCGTGGTGACCTATACCACTCGGCTATCGGTGTAGTCAAAGGTTTATGTTTGTTTGTGTACGAATACGTAAATAGAGGTCGTTTTTATTAATTAAGTATGCTATCGTATTGTTTGCATACACTACACAGGTGTTAATAAGCCTTATTGGCGATCGCTGACAAAGCCCATTGTGGGGGCTTATTAAGCATCGACCTATCTGCACCACCTGCATTATATGTGACTTTGATCGCTGCTCTTGATAACCCAAGTTAATAACATAACATTATTGATTGTACTTCATTAGCCATGTATTTAATAAAGGGAACATAGATTTCACTGTTCAAATGAAACTATAAATGTTCTCTATTTTGATTAAGGGGTGAATTTCATCAAAACCAATAATCCCGTTTTTCCTCAAAAATAAAATACCACTGAGCTGGATTTAATGATTAAAAAATAGATCTTGTGAAATTAAAGTTACATTCGAAAAAGTCTCAACAACTTCTCTTCGTAAAGTGTTAGTTAAGTACTTATAATAATATATTTTAATTTATTTATTTAGATAACTAAGATCCACAGTATATAATAATTTACCATTTAATATAAAATAGTAAGCAAAAATCAGACCGCTGCACTAAGTTAAACAGAAGAGGACAATCGAACTTATCTGCTATGGCCACGCAGTGTAACTAGTTTTTAGGTTAGTTCTAACATTTTAACAGGATAAAAACCGAGCCAGCCCAAACCAAACAGAAACCCAAATCTACTGATATTCACTTACCGACGATCGACTCTACGCAAATTGAACTATTTTTGAATTACTTCTTACATATTTATATTCTTAATAAAATTTCTAATTGGAACAGGAAAGCTCTCGGTAACTACGTAATAGGCCCCTAACCTCCGCTTACCAACCTCTCAAGCATGTTAGGGTTACTTCCCCTTACTAAAATTCGTAATTGGAACGGGAAAAGTCTTAACCTGTACATGGCGCAGTGTCGCCGTGTAATAGGCTGGTTCACAGTTGATCGCGGCGCGTTAACGCGACACTGTACAAACAACGCGCGTTTGTTAACGCTAATTAAACCCAGTGTAACGTTAACCGAGGATTAGGGGTGTCCCTTGTGTTCGGATACCGCTAAATATTGTGGTGATTTGAATGTCAACGTAATAATGTACAAAGTAAATACCTATTGCGTGTTTATTGTATTTGGTAAAGAGTTAACGTCGCTTTTTAAGCAGGATCATAATTTCCATTCGTTTTAAGGGATAGCAATTTAAGCATGAATTTATCTTTTTTGATGTGAAAACTTCTTTAGGCGCGTTAGGTATATTTGAGATAAGAAAAAACAATTGAATTCGCGACACCGTTACCGTTAACCTCTGTATATAAATATGTACATAATATATTGTAATTGTTTAAGTTTTCACTTCTGTCGGCACTCCCGGAGTACCACTGTTTTTATTTTTTATTAGCTATTATTGCAAAGTAGTAAACATAAGTGTCAAAAGTGTTTTAAAAGGCAATATTAGTTTAAGAGTCTCTCATATAAAAAAATACACAACTAAAGGTCTTAACGCGTTTTGAGAGAATCATGTCTGATTAGTATTGCAATAATGTTGAACATTATAATAGTTATTTATTTTCATGTCTATAACTCAGGAAAGCCGACAATTATGTCATTAACTTAGCCATTGTTTAAATAATAAGATATTTCGTAATACCTTTCACTTTTACCTCGTCGGTAAAATCTTGTTATTACCCTACGTTTAGCAGAGAAAGTTAAATGCTTAGTTTTGCATAAATGTTATAAGGTATTTGTTTTATAACGCGGAGGTAAAGTTCATTTAATATTTATATTTTTCTAATGACTTAAGACCTACGCAATATGCAGGTTATATAGGCTAGAGCTGCGAAAAAATGCCATTTTCGGTTTAAGTTTCGTACGAACAGTGCTAATGGTACCCTATTTTTAGTAATACGGCCTCCGCTGTCCGTCCGTCTGTCTATCAGCGGGTTGTATCTCATAAACCGTAATAGCTAGAGAATTGAAATTAGAATTTTATGTTTCTGCTGCAGCTATAACAACAAATAATCAAAATTTGTTAAAAATTTAAGGGACTGCATAAAATGGTACAGAATCCTTCATGCGCGAGTCGGACTCGCACTTGACCGGTTTTTTTATAACAGAGAACAGTTACTTATTAACTTAAATCAAACTAAGTAGGCTTACATAATTTAATTGTTAAGGAAACCATATTTTACATTTAGGTACACTCACATAGAATTTATCTCGAAAGTTACAAAAATCGACGATAAAAATTTTAATACTCTTTAAAAAGTAATGTTATTTGTACAACCCTAAGAAGGTTTAAGCCGGCGCACACTGCAGGCGCGCGATAGTCCGCCTCCCCCGACAATGTGCACCTCGCTTAACTATTATGTTCAACCGATTGCCATAATCACTGCGTTAATTAATATCGTATTATAATTAGTAATTACAATTAATAAGCGTGGTTATGATGTCTACCTTTGATCTCTCATTTGTAATGTATTGTTAGTGACAGCAGCAGAGCGATTCTACGAATGATTTTATACCATTGTAATTATATTTTTTTAGTTAGAGGCACCATTAAGGCCAATTCCACATGTTTCTAGATAAATAGTAAAACATTAATTTAAAAAAATGTGGACAACTTTACATACATTGCTCTGAGCCCAAAGTAAGTAGCTACAGCATTTGTGTTATGGAGTCAGAGACAAAAGTAGTTTTACATTGACCCGTCTGGGGATCCATCCCGGACCTTTGGAGCTAGCGACACCTTGAAAACGTACGTGTACGCCACTCGACCACGGATGCCTTCAAATATAATTAATATTTAAATCCTTAATAATTAATATGTAATTAATGCTTCCAATTTCCATATTATTTCAACATAGGTACTATTTTTATATTGGCTTTCAGATATAGATACTATTCAATCGCTGTCGTGCAAAAATGTAGTGATTTTGTCAGACTCAAAAAGTGCTCTTCAACATTTGTTGCGTTGCGTATCGGGAGTTCGAGGTATGCCGATAGCTTATGAAGCGCTTAAGATTATTAATATTTTACATAAGAAACTAGTAAATGTAAAGCTTCAGTGGATGCCTTCCCATGTAGGGATTCTTGGAAATGAGGTGGCTGACAAGCTTGCTGTAGAAGCTGTTACAGATGGCATAATAATTCCTAGCAATCCTTATTTTACGGAGCTTATACCTAGCATGAGAGAGTTTTGTTTTAAAATGTGGGAGAATCACTTTAATATTATAACTGCGGGAAAGGGTTTGTGGTATAGAACCATCCAACAGAAGCTGCCTCAAATTCCTTGGTTTGACGTAGCTAACTGTTCAAGAGAACTTATAGTTTTAGCATTTAGAATAAGGTCTGGTCATGTACCTACTAATAGATTTTTACATTTGATGGGTGTTAATCCATCCCCTCTTTGTAATATTTGCTTAAATAAATTGGACGATTTGTACCACATTTTGTTGGAATGTAGCGCTTTCGATGATTTGAGACCTTTGATGTGGAGGGTGGTCCGTGGCGATGTGTATAGTGGTGGAGTTAATGTGTTGCTTGGGAGGCCTCTTTTGGAGCAGAGTATTGCGATTTATAAGTTTGTTAAGGAAGTGTTTTTGAGAAGAAATACTTAATTCGTTTGACCACAAGTATAGCTCTATCTATATATCTATCTGTATCTCTATCTTTATTCTCTCTATCTATATAGTACGCTCTTTTGGCGTTACACATTCAATATTTTGTACTGGGTCACAACCCAGTACAAAATAGTGAATTCCCGAGCAGTGCAGGAGGATTCTACCGCTGTGCAGGTTGCTGCTGATTATTACATACTACTACTGTTGTTTGATTATGTATGACGGTGTCAGTGAGTCGAAGGCGCTGCATGTCGACGTGGTGTGGTGTCTAATTTTAACTTAAGGTTAAGGTAAAATTTAGATAGATATTTAGTGATAAGTTTTTGTTGTATTTTGTGTTACCTTACGAGGCTGACTTGGCGCACCAGCGCAAAAAGCCTCATTGAATAAATGATTTAAAAAAAAAAAAAAAGATATAGATACTATCGGGCACGCCTTATTAAGATTGTTAACAACGCACTAAGTCGAGGTCCAAACCCCACAGTGTGTGCCCTTAGTGAACATTGCTGGCATAGTTAGTTTATCTATTGCTCTGGCTGGAGGCCCTTAAGATATTCGCCAAAAGTCCGGTAAAGCAGTCAAAGCTTGCACTCAAGGCTTACTGCATATATTCCTTTCAGAAAAAAATACTATAGGACACATCATAGTTAAATGATACAGCAATTAGATGAAAAATCTTGTTGCGTATTTATTTAAATTTATTTATTTATTTATGTTTAAAAAGACACATAATAAACGTATGAACTAATCAGTGTCTCACAAAACAGTATAGACTGTTAGACTGTGAGATCAATATTACATACTAATTTATATACTATTTAATATAATATATGTATTACTTATTTTTAGTTAATTGTCATTACGATTGTACTCCATTTGCCCATACTCCGATGTATTCCGATGAGAATATTAAATAGCCTTTTTTGCATCGTTTTTTTATGATCTATCAATCTTTTTCGTATCGTTCACGCCGTCATATTCATCACTCTTTCGGTCACATAGCTTTCATCCCTTCTCAACTACAAAAAGTTTCCTCTTAACTCATAAGTGACGATAAACTGATGCTTTTAACGTAAGAAATATTGTGGACTTATTTTTATTTACGAAAATATTTGGAACTAAATATAAAACGAGACCTAAATATCCTCTTACAGAGACAAGAGGTTGTTCTAATATGGACAAGGAATAAGTGTTGATATCTACGGAACTTAAAATAAAATAAATGTAGACGTCATCACATACATTGCTCTGAACCCATAGTAAGTAGCTATAGCACTTGTAAGCACTTGTGTTATGGAACCAGAGACAACGAAGGTACTACAAACGCAACGCAATTGCGAAACGCTTATTAATTGTAAAAGATCAACAGTATTTTTTTGCTGTTCTTAAGTCATACCTTCACTAAATATATCGGATATACTAAATTTGATTCGACTAAACACAAAATAAAAGTACTTTATATGAACGAATTTTCAACACGAAATAAAAGACACACAGATGTTACATTCCAGTCCAAGAAAAACACTGAAATGTGTTGAAAACTTTTCTAATATCTTCGGGCGGTCAAAATGTACTGAACTTAGACGCCTATATTAGACAACTAAGTTTATTTCCCCTGTTTATTTACTCCATTGTTTGAAACTGAGTTCAATGTAAACGTTTGCTTGGCTTTGGTAACTCCTACTCAATAATTGGTCAATATTATCGTAATCACAAACTTGGTGGAAGATAATCACAGTATGTTGTTGACTTAAGAGGATTGAAATTGTACATTTAGGACCAATTTTGTAGGTACTTGATTGAGGTAAAATTTGTATCTATTTATCTACATATCTTACAATAACTTCTTCTTTTTTTTCCTGCCCTTTGCCCAATTTATTTAGGTTTGGGCAAAATGTTTTCTCCTACCACGCCACTCTATTAGCCGTCATATTGTCAGTCACTGATCTTTCTTTCATATTATCTCTCACGTCATCGATCCGTCTCTTTTTCGGCCTTACTCTTCCTCTCCAGCCACCCACATCCAAATTCATTACTCTTTTATTCACATGCATTTCATCCCTCATTATATGCCCATACCTTGCAAAAATATTATCCATTATTGGGAGGTCTATAAACATATGATTTTATAGGCATTATTAGTCATTGTCCTATCAAACACGATGTTAGACTTACGTCCAATGTGAAATCGTTGCTCTTAACATTTTTTCCCTGTATTCTAAATCCGTTTCCTCACAGACGATATAGTGCTTATTGAAGATTATTCTCACTCAATAGGCATGTCATTTTTCCAGACAACATCGTCATCTTTGAAGCAAATATCAGGCAAAAATACCATCACTTAAGTGGTCCATTGTTAATAAGTATATTCCATTATCATTTTTATTTCATGTTACAACTGTTTTCAACCACGAAACACTCAAACTTTCATTCAAATTGCCACGTTCTTTTCTCTCTCCTATAATCTTGGCAAAGGCCTGAACGTAATCAGGGGTAACAAAGAAAGGGTGTTATTTATGCAGCCCTTCAACCGTGTTACATAAAGAGGGTAATGAGGTTGACACGCGCATCCTTAATCAGCTTAGGAATTATTAAATTTTCTTAAACAAACGAACGCTTAAATTTTGTTATGCTAATTAGTTACATGTTACTTGCTTTGTGGTTCAAGAACAGGCCTTCTACTAGTACTGCTTTTAAAAATAAAGTCGTTATATTATAATCTTGATAAACTCTGATGACCTTTTTTTACAAGGTTTTATTGTGTGATGTATATGTATGTTTTAGGTCAAATGTTTCAAGCTTAGTTAGAACCACTGCTTGACATCTAATTGTGACGAAATTTTGCATACTTATGTAAGTATGGTGACAATACATTATTATAGTACTCGTACTTTCGAGGTGGTCACATGATGGGGCCAGAAGATGGCCATAGGAACTCTGTAACAATCCGACGCAAACCCATCGTGTTTGGGCTTGTTTGATTTGTATTCACTAGAACAGTGAGCCTAATAAATTACTTACATAATATGTTTTCGTGTGTCCCGGTTAAAATTCAAACATTGCCTTCTGCTAGCGGCTTACCGAAGGTGGATGACACTTATCTGCTAATACTATTTAACTAATTTTCCCTTTGTACCAGAGACCAAGGGTTGTAGTCTATCGCAGTCCTCTAACAACAATCAATAGCATTTAGGTACTCGATATGTCTGACCAATTTTTCGTCATGACTGTGTCCTATGTATATTGTTTGTACATAAATCCTTACTCTCTGTCTGTCTGTCTGTCGCGCTATCACGCCAAAGCTGCTGAACCAATTTAAATCAAATTTGGTACACTGATAGTCTAGAGCCTGAGAAAGGACTAACCGAGATCCACGCGGGCGGTAATTTTTTATCATTATTGTACCCAATTTCCATTACTGTTTTTTGTTTAAATTTTCAAACTACCGGTTTTTAGGACCAGTTCCGGGTTAATTTGATGAATCAGTCGATCTAGTTCGTGAGTCGTGACCCAGCTGTTACGAGCTAACAATAATATGTACATCTGTCTGTGAGTCAGATATTAACACCAATAGTGTTAGAAGGAGATAAGACACGTACCGCTACTGGTAATGGCGTAAAATTATCGTTTATTATCTTTATATGTGGTACACAAATTATATGACGCGAGGATTTCCCTATCATGGGAATATAGAAATCTTCGTGTTCTTCTAACGGGCTCGTGGCTAAGTGTAAGCATTATGTAAGTTAAGCCGCACTCGCCGCGGTTGGTTTACAGATAGGGTACGTGACTCGGAAAACACGTCAAGTTGACATTTACCACATCAGAATGCACAATATAATTATAAAAAAAAACTTTTATTCTCTAGTTTTTTTTTAATGTGTAAATTATATTATAGTCTTGGTTTAATAACTAAATTAATTTAGTATAAAACAAACAACTCTATATAAATATGTTTCTCTCAATAAAAGTACAATTTTACATTCACATTAATTATTACCGTCCACTTTTGTTTCGTGTTATTATCACCCAGTTCAATATGCAACGATCAATGTTTCATCTTTATAAACTGAATGTTAACTCTTAATTGGCAGTAAATGAGGCTGTATGCGTACTGAATAAATGATAAACGATAATGTACGCGTTTTCACAATTCTCTGTGGTCCTTTTATGACACTTGCTGTAACATAATATTAAGGGCCAATTTCAATATCATATCCGAAGATAGTTTTTCCTACTAGAGATAGAAATATGACATAATTTCTATGGTGCTTCAGTCAGATATCTATCTCTAGTAAGTAAATAATCTACAGATAGGTTACTGAAATTGGTAGTTAATCAGACTGATCTTCATGTATTGTGTTTCCTTAATTAAGCTTCATCCCATACTGTTAGCTTACTTTAATAAAAATATAACTAGTTCATACTTTTTGATGTGTAGATTTGAAGACTGGCCATTTGTAATCGAATTGTTTTATGTTTTATAAAAAGTAATATGAAAAATGTGTAGAAGAACACGAAGATTGATGTCTTTTAAAAGGATTGGTATTATTTGATGGACAATGTCGTAAAAATATTTAGATTAAAAGTAGAATTGTTTAATTAAAATTACTTAGTCTTTTAAATACGGTTTATATTAGTGTTCACTTAAGATTATATTCAATTAATTATTGCTACTTCCGCCACGGCGGGGGTTGGAGCCATATTTGATTTTGGGAAAAAGGAACGATACGATTGGTCTTGAATCGATCACGGTTCTTCTTTTAATAAAAGTTAATGTAAAGAAGGTCTTGAAATATGAATAAAAGGATTGGAATTGTTTAAGTTGTTATTATTGACAACAATACATATCTTAAAAAGCACTTACCACTTATCATTAAGGAGCTCCAATCAAACAATTGGTCCTAAATAATGTGCCAAAGTTTCTATACCAATGGTAATTAACATCCTGAATGTCCTTTCCCTATTATACGAAACTCTACACTCAAGTCGCGCAGAATTAGTTCTCTAACTTACTAACTAGCAAGATCATGTAAAGGAGGGCTTAAAGTGTAACGCTGAATAAAAAACTTGGCACAAATCGCTTCAGGTCATTTAAGACGGTACCAGACTTCGCTAGACGTTTGTCGCGAATGTTCGCCGAACTTGGTACGCATTTCATATAGGTTCAGCTCGTTAGCGTAATTTCTTCAGCTACAATTATTTATTTTTAAAGTGTCACATAAGTTTATAATATTGTTTTAGCTGTATGGGTCTGGATACACTTGAATTACCAGCCTTGAATTTAAACTCGCTCGCTTGAACAAGCATATTGCGTACGATATCCAGCAACATATCCAGACTTGGTTGTTTTGTTACAATTACGTGTTAAATCTGCTGTTGAACTTGATGCGTAGGCTTAAATTGATTATGGTGGATTCCTGTAAATGTTCGCACCGAGCGCTAGGCGAACAGAGATATAATGCGCCAGTATGTCTGGCTCCAGCTTTAGATGCAGCGTTCTGCATAAATGACTTATGGTATGACCGCATTCAGCCAGTATTTATCTCAATAAAAACGTTCGAGAACAAAGAATAAATTAGTTTTTTCTATTTAAAATACTGCTTTATTTACTAAAGCATATATTTTATGCATTGATATTTTATATTCAGTAAGATATCTAATAAATTATTCTGTTTCTCGAAGTGGAATCTCTGGAGTGTTGTGATATAATTTAAGGAAATGCCAAGCCTTATAAATATTTAATCATTAACTCACAAATTTATATTTTAGATTGAACTTACTGGAATCTGGAGGGCGAAGGGCGTTGAGGGGTGTGACTGCCAAGTGGCTCGCTTTTATATTTGTTATTATATTATGAGAGGGCTTTGATTTTTCGTTGATTTACACGTGGACCAATTGATGGCGTAAGTAAAGGTCGAACAAGGTTTCTTACAACTCAAAATGTTATTATTTCGGGGTTTTTTTGACTAATCTTTATGTTCTATATACGCATTATACGACTAGCTATTCTTTGTTTTATGCAAGTACGGAATTTCGTGCAATGGACAGGATATAAAACAATAAATATTCTACAGGTCCGCGCTATCCAATATATTCTTCAGACTATATTTTTGTCCTTTTTTAGCCTCCCAGCAGCAATATCTTCTGACTTATTGTTTTTGTAAATAGTATTAACCATAAATGGAATTAAATAATGAATCACAAGTTTGCACTTGATAGAAAATTAGTCATAATGTCCTTTTGTCCACTTGACACTTTGATTCGAATCATAGCTGTATTGTTTTGTTTTAGTGTAAATAAATAATAATATGTAATGTTCTTTGTTATAGGTACGTCTCTTCTGCAAAAGGGCGCAAATTCTGTATACTTACAGTGAGTGGTATTTGGGGAGTTTTGTCCTAATTTAAATGAATAACAATACGTTATAATTATATTCTTTGTTCTAAGTATATTGCTAAGGGCACAATTAATTTTGAAGTGAAATTTAGCTTTCTTAAGAAGCATCTTACCCACTCCGTGTATAACAAACAAAAGTATTTTTATGACAATTCATGAAAAATAAAATATTTGTAATAGATGGAATCAGAGTAATTGGGCACAATGCCTGTATTTGAAGTATCGAGGGGTGGGCAGATGTGTCCAACTTACAATGTTGAATAACTGGTTGAATATGGGGAGTGCTTATTATATAACAGGGTACCTACCCTTTGTAATTCTCGGCAAGTTACTTTTTTATTTTTTTTGTTTCACAAAAAAATATTAAATTTACTTAGACATAGACATTACCTACGAAATACATTCTATGTATAAGTATGATTACGGAATAATGGTTAACCAAATGAAATTTTGAATAACCTATTTTATAATGATCAACGGAAAATACTTTACATAGGAATATTAACGGTTTACTCACGCACATTCTCAAGATCGCCTAACTAGTTTCAGACTCGATAGGACTAATCATGAGCTGTCGCGGCGGCGCGGCGGTGGTGTCGTGAGTCGAACTGATTTGAGTGTGTGAGAACTTGAGCGCGACTTGCGACACCACCACCAATAATTATGAAAACGCCAATTAAATTATGAAACACAATAATTATGAAAAAGCCTTAAGAAAATTAATAAAAGTTCTTTACCTAGTCAGCAAACCTAAAACTATCCTTAACATATATGTAGCATACTTTATATGTGTTGTTGATTACGTAACAATATTCTTTGAGCCGTAGAACAGCATCTTCCTCATCGCCATTGTTTTGTCAATCGGAGTCTTATTAAATGGGAGTCTATAGTATTCCACACCTTTGATAACCATCGCCAGTGATTTGCGTTCATTGCTGCGTTACTAACAGCTCTGATTGACTTCCTTTATACTGGCGGAGCGATGCATGTGATTCTCTAGACGAGACTGAGAAGGGATATTGAGAGCTTTACAGACTGCAGATGGGTACGAAGCTGTTTGTATGCATATTATTCTATTGTGCCCTGAATGTATTGGGTAATGTTGCATATACCTTGTTAAAACAATGGGCGCAAATATTGCTGCTATCAACATCCATAATCCATAATTAATATTATAAATGCGAAAGTAACGATGTCTATCTGTGTGTTTCGCTTTCACGGCCTAACCGCTGAATTGATATGGATGAAACTTGGATCTCAAGAAAGGACAATGGGTACTATTTGGCTGGATATTTGACACCCACACGGACGGAACCGCAGGCATCAGCTAGTAATGTAAAAAATCGCGCGTATTTTTATTTTTGAACGTGAATGGGTCTATGAACTTTGTCATGTGTAAATATCTGATGGATCTAGTTAAAAACTACCTATAAAGACGTTTACGTTTAAGAAATATGGTTAAGTATAATACCTACATTTCAAAATACAGGATGTTTTGCAGTAAATCATTTAGATGTTTTATCATTAAAACTATGCCATTATCTCGTATAGACTTGCCTTTAACGCAACGTCCACTCTAAACTGACAGCATACGGCAACTTCTAAGTCCTAAACTAGCATATGTTTAAAAAGTTGATAATCATATCTATTCCGCTTGTTTAGCAAAACACAAAAAGGCAGCTGGCTAGTAAAAATCATAAAAAATAACATATTAAACCACACCACTTGAGCCTCGTGAACATAACAAAAGCACCCTAAAATTTATAGCAAAAATTAACCCATTAAATGTGCTTATTCTTCATTAGTAATGTAATAAAAATTCATTGCGATGTTACTTCTCCCATCGTGTTTTATCGTTCCTTAACCGGTTTGCACCCGACTGTACACCTGTTCGAATTTACTCTCCATTCAAAATCATTCTTCCGTTTGCCAGAACGATTTGCATTTTTATTTATTATTCCGCTTAGGGTTCTCAAACTTTCAAAATTTAGGGTGAATATTAATTTTTATGTTTTATTTTAAGTGTAATTATTTTTTATCTTTTGAATTTTATTTAGATATTTATTGATTACGAAACCAATAATAAAATTGTGTTACAAAGAAATACAATCACTAATAAAAGTTTTTGTGAAATCGGCTAAGTTTACACAAAGTTTTGCAGTTCTAAACAATTCCTTTCAAACACATGTTTTACATTCAAACAAACATAACTTACACAGATTTATTAGATAATTGAATCACATGGTTCGCTCGGCGCCAATACTGCTAATCGACAACCCTAAAATGAATAGTGTAAAATTAGGGTTGAACGTAAATAGCTAGTTTGCAATCTGTTGGGGTTCAGAATATGTCGTCGACGCGGGGTTTTGTCCGTGGTTTAACGAACCATGATTGTGTAACACCCCACTAAATCAGATTTTTGATGGTGTCATTGTACTGTAGTTAATTTATCACGAGTGGTGGCACGTTTTTTGTTCCGACATTTGGTTGGACTATGTCAAATTGTACACAGTTTGTATTGTATAGATTTATTTGGGCATGTAATTCGAAAAAATATTTTAGCTTATCGGGTTAGTTAATCTTTGATGCTACTCGACGTAAATGAAGTTCAATTGTTTCTTTTCTGAACGTAAATTGATATTATCAAAGTCCAAATGGTGTCTTTAACGCCTTTCTTTAACTCGGAATAAAAGGCTCAATTATAATTCATTGAAAATTTGACCGATACCCACAAAAAGAGCACAGTATAAAGGGTCCAATAATATCTTTAGAGCGAAAACAAACAGCCTAGATATTAATTCAACTGTAATGGAAAAGCGGCCATGCAAAAAAATAATTGGTTCTTTCACAAAGGCCGTCTATTTCCGATGAGTAAAAATTTAAATTTTGACTAGCGTATTACAGTGGCGATCGGTCGGAGTTATGTGGAAATCCAATTTATTTAAATTTCGACCTGTATATGGTTTAGCTAAAAACATTACATTTTTACGATATAGTTTTTATAACAAGACTTAAATATAAAAAGTAATTCTAAATTTTGTAAATATTATGTACCTATTTTATTTTTGCAAACCCTTATTTTTGTTGCCACATGCAAATAAAAATTAATTTTAAATTGTGCCATTTTAAATAAATGCTCATTCGTATTAAACCCCGATCAAAATTAATAACATCTATTGGTTTTGTATAACTAATGTTAGCTTTGACTTAATTGAATTAATTTATTTTAGGGTTTATACAATTTGCATGTATTGGGATTTGTTCAATTTAATCGGCCTTTTAAAACAATTGACATAACGGTTCAGGTTTACATTTTAAATTGCTTTTTGAATTTGGAAATTGAAAGTTGTTCAGTTGTTTTATTATTGTTTCAAAAAATTATGGAACTTCAATAAATTTTAAACCGTTTTCTTATATTCAAAAAAACGATTCGTATTGCTAACAGACAGTTTTTCTTTGTAAATTCTACTGTCCGATAGCATAACGAATCGTTTTTTGGTATTAGTAGTGCTTTTTATACATCGTATTACTAAAATAGTCACGTGAAAGTCACGATAAGGTCACTGTACATTTAATATCTGTGTGCTGATAATACTTAGAAATTTGAAGGTTACATACTTATACAAGTATCCGAGTGCAAGTTCATGCAAAAACATCAGTCATAATCTATCTATTGATAGCTAATGTCCGTATCAGATAAATATTGATATAGAAAAGATTTGCTATACGAGTTTAGGGTCGACATAAAAAAATAGAAATTTGAACCTTACTGCTTCGAAATAAAGGCTTTTTATGACCTAGTGCTATTGCCAGTCATCAGTGCTTTTTAGACGAAATGTCTACATAATATGTATGGTGATAACTAACCCTAAAATATTGAAACAAAACTAGGTGTTTTAAAAATCTCCACGCGCTACATTACATCTTAAATTGATATAACTATAAAGTAAAAATGTAAGAAACTACCTACTAGACTTATTAGAAAAAATTGCTGAAGAATAAACTTTCAAAATTGTTCAAAAATTATGGCGAAGAACTATCTCGATAACGTCAGATTTCGATCCAAAAACCGCATCATAATCGGCCCACTTTTTTTTAAGGAGCTACGATGCCAGAGACGGACAGTCACGTCGAATTTAAACACTCCTTTTATGCGTTGAGGGTTATAAAGACAGCATGTTAAGATCAACCTGAACTTGAGTGGCAACTGTGTTTGAGCGAGAAACAAATATTAAGTTTCATTTTACGTTGCAAAATATAAGCATTTCAAGAATCCCTTATTACAACGTAGGTACACGGAATTGTACAGTGTACCTAAAACAGGTTTTCAAGAAATTTGTTCATTTATAGCCTCCGTTACGAATGTAATATATGTTTACGGCACTTTGTGGCGGGAAGTGCAAAAATATTTGGCATACTTTATTAACATTGTTCATTGTTCGACAGCGATTTACACATTATTGTTGCATTCGTATTGCGGGCTGTATAATGGCCGATCGTGTCTTGTTTTTGTATATTGAGAACAAATATATGGGATATTGTATGTGGCTTATTTGCTAGTTTCAGTTGACAACCCAAGCTATGTTCACTGGATAAATATAACGGTAAAAACTTTTAGTGTCGGCTAACGTCGGTGACCAACTAATTTGTAATAGATCTAGTTGGTTATCGACATAAGAAGATACGAAATTTGTGACCAGTTAATATAACCTCTATAGCAAATAACCCTACTGCTGATTGTTTATGAGTAAGTAATAAGTAAGCTATAACAATCGCGTCAAATCTAAAAATGTTGTACAACAAATATTGTAGATTCGAAATTTTCGTTTTAATATGTCTTGTTTTACGATTTTATTTTTATTATTTATTTCGCAAAGCGAAGCGATTACTTGTAACTAAATACGAATAGTATTAAGTAAGTTAAACCTAAGGCAGGTCTACTTACTAGTATTTTTACTAATTACTACCGTCCTTGTGGACCAAACGGTTTAACCATACCGCTATAGCTACTAAAGCTACAGTAATAAATTCATGCGCTATATAACTAAACATATAGACATATAGGTGTGCCCACAAATTGTTTCTCATATATCTCCGTGACCCATTGTTCTCCAAACTACACAAGCCTTCGTATAGCATCGTTTCAACTATATTTAAACGCTTAATAATTATGGCAAGCTAACAAGCGTCTCGAACTAAATTAATAAGGGATCGGACTATTCTTTTTTACACTTCACGTAGGTATTAAAAAAATGTGTATAAGTTCAGGAGAAGGGGCTTGTGTCGTCACATGGTAAAAATTTTAGCTACAAGTGACGTCACGCGACATTTCCATTCTCTGTATCTTCCTCATTGTTTGCTTACGTAAACAAATAGAAAAATACGTGTCTAATATTTTTAATAGCCTATGAGAAATGTAAATAAAAATAAGTTGTTCGCACCCCCTATTACAGGCCGTCATAAAGATTAGAAAATAGTACCTTCTTCTCTGTCTACCCTTTGTGAGATATGTATGCTGTATTGTGATGATGGTAAATAGGTAAGTTGTAAGTAATAATGTGACCACAACCACATTTGGTTTGTGGCTACAATAAACTGCTATAAATAAACAATATTGATATAATGATTATTTTAACCAAAGTCATTATTATCCCTTTGCCCTGTTCCCAATCATTTGGAGTCCATTTTTTTTTCATTAATTTACTACTCGTCATCTCAGTATTTACTCCTTTGTTTTCTATATCGTCTTACCCACAATCCATCCAACCAAAACCAATAAGTATTGTCTGTATGCATATTAATTTCCTAAAGCTTTTCGCTTCACTAGTTTTATTTACCTGAAAAATTTAACATACAACAAACCAAAAACTATAAACGGAGTAAACCCTCAGGCGATAACATTCTCTCCTCGTGGAATATTAAAACCGTCCACATAGTTAACATAATCCAATTTGCAAAATGTTTTACATTAATTACGCAAGCGATTTCACGTTCATTTACTGTTTAGATGTAAATATTCAAAGTGAACATGATGACCTAAGTAAATAAACCCGGATGAGTTGGGGGTGTTTGGGAATCCATGGAAATGATGGCGTATACATAGGACCGTGATATTTATTAAAGTTTTCGAAGGGACTCAATATATGTGACGTTATATGTACTTTAAGCTTTGTGAATTGAGTTCTAAACACAGATACAGATAGACAAAGTTATATCTATCTATATCTGTGGTTCTGAAGGTATTAAACTTACTCTGTGAATTTTCTTATTACTTTTATTGATACAGGTAATCTAGTTGTTGTTCTTTTAGCTTTTGTTTATTTGTAGATTGAAAATAAATCTTAAAAACATAAATCTACAATAAAAAGTATACATTATCTTAATATACGCTATGAACTATGTATGTGCCAAATTTCATTAAAATCCTTTGAATCATTTTCACGTTAAGCTGTCACATACAAACAAACAAGTCTTTTACCAAAAAAATTGCTACAACGCCGCAAATTTTATGTACCCACACCCATAAGTACCGACGGCCTTTTCATCCAAGTTTTGGTAAAAGGTCGGACGTATAGTGCTAAAACGGTTTAAGTAAGGTTTGCCTACAGTCACCATAAAGTTTACGTGTCTACTCACAGGACAAGCATTACCCACTAAGAGGTAAACATGTTTTAAGTTTGGGTCGAGTTTTGCTGGCGTAGACACGTGTAGACACTTGGACTATTGTATTGTATAGTAATGGGTTTCATATCTTATTTGATGCTGTAATAATTAGTTATGTTTTTATTCTACACTCGATAAAATTAAAGAGGCCTGTACGTAGGTACAAATATAATATAAATGCACTTGTATTTCTTCTACCAGATCTTACCCTGACCTATGTTAGGCTAAATTTTAAGTCTCACCGGATTTAACCGACCGACTGTATTTAACATTGAAATACTGCCTATGATATAACAATTACTATTAATTTACTAGGTTATACAATTTCGGTTATTAAGTTCTTATTAATTTGTAATCTAGTTCTGCCTCCTTCTGCCTAGCCTTTTCCCAATCTATGTTGCGGCTTCCAGTCTTACCGGATTCGTCTGAATACCGTATTTTACATGGAGCGACTGCCTATCTGACCTCCACAACCCATTTTACTAGGTAACTATTAAGTTCTATTAAAATAATTGTTTGAATTGAACGACTCTTAAATAAATGTCACCAAATATTCTCTAAAAATAAGAGACTTATACCTCGCATTTTTATTACGGGATCCCACAAAATAGTTTTAGCTTTATCTCGGACTGTTTGCTGTTCAAACGATAGAAATAGGTCAGCCTAATAGACAATCGGATGTGATTAGAGCTGCACTGATTTCCAAACTTTTAATTAAATTTGGCTCTCTGTATGTGGGATATTTTTTCGCCTAAATTGGCATCAAGGTTTTAACTTTGTTTACTTGTGAAAGTGCTAGATTTTGTTTGTCGTGGTATATTTGTGATATCGTTTTTTTTTATGATAATCGTTTCTTTTTTAATAAAAGCTTACTAACATTGTGGATGAAATTCACATTACTAGCAATCTTGTTAACTCCTCCAACTAAGCTAAATATGCTATGTGCCTGGAGTGGGTTCACGTCAATAGTGCAATGGGTGGGGTTCGAACCTGCGACTTCTCGAATACAAAAGTCATCCTAACCATTGCCGCTTAAAAGTACTGTGTTTTCAGTTGTCATATTATTTTGAAAGATGATTAATTTTTTATCATCACGCTACGACTCTTTGAAATTCTTGCAAAAGGCAGGCTTAGCCGTGAATGCGTAACAGACGCACAGACAGAGTTACTTTCGCATTTATAATATTATATGTATGTCAAGCGCCGTTCAACTCCCATACCTACATATAGTATGGATTAAAATGCACATACTACACCACCATCAAAACAGAAGGTGTAAATGACGCAGTAATTTATCCGTAACAGTATTCATGTTATCCAAAACAATTTATATGCAAAACAGGCAAACGGACGGTCATACAAACACTTAAAGTTTTCCACGAATACTTGACGACGGTATAAATCGGTTTAGTTATTAGAAAGTAATGATATGCAGGTGTTAAAACCCTTTGATTGTGTAAAAACACGACACATTTTATTGCATATTTTTTGTAGTATACATTAAGTATTTCTTCGTCTTTTGCATAATACCAACAATTATCGCATTCCTGGCGGTCTTGGACCACCTGGCGTATTGCAAAGCCCCAGCAAATTATAATGTATCTACAACTACATGCCTTCAAAGAAGGATACGTAATAAGTTTGTTGCCGTAAGACCACCGTCTTATTCGAGACTCGAAACCTTAAAAATCCAATAGCAAGAAAATCGGTCTACTGGTTTTGAGTTATAAATGGTCTAAGTAACCCGAATTTGTTTCATATCTATTATTTCTCTGACCATTACTACACAAACCACATGTTTAGATCCACAGAACAATGTAATATGTATTTTTTGTGGAACATGTTTGCTGGTAGCATTCGTGGTTGTTTTTGTATTTGAAGGGGAGGCACGTGCAAGCGTGTGTATTCGGGAGCCCTATTGTTTTTGTGTTGCCCAACAGTCAATGTAATCAGGTAGAAGCAGGTTTTACCTTATTTATTATTATTAAAAATACTACAAATATCTTTTATAAAAATGACAATTACTACTGCGCTCGGAAATAATGCACATACAAAAGGTGGGTGTGATTTACACTAAACTATTATCTAGATTTAATTTTACGCGTCTGGCGGTTTGTCTGTGGCATTATAACTCTTAAAGAAATGAACCGATTATGATGCGGTTTTTTTTTGTTTGACAGCTGATGTGATCGAGATGGTTCTTAGCTATAATTTATGAAGATTATGATATCTATATAGCTATCAGCAAATTCCTAAAAAAAAAACGGGGTTTTTAGACACTTATATCGGTGTAGCTGAGCAGAGTTACTGCACACAATAATATTACATGGATTTTCTTAGTTAAAACATAGGCCTACCCTTAAGTCAGCAATGCATCTTTACAAAAATAAAAAAGTGAAGACTCCTTCACTTAGCTACAAAATGATATTTAATATTTACATTTATATTTCTAAATACGCCTTCCCCCGCTATGGTCAATGAATTTAATCAATTACATTATATTCAATTAGTCATCGTTTTTCTATAGACATACAAATAATATAATATGACTCATTTTTAAACAATGCTTTTAGGTGTCCCATTTCCTATAATAAGGAAAAAATCTTGTCAACTGTCTTCATGTTTCAATGGAATGCCTAATAATATATCTAACATTCATAAAACTCATTGAAAATGCTGTTTGTGTATTTGTTGCTGGCTTGAAGTCATGTCTCTCCTACAGAACAAAGGCTGATCTCCAGTTTTCTTGAAGTTGGCAAAATTCCTTGTCTTTGGAAATTTCTGAAGGGTTACTTTTAAATTAATTTTAATTCTAATACAATGATAATGCAAAATTGTTAAACAACACAGAGTTCAAAAGAATACTCTCAATGTTTAGATTCTAATGATAGTATTAATTTTTCAAAGTGCCCGCTAATCTAAAGTCAATTTAGCATTGGCATGTCATGGCAAAATTAATGAAGAGTTAAGGCATTGATCTGTTTCTTTGTTTATATTTTTTAAAGTTGAATGCTTAATTACTTAAATATGCATGAAATAACAGTAGCAAATGTTGATAATTCTTGATAGGCCTTATTTCAAAGTAGTAAGGTTCATTTTTTCTATACTCTTAATCCTGATCCTCTTTGTCAACTCAATGCATACAAAGGCATTTTTTCCCATTCAATTCGGTTCAGTGCCAATCTCAATAAAATAGTGAGTCTCCAATTTTTCAACCAATAGAAATAGAATCAACGAACTTTTGTCAAGCGAACAAAACTTCGTAATTAAGCAAATTACTTTAATGTATAAAAGTTTAGAAATTAATGACAGGCATTGACTTAAAATGGTCTTTCACTGTTGGGTAAAACTAAAATGCCTTGCAAAAGTTTGTTAATCGATAGGTAAGTAAGAAAATTGGCGATTATATTTATTTTCTATTTTTCTTTTCTTTAAAAAAATAACTTGAACACTCCGTGGTTGAGTTACACATCGGTTTTTAGGTACCGTAAAACGAACAAGTTTGGTTCCAAATACAAAAATATAATTTAATTGCGAAAACATTATATTTATACACTATTAATTTTCAAGAATACTGCCTTCCTTCCTGTGTCTATAAAATTAAATATTACAAATTTCCATACCGTAACAAATACTTACGGGCTCATTTCGTCCCTTGCGTCCAACAAGCGAACCAAAGACTTTAATATAACCATAATAACTGATAAAAGATACCAGTATATTCTAATTAAGGCCAGGAAGATATTACCCATCCCGACCGTTAGGGCACCTAAATTGACACAAATATTAAAACACAGTTCGTTATTTATGTACAAAGTTTCGTATTAGTTTTAGTTTAATCTGCTTTAGTAATTTCGGGGTCAGAATCCAAAGGTCAGGCGTTAGGACACCCACCTTCGCAGAATATTTATTGTGAATTATTAAAGTTTTGATAAACAATTTGTAGCTACCCAAATTATAATGAACAATTTTTTTAGGCTGCCTTCATCCCTTTGTATTTATTGATAGATTGAACGTGTTATTAATTAATGCAACTGTAAGAAAAGACAAAGGAGAAGATCTAAGAGTTATATAATAATATATTTCATCTGTTAATTTGGCCTGCTTTACAAATTGGAGCTGACTAAGCTAGGTGATGTTTACTATTTACACGCCTAGAATTTGCCTTCGTTGACATTTCTATCTGATAAGTAGATTGCAAGTTTCTTGAATTTTATTATTATTATTTATTCCTTCTCCATAGGAAAAAAGGCCTATGCCCTGCAGTGGGATGTTTATAGGCTTGTATTATTATTTTATTTATTTAATAATCCTGTCCCACGCTCATGCTGTCCCACGACTGGGCAAAGGCCTCCCTCCATTTCTTCCAATCTTCTTTATTAAGAGTATATGTAGACCCGTCCTTCATATAGGAATCGAGGTTATCTCGACATCTCCACCTGTGCCTACCACGCCGTCATCTTTGGTTTTGTGCTATCCATTCGTATGTTACAGTTACAGTATAAAACGGATATAATGACTACTAGACTTAAATTTTGAACTCGTATTGCAAAGGAATTCGTATCAGTACCGGCTTTAGGCCAAACTCCATAAACATAATTCTTCTATATTTCAAAAGCAAAATACAATATCGTTCTATATCAGTTATGCAAGAACACAATAAAGGCGGAAAATCTCCGCCTTGCATTCGCTTCTAGAATTAGGTCTCGATCTAACAGTTTAAAGGTAGCCGGAATTATTCAGTCTAGTTTATAGGTACCAAGCTGTTTTCGTAATAACAGGCGTCTGTCGGAAGAGGGAAAATTGCAGCGACTCAAAAACGTGGTAAGGTAAGCCAACATTCCGGATTTACATTCTTGGCAGGCCTCGGTAGAGTAAATCATTGTAATTTAATTTTGGCTCCTCGCGTACGTTGGGGCTTAAGATTTGATGATATCTATGTGGATCGTGATTTGAAAAAAGGAAGCTTGAAACGGTTTAAGTATTGTTGGTATTTATGGAGCAATTTACTAGTACTAATATATAAATACTTTTACCAAGGTAGTACAATCAATTGATAAGTCCTAATCAGAATTCGATTTTCTCTTATAGTTTTCAACACACTTCTAGGTCAAGTTGGTATTATATCCTCCATCTCTAGTCATTTGCGTTCAGATTTCCAAATCACCTTTTACTAGGTTGATTAATAACATAATAATTATGATATTAATTTAGCCATTTTGCCACCGGCACGGCTCCGTGTTATTTTTATGTAATATGTTGCCATGCCGCGCCTCTGCTCATCGGCCTATATTTGACCCTTCACAATAGAAGCCTTATAAGGGTCAAGAGCATACACATGTATTATATTACCATCAAATGTTTACTCTTTTCCCTAAGCCTCATACGGCAACCTTATATTCTCATACATATTTGAACCTGTATAAAATATTGATGGTTCATTGGAAATACATAAAAGTTTTTAGGTTGAGGTAACGTTAAAACACCAGTTTTGTGGTTCATAACATTATGCGAGTTATAGGTACCAAACTTCACCGTGTTATGACTACATATTGATCATAAGGGGTGTTGCCAAGACTACGTAACGTTTATTAGTCATTCTTCTAAATAATGATTGTTGTTAGGGCTGTCAAAAATTGTTTAGAGATTAAAGTGAGGAATGGCTGCTTTACGTGTGTTTAGGTCATGCCAAAGCTTGTTTAACGTGTCGTAATATTTCATTCGAATTTCAATCATTTGTTAGTTTGACGCGGCCTGATTGCTTAACCATTTGGCAGACTACGTAAATGGCTGTTTCCCACGTGGAACAAATATGTGCAGCGCCTATGGATATATCTTCTAGTGGAACGTGTAGTATTTGAGCTTGTAAGGTATGCGTCTGTAAATTTGCCTCCGACGTTGGGGAAATACCGGTGAGGCGTCAATTGACATAAAATATATACCTACATCTAGGTCGGTCACAAAGTTTCGTCTCCACAAAACAAAACATTCTGTGTTACTCTGACTGCGACATGTATTCATAAAAATACAATTCCTAACTGTTTTAACATAAGGAGCTCTGAGAAGAATTCTTGAGAAATACAAGAGTATTCTTCCCGACAAAGGTGGTATGACAACCCTATTATCTACAGCGTGTTCCCTGAATACGACTTGTTTAAATTCCCTTGCAAAGCGCAAATAGCGAGGCAAGTTATATGGAGATTCTTTATAGCATTACTTGCTAGCAATATCACATGGTACTCACTAACATTTTAATAGCGAAACGTTGAAATAAAATTTGGAAAATTTTGTACCTGTGTTTTGTTACATGCGATACATAAAGTTAGGACGTTATTCTGTGTTTTTACTGTGTTTTATAGGCCATAATACACGGTATGTTCTGCTATTATTTATATCTTAGTTTAGACTGGCAAACTTTATTTGTGATGTCTTGAAATTTTAGAGGTGCTGTTATATTTTTTAATCTTCCTAGATTAGAATTCATTATCAAGGAAGATTTTAATATATTAAACAATATTACAAGACTTTTTTTATTAGATAATTTATAATATTAAAGAAAAATTGAGATGTCAAAAAAATACTTTTTTATTGTGTATCTTGCAACGGGCCTTATTTAATTCCTCTCTGTTTCGTAGAACGAAAACAAATTAACTAAAAAATGTACCGTTTGAAATTTAACTAAGGTTTAAATCAGTAAACCGGGCCCTGATAAAGTGAGATTGACAGTTAATTTTATTGTCTGCTTGCCTTCACGCAGTGGTTTGGTATTGTTCAATTAACATCGAATTTACTCCCCTTGTTTGATGGCCCTTTGTTACTGTCGTGGCATACTTAAATAGCATTTAAAATCTCTGTTGTTGCATCTTAAATATCTTAAGAATCTTACGTAGACGCTGCATTTGTATTTAATGGAACTTGTGTGTGTATTTGACACCGTGGTCGAATGGCGTACACACCGATCTTCAACATGTGTCGCTAGCTATGGTCCCGGGTTCGATCCCCGGCCGGGTCAATATAGAAAACCACTTATCTACATTGTCTCGGGTTTGGATGTTTGTGTTACCTTCGTTGTCTTTGAATTCCATAACACAAGTGGTTTAGCTACTTACTGTGGGTTCAGAGCAATGTATGTGATGTTGTCCACATTTATATTTATTTATTATTTTAGTTCTGTCAATAACCTGGTTAGTTACTGGTGTTAAGTAGGTCAAATTTACTTTAGATAAGAACTCAATTATCAACGGCAAAAGAAAATAGGAGCTAGTTATTATTACACTTCAACTTAATTGTCGTATTTAACTGGCCAGTTGGTCTAGTGGTTAGTGACTCTGACTGCTAAACCGGAGGTCGTGAATTCAATTCCCACCAGGGACAAATCTTAGTATCACACTAAGAGCACGATCATTTGTCCTGTGTCGGGGTGTAATTTATCAATAATATGTATGTATTTAGAAATATATAAGTATGCTTATCAGTTGTCTGGTTGCCATAATACAGACTCTGCCTAGTTTGGTGGCAGATGGCCATGTGTGAGTTGGTCCAAGATATTATTTTATTATATAAGAAACTAGCGTATGGTTATAGTTCACACTTTTAAAGAAAAGAAGTTTCCCGTCTGGAATGATAATTAAA
The DNA here is from genome assembly GCA_932294365.1 of Diachrysia chrysitis. Lineage (NCBI taxonomy): Eukaryota > Metazoa > Arthropoda > Insecta > Lepidoptera > Noctuidae > Diachrysia > Diachrysia chrysitis. The sequence goes on along the minus strand of OW028662.1, from coordinate 4,471,977 downwards.
AATACACCTTATTTTAGCGGAGATCTTTTAATTTTTTTATTAATTAAAAGATTTTGTTTTTATAATAGATTACAATTTTAAAGTATTGTGTTAATATTGTTTTATGTGTTTGCGGTAACCAATTACTGGGCGCCAACTACAGTACCTCTGCTTAATTTACTCCAATACCATTAATATAAACATGCTCATTAACGAATATTTATCTTATTTACAGGTAATCATCACAGAATAATATAGCATCTACAGCGGCAAGGTATTGAGGTGTTTGTATAATAAAGATAAAATCTTACGAATATTATAAATTCAAAAGTTTAGATGGATGTTTGTTACTCAATACCGACAAAACGGCCGAATGGATTTGAATGAAATTTGGTACAGAGATAGTTTATTATCTGGAATAGCGCTTAGGCTTTTTTACATTTCATCATTATCACCGTTTTTCATCAACATGCGGGTGAAACAGCGGGGCGCAGTTAATCCTTACTAATATTATAAATGCTAAAGTAACTCTGTCTGTCTGTCGCGCTTTCCTGCCAAAACTACTGAACCGACTTAAATTACCTCTGGTACACAGATAGTCTAGAGCCTGAGAAAGGATATAGGCTAGTTTTTGCTGCGATAACCGACATCCACGCGGGCGGAGCCGCGGGAAACAGCTAGTATACAATAAACGTCTCTACTGGATATAAATTAAATATAAAAAAATACAACCAAATAAAACAAAACATCGCAATACAGCTTCCACATTCAAAATAAACATGAGGGAGAGTAGGCATTCGTGAAATATGATGGCTTAGACGCAACAAACGAAGATAAGTAATGATTTAACGTCACACAGATTAATTGCAGACGCTTCGTATCTCGATCAGGGAATTCGCTTCGTGATTTTGCAATTCCAAGTAGCTTTCTTGTTCTATATGCGGTGTAATTTTGTTATTATTTGTGGAGAAGGGAATCAAGTGTAATTATAAAATTGTGTTGCGAGTAGGTATAAACTTTTTTTTTATGTCAAATCTAATTAAAATAGATCTTTCTGACTTTGTCTAACTATTAGTCCTACATAACAAGCTAAACCGAGGATCTATTTCTAAATGAAAAATAATAAACAAATTATTTTTTTTATTTTTAATTGATTATATTACTCTCCTATTACCTACATCTGCATTCTGCATTGAAACGCAGCGAAAAAACATTATCTTTAATTAAATGATCACAATAGCATGTCCAATTTCCCGATTGTACGACAACATCCTCAGTGGAGAAAAACATTACGTGTTTGTACAAAGCCGAGAACTCAGACAATAAATATTTTGCTTTTGAATTTTGCTCAATAAAACGCTCGCTTGTAACCGGATCAATGTTTGTGTTTGCCGTACTGTGGATTTCAATTTGTTGTATTTGATTTTCGTTATAGGACATTGATACGGATGTGGGGTCAAATGGATGGCCGGAAGTCCGGATGTGCGGATGTCAACTTGTTAAGGTTTTGTTTAATGTCGATCGATAATTAATTTTAGTTAGGTTAGAGAATTTAATTCATGAAATGCGCTTTGCTGCAATCTCAATATTTGTCATCGGGAGAGAATCGTTCCGAGGAATTATAATATTTTATGATTGTACTTCAGCTCTATTTTTTGCTATAACCACAAAAAAAAATCGAACCGTAATCGCAGTTATTAAAACACAAATCAAAAATTTCAATCTACCGTCATTTGTACAAATTCCTCCATATTCATCACGCAACAAACTCGTAATGGATGTCAAAAAGTGATATACCTTGAAAACTATTTAATAGTTCGCCAAAGTTTGAAACAAACCAAGTTCAGTTTAAATCTCAACTTTTACATCCCCAAGTTTAGTGACGTGTAAGCCGGGATTGTGGGAATACGGGATTCTTCCCCCGGGATCGCATTCCTCTCTCTATTGTCTTGACTGGGTTTAGAAGGTACTGCTGTTTTTATCCCTAATTTTTGAATGTGTAGGTACTGTATAGGTTTAGCTAAAAGTAACTGTGTTTTACATACTCAAGTCCTAAATTAAGTACTATACTTAATTATTACTTACACCTGCAAATTTAGAGTAAATCTTAAGTTTAATCAAGTGAAATCAAACTGACAGTATTTGTTGGATTTAAAACTTATCACTCATAAATATTAAAAGAGACATATTCTAGACAGTTTTAAAACGATGATAAATCTTTTAATATTTTGACACATTTGGATATTCTAATATTTTTAAGGAATTTTACAAGTAGAATGTTTCAAAAGGTACTGAAAGCTTCAAGACTTGCAGACGACGCTACCCGGAAACCGCTCGTTAAATAAATTGGTACGCATCACTTTATGGTAAAATAAAATTTGCCTTTTACCATATACGAGGTAACCGATGTCTACCGGAATGTTATATTTGATAAATTGAACCCTTTTTAATAAGCAACCATTTCCCTTTGGTTAACGATAAAAATACTTGTTTACATCTTTCAAGACGGGTATTAAGAAACTTTGTTACTTCTAAACTCACCCGTTTCAGAGTTAGCATATAAATAGGACTTGTATATTTTAAACAAATATTTTTAAACCACTCAATCAACAGCCCACTGGACTACATAAAAGTTCCATTATAACATTGTCACAAATAATTGTTATGGCCATAAATGCGACATCCCTAATTTCTGTAAGCTAACTTAAAATATTCTTATTAAACGAAGCAATAAGACATGCGATTAATCAACTAGCAGAAATAAACTGCGTAAAGCAGTTCTAACCAAAATAAATATAAATACTGAAGTCTATGAAAGGCGAGTTATTTCATCATATCTCTGGCGAGTATAAACATAACAAGACAAAAACTAATTGTATTACTCCAATCTTAGGGACCACTGTTCCTTGGAAGAAATAGCTCGTCGCTAATAGCTTCCGTCGCCGGCTTGTCGCTGCGTTTCCACTGGACTAACTAACAAAATGAGCAATCTCATTAAGCTGGGTCCACACTGTTAATCAGAAAAAGTCCGCGTCCGGAATCCGGAGATACGTGTTTTCTACGTACTTGATCGCATACAGGTTCTGCATCAATCATAGATGATGCTTCGATACAATTAACGCGATCTCATCTTAAAGCGGTGTGTCATCTTTTGTTTTTAGGATGGACACTGACCACCAGGTTTTTATGCGTGTTTGTTTTAGTTGGAACAGTTTTCATAATTATGTTCTGCAATTTTGTAATCAACCAAATCCTGTTATTGTCAATTATGTTTTATAGTTGGATCTCTTAATTTTTATATCCATACTAACGACCCTGTGCCGGCGTCGCACGGGTAGACAAACATGAATAAATTATACACAAATCTTCCTCTTAAATCACTTCATCCATTGATGAAAACAACATGAAATCCTTTCGGTATTTTTTTAGTTTATCTCGTTCAGAGAGACAGACGACAGGAGACTTTGTTTTATAATATATGAGCAATGAATTTGAGAGGATTTTTAAAGGATGTATCTTTCTATTTAACCGCTCATAATGTAAGTTCCTAGCCACATATATTTAACCTTAATACCTAGATCTACCACGTCTAGTTACAGAACAACCGTACTTTGGAATTAGTTTCTAGTTTCGCTCTTTGCTTCGAGATTTTAGGAGACAAATATTGGAGCTGTAATAGCTAAAAGCTGGGGAAAGTTCCGTCTTAGATAACTTCGAAACGGATTTGAACTTGAACGTGTGATCTCTGAGATTTCTCCGTTACTTTGTTTTGAAAAATTTGACAAGAGGATTAAATATTTTTTATTCAAATAATGTAAATAAGTTAAAAATAGAGGAATCCTGCAATATCCTGAAAATGGACGTCTTCGCGTTAAAACTTTCGAGTTGAGTCTCAGAATTGAAACCGTAAACCAAGAGCGCCGTTTCGCGCGGTAGTCAACGAAGTTAAGATAGTTTTATTGATCGATAGTGCAAAAGCAGGGTATCCGATAAACTAGACAACGTTATTGTGAGCACAAAGATTTTCACTCAATCATTTGTTTATTCTTATTTCCTTCAGTCAACAATAGAAGATTAAAGACGTGATAAGAAGTGCAAATGAACTTGATACTAAACTAACAAGACATCAAAATACTTAATCGTGAAGAAATTATAAATGATCTTGATACCAGTTAGTAGATATAGCTGAAACTCGTAAACCCTTATTTTTACGATTCGTTGATTATTAACTTAAATAAAACTGCGTGAATTTAAGTATTCAGAAGATGAGACAAAGATAATCGTGATTTATAACGTTCGTGCGACGAAAACATCGTGTCGGTGACGTCCGCTTTGAACGTGGTTCGTGACTGCTGATTATTATGTGTGCTTGCCTTTATTTTGACGTAGATACAACGAAATAAGGCGGGAATACATGTACCAACTTTTTGGGCTAATCTGAAGAAATATAGATAATGTTTTAAGAACTTAACGGCTGTATTTGGTTTCTTTAGTGTGACTTATGAAAAACGTCTGCAAAATTATGAAAATTTTGACTTCCGTAATTTTTTTATACGGATAGGCTATAAACATAAAATAATCTATCTATGACGCTATTTAACATAAGGATAACCTTAGGTATTTTATAAATTATTTAAGTTAAGAAAAAAAAACAAAACCGAAAGCAAAACTGAAACTTCCAGGCAGTGACCTCGGTAGCTTACTTGGTAAAGCGACTGACGCGTCAAACCAGTAGTCGCAGGTTCAAGTCCTGTCTGAGGTTTAAGTTTTTCTTGCTACTATTTGTATTTAATTTAGAAAAAATACTTTTATTTACTATTTAAAACTCCAGGTTAGGCTGGAACGCAGATAAAAAAAAATGCACAAAAAATACCGCGAAATGTTCCTCTGTTTAATTAGATTAATACATTTTTCATTCTTTGCAATAATACGTCAATGTTTATTGCGAAACAACACGAAAACAGTTGACGAATTCGCGTAATAAATCGTGGAAGCTCCTGAATTGCGAATAAAAGCAACGATTGCGAATATATGGGTGTCTGTACAAACGAACTTTGTTCAACACTAAATTAATTATTTGCTTTGACTAATGGCTGTACATTATTTTGATAATTGTTTTGTATTTACATGCTTTTGTTGATTGGCTAGCTCTTTTCCCCTTTCGAGTGGGAGAGTATTCGTCATTTATACATATTAAAAAAAAATCTTATTATTGTGATTAGTTCCCAACCTGAGACGGTTTAAAATTTCTTATCCAGACCCCAGATTATCATAACTCACTTTTATCTACCCTTCAAGGAAGAAAGACGGTCGGTTCAAATTGCATTATTTATTTATTTTATTGTACAAGTACCTATTAGCTTATTATATGGTTAGTCATCTCTTTTTAACCTTGGTTAGCGTTGCTCAACCTTCCATTAATCTAGAAATTGTTCTTAAAGTTACGTAGGTACCAATTATATGAATTATAAACAGTACATCTTACCAGTTATTGGTTACTTAACTACATCGGTCTTAAGAGGTTTAAAATTAACTGAGCATATAAAATTAATTACAGTTTAAGTGTCGGTGCTGTAAACTTAACGACTGTTATTTGACCGAAGAGTTAGCAGATTTATGACATTGATTCCTATCTCAGTTAATGACCTCTTATTATTGATATAGCATTTAATCCACTATCCTTCTGTGAAATTAATTGGGTCAGTTTAAATGAGCTTATTAATAGCAAACCTGTAACTGTTTTTGAAATTTTTAGGATCAGAATTATACTACTGTTTTCTTAGCTCGCTTATATTCCTAAGTACTATTTTTGTTTATTAGAATCCTTATCGTTTGATGACTACCGCTCCGCCCTGACTTCGCACGGGTAGCACTGCAATATAGCCTATGTTACTCAAGGATAATGTAGCAATCTAATGGTTAAAGAATTTTTGAAATCGGTCCAGTAGTTTTTGAGTCTTTTCATAACAAACATACAAATCTTTCCTCTATATAATATGAGTAAATTTAGGTATGAATATGAGCAAATTAGTATAAAGAAAAAAAAATACAATTTTTATTTTTATTATTTTTCTTAACATGGGAATTCAAACTTAAAAGACACTCTTCCAATCAGGTCACATTATACGCTATTTTACAGTTAATCCGTAATTATTCCAGCATAACGATGTAAAAAAACATTACCTACAATGCCACTGACTTGTCACCGGACGTGACGTAAGCACTCCTAACAAAGTGACAAATCCCGGCTAATGATAAAAACATTTTCATTCAGCAAAGTTTCTTTTTAACAAATTGGACATTTTGAGTCTTTGTACCAATCCTTACTTTAATAAAAGATAAAAGGTTTACATTTGTTTAAGGAAATAAACAATTCACTGTCTTGTAAAACCTGGTGACGAAACTTGTTGCTTTTCTCTCTTATATTCTTTCATGTAGTTTTAGATTGAGGTGGAAGCGTCACGGTGACCCGCGAAATTCAAATTTACTGACAGTTTTTGCGATTTGCCGGTCAGTTTTCGGTTGTTTTTTTAACAAAACACGTTTGTATTTACAGAATTATAACCATGAAAATCATAAATCCAACACTCTAAGTTCATGCAATGCGATTTAATGAGTTTGTCATGAAGTATCATTCAATGGGATTGCATATTTGAATTTTACGAGCTACCCTGTCGCTTCCACCTTTAGGGTGCGGTAGTCGGTTATTTTTCTATAAAAACGTAGTATGTTTGGCAGGGAACGTTAAAAAAAAACTATGGATTGAAAATTGCAAACGTCGAAACTTTCTCCGAGCATCCTCCGGCAGACGGATTCCTAAATACGCCTTTAACTATATCGCTGTCTGTCGCGTCCGGCGAAAACGCACCGTCTTATGCCGATGCACGCATCTTCTTATGCTGTCTCTATCATATCTTTAACTGATTTATACCTCTACGCTTGGTCTTTCTCTAAAACGTTAATGTCACTAACAAAATAATTAAGAATAATCTATAATTAACGAAACAGATGTTTAAAGTTCTGTGCTTTAACAGGTGCCATTAAACACTGTTTTGTGTCATTTAGATAATATATCCATTAGCTTTTAACATCTAAATAACGACAAAGAAGTAATCTATTAGAAATTATGTTCACGTTTGTTTATTTCCTAGTCTAAAAATTAAACGCTAGTTATAAGTTAAGTCTGATGCAATAAAAAACTATTAATATATATTTTTATTAAAGATGATCATTTGAAAATCATAAAAACCGTCTAGACCACGTGAACTTTAGAACAATAAAAACCGCATCAAAATCTGTCTATCTGTTTGGAAGCTAGTTCATCTTATAACATCCGGTAGCCACATACTTGGGCTATATGCCATAATCCGTTTTTTTCTGTCGGCGGTTAAAAATGCGTCTAGTTAAATCGTACTTAAATCAAATGTTAATACCTAGGTGTAACGAGCTGGGGTTGAATCTTGACCTTTGTGTCGTGAGTTCACACGTTGGCAGACGACCATGATTGTTAGGTTAGCTAACATAAATCTTGTTCTAAAGCCTACCTAGGCTTTCTGTTTTGTTGTTTTCCCCTAGAGAGTGTAAAGGTCGATGCTGTGTGAATAATGACGTAATAGGTTTTTTTTGCGTTACGATCCCAGAAGTGTTTGAGATTAGCAACAGTTATTATAACAGTTAAATCAAAAGATGAATTGAAGAAAGTTCCGATTTCGATAATCGCACTGAAAGTTATTTACGATTATCAATGCGCTTCGAAATTATGTACTTGGTTCACATAAAAAGCACGTAGTAAGTTCTTTACATATTAACAAAAAAATATAAGTAGTATATATATAATATGAAGATTTGGAAAAATTGCCAAGAGACATAACAAATTTTCCTTAATAAATAATATACACACAGCTCACCCAGACTTAAAATAACACAAATGCTAGTCCCAAGCATGGATCGAACCCGCGGCACGTCGGGTACAGTGGTAATTGGCGTGGTGACCATACCACTCGACTATTCGTGCAGTCAAGACATACCTACTTCTTTTATTTTAAGTATTTGAAACTAAACCGAAATGTCCTACAATAAATAACATAAATACCATTCTTATCTTATCTTAAGATAATTTGTGAAACAGCGTTACTATAGTTAATGGGCAACTGTTTCAACTGTTACATCCATCATGAGTAATGAGGTCATTGACACGGCTGACCTGACATAACTCTGTGACGCGACTTTGTTCATGCAGTTGTCATTGCGCTTGTATTTTAAAGTGGTGGCCACTTGAGCAGGTGTGACCTGCTTTAAAAAAATAAAAGTTAATGAAAATATGGTATTATAAATGTAAATTGTACAATTAACGTAAATTTTGAATTATAAATGTAAATTGTACAATTAATTACATACAATATTGGTCAAAATCCTGATTGCGGTATCTACTTTGCTTATATAAGGGAATTAACAAGTCAAACAAAGTCTAAAACACAAAAATTATGTAGTCAATGGGTATCTTGATATTTTCCTTTTGTCTGGCCTTTTCACAAAACTATGTTAGGGCCGGCTTCCAGTATCATCGGATATAGATAAATGCCAGTATAAGGTTGCGCTTAGACGGGCAGTTAATTGCGCGAATATTGGCAATTTTGGTTAAAGATAATGTGTCGGCAACACCTAGCAATATTAGCCACAATTTTTTTATTGAAATTGTCAAGAATTGCCCAATTTTAATTTGCCCGTGTACGTGTACCTTAAATAGAGTGACATTCTATTTGACCTCCAAAACTCACTTACTGGGTAACACAATATTTATAGGTAATACTATAATCAGTTAATACTAACTTCGTAATAAAACTAAAAACCTCCTTCAAGAAACAGTTCCCTGAAAAGTTAACTATTCGTTTAGGTTATAAATAACACAAAAGATTTATGAAGTTAACCATCAGTTACAACAACCATATACAAGTTAATTTGAGCACCCTTCTAAAATAAGTGTAAGGGGAGCTTGCGGTAAGCTCTATAATCGAACCGTCTAGACAGGTGTGACTGCTTGGTCTGGTAAAGTAGCAGGCGTGAGGTTTGACGTAATAACAATTTAACAAAACCATAACATTTTTTTAAATGTTAGTGCTAGCAATGTGGGTGGCATTCACATTACTAGCAATCTTGTTAACACCTCCAACTAAGCTAAATATGCTTGTGTCTGGAATGGGTTCACGTCAATAGTGCAATGGGTGGCTTTTGAACCTGCGACCTCTCGATCACAAGGCCGTCACCCTAACCATTAATTAGGCTGTCAAATTTGTACCTAGTATTGTATAGTTCACAATATATGTGATATTGTGAACTATACCAAAGTCTTATGAATAACGTAAGGAAAAACGTCATGTCAACTTTAATTGGTTATATATTATTTCCTATATAACTACCACAGGAAAAAAATACCAACAAAACAACTTGTCAACAAAGAATAGACAGACACAAAACGATTAAGATTATTTCAAAGGCACAACATTCTCGTATCTCAAAATTAACCTCATTGTTCCTTGTCAACCGAATACGGAAGACGTAATGAGCCCCCGTTTATCGTTAATTCATATTTAAACGGCTATACTTAGTAGATCATGTTAACGATATGAAACTGAGTCTACGCACTTAACAGAATCAGGACGCAGACATTCTGACAGCAGTTACAGAACCCAACAGATCACAACATCACAAAGTAAATTGAGCGAACCAGTTATATTATAACGGTGTATTCGCACTAAAATTGTACAGCATTCCTTGAAAAAGATTAAAAATAAAATAAAAATGAAGCAAGGGTTGCGCCCGCGCTCTAAGATGCTAAGATAAGGGCCTTACACGCCCGAGTCGCTCCGAACATGCCCGAAGAAACCCGACCGCGGGAACGAGGTCATTCAACGCTCCTTTAATTGCCGTCCCTTATCAACCCGCGTCAAGCGTCCCTCTAGCCGTCCCGCTCCCTCCTGTTTGAATATTTAACTTTATAAGGTACAGAAAATGCAGTCGGACAATGATTTAGAAAAGCGGAGAGGCCGCTGTATCATTTATGCTAGAGCAGACCCACGAGCCATAAATTGAATTAATATGAACGTCAATTTGTTTAGGGTACGGTCGATCCTCGTATTTGGAGTCCCGTTTAGTGATAAATTTATTTCTGATCCAACCGATTTATTACGCGTCAAATAAAAACAATGTTCTGTGAGGAGAATGGTTCTGAAATAATTTATTGGTGACGAGATTGATTTACGATTCAAGAATTACGTTTGGAGGATAACTTTTTAATGCGAAAGCCGTATTATAAATTTGCCGTCATTGTTCCGTTATGAAATGGAGATGTTATCCTTCCCGTTCCCGATTTTATTGGAGAAATCATAGTACTAAACCATAATGTAAACATATTTTCAAGTTAATCATCAACAAATTGCCATTAATAGATCAAACATCAAATGCATACATTTTAATGCCAACGAAAAATAAACATTATTACTGACCGATTAGAATATAAAACTTCTTAACTTAATTCTAATCTAACAAACTTAAGAATTAGGTCGACTTGTGTTAGTCGAACACTCAAAAACCGTTCTTCACTGCTTCCGACGTTTTAAAATGTTCTTTGAGCTTTGACAGAATTTCCTTGCGATGAAATTACTTGCTGTTTAAATGGTTTCATGGTTTATATTTCAACCACTTAGGTCGAACTTAAATTCTCGGCACTAAAGTTGAAGCAAGTTGAATTGACGGCGATATGATACCCATCACCTTACTAACTTATCATTTCTATGAACTAGCTTTATGCTGTAACTGTATTATGTACAGTTAGTTTTAAAAAGATAAATAAATCTAACGAATTACAAGAAATAAATATGTATAGAAATAATTTCTTTAACGAGAAACAATTTTCGGTTAGCTGTCTACCGTCTGTTCCTACCGTATATAAAGATAAAAATAGGAGGGATAAATAGGTATTTAAAATTGTTTTTTTTACTTTGAGTAAACATAGACAATCATAGAGCGCACGCATCGCTAGTAGCCCCTTGTGCCGACCGTAAGCACATTTTTAGGCTAAATGTGATTAGCTCGTTCACTAACACCTCTGTGCGACGACAGACGTTTATGCGAAAATATCGACGGTTCCGGTATTAATTAGGGTAATATAAGGTTTTGAGATAGTATTAGCACAAATTTGATTAAGTATTTAACTTTGCAAACTACTGCCTACAGTTCATACTCGATATACGCACTCTATAGTTTTACTTAATTTTTTTCTTAAATAAACACTTTGAATTGTATAATTTAATACATGTTATATTACTGTTTTAACCCTTTGGACGAAAAACCTTTATTTATAGAAATAGCTGAATAGAATTCAGCAATTTCTATAAATAAAGGAGGATTTCTATAAATAAAATCACAACACCAATATAGTAAAAGAGAATACTAACTTTACATAGAGGATTTAGTACAAAAAAGATAGGTAACACGAACCCAACTTAGCCTATCTTCTACCAGAAACATTAAGATATATAGCACTGTCTAGTTTCACCAGATTTCTAGAAGTCGTAAATCTAAACTAAAAAGGAAAACAACAAATTGTGTTATGAGCAGCACTTTTGTTAGACGTATGCTTTTTTACATTATTTTCTTAGATTAGGAGATTGAATTTTCGTATTCGTGGGTAGATAGATAATGTTTGACGATGAAACGTGTCACCGCACTACGAAGGTAAATATTTAATTACGTCACTCGCTAAATCTATACTATACGAATTGAAAAAATATTTTTGTATTGGATAGTCCGTTTATTGAGGAAGGCTATAGGCTATATAACATCACGCTACGACCAATGGGAGCGGAGCATAAATGAAAAATGTTGAAAAAAATAAAAACCGTTGAAATTTAAACACGCGAACTAAGTAGCGGGGGACAGCTAGTTATATTTATATAATTAACTTATTTTGAGCCCCAATTTTGTATACTAAGACTGGTACATCTTTCATCCCTTTTGGATAGTGTTTATTCACCCCTTTTTTTTGTATAAATACATTGCATGTAACCCGCATTAAACTGTTCACGAAAAGGGCCATAATCTGAATGTATAATATCTCGACATCTCCGTTATAGGAAATTGCTTGTTTCCTGCTATCATACAGTGGCTACAGTTTCCTTTATCTTAATTTGTTATGTAGAAATACTTCGCTGCTTCAGAGAAATTCTTACGATAATCATCAACCTAATAAAGACGAAATTCCTACCTACTATGACGTCAAGATTTATCAAGAAAATTACTTTAAATGTTTGAGTAATTTCTCTAAAACCAATTGGGTATTTGACTACTATCGATTTTTTTTATTTATTACAAATATTTCTAATAAAAGTATTAAATTGAAGCAGAACTGCAAAATAACATATATAAATGTACACGAATACAAAAGTTATAAGCTTTTAAAGTTAGTAGATGACGCATGTTCTATCTCTTTTTCGTAAAACGACGACCTGTACGGGGCAGCCCCAGATTAGTATGGAGAATTACTAAGGTGACGTCACCTGATGGTATAGCTCTCTCTGTGTAATTACTATTATTAAAATGTTTGTAACTAATTCAATATGAAAGTAATTAATCTATCGTTTTTACACCTCGAAATAGTTTACTATATATTTTTTAAATGAAATAAAAGAAATCTAGTCAAATATCCAATTATTACTAATAACACCTTAAAAGATAATTCTTAGTTTACGACTTTTATCATACAAAGTTCTAGATTATCTTTATGGCGTTAAATTAAAGTTGGAAAAAGTTGCATTTACAAAAACATTGTCAACCTTAATCTGGTATAAAACAAGATTAAAATTGTCATTGCTTTTGTACATATAACTGTGAACAAAATAAAAAAAATATGATTAGTAGATTGCATTATCTTTAAATATTATCGTGGAACGTAATTTGTACTGTAATGCAAAGCATTTAAGGTTTAGAATTAAACGAGGTGGTTGAGTGAAAAAAGTTTTGCCCCGCTAGAGAAACTAAATGACCGCATGCAACGAAAAAACCATAAAACCTCTTTTTGTAGTTCCGACGCTCAGTTTTAGAGTCTCTTCACTAAAGTGTGGTTTAAAAAATTGTCAAGTAGAAGTAGAAAAGAAGTAACAACTATTTAGGCCGTAATAGGACTACTTACCTTTTTTAGGATTCCGTACGCGAAGGGTGCCAACGGGACCCTATTACTAATCCTCCACTGTCCGTCTATCTGTCCATCCGTCCGTCCATCCATCCGTCTGTCCGTCCGTCCATCCGTCCGTCTATCTGTCAGTCAGTCAGGTATCTTTTGAACCGTAATAGCTAGAGACTTGAAATTTTAACAAAGACAATAATAAATGAAAAATAACAGGAGCTCCTTGAAGTAGGTACGGAACCCTTCATGCGTGAGTCCAACTCGCATTTGGCCGGTATTTTTCTTTATACTATTCTATTTAAGTTGTAAAATTTTACACTGTGTTCTTAAAGAATAAAAAAAAGAGACATCACTTGTACTGAACTCTACAAAGGGTTTCATAGTTTAAATACTATGTCCATTATCCATTGGTAAGGTATTCGTTTTCTTATACAACCGCAGAACCCAACAAAAACAGAACTATTCTATCCGCTATCTCGAGATTGGTTAACAAAAAGATGACGATTTAGTTTGAATTTCTACCGCAAATTGTTTTTAGATGTTAGAAAAAGTAATTAGATCTTTTTCCTTTATTTAGAATGAAACCTAATTCAGTAAATATCTCCCGTTTTGTTTTGTTTTACCGGTATCTACGTAAACAAAATATGTTTTTTTTTGCTATCTTAAGAAACACTACGTGGTACTGTGATGTCATTAAATATAAGTTCAATAAGTAAATAAAAATAATGTATAATAATATAATGATTTGAATAAGGAGTTTATATATTCCTACTCTGTGCTCCATATTCAGTTCAATGACCGTAATATCTTCGATCGGCGCGCGCGCAGATATAGTCGATCAATTACAGACTGTCATACTCGTATATCACAGACACAGAGTAGAGAGTGAATGGAGTGCTCAATTAATTTTAGTGTGACATACCGCTAAAACTCTTGTCATGTTGTGAAAGGGTACTTTTATCTTTGTAAGAATATCTGCTTTGTGTTAACGCGAGAATCCTGTTATCTAATCTCAAACAATTTTAGATATATAGATATACATACTAAGTCAAGAATCTATTATAGTGCTTTAATAATTGCTATATTCTGCGTTGTATAAGGTTCACTTTGCACTACAATTTCATAAAAATATATGTAATTTTTTCAGCAGAGCTATTCAGTCTAAAATAATTTTTATTTACACTGGAATAAAGTTGACTTGAAGTAGAGTGTAAATAACATCAACTGGCATAATAATCTAAATAGTCTATTAATAAATACGATTTTCTTCTTAGAAGATGAGTTTAAAATCAAGTTATGATGATTCCGGTATCTCATGATTCAATCTCTTCAAATTCCTTACCTAATGCGTATCGGTTTACCGTATTTATCATAATGACATAATAATATTTTACGATTAGCTACCCATGCGGTGATATACGCAGATGTTTTGCCGGCAATGGCAGCCATTATAACTCCATTTGCTTACTAATCTGTGACATTCCCATATGGATATGAAATCATTTATTTATTTCTAAGTCCTAGTAAGACCTGTAAATATTATTGTTAGCTGGGAAATATGATGATTGCGTGAATAATCGTGATTAATGGCCTTATTTATAAAAATCTGGACGGTGTTAAGCAATTGCCAGAAACAGCTAAATTTAAATTCTCTATAGAAAAATTGAAATAAGAATCTGCTAATCAATTGCTTATCATCGTCGAGATTTTTATAAATAAGGCCATATTTGTGTGATGGTTCTGCCGTATCGTGGTTAGTTTACACAGGCTTTAGTAATTTGACACCTGACTTCTGCTACTAAGAGTTTGGGAATTTAGTCAGTTTGTTAATACCTGCATTGCGCTTGTTACATATAATCCTTATATCTATTGATATAAATAATCTCTAAATCTATACTAATATTATAAAGCTGAAGAGTTTGTTTGTTTGTTTGTTAGTTTGTTTGTTTGTTAGTTTGTTTGTTTGAACGCGCTAATCTCAGGAACTACTGGTTTGAATTGAAAAATTCTTTTTGTATTGGATAGTCCGTTTATTGAGGAAGGCTATAGGCTATATAACATCACGCTACGATCAATAGGAGCGGAGCATAAGTGAAAAATGTTGCAAAAATGAAAAACCGTTGAAACTAAACACGCGAACAAAGTCGCGGGGGACAGCTAGTTTATAGATAAAGGGACTTTGATTTTGGGACATTTTTTTTCTGAGAACATTCACACCACATTCAAAGTTGTTTGCCTTCACAATTCCTTAACTAAAAGCCTCTGATTATCCAAAATATATCCAAATAGGTACGTAAATGTGTTACGGTCGAATTGTTTCATATATATTCAGACTAGCTGTTGCCCGCGACTTCGTCCGCGTCAATTTATGATCGCGATTAAGTAAAAGAATATATATACATTTTCTTATTTTTTTTTGCGCAACTTCACATAGGTTTATCTAAACCCAAAGTAAGTAGCTAAAGCACTTGTGTTATGGAATTCAGAGACAACGAAGGTACCATAAACATCCAGACCCCAGACAGTGTAGAAAAGGGGTTTTCTACATTGACACGGCCGGGGATCGAACCCGGGACCTCAGAGCTGGCGACACCTTGAAAACCGGTGTATACGCTACTTGACCACGGAGGTCGTCAAATTTTAAAGTACTTCTGCGTAAATTATATTTTTAGTTTTATGTTCTTGTGGCAGAAGAACAAACTGATTTTCTCCGCAACCCGATCTTGACAACGCGACATATAGTTGGCCGTGTGAAAAACAGTCTTGACGTAAATCGATTCCTACGTGTTTAAATGTTTGCCCCTGTGATTTATTAATTGTTACGGCAAAAGATAACTTAACGGGAAATTGAATTCTTTTAAAATGAAAAGGTAAATCGTTGGGAATCATCGGGATGCGAGGTATAAGTACTGTTTGACCAACTGCTGGACCAGTCAAAACTATTGCAACGATCACGTTATTGCGAAGAAATTTTATTTGAAGTCGGGTCCCGTTACATAAATTTGGTGGTTTCAGATTTCTAAGTAAAATTATTGGGGCACCTATTTTTAACTTGAGGGAATGTGGGGGAAGGCCACTCGGGTTTAAAGAATTAAGAAACTCCTGTGGGTAATGGACCGCATCTTCTTGATCCATTACATTATCAATAGATGTGTAGTTAACTATATCTCCTGGAAGTTTAGTTACAATTAGGTCGTTAATTTCGTCAACGCTACTGTTTCTCGCCGCCAATATTGCCCTTTGACACATCCATTGGTAATCTTTATTTTCTATTTCGACTATATCCGGATAAACTTTCGATATTAAATTCTCGATGCTAGTCACTCTTTCTCCTAAATCGCGATCAATTTCAATTTTATTTTCAAAATGAGGTACTTTCCCGTCTCCTATTAAAAGTAACTTTGAAGGAAAATTTGTACTACCTCCCCCCAAATGTGCTCTCATATTCGTAGATAGTTTTAAAGTTTGGACAAACTTCCATAATGGGGAACTTTTAAGGCAAGACTTTACAATGTCTGCTCTAGTTCCCCTTACTATTACCGGTAAAGTTTGTCGAAAATCCCCAGCAAACATAACAGTAATCCCACCCATGATTTTATCACAGCTTCTAATATCTCTAAGAGTCCTATCTAGAGCCTCTACATGAGCTCTATGGATCATGGTACATTCGTCCCAGATTATTAAAGTGACGTCTTGCAAAACTTTTCCCAAAGGGCCATTTTTACGAATAGAGCACACGCTATCTTTCTGTAAAGAAACAGTTAGAGGCAGTTTAAAAGTGGAATGAGCTGTGCGTCCACCTGCTAATAAAGTTGCAGCAATTCCTGACGACGCTACAGCCAAAGCTAGTTTTCCCTGAGACCTTACTTTTGCTAATATCAAATTAGTAATGAAAGTCTTGCCGGTTCCACCTGGAGCATCCAGAAAAAATATTTTTCCTTCATTAAAACGAACACTGTGCATAACACGATTGTACGTCGTCACCTGGTCATTAACCAATTTTGGTTCATTTTCAGTAATATACGCATTTAATTCATTTACATCATACGGCTTTCGCAACGCTATTTCTAACGAATCCAAATTTTGTGAATTATTCCTTATTGATGCAGGAAGCCCAAAATCAGTTAATGATTTATCGCAAATCTCATGAATCTTATCTTCAATTATGATAAGTCCATCATTGTATATATTATCACTATATGATAATGTCATATCCTGATTCTCATTACGCATTCTGTTTAATATATCTTCACATAAATCATTACGAAATTTACTCCATAACTCTAAGGGGTCAGATGGCTGGCAAAATATGAGGATGATGGTAAATAATTCTCTTAATTTTGTGGCTGGCTCGGACATGACAGCATCTGACATGGTATATTGCCAATGTTCATCTCCCTCCAGTAAACCTAATTCCTTGCAAGCGCCTTGATAAGTTTGGAAAATAACACCATTAACGGTCCTTAGATGTTCAAACGACATTGGACCGCGAACATGTTGCAGTAACATTCTTAAATAATAACATTCAGTTTGTGTTGGATGAATGTTGTAGACACGGCCTAAAGTTGTGTCTTTTTTTACACCGGGATATCCTTCAACATCTTGCCCACGTCTTCTTCTAGAAAATGAATTTCTTTGCCAAACGTAATACTGGGGTACTTCGTGATATAAAAGGGTTTTTGCAAATTCGTCTCTTTTACAAAGATCAAAGAACGCTGTAAGTGTCGTTGATGCAGGATTGTTGACGCGATCTTGGAGATTTTCATTACTATAAAAATAAACTCTTTGTCCATTTTCCAAATGAACTGCTAAATGAACTACTGCCGGAAAACGTTCATGAATAGGGAATTGGAATATTCTCCAAAGCGCTTCCGAGGAACTTATATAGCGACCATTTAAATATTTTTCTACTTCATCGTTATTATTTTGCAACGAAAATGTGGCTTGATCAGAACCTTTATGAATATACTTACATATGTACTTAATAGCTTTGACCGATTGACAAAACTCTACGTTAATGTGTGCATTGAAACTTCGTGATAGCACTGGATTATAGGGAACAACCCACCTATTATCCACGCTCATTTCTGTACCTTTGACACGAATTATTGCTGTATTTCCACCATTATCTGGAGACCTGCGTCTGTAGGTTGGGTAACCGTCATCCCCGGTTTGTGTTTCAGAAATAAAATGCCTAGGGTACTTTTTAGAACAAATGTTTTCTTTCATACATGGTGACGCAGGATTGTGAAATCCGCAAGGACCATGTATCATATTTTTTATGACAATATTATGAAGAATTGGATCTTGTTGTTTGTCAGGTATTTCAGCCGATATTATTGAATCTATAGAATCTGGTTGTACTTTGTTAGCCAGCCACAATAAAATGTGGGCGTGAGGTAAGCCTCTTTTTTGCCATTCTACGCTGTAAACAAAGGCTTTTGATAGTCCAAAGATATTTTTCTTCGTTAATAGGTCTATCATTTTCTTTAGTTTTAAATGAAATACTCTAGAAACCAAATCATGTCTGTCGTAAGAATTTTGATCGGGTAATAACTCAATTTTTATTGCTGACCATTCGGAGTTACATGTAAATGTAATAAAGAGATCTGGTCTTCCAAACTTCCTGACGTATGTCATGGCATCTTGACTTTTTTCATTCATGTATCTGGGGGATCCTGTAAATGAAGACGGCAATATAACGTGCTGGCCAATATTAGAAGCGTCTATATTACCATCATTAACCACGGCATCTCTTAAATGAATGTACTCCTCTGCTCTCAATTTTTTTTGATTTCGTTTGATGAAGTCAAGCCTCTCAGAAATCATTTTTGCCGCCATATCAACACAATATTGGTTGAATAATCCTTTGAAATAATGGATGCTGTTAAAGTCATTTATTCTCACCATGAGTCTAAATGCATAAAACTGCATACATGATACGGTTTTAGATCTAGCAGCAGTATTCTGCTGTGGAATATTTATACAGTATCCGTCATTTCCAAAGGGAAACAGTAAAGGATATTGAAGTGGGTCATAAGATCTATGAATTTCAGAAACTCGTTGAAGATGTCCATCTCTCGCATTTAACACAATATCTCGGGGACCTTTGTCTTCATCGATCAAAAGAACAGCTACTTCATCTACTATTGGCGCATTATACCGACCTCGATGCTCGTTAGGAGGTTTCACATCAGCATAAATAATAAGTTTAAAATCATTCGTTGGTCTATTTTCGAGATTGTATTTAAAACTTTGAATATACATATTATGATCGTGAAGATATGTTTGGAGAGCGTCGATAAGATCGATTTTCAAGGTTGGGTTTAAATTTGAGCGCAAGGATACCTGATCTGCATGAGAAACAAAATATATTTGCAAAAATTCGGGTTGTGCACCTTCAGCTGGAAGTAAATTACCGATCAAATGATAAACTTGCCCTTGGACTTTAAAAGTGGGCATAAAGTTTCCCTCGCGAATTTCTTTGGCACCAAATGAAGTCATCTGAAAAAGTGTATTATATTGTCTTGAGTGATTTAAGAAATGCTTTGAGGATGGATGTGAGCCTGATATCAGTTCTTTAAAAACTGATGTTGGTTCCGGAATTTTAGGTATATTTACTTTGCCACCACTACAACACAGTCCAGGAGCTTCAGCCGCCCATATTTTTGCTTGGCATAAGTTGCATATTTTATCCATTCTGCCAATATCAATATCATTTAGCTCAGCATACTCAAGGGTACAATCATAAGCAAACGCAGAATTCAATAAATTATGTTGCCTGCGAGTTCTATTCCTTGCTGATCGTGCATTTTGCTGTGCTAATCGATGGGAACGTTCAGCGCTTGATTCCCGGTCACGGTTTGCCAAAGTTCGGGAATTCTGTAAGGCCAAACGTTGGGAACGTTCAGCGCTTGATTCCCGTTGTCGGTTCGCCAAAGATCGAGAATTCTGTGAGGCCAAACGTTGGGAACGTTCAGCGCTTGATTCCCGTTGTCGGTTCGCCAAAGTTCGAGAATTCTGTGAAGCCAAACGTTGAGAACGTTCAGTGCTTGATTCCCGTTGTCGGTTCACCAAAGTTCGAGAATTCTGTGAGGCCAAACGTTGAGAACGTTCAGCGCTTGATTCCCGTTGTCGGTTCGCCAAAGTTCGAGAATTCTGTGAGGCCAAACGTTGAGAACGTTCAGCGCTTGATTCTCGTTGTCGGTTTGCCAAAGATCGAGAATTCTGTGAGGCCAAACGTTGAGAACGTTCAGTGCTTGATTCCCGTTGTTGGTTTGCCAAATTTCGGGAATTCTGTGAAGCCAAACGTTGAGAACGTTCAGCACTTGATTCCCGGTGTCGGTTCGCCGAAGTTCGGAAATTTTGTGAGGCTAACCGCTGCGAACGTTCAACGCTTGATTCTCTAGCACGGTTTTGTTCACTGATCTCTCGTTGAGTAGCCAACCTATGCATATTTTCATCCGCTGTTTCATTGCTGCGCAAAAGTCGCAGCCGCTTTGCAGTAGCAGTCTGCCGAGAAAGCTGAGTTCTTTTTCTAGGCATTCTAGTGACGAAAAAGATAAAAGAAAATTAAAATTTAACCGTATCTCTTAATCAAAACAAACGTAAGGTGAATAATTTATACCAGCTTCTGGGACGTAAATCGTATAAAATAAATGTCAAAGGAATTACCGTAAAATGACCTCAGAAAACGCAAAAAAAACTATTTATGTGTAATGAAAAAAAAGAAATATTATAAAGGTAATTTAATTATTTTGATATTTAACCATAATAAGGTAAACTAACCGTATGCTTTAGTAAACAAAAACTTAACCTAATAAGAATAATTATGTAGATGACACCTACTTATATTATCTACATCAAAACAAAAAAAGTGTTTATTATTGTGAAAATATTAGAAACAAAATACTATCCTTAAAACAAAACAATACTATATAGAAAACTACTACAAAATGAAAGTGTATTGAAAAAGTATTAGAATACCTAATACTTTTGACACGATGAGATCGAAATCGATCGGAGACCGAAACAACAATAGAAAACTACTATAAAATGAAAGAGTATTACGAAAGTATTATTACACGATGATATATCGCAAAAACAAATTAAAAATCAGTACGCTAAATTCAACCGTTCCGTAAGGAGCCGACCACGCGTCTGGGCCGCGCGGCATGGTACCTCGTAGAACACGCGCGGGTGGTGGGGACGGCGGCGGTTGGCCAGCAAGCCAAGCACTGCCTCGCAATCGCCCGCCGGCCAGTGCAGCGTTTTGTCTTGCTTATCATGCGCGCGTGTGAACTTTGTTTCGAAGTTATTCTAAAATTGCATTATCTTCTAAGATGTTAATTTAAATTAGGTGACGTCAAAGATAATTTTGTTCACAATTAAATACTCTTAATCAACAACACATTTATTAGGATAAGGATTAATAGTATGATGATAAAACTCTTTGGCAATAATGCATTAATTTCGACCAAATTTGATAACCATAAAAAAGGTTATAGTAAGTCAATCTTAAAAGATAGACATATACTGTCGCGGACATTTTTTTAGATTATTTAAAGAGGAATAATTCTTTCATACATATTTTTAGGTAACTTGAACCGTTTACGCAGCGCACGCAACGGAAACCTTCATATAAATAATTTTCCCCGTTTTTGCAACATTTTTCACTGATGCTTCGCTCCTATTGGTCGCAGCGTGATGTTATATAGCCTAAAGCCTTCCTCAATAAACGGACTATACAACACAAAAAGAATTTTTCAATTCAAACCAGTAGTTCCTGAGATTAGCGCGTTCAAACAAACAAACAAACAAACAAACAAACAAACTCTTCAGCTTTATAATATTAGTATAGATATATTCAGAAATATGGGAGATTTGGACTCATTCAAGTATCGTGCCTATTCGGTTGATGTATTTGGTTTCATCTCGATGCCCACTCGAGATATTTTCTTTTACTCTACTTGACTATTTCATTTTAGGCTTTGTCGAAGTCCTGAGTGTGTGCTGTCTGGACTTACGAATCCTGTAATACTTAAATTCATTATTACTTTTAGTGGTTTCAGTATTTGTATTGTGTGAAATGAAATGATATGGAAAATGTTTATTTGAATCAGTCTAGAAGCAACACAGATAATATACTTAGACATATTTACACGTATAGATAGAGATAATTTAATATATTATTTTTAATTATTTGTTACGCATTAACGCATGCGGAGCGAATATTTGTAATTAAATACAAATAATAGAAGGAAAAACTCAAACCTCAGGCAGGACTCGAACCTGTGACCACTGGCTTGACGCGCCAGTTCTATTATTTGTATTTAATTACTAATTTAAAATAATAATAATAAACATCTCGCTGGTGCGGTGTCTCAAGACGGCACCGAATGACAACTGGACCCATTGAAGAGACACAAATTTCAAATCGTGCCTTGTGACAATATTAAATAAATAGATATCTGTAAGATTCTTTTATCTCTGTCTATACAAATTAAGTCATAATTGTATATTTTCCCTGTGAGAGATAAGATATTAGATGGTTAAAATGTCAAACTTAACTGAAACTAAAGTTTTTTCTGTTTGTATTTTTTTTTAAATTTTAAATAAATGAATTCGTCACCTACATTGGTCTGAACCCAAAGTAAGTAGCTAAAGCATTTGTTTTATAATTGTTAATCAGAGACTACGACGATACCACAAACACCTAGACCCGAGACAAAATTTTATTTTCTACATTGACCAGTCTGGGGATCGAACCCGGGACCTCAGAGCTAGCGACACCTTGAAAACCGGTGTGTCACTAGACCACGGAGGTCGTCAAAATTTAAATTATTTCAAATTTAGTTTGTCGCTTTCTAAATAGGTACCTACTGGTTAAATGCTTCTTCTCATACAGATAATAAACTCTACTAATGTTATCAATCGATATTATTTATTTATATCATCATAACAACACCAATCTAGTACCAACTTTATAAATAAAACAGGTTCAGAATAATGAAAAGATATGACGCAATACCTTTTACCTATTCGTCCTTTGTTTTCGGCCATATTTCGGCAACAACGGTTCGTCCAATCAATTTTCGGCGTCCCATATAAATCATCTTAGACGTCAGTACACCGCAAGAAAGATGTTTGGCCAAACCGTGGACCATAATTTCTTGGACCAATATTGTTAGTATGTTTTCTTCCGAGTAATATTATAGGGGAATTTGAAATTACCGGAGTTGTTGATTTTGGAGCGAACGGGTTTCCTTTTTAGTTTTTGATGTTTGATGTTTGTTATCTTGTGTATTCAAGTATGTTTTTATGATGAGACATTTTGGCAAACTTTGTACATTTTTGAGACACACAGTATCTAGGTAAACTAATATATGCTAATAATATACAATGAGGTAATGTTTCTGGAAGTAATCTCTTGAACTATTGAACTAATGTAGAAAATTATTTTACCAGTAGAAAATAAATTATTCTTGAGTGCCGTAGGCTATACGGTACGGGATGGGTACGAAACCGCGGATCACAGCTAGTAGGTACAATAAAAAGCTTTCAAATATAGCATAGTTATAGACAGATATAAGATTTCTATTGTCTGAAAATTACACATAGGTAATTGTAGTCTGTCTAAGAAAGCTTTACTCTTATAGAAGGTTAATCGATTAATACTAAATGTACAATGTCTTACAAGCATTAATATAACGATGACTCAAACCACTCGAATTAAGCATCTAAGCATTTCATGTTTAAAGGGACACCGATCAATTACTCATTTCCTGTTACGATAATCATAAGATGTTTTTTCTCTTTCTAACACAGCGTACAATGTACCTAAGAAATTAGAGTAAAAAAGATTTACACTTACAAAATATGCAAACAAGAATTGCAAGAATATTTAAATTTAATGTGCGCTACCAACTTAATAGCTGGCTTTGCGAGTGTTTGAAGAAAGTACAGTGTTTTATTCTACTAATTGTTAGGTACTTATTAAAATTAATATTAATATTCTTACTCGCATTTTCAGCATATCATGACATCGAAATTTACCAAGGATACTAAATGCAAATAAATGGTCAAATCAAAGTGCGGAAACGCTTTATCATCGGCAAAGAATATATTACTGTAATATTTCATTGGAGTGAACATGTCTCTGCTGTCACCAGGATTGACGGGCGCCCTCGGCCTCAGGGCTGACAACCTCCCAAATATTAATTTCTTAAGTAACGCCGTATCCCATACTTACATTAACTTGATGAGAAACATGATTATTGATGGGCATTTTATGTAACCACGAGTGCGTCTATTCATCAAGCGGAATTTTGTCGTCTGTCCAGGAAATTCAAGCGAAATTCAGTTATTATTTTTTTTCCTTTATCGCTCCAATGCGGACGATTGGCTCTCACCAATATCGTCGGCATTCGCTCCTTTTACTCCAAAAATACGACAGTGTTATTCTACGGGCAATATTTCATCGTTTGTTCACCGGCTTTGAATGGCATTTTCAAATTAAAATATCAATGAATGCTTTTCCGCTGTCATTTGACGAGAATCCTATAAATATACTTTTATGCTGTCTAGTACATTTCTGCAAATACATTGTTTTGTTTTGGTGAAATTCTGTTGTTGGCAAATCCGGCTGTGAGCGTGGATTTGTAAGGTTCAGAAAGGGATTTCGCTGTCGTGCCGGGACACTAGATAAATTGTTGAGAAAAAACTTGTTGGTAAGAGATTTGTACGCGAGGGTTTTGGTAATGACAGTTGTAGTGATAGTAACAACGTCCCTTCAGACTCAAGTGAGGTTCAATAGGTAAGCAAAGATGTTTTCGGGGACATACAATCTGGGTTTTGCGTTGACACATTATGGTTTGCATTTTAGTTGGAATGTTGTTGTTTGCTTACATTTAAATTGAAGAAGTATTTTGATAAATATGTCTATGTCTATCACCTATATAATTTCATTGAGAAAAATGCTTAAAAACTAAAATTTTATTATATTTATTTACTGTCTGCCCCGGCATCGTACGGGTGGTGTGAGATTTTCAAAACATTTCCATTTTTTTTTAATTTCTTTTATAAAAACCCTTGTCTTTTACAATAAGGAACATAACAAAAATATCCGATTCGGTGCAGTCGTTCGGCAGTTATGGCGTGACCAATCAAAATCGGGATTCATTTTTATATGTATACATAACTTAATAATGTAAACATGTTTCTTTGTTCCTCAAAAGCTCAATAACATGAACCAGGTCATTAAAGCGTCATCTAACATCATTTTCGTGTAACCCCACATTTTCAACTAGTAGTTACCTGTCATCACATAATTTCATAGTATAATGTTCCCACGTGTATTAACTATACCCATTAATATTCGATTTAATACTTACGGATTATAATATTATTAATGTCGTATGTCCTCCGGAGGTATAGAAGAGAAAGATAATAAGTATTAAGCGTGCACATATATTTATACATGTATATAAGACATGTAGTTCTATGTATTTGGAATTTTGGTATGTAGTACAGTAGAAATGTATACCTTTAATGAGGTTACAAGTAGGTATTAGTAGAGAAAAATATACAAAAGGTTTGGATGTTTAAATTTTACTTCAGTGTAAAAAAAACCCTTGACGCAAAATTGAGAGAAATTTAAACGAGAAATCTATACTTCTATACTAATATTATAAAGCTGAAGAGTTTGTTTGTTTGTTTGTTTGTTTGTTTGTTTATTTGTTTGTTTGAACGCGCTAATCTCAGGAACTACTGGTTCGAATTGAAAAATTCTTTTTGTATTGGATAGTCCGTTTACTGAGGAAGGCTATAGGCTATATAACATCACGCTACGACCAATAGGAGCGGAGCATAAATGAAAAATGTTGCAAAAATGAAAAACCGTTGCATTGCACTAAAACACGCGAACAAAGTCGCGTGGGACAGCTAGTTAAAAGATAAAGCGAATGTAGTCAAGATATATTTTGTTATTTGGTTACTTTTTGTGATTCTAACTTAAATATATAATTGCTTGATTTATTTATTTACTAGCTGGTGTCCGGTGATGCGGATTCACTTAAAAAATCACAAAAATTTAGAGTGAAACTTAAAATATTCAGTACACGTTATTCAGCCAATCAGACAGAAGCCAAACAAAACAGCACAAAGTATTTACTATCTTTGTTTACGAGCAAGTAAGTGAAGTGGCAGATAAAACTCCAGGGTCCCAAGTCTCAACAGAACACCATCAACACGCGACCCTCAAAGTTTCACAATTCAAAACCCAACTCTGTTTGAACCAACTTGTTTAAAATCGTAGTGTTTGTTTAAGCAGGCAAATTGGTATCTTAAAAGTAATAAAACAACATCGACTTTGAGAACCGAGGAAATCGCTGTGAATGTAGTCACTTGCGACGCCAGATGCTTCAAAGAAAATGTTACGCTCATTAAGACAGTTCCTATAATCTTGATAAAGCTTTCTAAGCCAATAAGAGATGTTGTTGCGTTCTCAAATTATTCTTTCTTTATTTTAAAAGATAAAGTAAGTAGTAATACTTATTTCCTTTATTTCTACCTCCTCATTGAGACAGTTCCAATAATCTTGATAAAGCTCTCTAAGCCAATAAGAGATGTTGTTGCGTTCTCAAATTATTCTTTCTTTATTTTAAAAGATAAAGTAAGTAGTAATACTTATTTCCTTTATTTCTACCTCCTCATTGAGACAGTTCCAATAATCTTGATAAAGCTCTCTAAGCCAATAAGAGATGTTGTTGCGTTCTCAAATTATTCTTTCATTATTTTAAAAGATAAAGTAAGCACTAATACTTATTTTCTTTATGGTAGTAGAGTTGGAAACTCACGATGGATAATTCGCTCGACGCGATGTCTCGCTCAGTTTTTGTGAGATAGCGTTTGATTAAAGTCATGAATCAAACCCAACTTTGTTCGCAGTTTAAAGTATGACTTATATTTTAAAACTTCTTCGGAGTAATGCTATCGGGAGATTTGATGGGTAACCGATACCACATATTTATCGTGGTGTCGTGACATTCAATGGCCCCTGTACCGTGACCTCATAAGTTAGTGATTTTAAATGACGATGTGGAAGAACTGTAGTATCTTCTTATACTGGTTAGAATACATAGTTTCGTTACTATTGGATCCGTGACTGCGGGTGGTAGAAATAATAGCGATATTGCGGCCATGAAACTCCAACTGAATTTGGTTGTCTTTTACACGGTTAGAAAGCGTTTGGTCTTGCTGTTTATACTTTGCCGCAACTGTTTTACATTTTTATACAACCATACAACTGAAATAAAAATGCTTTATAAATAAATCTAAACTGCGTTTAAAACAAATACAGAGAGATTCGGTGATCTGTGATATTTATATACAAGAAGGTTATGAGTTCAGGATGAAAATTTACGAATTCTGTTCTTAAAACTCAGATTGGATTTTAATATCACTTTAAACTAATGTTGTAGATAAGATGACTGAGACAGAGATTAAGTGACTATGTGTCATCAAAATACAACACACACGTAAAAAAAAACATAATTTTTACTGTATTGCTTGTATGCTTATTTTTAAACACACAACTACCCACAGATCCATTAAAATCTTCATACATTACAAAAATCCATGCAATACATTAACAAAACGTCTCACCTTTCTAATTCCGTTATCTCAGTAGTCTACAACCAGAAATCGGGTTAACAGTGTCATAACCAGGGTCCTACAATCAGTGGGGAGTGGCCGGCAAACCCCAGAAATCCCCAGGGACCCCACCAGTTCCATTTTCAAAATTGCAATGCCATAAAGGTTGGAAACTCTTTGGAGACTACACTCGATTCTCTATATTTAAAAAGGTCTCAGGTAACTTTAGTTTTTTTCAATGAATTCTGAAACGATTCGGGTAAGGTTTCGTAATCATGTGTTAGGGTTTTTGGCTCGGAATATCTCGACCGTAGTCGATAAGTATGATTATTTTTCGACCGTTGTGTGATTTTTGTAGAACAAAAAAGATATATTTAGAGCTCTTCTAAAGGATATATAACAGCTTCGTTTAGGTGGTTGTTCTGATAATGTAGACTACAATCATATATAAGGTGTATTAAGTCATTAACGTATTAAAAAAAAAGAATAAGACTAACCTATTTTCTTACAATTTCGGACCTATACCAATCCCTTTCGTGATATTGACAACAATTCAATTAACACAAACCAAAATACTTAAAAGCACTTATACCTCCAGTTACAAAATCTCAAATTTCTTTCCATGTTAGTATTTTTTTTTAAACTTCGCCATTTATACCAGCGAAGACAATAAAAGCTAACAACAAATATGGAAGCTCTGTGGTCAAGCAAACGACTGCGGTTTCTGTTTCAATTCCCACGTGGACACAAATATTTGTTTCCACTCTAGACGTTTGTTGACTTAAAGTTTTGAAAATCTTTAGATGGTCTACATAAATAAAATGGAATTTGTAACTGGCACTTTCTTAAATTGGGTAGGAGATTAAACAAGCTCTAGATAACTTTAAAATTGACTTTCAACTTTGGATGGATAGTATGAGAAATGTGTTTGAAGATTTTGCTTAAATTAAGTAAGGTATTTAACAAAGAAAGAAGATCAGTCAAGACCTTGTTTTGTTAATTGCTATGCTTGTGATTATAGCGTATAGGACGGATGATTTTTGCATTGTGTAACATGCATTTATTTTGCGCGTGATTTCTTCTTCACCAAAATCTTTAACTAGCTTCGCAGACAGCATTGTCCATGACCTTGTACGCGTGTGCTGGTGGTGGGAAATACTGGGCAGCTCATGGTTTGAAAAAAGAGGCCACACTCTTTGGCACATGTGTCCTGTAACTCCACCGACACAGATTTTCTTTACACCGGCCGACTTGGGTTCGGAGTTTATTCATAGAATTCCACCTTATAATACATATTAAGTATATAATACTTCTTTTATTTTATTACCTTTTCTGTTCTTACAAATAGCAGAGTCTGTATCACATTTGTCTCACTGGACAGATTTTGGCATGAAACTAAACAATATCCCTTTCTCGATATCGTTGCGGTACAGGAGACAGTATTGTCTCCGTTACCGTTAACAACGGATGCCCGACAATCAGTGCAGAACAAAATATAGCAACGGCTTGCAATCAAATTCTATCTGAAAGCTGTTCAATTTAATAGAAGCTCTGCTCGAAGAACTGTTTCTTAGATACGATTGTGTTTTGTTAATTGACTTTTCTTTTGTTTCCATAACTAATATTTATGCATAAGGATTTTTGAAGTTCCTAATCTTATCCTATTTTTGAACGGATTCTATCGCAGATTACGATCAGGCCAAATTGTAACTATAGCTTAAAAAAATTTAATTCTTTATAAGTACCATATATGGCTTCTGATTTAGAAAAGGTTGTTAGCTTACATCCAGATTTTGTTGGACTTTTTTTGTTTATAAGCTGGGATTAGAAATAGCTCTAAACCCACACTATTTTCTTCCGTATATAAATCAGCAGTTCTTATGAAAGAACAAATAAAACCGAGTATTTAGTGGATTTACGTGATTTTTTTGCACTTTTTACTTGTTAAACTACTTCTAGCTTATTTTGATCTAAATTTTGACAAAGAAAGTTTAGGCTAATCAGGTCATCTAAAAATTTGGATCAAATTTCCGTACCTAAACAATCACTTTCTATCTGATGCCTGAGATATTGATCAACTATTGTTGCACGAACCGCTTTCATAATTAGAATGTAGTCATTAGCGCCGGTGCCGACGTGATAATTAATAGTACCACGCTTAAATTAACTTTGTAGCCTGTATTGGTCAATAATCGTCTAATTTCCATCCATTTTGCAAGAAATACGTACTTTAGGTTGATTTTAAGGGCCTCTTGTATGAAAAACGAAAGAGCGGTGCGAGTAACCTTCCAAGTCTGGCGATTACAGACATTGAGTTCTTGGTTAGCTGAAAATATAAATTTATGTAAACCGTCGAATAAATTGATTCTATACTTACCGAGTCCTTTATATTTGTAAGACTAGCTGTCTCCCGCGACTTTGTTCGCGTGTTTTAGTTTCAACGGTTTTTCATTTTTGCAACATTTTTCATTTATGCTCCGCTCCTATTGGTCGTAGCGTGATGTTATATAGCCTTCCTCAATAAACGGACTATCCAATACAAAAATATTTTTTCAATTCGAACCAGTAGTTCCTGAGATTAGCGCGTTCAAACAAACAAACCAACTCTTCAGCTTTATAATATTAGTATAGATCTGCAGATATGCTATATTCATGTTTATAGGATCAAACCCAATAAAATAAATTAGGTAGCATCTTAGAGTATACATAAGAAAGCATAGAAGTCGCGCATCGCTAGTAGACCGTTGTGCTGATCTTAAGCTGTAAGTAATACGCTCGTCCTGTGTGACGATAGACGTTTATGCGAAATAATCGATGGTTCCTATATTATAAAGATAATATTAGGTTTAGAATTAATATTAATGAACCAGCGCGATCTCTTTTGACACAAATTTTACGTCGAGATCTTTATACAGGTGTTCATACTTTATACTCTGTTAGGCGCACTCTGTAGTTTAATTATTTATACTCTAAGGGTAGACCAGTTCCAAATATACATTTGTGTTCATAACAATTCTAATCCTAAAATAAGTCTGTATAAGACCGAATCTTGATAATCAAAATTTGTATTTATTTTATAACATCGCATTGGAGTTTCTGTTATGGTGTTGTAAAGACAAATAAATAAATAAATGTATTGTTATAACTTATAACTTAATATTTGTATAATGCACCTTCTTCTTGTTATCTCTGCGTCACCACATGGTTGACTGGTAGAGAATGCCTCAGGTATTAAGTCCGCCATTATACTTTGATGTATATAAAGCATTAAATAAATAAATAAATATTGATATATTTATCCTTTTCGTACCCATTAGTAAGTCTTTCAGTTCTTCAAAGTTTACAAATACTGAGGCACTTAGCGTTTCCTAAAATTAATGTGTAAGAAACAAACTTGGTGAATTAGTACCCCAATAAAATGTTACTCCAAGATTTTTTTGGCAACGGCAGGTTAAAATAAGTACCGAACGCCTTTTTAGAGATCCGTGCACAAATTACTGAAAACGAATATTTTACTGGACGTCTGTGAGTGCGTTTTCAAATACTGATAAATATTTAAATAGCTTTGCTTTTCATAAAGAGGAGTTATAAAAAAAATTGAACATGTTTTAATAGCTTACTTAGTTCAGAAGGAAACTTGTATATTTATTGTATATATATGTACAGGGATATGTAGGTATGTTATTATACAAAAAATAACCTGGGAACAATCATATTTTTCAATGATTACTTTAGATATTGTTGGAAAAGGATAGGTACGGAACTCAATCTTTCTAAACAAACTTGAGCTTGACCGGTTTTTTTATTCTACAAATCACTGGCGTAACTCCAACTGGAGCAAGTATAGCTCAGCGGGTTTTTTTAACTCTTAAATTGACTGTGAACTTAACACTTCTTTTTTAATGTGAATTTGGTCCAAGACTGAAGCTTTTTGAGTGTCACACATACGTCATTTTGCGGTTCGGTTGCTTGGCAACCGAGGACTGACAGCTGTTATTGTTAGGTTTATATCTGCCAAAAATGTGTTTTGGTCTACTTACACATAAACGCAAATAAAAATAAAAATCGACCATAATACTTGTACGGGCTTTTTTTGCATTTATGCGTGGGTGTCGGTTATCGCGTCAATAAGTAGCCTTATTAAAATCCAAACTTACAACATTTACTTACAACATTATTATTTACTTTTTATATTACTATTTACTTATAACATTATACAAATTTTCATTAAAATCGGTTCGGTGGATTACCCTTGAAAGTGTAACAGAGAGAAATACAGAAATACATACATACAGCGTTACTTTCGCATTTATAATATTTGTATGGATATGGATTGTAATTTACTTAAACAATATATTAATAAATTAATTGGTAATATTTTGCATAAATGTCTATTTACCAATATATTCTACAACTATCTTTGAGTGTTAGACGCAAATATTTCGACTATTCAATTTGAATTCTTAAGTAAGCACAATTATTTCTGTTTCTCTTAATCGTTATACCTTAATAAAACTTTTTAAGTCCTCACTTGAACACCTTTGAAGTGCTATCAGGAATTACGCAAAGGAAAATTCAAGTGTACAAGTTTCTTGTAATGAAGGTATAAGGCCCAGTCCGCACTGCGATTTTTTCTCGTAATTCTCTCACACGTTCAATACTTCAAATTAGCTCAGAAAAAAAGAATATGTGATTTGAAGCAAATTAAACTCGATTTATTCCCGCGCGAATATTTTGTGCAACAGTATGGTAGTTCGCGCCATAAATGGGTGAATGTAACGTTCATGACATCTTTTGATTGGTTGTGACGTCGCCGCCGCGCCGCCGTTGTATCAGGTAAATAAAAAATTACCTCATGTCCATTTTAGACGTTCGTGTCAGCCGGGAACTGCATGGCACTGACAAAATACTTACAAAATTTTATTCGCAGAGCGTTCTAGATGTAAATCCGATCACGAAATAAAAAACGCGAGACTAAATCGCGCGGTGAAATATCGCAATACGGACTAGGCCTAAATGTTGGGTAAATTTTTTATTCATCAATCATTACGGTATATATTTTTTTTTTCTAGAAAATGTAACTTGTTGGAGTTACTATTTTTTTGTTCTATGTTAAAGTTAATCCCATGAGAAATTAGAAAGCTTTCATAAGCCAAGTACGTTTAGTTTAATCTGTACTATTCTTTAAACATTCGAGTGGAATTAACAGCTGCCAAACGTTAGGTGAAATAAATTCATATCTCATAGGTATATTCTTTTTGGCAATACGATATAGACAAAAGAGTAGTTAGAAGGCCAACCTCGAACCATAACTTTAAGAGACTTCAAAAAAAAAAAAAGGAGGCTTATTATTAAACATGTAGGTATGTATGTAATATTATTGGAACTTACCTATATTCACATACGATTTATATAATATCTATAAAGGCTTTAAGAAAATATACAAAATTTTTGTAGTGTGTCCACAGATTTCTCCGAAAGTATTGATCGGATTGTGACCATTCTTTTATATTTTTAGTAGTAGTAGTTTCGTTAAAGTTATGTAACTGCACATTAACTTCAACTTACGGAACTGTTCAAGTTTCATCAAGATTGGTTTAGAAGTTTTCAAGATATGGGCTAATTCGATTGGCATGTTACCTGAAAGATCTACCTAATGGATAACCAAAATGCTTTAAAACGTAACTGTCAAACCAGCAGCTTTTAATTTAAACAGAATTCAAGTTTTCACCCTTTAAAATCCATTTTAATGCCCTTACCCTCCAATTAATTTTGATACTAATACAATGCCAATGCAAAATTGTTATTAACTTAGCAGGCTTACAAACAACACACAGTAGAAAAAAATACTCTTAATATTTAGATTCCAGTCAGTCATGCCATGTCAGTCAAAAAAATGCTGTCATTCCAATTACAGAATCTCCTGCCTGCTAAACCAATATCAATTTTGCATTGGCATTGTATTAGAATTAAAATTAAATTGGAGAGTATAGGCACAGGTTTGTATGTAACACAAGTATATCTTTCTGGAACTATTCAAAGCTTCCCTTGCTAAAGCCAATTACACACACTGGTAAGTATTTATTATATATGTATGTATCCTCAATACTCGCTTATTACTTATACATATTTCCTCCCGAAACGTGCACTGTACATACCAAATCAGATTTTCTATTTCTGTCAATAGGTTTAACGTTATTTCGCTTCGGGCTAAGATCAGTATCGCAATTGTATGTTCGCTATAACAACTCGAAAAATATACCTCTCGTCAGATTGTTTAGAATTCTCGTGTTTATAGTAAATTCCCTTCTATGAGGCCTGTTTTAGATTTACAGTTGGATAAAACTATCTTGCTGATAATAATATATGTTTACTCGAAACTATTTCTACATGTTTGCGTAGATGGTGCGGTTCCTTGATATGATTTTTCCGGTAAAGCGTGGTAGGTTTTGCGGTATTCTACAATACATACAGTTTCAAGATAAGAATTCTATTAATAGTATTAAACTGAAGCAGAACTGCGAAATAACATCAAAAATATATACACGAATAGAAAAGTTATAAGCTGTTAAAGTTAGTAGGTGACGCATGTTTTATCTCTTTTTAGCAAAACGACGACTTGTACGGGACAGCCCCAGATTAGTACGGAGAAAACAATAGTGACGTCACAATATGTTATAGCTCTTTCTGTCTTATTAGCAATATGAAAATGCTTGTAACTAGTTCAATATAAAAGTAATTAATCTGATGTTTTTACTACTCGATATAGGACAATATTTTATTTCTAAATGAAATAAATAAAAATCTTGTCAAATACCCAATTATATTCGTTTGCATCTGAAAGCTTGTTTTAGGATATTTATGTTAATTAAAGACTTGACCTGAATAGATTTCTTCTCTAATTAAAGAATTACCTGTAGCTAGTTGTAGGTATGCTAAATCAGCATTATAAAATTTATTTTTAATTAATCTTAAACAGACGTTACAAGTTGAATCAATAAAGCGTTTCAACAAGGGTACCAATGAATTTAAAGGCTCGGTACTAAATCTACATATTTAAACTCATTGACTCAGTCCAGATCTGTTTTTCGTTGGGACGGGTTCAACGGCCGGATAGGGCACCGGATACATTAAATACAGTTAAAAAACACTTGTATGAATACTATATTGATGCTCATTTGTTTATTTCAGGTATGTTCGAGTGTTTCGGGGAACTCTCGTCATGTGGGTAATATAGAGTACACTTTGTATAAAAATATTTGTAAAGTGAAAAAAAAAAACTAAGTAAAAATGATATCTTTATAAAACTAAACTTATGGTTGGTTAGGTACCTATAGGCAGGTATTTTATATAAATGAGGCAATGTATATCCAAGACCT
Source organism: Diachrysia chrysitis (assembly GCA_932294365.1). NCBI lineage: Eukaryota > Metazoa > Arthropoda > Insecta > Lepidoptera > Noctuidae > Diachrysia > Diachrysia chrysitis. Next base: position 4,436,787 of record OW028662.1, on the reverse strand, counting down.
CAAATATGGAAGATAGACAATTTATGTATAATATGTATGTATTTAGAAATAATTAAGTATGTTTATCAATCAGATGTCTGTTTGCCATAAGTTTATTGTATAAAAAATTCTTTTTTTTAAATAATAAGATCAAGTTTGTTCCTTTAACTTTTCCAGTTGGTTTAGTTTTAGTTCTCCCATACCATAGTTCTTTAGTACATCCCTGTTGTAATAATAATGCCTTCATGGATATTAGATGTTATTATCATCTTCAATTCTGGCAGCAGTCCAGCTCATTCCACTATCTCCAGTTGCGTAAGCGTTTACCATTTAAGGGTTAAACTTTGCATCAGGCAATTTAAATCCTATGGTTTATAAGTTTGGGTCTAAATCCAGAGTTTTGAATTCTTATAAATACGTTAGGTACAAATTTACAGTATTTTTTAGTTCATCAAATTGCACATGGACCAAACTCTATAAAGTATTGTATGTACGGCGGGCGGCGGGCAAAGCAACAGGCAGATGCTAGTAAATAAATGAAGAGTATTTCTTTGTTTATTCACAAAATTAACTCGTGAAAGCGAAAGTATGTAATATAATAACATCTCCACAGTTCAATGGTCTCAGCGTGAACGCGTTTGATGTTTGACAGGCTATAATTCAGACATTCATTGTATTCCAAAACTAAAATATTGTACAGACAACCATTAACACTAACTTAACCTTTATTTCATCGTATTAAGATTGATTTTTGCAACTTCAGTTTCAGTTTGGTCGACTGTACTGTGCCTTACACGCCTGGGTTTTAGCCCAGGGGCGCAATATTTGTAATAAAATGCAATTACGCATGGATGTTGCCAATTTGATATTGGCTCATTGTAAGACTCCCTGGGGTGGTTTCGCGCCCCAAATTAGGGTACATTCGCCATGTATTGCCCATGTTTTTCGTTTGAGTTCAGATTAGGCTATTACTATACATGTTAATGGCAATTTCGGGCTATTGAGATTTTTTAAGCGTCCATTGGATTGTGACTAATTTGAATTAGATCAATAATTGCGTTTCGAATCAAATTGTAGGGGAATGGAGTTAAGTTGATTAAACTTGTATGTGCAAACTATCGACAAAATGAAAAACATGCATAATTCATGATAATATTCATCCATCATTTAATGTAGCTAAATATCAAGTGAATTTTATTCTTCTCAATGTTTGACCAACAATACATTTAAAAAATAAATGTGGACAATATCACATACGTTGCTCTAAACCCAAAGTAAGTAGCTAAAGCACTTGTGTTATTGAATCGGAGGCAACTTAAGCACCGTCCGGGGATCAAACCCCTCAGAGCTAGTAACACCTTAAAAACAGGTGTGTGCCACTCGAACACGGAGGTCATCAAACACAATAATCGTCATCTTTAAAAATCTATTTCTAAATTATTTAATACCTTCGTCATGTTTATACGATAATTTTCGTGATCTCATAAACTTTTTTTTTAAATATTATCTCAAACCACAAAAGTTATCTCCCTATTATCACAGAACAAACTATGAAACATTATTTTTTTTTGCGTTGTAGGTTTAATATTGCGAGGGCCTTAGAATTGCATATGCTTAATGACGTCACGCATACACGTTCCGGGGTATTCCGTAGATATACGTGTTTACTGTGATTCCCTTTTGTTTTTTTAATATAAATCTTTAAGATTTTTCAACTTTTTTAATGCTATTATTTCCGCAGACATTTTTGTTAACTAACCTAACTAAACTAGCTTATTGAAATAAAACTACTTTGAACGGATTCTATCGCGGTTAATATTATTTTAGACCACCATTGCAGGTGCCATGGTCATGGTCACGCCCGTGAAAGTAGTTTTATTTTAATGTCTAATATTAGTGTAAACCTCAGAAAGCAATATAAACTAGCTTAGTTTTGTTACGACAATTCCGTTCTGATTTAGAATAAAAATAAAAAAACCGCCTTTTTCGTAATTGGCCTCTATTTTTTTTTTTTAGAATTGTTGTCTTCGTGCCGCTTTCCTTTTTTCGTGAAGCCAGACTTTGTATAATGTATATATTGATACTTTCTCTTATCGTTCTTTCAAACATGAATTTACCGATAACATATTAAACCGTTCATTTATTATCGTACATTTTTCCAACACACCCTTATAAATGATTGTGCTATCAAATTATGTGTTCCCCTCGCACATATGCTGCTTAATGACGCCATGCTCTTAATTCACACCGTTTGCCGTTTGCCCAATGTTCTGGACCATGAAATATTGAAGGGGCATGTTTTGCCAAATGCTCCTATTAATTGCTGGAGATGTCCGATTGGGAGGGCGTTTAGAATATATGTAGGAAATGAGCAAATTTTATGGTTTTAGAAGGGAGATGGCAAAAATAGATAACCAGATAAACATATAACGTGGTTAGATACGGTGAGTTTCCGTATTACTTATATTAAGGATTTATCGTAATATCGACCACCTCCGTAGTCGACAGGCGTGCACACCGGTTTTCAAGGTGTTGCTAGCTCTGAGGTTCCGGATTCGATCCCCGGACGTCTCGGGTTTTGCCTCTTTGTGGTACCTAGTATGTTGTCTCTGATTCCATAACACAAGTGCCTTTGAATACGGATATTCATCAAATGACAGACTAAGCAAAAATAGTGTAGCTGCTTACTTAGTATAGTTAACTAATTTTGTGCTTAGATTGAGATTTTACTACCTACGCCCTACAAGTTAGTATAATGTACAATGATACTTTATATTACGTGTTTTCTTAAGGGCACCGTGAATCCCTAACGGGTGTAAAGACGGCTATAATCGTTAGTTCAATCGCCCATCCTCCTAAATGGACCAAAGCTCCACTCATTGAATCTTACAACTTAGAAAAAGATAAGGATTTTGTGTTTATCTTTGTTCTTGTTTTTAAATTGTTTTACACCTTTTTAATATAAAAAATCTTAGATACATCTGGTAAGCTTATTATAAACCTTTCCTTGTGGCTTAGTTAGTTAAAAATAACACGAAGAATAATTATTTGAGGAATATTAGGTAACGTTTTACTCAAGCACATTCTCGGGATCACCCGACTAGTTTCAGACTCAATAGGACGCGGCAGCAGTGTTGTAAGTCAAACTCAACTCGACTCGCGACACCACCGCCATCGCGTCAGCTCATGATTTGGGACTCCTAAGTATTAAGTCTAAAAATAGTCTGGCGATCCCGAGAATGTGCTTGTGTAAACCGTTAATGTTCCTTAATAATTATGAATACTCCTTACGAAAGTTATTATACAAACACGAAGAAGGAATTAAAATTATTTTAGTTTTGGCCAGATATATTTTAATTTGGTATGATAGCGGTTAAAGTAGAGGTAACGAAAGGGGTTAATTTGAACCACCAGCGGGACTATAATGTGAAATTCTAATCCTTACTAATATTATAAATACGAAAGTAACTATGTCTGTCTGTCTGTCGCGCTTTCACGCCAAAACTACTGAACCGATTAAAGTAAAATTTGGTACACAGATAGTTTGAGAAAGGATATAGGCTACTTTTTGCCGCGATAACCGACATCCACGCGGGCGGAGACGCGGGAAACAGCTAGTAAATAATAATTCAAATAATAAGGCGAAATAAAACTCTTCCCCGAGTCTTTCCCATCTATATAGCTGAGAATTTAATCAATAATATTTATAGCCAACAAATAAAGGAGAATATAAAACTACCTTATTTAATCCAATGATCATTAAATTTATTATTTACTCATAAATAACGTATGCAATCTAATAACTTCTACATCTCATAAAATCCTTACCCCGTAAATGAGCCATTAATTTAATAAATGTCGTTCAGGAATTACGTAATGAAAGTAAGTTCATAAAATATTTCATGTTGATCGAAAAATAAATCTCATTTAGGAAAATGCATTTAATCAAGAGGGGTTTCGTACCCCAGGCTTGCCCCTAGCCTAATCAAATAGTTGCCATCTTGTATTATTTATGTTAAAGTACAGGGGTTGGGGTACATTTTCACCCCACGTCAACAAGGGTTTCTCAATTGGAGATAAAAGCTAATAAGAATTTTATAAGGTATTTACTATTCTATGGGAGTATTTTTACTTAAGAACAGCTTTATAGAGGGATGTGTTATGTGTTGAAAATAAAAGATGATAGAACTCACAGATGTAGATAGACTTAGATAATGCAAGGACATCTACTTCACGTACCACTTCTCGTGCCCAGCTTAAGCATAATATGCTTAACATAGCAGCTGTCGCGCTCAGTCTTCATCGGTACGCCGCGCTAGTAGGTTTCACCAATCTGTACCGCGCACTATTGACAAACCATTCGTACATATATCACTTTTTTAAGTTTATTCCAGTATGAAATCATTACTAAATGATGCTTGTGACGTCACAGTTTTGACGACCTCCGTGCTCTAGTGGCGTACACACCGGTTTTCAAGGTGTCGCCAGTACTGAGGTCCCGGATTCGCTCCCCGGAAGGGGATGAATGTAGAAAACCACTTTGATACTGTCTCGGGTCTGAGTGTTTGTTATTATTATAACATAATTTAATTATATTATTATTAAATTTCATTTGAAAATGCTAGCTAGTTTTAAAATCATTTTTTTCAGTGACTTTTGTCCGCGCATTCTAATTAAAAACTTGATCTTATTTTTAACCAATTAGCTCCTAAGGCTTTATTTCCTAAACATATTTGTATGAAATCTCCTTACAAGAATATACCAGTCATAATTATTATTAGGCTGACATAAGACAATTATTTACAACTAGGTAGCTACGTAGGTATATCATTTTAATCAGCAAGATTTGGTCTTTATCTCTGATCTTGAGTTTGATGATTCGCTTGTAGATTATGTTAATATTAACTTGTACGTAACAGGTCGACGCCCTACAACCCTTAATTAAGCCTTATTGATTTAATTAACATAGTTATCGTACGAGATAATTAGGTTAATACTTGTTGCTTATGCTTTCGCATGTGTCGATATGCTCATCCATATGGACACTTGACAAAAAAACAATCACAAAAACCCATAAATAATATATTCAAGTGGCGTTAAAATAAAAATGGTAATATAACATTTGACCCCGTTGGCACTGCGCCTGAATCATTTGACCGCAGAACGAGAGGTCTCGGGTTCTTTTTAAGCACCAGTTTTTATAACAACGTCACTATGCATAAAATGTTAATAACTAAGATGAGATATGCTGAATAGTCTATGTAAATATATGTTTTAGTTAAGGAATATTTTAACTTATCATGACTAAACTATAATCATTTATACAGGTTTTCAAAAATAAAATAAACAATCATTTTGGAATGTTCTTGAATAAAAATGGTCTGTAAGGTTTTTAGTATCTAAGTTGACTGCATCGCACAACCAAGGCAAAAATATCCCTATGAAAAAAGATGTTTCTTAAAAAGATTAAAGACCAATTTATCCCTCTTTAAAAGTTTAGGATATACACAGCTTTATTCCGATTTCAAGTCAAAATGTGTTTCCCTGCACATCACATCAAGAAGTCCGCGTGAGTCCACTTAATAGTTACGTAATGCAATAACCATGTTACACCCAGCACTGAAATGCCAGCTGAATGCGTGTAAACTCCAAATCAATTTCATCATAAAAATGTTTCTAATCCTATCCTGGATTTCTATCACGTAGAACGAACACACACCAAGTCACGTACGAAGACATCCGAAGACGACCGAGATTGGTCTATCCGAATGCGTTGTGAAATTCTTATTTCAAACTACTTCATGGCTGCTACACTTGACTGCCTGGTAGGGAATTAAAAAGGATATTCTAGAAATTATTAGCTGCGAGAATAAGCGCTAAAATTCGGTTTGATAATGGTATGCAAACATAAGGTCAACGAAACGCGTGTAGTTTGAAAAAACCTTAGAGGAATAAATAAGTAAAATATAGAGCGGGCATATCGAATAGAACTGTTGGCACTAGTATGAACATTTAATACGTAAAATTTGAGCGCATCGTTTTATTAAAAATGTCTCAATACCTAATATTACCCTAATAATATCGGAACCTTCGATATTTTGGCATAAACGTCTGTTGGCGCACGGAAAATCACTTTAATCAGTAAACCAGCACAGTACATTTAGCTAAAAATGTGCTTACGCTTCGCATTAGGGGCTATTAGCAATACGCAAGCTCTATGATTGTCTATGTTAACCCTTCCAGTTACTTTTTTCATAGTCTGTCGTGCAAATAACTATTAAAACAAAGCTTTTGGTTGTTTAAAACAATATAACCAACTACTTCAAACAATTCTTCTAAATTCAATTTCAAAACTAGAACGTCTAAGCCGTACACTATCGTCAAATATTACCCAATAGCATGACTGCATTCAACTAAAAATTGAAATCAGAATTTCGTTCCGTGACTCGTATCGACCAATCAGACGCCTGCATTATGCAGTTATATTGCAAACTGTCAATACTTCTTTGTCCTATTTGTCGATTGTAATAAAATTGGCGTGAATAGCAAATACTGTAAAGTGCTACATAAAATGAATTGAACTTCCCTTTATTTAGGGTAAAAACATTTATCTTTGTAGTCGTTTGCATTTTGTTATGTGCATATTTAACGTTCTTAACGTAAGAGGATTAAGTTAAATGTTTGCAGAGTAAAGCAAAAATACAAGGCAGGATTTTTGGTCCTGCGGCTTAATTCGTGACGTCGTTAATCAGTCCAGCAGGCTGGCGTGCCCACGCAACGCGTCAATCGTGACGTATGCCATCATTATATTTGTAAACACGCATTTGGGTACATCCTATTTGTTAATATCGTTTAATACCCATCGTATTTGTTAGGGTAGGTATTTTGATGTATATTGCTTATAACGTAACGTACATTTACTAATACAAAAAGCGACGGACAATGGAATAAATCTGTACAAAATCTTCACCCCCGCAACGTCGTAATTAATAATTAATTAAAACTGTCAAGTAACCACGCTTGGGGTGTCTCGCGGTGAGTGGAACTGTCTTTTGACACGCGACGTGGCGGACGGAGAATAATATTTTTCGACACTTCTAACTGTTATTTACCGATTTTATTATTCAAAGTTTTGAACCACCTACAGTTTTATTTTTCAGAAGTTGTTGCAATGTACTATGCCACATCGAAGAGTTTGGTGGGTATATTTAGGCTTAAAAATCATATTATCTAGAAGAATAATTCACTTTTAAAACTATAATCAACTTTCATTCTAAAAAGCAAAATTTGTTAATTTAATATACGAAAAAAGCCCGCTCCAACACAACCCTCTTCCAAATGTAAACTTGCTCAAACTTTTGTAGTGGAAAACAGGATTTTTAGCCACTCCACATAGTTTTAAGTGGCATTATATTAGCCGTTATTACCGTGCATTAAGGTTGGTGTTCGCGTGAAACACACTCGTAATGGACACGGGGTCGGACCGCAATTAAAATGCTCATTAAAGTGTCGCTGTTAGGGTGAGACATTTTAAATTGCGAATGTCATCAGTTCAAAATTACGTCGCGGGTTTGTGTGGCGGCCCTTTTTATGACGTCATTGTACACTAACGGGGAATACGTAAGTTTTTACTTTGTATACAGAATGCAACAAAAACCCTGTCCGATCCTTATGAATATTATTCGGCATCGTACTGCGTACACATATACGTAACTATTGAATGGATTTGAGATTATTATTTTTCCCCGGTGAATATAATTAAATTAAATTGATCAAAGGCAACACTGATCGCTCTAAAAAGTTCACGTTTACTACTTACAGTTATGTCAAAGAAGTTGCCTGAGCGAGACAATTTTTGTACTATTTTTTTTTATAATAATTTGTTTCGTTCATGGTACAACACATTCTCAACCTATAATTACAAATCTCTCTTTGGTTGATGGTTGTACTATAGCATAACAAGTAGACTACTAACTCCCAAACTAAGTCAAGATACTAGGGAGACTACGCAAATAGTTTTCTCCTACACCACCTTCTTAATCATTCTAATTTAATACAGTTTCGTTGAACAATACTGAGGTATAATAAGACCTAATAAGGATGATCAAAACCAAATCCAGTTTCCTAATTTGATCCAGCAAAGCTTGGGGTCCAAAACAAAGGCGGTCCTAAGTAAGAAGTATAGTTAATTTTAAATCCGGGTTGGAAACCCTTCAGGTCTCCTTGAGCCAATTTGCAAGGGGAACTTAACAATGACATTTCACTATTATAGTTGGATAATGTTTATTTTATTTGACTCAATATTACCTTAAAATCTCTATGTATTTTCTGTGTGTCTACATTTTGCTAAGTCGAAACTAATATTAAGAACTAGCTGTTCCCCGCGACTTTGTTCGCGTGTTTTAGTTTCAACGGTTTTTCATTTTTGCAACATTTTTCATTTATGCTCCTATTGGTCGTAGCGTGATGTTATATAGCCTATAGCCTTCCTCAATAAACGAACTATCCAATACAAAAAGAATTTTTCAATTCGAACCAGTAGTCCCTGAGATTAGCGCGTTCAAACAAACAAACAAACTCTTCAGCTTTATAATATAAGTATAGATTACTCATTAGGAATATTTAAATCAAAGGATTATGTTTTAAAAACCGGATACTCATCCCAATATCTCTGATGTTAGTAATATTTATGGTCAACGGACAACTGCTTTCTACCTGGTGAGCTTAATGTCAGTTTTTCTTTTCTCTATAAAACAAGGGATGAAATAAACAGGCAATCAAACTAAGGACTCTCCAGCTTACTGCTTTTATAGGCACTTCTGTATAGGCGCATTCACATAATATAAAACATAATAGCACATGAAAATGGCCAACCGCAATATTAATTCAAACACATCGTTACATTAGGGGAGTTCCGAATAATATTTTCTATGATTGATTCCCTTGGTAGCCCTTTAAATAAATATACGATAAAATAAACACAATTCTATTATTTTTCTAATCTCGTGGCAAATGCACCTTGCACCAAATAAACTAAGGGTCCGAAATTGGCAATAGAGGGTCCATTCAGAGAAATTGGTCATAAATAAAATGGGGAGTTTGCAATGTAAGTGATGAATTCGGAAGCCATAGACATTAAACACATCCTTCGCATGCTTAAATTTAGGGATACAGGATAAAATGTCCCCCTACGTATGTAAGTAATCGTAACTTACGATGAGTGCGCACTGGACAATCAGCCATTGTTCTGAATAAAGCTCCGGTATTTCTTCTGAAATGTAGATGCTATTCAAAAGTCAAAAGAAGTGACCTATCACAGCCATGAAAACGATACCTCTGTTTGTCAACTTTCCAGGCAATATCCAGAATAGGCTATTTGACAGATTTATAATTTCTATCTTGAATTACTTGGTTACGGTTAAGAATTTCACCCATAAAATTTTTTCAAAAAGAAATTACGTATTTCGTAAGAAAATTGCAAATAAAAATTCAAAATTCAAATAAGCCGCCGAAACGCTTTATTCAAACAACAATATGTTTACGCGCGGATGACGTCATTATAACATTAGCCAATCCGGGTCGTTTCTCAATGTGTGGCGCGAGAAACAAATAGCCAAACATATTTTTGTGTTTTTGGATATATTAATTGTTTTAATTTTTAATAAAAATGATGTGATTCACATGAAAAACTCTCATTTTATGCATTTAAAGCAAATAATCACAAAAATATTCATAGTTTCAAATAGCCTATTGCAAATAAAAATTCAAAATTCAAATAAGCCGCCGAAACGCTTTATTCAAACAACAATATGTTTACGCGCGGATGACGTCATTATAACATTAGCCAATCCGGGTCGTTTCTCAATGTGTGGCGCGAGAAACAAATAGCCAAACATATTTTTGTGTTTTTGGATATATTAATTGTTTTAATTTTTAATAAAAATGATGTGATTCACATGAAAAACTCTCATTTTATGCATTTAAAGCAAATAATCACAAAAATATTCATAGTGTCAAATAGCCTATTTGTACCCACGTTAAAACTGATGAACACACTAAAGCGGATTCGAAACAGCGACATTTCACAGCAAACCAAGCACGCAATAACTGCTCCAATCGCATCAAAATACATTCAAATTTCTGGCTAAGTACGAACGCGAAAATCTCTAGTATTATTTGCTCATTACCATATAGGGTTGTCAAATCAACATTTACATTTGGAAACGTGACGGTTCGCGAAACCCGGTAATAGATAATGTGTGAGCTTTATCTGCCCATCGCGCGAATTTAGGGTTGGCAAAAAGAGCACTCTCTCTAGGATTAATGAGAGATCAGGAGCTTAACACTCACGGGTGTGTTAGCAGCGAGGTTTTAGCAGGTTAACTCTGATTCGTCTTTTGAAATTTGTCTGTTGTTCTAATTAGGGATTTTGGTTAATGATGCAATATAAATTAGCTTTTTGTTGACGGAACTACGATTTTATCTGTCTTTTGTATTTCTGGGTTATTTGCTTTCGATAGTAATCATATTTGATCTAATTTGATTGGATTTCCTTTGTTGTTTATTCATGCGTAATTCTCTAATGGATATTATAAATATCGTTAGTATATTTTGGTGTTTGAACATTATGCTTTATTACTACTGTTGACATAATTTAACAAGGCCTTATAAAAAAACAAAATTTCCTTTTAGATGGCTTATAAATACCTATTTATAAGACTATAAATAAAATACATAATATATTTTCTTTACATTGTTAAGTTACTGATATTATGAAAAGTGTGTATATATATGGCGAAGGGTTTGCCCTTTTGGGTCCCAACAGATATATCAATTAAATCTGAGTTAGTATCATCACGTGTGCCTTTGAGTGGAGATTGGAACTGAATCGTTTTTGTCTATCATGAATTATTTACAGTCCGTACGTCCGAGTTGGTAACGATAATGTAGTGGAGCTTTATTTTAAAAAGTATAGGTAGCTATATTTGGTCAATCCTTGACTTCTAAAATGGGATTTATTTGAATGCTTCAAAAGTTATTAATTTCGTATTCAATTAACATAATTTTCTAAGAAACACCTTGTTTTCGCCATGAACGGTGTTTTAGTGCACACGTTTCTGCACCAATTTGTATGAAAATTTTAGTCAAAACTCAATTTGACAGCTAATTTAATTAATATAGCTATATTTCGTCTGTCCTTTTCTTATTGTGTACAAGTGAAAAAGATACCGATTGCCTAAAATAAGTTTAGTGTGGTTTTAACAGAATCGGGGCCATTAGCTCTAATGATTACTAATACCACAGAATAAATAATAGTTGCTAGTGCGCGCTGTCACTAAATAAAAAAACAAATGAAACTAATTATTTTTAACAGCATTACCAATTTTTATGGAACACAAAAAGAACATAACTAACATTTAAAAATATGGGGTGGAAGATATAAAAACAAAGAGTCTGAACTTTTTAAACATGTCACACAATTTATTTGTACCGATAACCCGAAAAACATAAAAATATATTGTCTCGCACCCTTTCTTAACTGTCAAAAAGTCGTAAATAATACAACGTGTAGAGAAACTTGTAAATGGCGTCAGTTATAAGTTTTTAAAAACAACCATTTTGTTTGTTTTTGTCATCTCAGTACTTAAACTTGTGTATTTTTTTACTTAAAGTCCCGAAATAATGTGTAGTGGTATTTTTGATAAACTTATTGGTTTTGTGGTCGTATTTTTGTTTTGGAAATTCAATAAGAAAGTCACTCAAATCAAGAACCAATCTAGAAAGAGACCTTCAAAATGTTACTGATCCATTTTATCAGTATTAATTATTATGAATGTCTATAATCATGGTACGGGTGTGAGTTGATTTACTTGGTAAGAGCAGGCTTTAGAACTGTGTTCTATAAGAAAACCTCTGTCTAACTAGAGTTTTTTTAAAAACCTTGCAATCCGTATATCACGGATAAAGTAATCATTTAAACTCGGTCTTTCTAAGTGCTGCTTAAACATCTCGCTATTTATAATAACGGTGTGGGCAGAACTAACGACGTATGGCTCATTGGCCACCAAAGTAATGTGACCTATGAAATAATCACTTCGAATCCTTTGGCCCTTATTATTTTTATTAATAGATTTATTGATTTATTTGACGACCTCCGTGGTCGAGTGGCGTACACACCGGTTTCAAGGTGTCGCCAGCTCTGAGGTCCCGGGTTCGATCCCCGGCCGGGTCAATGTAGAAAACAACTTTTCTACATTGTCTCGGGTCTGGGTGTTTGTGGTACCTTCGTTGTCTCTGAATTCCATAACACAAGTGCTTTAGCTACTTACTTTGGGTTCAGAGCAATGTATGTGATGTTGTCCACATTTATTTATTTATTTATTTATTTATTGAGTATATGAGGTGTCAATGGTATTTGAAGCATTGTTTATAGTATAATTGATTATCTTTGGAACATAGATTATAATCATACTTATGTCTACACCAATTTTGGTTGACTGGTAGAGAAAACTGAAGGTACTGATTGGTGAAACCTACTAGCTCGGCGCACCGATGCAGACTGAGCGCGACAGTTGCCACGTTAAGCATATTATGCTTAAGTCGAGCACGCGAAGTAGATGCTCTTGCGTTATCTAGGTCTCTCTATATCTGTAGGCACGAAGCTTCTACAAAAATAGATAGCACTATAAAGTTATTTTCATAAAGTTTATTCTGACAAAAATAGCGCATCCTAGCTTTGTTTGTTTTGATATTAAGTAGCGCATTTACGTAGTTTACTGGCGTTTTGGTATTAAAACTATTTCGGGCGTAAAAGGGAAGTTAGTTCACTGCATTAATTAGTAAAAGTTACGTAAGTACGATACTAAAAGAGAATAAACGGCATCGTCGTTAATGAGCCTTAATAAGTCTACTTTGTTGCAGATTTATTATTTTATTACAATCTTCGTATTAAAATGTTGCTTGAAGATATTAATAACTACTTTGTTAATAGTTATTACGTGATAAGTAAATCTTTGATTTATTTAGATTCGATTTATTAGACTAATATAATTACAAGCTACATTCTGTATTAGATACGTACCTACGAGATATAGTATTACATCTAATATTTCGCTTAGAAATTATTGAGGCAAGATCTTAGAGTAAACATCAGTAACTATAAAAGAGTGCGACGTGTGAGTGTGTAACAGAGTATGAAGTGTGAGCACCAGTATAAATAAACAACTAGAATTGCAAAATTAAATTCAAAACAGAGCGCGCCGTTATATTAAAACTATCTCAAAACCTAATATTAAATTAATAATATTGGAATCATTGAAATTCTGTCTTCGCACGGAAAATCACTTAAATCAGAAAAACGAGCGTAGTACAGTACGATGCAAACTTAAAGGCGGCTGTGAACACGAGTCGAGTCGCTGCGCAGTACCAAACTTATGCGCCAGCGGGGGTGCGGGGCGAGGTACTGCGCAGCGTTTAGCGCACTTCACAGCCGCCATTAAGTTTGAATTGAACTATACTTACAGCAAAAAATTAGCTTACGCTCGGCACAACGGGCTACAAGCGATACGCGCGCTCTATGCTTGTTTATGCATACTCTAAGGGCAAGACCGATTACTACGACTTGATTTACTGAACATAAGTCTACCACTACATTGAAAACAAATGAAAATCTTACAATAGTCATATCCTTCTGATAAAGAATACACTTTCATGATCGATTGTATCCACAAAGATTATGTAAGTACAGCTTGTTTCAGTGAACCCTGCTTAAACGCGAAGATGGTTACGATAAAGGAAGATATACAACCTGATGTTCGTATCTATAATGTTTGCTTAAATACCGTTTTATTTTAGCTAGCGAGCCAGGAAGGTATTATTTGTTTACTTAAAAAGACTTTTTGTGTATTCAGAATAGCAATAAAATTTTACATGTCTTACGTTAGTTTTCTTGCAGGAAATAATTATATGAACGAAGTGGACACAGGATTTTTATTATTATTTAAGTATGATTTACGGGTAGTTTTGTTCCGCTGTTATTTTAAAGTTTGAGTTTAGTATCGTTTCTGTTTAACGGAAATCTTTGTTTGTTTTATACCAATAAGTTTGAGTAAATACTTCAAATAAAATTGTTTGCGTGATGGCCAGATTTGTATGGATGTGGTAGCAGGGTTCTTTAAAATTTCAGCGTCGAACATGGCGCTGTCAAACGTCAAAACCATGTCAAATATCATATAATTATTGACATTTCGACATTGTATTCAGCGCTGCGTTTGATGTTTAATACTTAGAAAATAGGCTGGCAGGTGAATCAATGAGACTTTTTTTCAAAAATACATGAGACACGCAAACTTATATGTACTTACTTTCTTAATTATTCTGTGTGTACGTATGCATGCATATTAGAAATATTATTGTAAATAAATTTAGCCTATAGATTAATATGTAATGCTGTTGGTATAGCTGTAAATAAATAAATGTTCTTAGATACCAATAACAAACGGTGACGGAAAACGTGAGGACCCAGGTTAGGTTCAAAATATAGAAATCGCTAACCCGTAAGTGAGCAAGCGAGATAATCAGTGCTCGTTCCTTCTCTATATGGTAAAGCTCTGTGCCCAGCCGTGGGATATAATAGGCCGGTATTTATTAAAGAGCTGTCATCAGCATATATTTTTATTAGAATTAAAGGATTAAAAATGGTTCTTTGTAAAGCCCTTCACAGGTTTAATTTTACTTCCCTTACGCTAAAAGGGCTAGGGATAGAACGCGGATTATGTTGCGACCGGACCCAAATCTCATTTGTAATAAGGGTTTTGATAAATTCAATGATAGGGGTCCCTACGATTTAGGCCCTAGGATTTGTTGTCATAATCTTTTTAATATTTCCTAATTTAAGTCTCTGTTCGTAAAAATAAGCTTTGTAAAACACGGTACCCTAATAAAGCTATTAATTAGGCTCAGGATTATAATATGTTGGGCCTTACAACTGGGTTTGGAATCCGGAAATTGCATCAGACTTTAATTACTAACTGAACCATTTTTTTCGTAGATTTTGATATAACTTGATAATGGTCAGTTGGTTAGTCAGGCAAGCGGTAAAAAAACAAGTCAAGAGTTTCCAGAAATCGTCTATAGGTACCATAAAATATCGTTAGTATATCCGTATAAGCTTTTAGGCCGTATTATAAAATGATATGGTGGCCATATGAAAGCCTCATAGTGATCCATTATATGGGTCATTGTCGAGCACTTTGGACGTAATGGATTTACCTGCTGAGACCCACAATCATTCGCCTTCCTTGACTTAAGTGTTATACTCGATGCTATCTGAAATGGTGTTTGGTTTTGTGTTACTTACCTCTGTTTATTTACACAACAAAACTGAGAAATAGAGGTTCTATATCCTATAATGTGAAGACAATTACCTAAGAAAATATATCTTTGTTCGTTAGTTTATTTGAAGTAAATACTAACACTCTCATTACGAGAACAATTGAAGCAATACAGAAACTTCTTTTGTTTTTTTGCGGTCCCAACTGACTACTCAATAAAAATATTAAAAAGATGGTTCCAGGGCCGCGGTCCCGGTCCCAAACGCCCTAGACCCACTTGTAACAGAACATCGAGAATTTGCCTTTTTTTGAATTTGTCGAACTGAACAACTAAAGAGCCAAGCATAGAGACAAACATAGCTACGAACATTTGCACGATTATTCTAGCGAACCCTCTTGTCAATCGTCATCGCTCTTGTCAATCGCTCGTCAAGATATGACACAAATTTACTGACGTTTTGCTAGAATGCTCATTTGGTCCTAGTGAATGCTAAAGTCTATCATTACCTTAAGAATCACAGCAAATATGTAGAGAAGCGCATAACGCTCTGTCCTCTCTGAGACTACACAGCTTTACACTTAGGTATACCAACTTGTATTTTTTGTACCAAAAAAATTTGGTAAAAAATATCCTCTTAAAAAAAACGTTCTCGTATTGTCACAGGCGAGTGTGGACCGTATAAAAGTGTCCCCGAGTGATTGATGAGCGTGTGTCGTGTGTCTGCAGCTTTATACCACTCACTAAATGGATGGCATTCTACAATATGAACGTATGCCTTTTTTGCTCTATTTTTTCCTAAGTAGAAATACTCGTTATAAAACTTTGCTTTAATGGTAAAGTAGTGTTTAATCCGTGTTCGGACTGTGAAATAATAATAATCCACGTGGAGGTCGCTGTTAAAAGTGACTGGAACGAGCCTTGTTTTGAAAAGAAATATTTTGAAGTGGATTTTTATTTCGTCTGGGACTATTTATAACATAAAAAGTATTTGTGTTTTTTTTTCGATTAAGGATATTTGTATCTACAAAAATAAAAGTTTGAATATATTACTTTTTGCTACATGACGCCGTAATACTTTGAAATGATTCCAGCTGAGATTATAAGTAAAATAAAAACATCAGACTTAAACGTTACTATTAAAAAGCGATTAAAATATTGCAACTACGACTAACTACTGTAAAATGCAAGTTAAAGTTAATCATAAGCACTTTAATTACATACTTTATGCGCATTGTGTTGTACTCATTCCCGTTAAATTAACATAAGCTAACACGTCATGATTATAAAAATCGAGGGGAGGCCCAACCATTTCGAAAATGAATATTTATGTGTCGCGTGTCCGTCAAAATAAAACAAAATTCATAATAATGATGAATCATTATTTTATATGAGGACATCCAATCGGCTTATAGGCTCTGATTAATTAAATAATGTCATGGTTTGCTTTTGTATTGTTTCGTTTTGAAATATATAGTCTTATAAATAAATACTAAAGATAACTGACCGCCAACTGCCTATTTTGAGTTTCGCCATTTGGTCAACCAAATATCTATACTTATGTGTTTGGTGAACGCGCTGATCTCAGAAAATACTTTTTCGAATTTAAAAAATCTTTTTGTGTGGGATAGTACATTTATTGAGGAAGGCTTATAGTCTGTGTAACATCACGCTTCGACCTATAAGAGTGGAGCATGAATGAAAAATGTTGCAAAAACGAAAAAAAAAACCTTTTTAGGTTACATTATATATTTCTCAATGACACTGTGTTTGTCCCCATCTAAAGTCTAAACTGTTTTTATTTAATTAATAAACGTTCTTAAAGAGTTCGTTAATTGTAAAGCTTGTTTAATTAAAGTAAAAAATAGCTCTATCTATTCTTGTTTGTATAAAATAACTGGCAGCGGTTACTTCTCAAGTTTTAATAAAACAAAAGAACTGTCTGGATGTTTTAACCAGTTATCAAATTGTAAATTTGAAACATTTTTTTTCCATATTTGAAGTTACTGCAGTCATATTTTGAAACACAAAAGCGTGAACTCGGTATAAAACTCAATTAGATACAAACATAAATTCTCTGAAATTACATAGATGCTCATAAAAACAGGCATTACTCGTAAAAAACTGAATGTAGGAAAGTCATCCATTAACTGGTAACATTGGCTCTGTGTAACTATGTCCTAACAATATTTTTTTCGCATTAGCCAGCAATCCATTATGCCCACAGAATCAATTAACGTACGTTACGGCAAAACAACAAATTTGACTAGTGGCAATACTGGTAAGTGTATCATTTGCCAGCGCTGCAAGTCGTTGTCACATACCTACCGAGTAAACACCACTCTCCATTGAAAATACAACCTTATATCTGAAGGGTAGAATATAAATTCCCTTGTATATCCTTTGTCCTAAATGTAAACGTAATCAATCTTCGAAGCGTTGAAGAAGTATTTGCTATAAGTGAAACACATAAATAATTTCGTTGACTGATATGTTTTGACATGGTTAGATGGATATCCTTTAGCTTGAATTGATCGAGTTGACATTTAAGTAGCTGTGCCAATCTCAGATACAAAGAGAATAATGGCCCCTTACCTTCTTTTGGACTTATGACTCTAACCACCAAATACTAAAACGCAACTTAATTTTAAGACGTTGTTAATTGTCTGTATGTCGCAACTTTACACCTCGAAGTGACAGAGACAGCATTAGACTTAACGGCGACTTAAAATTGATTGATGTTTAAGTATTCGGCCATTATTTATTTAAGTAGCTTTTGAGAAATGTGTGATGATCGGAAATAGTGGAATATCTTTAGCTATAATTAGATATAGCTTGACAATAGTTTTGCAAAAACAATAATAATTAATTAATTTACTTGTCATAAATTAGGTACTTTTTTTTCGGGAAATTTCCGACTATATTCGTACTTGAACGGTGTCCATTATCCATAAATCCATACTAATACTAATATATATATAAATGCGAAAGTAACTCTGTCTGTCTGTCTGTTACATTCACGGTTAAAAAGATTTTCATAAAGTGTAATGGCGTAAGATTAGATCCTGACTTCCTAAGAGAGGACATAGGTTAGGTGTATAACAAAAATTATCATAATTTAACCTAGATATTTTACTCCCATATTTATTAAGCCTATTCTGCAAATGGTAGTTGCGTTCTGTGTTAAAGTTACCAAGCAGTTAACGACTCAATTGCTCAAAGTGATTAAGGACCATACATTTCGGTAAAGACTTTTAAATAACAGCACAGAAACACATGTTAATCACTCGCATTAATGAAAATGCAAATTTTCTTTGGTCATTCGTTTTTAATTAATAAAATAAATTATTCATGTTTATTTGTAGGTTTTAATTAATATTATACGTTTGTGATGAATGATGAAATGACGAAAATTACTTTTTAGTTTACTAGAACGTGAATACATTAGCACGATATTTTTGAACCGGCTTCAAAAGGAAGAGATTCTTAAGTCGACGGTTTTTTTTGTGTATTTGTATAGCCATATCTTCAGAAATTATTGATAGATTTCATTTTTTTTTTGTCATCGATGCGGTTGTCCTCAGAGGTGGTCCTATATAAAAAATATTCGTGTTAATGAAAATGATGATGAACAAAGTGCTTCCTATATTTAGGTTTAATTTACCTATAGCTGTTGGTTGGCGTTCTTTATTGGAGGCTTACGTTCAGCAGTTGACGGCAATTGGCTGATATGATGATGATTATAGCTGTATTTTCAAAATATGTACATAAACAGTAAAAAAGCCAATACTTTATTTCACACTAGATAAAACTTTTGTAACCATCTGTGCCAATTAAAACATAATTATTTGCAACTCAAAAAATATTTTCATGTCTACTTTCTACTCGACTGTACACGAGAAAGATATATTACACCATTGTATTATTGTCACTTCTTAGAAATTTGTCGCACCATACTCCCTTATATAAACAAACGCTATCGTTCAACACTTCATCCATTGCTGTTTACATACTGTGGTATTGCTGACAACTGCCTAACATAACCGTCAATGGATACAAAATGATTGAAGCTGTCGGCTCTTTATAGTTTTCATCTTGGTGTTGGGTATCTCACGGGATTCCATTTCTTATTAGTACAGTTAGTATCAGTGTTATAAGAAACCACAACAGACTGTTAGAACATTTTTTATTGTTATCTCGTAGTGCTCGAGTTTCGAGAATGGTGTCACTTTATTTGGCACGATTGCCTGTCAATTATATTCCTAGGAGTTTTTGATAAATGGAGCCATTTGAACTAACTGGGTACTCTATTGATATAAAGGCGACCCAATTAGTGTAGTTACTAGTTACAGCCTTTTGGTTTATTTTCGATAGTGGTAAGGAGGTTTTATGCTTTGGCAAATAATCTTTTCAATGTGTTATTAGTAGTACCTAGTTAGTACCATTTGTATACAATTTTTTTTAGTTTTATTTTATAAAAATCTAGTAGCTATGTAAAGAAAAGGTTAGATTGTAAATTACTATCTTTCTATTATTTAAAT
Organism: Diachrysia chrysitis; assembly: GCA_932294365.1. NCBI lineage: Eukaryota > Metazoa > Arthropoda > Insecta > Lepidoptera > Noctuidae > Diachrysia > Diachrysia chrysitis. The sequence goes on along the minus strand of OW028662.1, from coordinate 4,416,937 downwards.
TGGCATTCGTAGTATTAAACTCGCTGGGCCCTGCGGTTTACCTCGCCTTGCTTTCTTACCAAGGCAAGTGATGTGAATGATGAATTGGGCTATCAAATGCAAAAAGATTCACTTGAATTCGACTTGTAGTTTCAGTGATTAGAGCGTTCAAACAAAAAACTCTTTAGCTCTATTTGATTACTACGGCCCTGCACCGGCTTCGCAAAGGTAGACAATAAATTAATGAATTATACACACAAACCATTCTCTTAAATAACTCTATCCATTGGTGAAAACCATACGAAAATCCGATCAGTAGTTTTTGAGTTTATCTCGTTTAGCATGACAGACAGGCGCGGCGGATCACTTTGTTTCATAAGATAATGATACATTATATTATAAAATAGAAATTAAAGCAATTACTAAAAAATAACGAATAGGTAGTTATCAACGTAAAAAACTTGTAACAATTTTTTCCTTTGTCAACAAGGTAACATCTATAACCTTCAAGACCCTGCCAAGTACTAAAGGTTATTTTGACAATCAACTAACTTCTTTCAGAATAACGTTTACTGAAATATAAGTACCTCTTAATAAAATAAGAAATTTTATTTGACCTATAAAAATATTGAAGAACTGAAGTGAGTATTACAATTTTTATTACCGTTTTTATAATAAAAGACTTTTAGAAATAAGTACCCAAGGTTTATATGAAGTATTATCTTCTTAAGAATTAGTAGCTACTTAATAAAAAAAATAGAGTAGATGTTGTAGGCAATATTAAATATTAACGCTTCTCAAGCCTGATGCATAAGCCTGTTCATTTTAAGTATACAATAATATGTTAATTAAATTCTATAAATTAAAATATATACATATATATATATATAAAAAAAAAACTTGCTGTAAAGCTTACTAATTTAAATTTTTTGTGTGTTGTATGCAATAGTTTTAATGAAAACTTATGTTATTTTTGCTCTTTGTTTTATGAGTAGTGTAATTGGTGTTTGTACCGTTCTATTCTAAATAAATAAATGAACTAAATTAATATATACCTATTAGCTTTGCCCGCGGCTCCGCGCGTGGAAGTCCGTTATCGCTGCAAAAAGTTAGCCTATGTCTTTCTTAATCATTGTTTCTAAATCAAAATCGATTGCGTGGTTAAGCAGTAAAAGTGTAACAAATAGACAGTTACTTTCGCGTTTATAATAATAGGAATTATGGATTTGAAAAAAAAAAAAAACAATGTTACCAATAATATAAAACGAATAAATAAATGCATTACCATTAAGTCGTAAATTTTAATATTGTCTTTGAACCCTCGCCCTAAGCATTATTAATCAGGATAAAAATATTTATTAATTAAATTACCGTTCATAAAAATTTATATTAATTAGATGTTGTCGATGAATTTTTAAGAGGGTCGCTTAAAATAGACCTTTCTCGTCATTGCTTGCCTTGATAATTAATTATTCTGTTGGTATATTTTGATGACGTCACTGTTATGTTGTTTATATAGAGAAATAATTTCATTACATTGATCTACTGGACTACGTTAAAACAATTTTTTTGGTCTTTTAAAAGTTACAATACGTTAAAAAAAAATTTCGTATCATATTCTTATATAGAAAGAAGACTTGTATTATGTGTATGGGATAATATTTATCTTTATTTGGTCACTCGGAACTAAAATCTATAATGTTATGTAAACAATTGAACACTTTTTCTCACTTTTAGTATACCAGCGGTAGCCCGCAGCTCCGCCTGCGTGGGAGTCGGTTATCGCGACAAAAAGTAGCCTATGTCCTTGCTTAGGATCCAAGCTCACACCATGCCAAGTTTCATACAAATCGGTTAAGCCGGTTTAGTGGTTAAGCCGAAAAAGCGTGACAGACAGACAGACAGACAGAAAGTCAGAGTTACTTTCGACTTTATAATATTATTATATTATGGCTTATTTTTAATACTTTATCTTCGCCCCGGACATGTCGGCGGTTAAAAAGACACCGCAGCGTTCCCATTTATTACACCACATAATTAAGTCTGGGTAGTTTTAATAATGCCAGTTTTTGATATATTACAATGCCAGTAAAGTTCCTTGAATAAATAAATAACATAGGCGTGTAACTTTATTTAACCTTTTCGAAGTAATAGTAAAGGTTATCTTTTTAATTGTATAAAACAAATTCGCTCCTGCTGTTTGTACAATGCGATTCAATAGGAATGTCAATAACCTCTATCTGTCAAATGTCACTTGATAACTACGATTTGCAAGAAACCTTATTTGTATATCAATAACAATAATATTTAATTAAATTAAATAAAAACGCTAAATAGTAGTGAATTATCAAAATATGAAAATTCACAGCCATTATGTCACAATATGGCGCAAGATCCCATTTGCATTTGAATTGGATTGTAGATACACTTAGATCTTTTAAACTACGCAACGGATTTTATTGCAGTCAGATATAGATTGTAGTGTTTCAAGAGGATTGGTTTATATGTATAATACATGCATGCATATTTTAGTACAGAAAATCCAAAAACTTAGTTTAGTAATGTTAAAACTTAACTATGTGAAGCCGAGGCGGTAGTTTAAAATAACATAAATGTTAACTTGTAGTTCCAAAATCATTGCGTAATAGTTACCAACTTTCGAAGTAACCCTGAACTACAATTCTATGAACTTTTGACATTTACTTCGTGAATAAGAGCAGACTATTGTTAAGTAATACACAATCCAAAACTCATTCGAAGTCAAATAAAAAAGTAAAACAATACGCTTCTAAAAAAACGTGAACGTCGGTAACTTGAAAGTGGTTCTTAATTTTCAATTTCGCTGAGATCTTCTCAACATGATATTACCTCGGCTTTATTAAATTCCCCGCCATACGGGCCCTACTTATTTTTCACGACAAAATTGAAAACACCTCCAGTGCAAAGGTAACGTTCTCACAATATAAAGATTGGGTTTATAGGGTATCAGGATTGTTCTGTTGGCTAGGTAAGGCCTAAAATGCGAGGGTACATAAACCCCTTTACGACAAATAAAAATACGCAGCTAGTATAAAACACTGTAAGAAATAAATCATTCCATCTTGTGAAATTTCATCTGGTCTTTTTGGGGTCCATATCGAGGATGTAAAAACCAAACCTCTCATATTTTCCTGTTAGAGATCGCGCACCTTATCTTCGATTCAGCGTCTGCTTTGCTTATAGCTGATTTTACCAACGCTAATGCGGATAATTTTTATTCGTGGAATAAATTTGACGTCTGATAGATTTTGTATGGAAGAACTGTCAAAAATTCAAAATAAAATTATTTTGATAAAATTATCTGGATGGCGTTGGTAAAATCAGCCCTTAGTGATTTTGAAGCAAACTCTTCGTTTAATAAAATATCATCACGATTCCTATTTCAAACTTTTTGCACAAGTCTTGAGCGAAATATTCAAGTCTTTGAATATATTCGTATGCTTATTGAATTTTACTGCAATATGCACGTTGCATTTGGCCAGTACAAAGATTGAAACTTTCAAAAAACTATGATCCAAGTCTCAAAGGGATATAAATCTATACTAATATTATAAAGCTGAAGAGTTTGTTTGCTGTAATCTCAGAAACAACTGGTTCGAATTGAAAAACTGTTTTTGTGTTGTATAGTCCATTTATACTCAATACTCAATTCTTTATTAGCATTCCATAAGTCAAATACAGGTGGTACATTTATGAGCTAGAATCATTATGGACTCGGTAGGGCACAGCTTAAAGAAGTTGGAGAGATATGCAGCTTATTGCTAAAATTATAATTTTTATATCTTAAATAACTTTCATAAAACTATTTATTAATAAAAATAATATAAAAATGTTTTGAATGTGTGCGTGTGTGATTATATGTGTGTGTATGTGAGTATATGTGTTTGTGTGTGTGTGTGTGTTTATGTATATAACATTTATTGAGGAAGGCTTTAGTCTATATAACCAATAGGAGCGGTGCATTAATATAAAGTGCAAAAGCGGGAAAAAAATATTCCGTTTTGTGAACTTCTGTTGCGTGCGCTTCGTAGAAGGTGAAAGTTACGAAAACATCATGTATTAAAAAATGCATTATTTGCGAAGGTGTTTTTATAAACATTATTGTTATTATAGTTGTGTTATTTCCAACAAGTATTTAATTTTAAACAACATTGCCCTTTACATTATTTGATTTCAATGAATGAGTTAGGAGATGTCGTAGTAATAAAATAACTCAATTACAAAATAATGATCAAGTACTACGTATAAAACTGCTAATCTCTGGCAGATACCTGAGGTTAAAATAAAAATAATAAGGGTTCTGCGCAAAATATGAAAAAACCCTGGAAATTAAAACGTCGTGGGGGACAGCTATAGTAGATGAAACGTCACGTGCAAATACGCATTTATCTTTTAAATTCGCTAGGGATATAATAATATCACTTTATCCTATAAAAGTATTAATTCGAGCTAATTTGTTCTTCTCACAAACAACTCAATATAACTTATAACAAAAAATTTTTGATCCTTAAAACCCTCTTTGGCCCTTTGTTTTTTAACCCTTTATCGCGGCCGAGTTCATTTTAATCTCTTAATACCAGTCCAATTTGCGTTGTCTTGTCTTTTACCGAGCTGGGACAGTCTAGCTCGTTTTTTCCAACAAACTTCAAGATTGTGACAGATTAGTTGCATTTGTCTCTTTGACATCTTGGAATCTTTTAATTAGTTGTTTGGTTTTGTGATTGTTTTTCTCAAGCGCGAGGAAGGAGGCGGTTTAGATTAAATTGTGGCTTTGAAATTACATCTCCGCGGAACCAAATGCTGGAATTGCTTTCTGGATGAGTCAGGATGTAGTTAGAAATAGCTGTTTGCAGTTGATCTAAAATTTCGTACTGGAAAAGACGTTTCTCTGGATAGCTTAAAAAGTTTAAGTTTCGTTTGTCAAATCACAATCCAGATCATGACTTTTTATAACTGTGAATGAAATGCTGAATCATCCACTAAAACAAAAACCGTTTTTACTGAGAACATAAAAAACAGTTTTTGTTTATAAATATAAATTGCTGATGTCATCCAACGTTAAAAGTAGGTTTACAGCACGTTCTAAATAACAAATGTCAAAAAGAAAATGCCATCAACCCATAGCAAAACATAAAACATTTTACGAAGAACTCATAATCCTAAGTTCAGTAAGTTAAAGGTATCGTCTCGAACGGCTTAAAATTTCATGAAAGCGGCATATTTTACTCCTTAATAGATAAGTCCGGATTACAAGGAGTGGCGATGCGCATTATATATTCAATTCGCGAAACGCAAAGAGCATAAATCAAGCGAGCCATTCGTAAATCAAAGTTTTTGTAGATATCTATAATTCACAAGTTTCAGCGACACTCTTTTATGCAGTGAAACCTAAAATAGAAAGAGGCTTGATTGAAGAGTACATAGCAGAATACTCACAAAGGGACGTTACTTTGAAATAGTACGATCTACGATTTAGATTAATGGTATTTTCGTGTGGCCTGTATTCAGGGGACTGTGATTGGCTGGCTATGACATCATTGTAGCATTAGGCTTTGTATAGAATAAATGACATTTGGGAATAAAGGTAGTGTGCGAATATTCTTATAAGGCTTGTAAGGCCGCCCGAACACGAACTGCTAAAGGAGTAAGTCAATGATCAGCTTACATGGACTGCGCGAGCTGACAACCGCTCTCGCGCGTCACGTGCGCCTACCCCCTCCTCCCCTTTTTGAACACAGTCAAAACAAAAGCAGGCGAACTGCTTCAAGCAGTCCATGTGCAGGTCATAGAATTCTATAGATCACCATGCATTCGCAGCTTGAAGCCTTTTAGCTAGATAAGTTTTAAGTGCAACTGTAATTTTAAATAAGCGACCCATTTTCTCTAAATCGCATTATTAAAATTAAAAATTTACAAAATTTATTTTACATAGTTCAATTCTTAAACTTGCTAAAGTGTTCTCGAGTTTAGTCATTCGTTTTTAATATCAAATTGGGATTTAATGTACACGGTCGAGCACTTAAATGTACCGTTTAAATGTTTTGATTTTAAAATTAGTAAAGTTTCGACTCGTGGGACGTACGGAACAATAAAAGAGTTGGGTTTACACTGTTCGCTCAACGAAAGAGGTCATTCAGTAAATATTTACTGAGAGGGTTATGTAAATTCAAACATTTTAAAAAGCTGTGAGATGTTTCTATAGCTTGTGACTCATGATTTTTAAGGTTTCCATGGGAGTCATTTTGAAAATCTCATTTGCTTGGGATCCTTTTGCAGCATTATTAAAATGAGTTTTGAAATTATCATGATATGGTTTAATATGATTTTATACCTGAAAGCTACTTTTATTTAACAACACTTGCTTTTTAAATTATTCGTAATATTTTAGTAGATACATGATAATATTTCAGTTTTGACGTCCTCCGTGGTCGAGTAGCGTACATACCGGTTTTCAAGGTATCGCCATCTTTGAGATCCCGGATTAGATCCCCGGACGGGTCAATGTAGAAAACCACTTTTCTACATTGTCGCCGGTCTGGGGATTTGTGGTGCCTTCGTTGTCTCCGATTCCATAACACAAGTGCTTTAGCTACTTACTTTGGGTTCAGAGCAATTTTAGTGATTTTAACATTTATTTAGTTTTTTAATAAAATTCGAGCAATTTTTGTGTGTTGATTTGTCAATTATTTTGTTACGATATTTACTTACATTAGCAGTAAATATCATTATACGCTTAAAGACTCATAAAACACAAATCCTAAGTGTTTTCCAACACAGAACTGATACATTAAAACATTAAAGTCTTGAGAGAATCCCATCGATCAGTACAAACTATATAAAGACATCGTTGTGTCTTAGTCATTAAGATAGTATATTATAAGCGGATCACGTTCAACAAGATACTCGTTACCCATAAATATATCCTATGAACGTCTTAATTATACTCTCAGAAGATACTATCAGGAATTCTGGTGTTGTGTGTCTTTTTAATGACATGTTCTGTTTTTACATTAACCCATTTGAAGGGTTAATGTTAAGTTAGGACATGTGAGGAAATTTGTTAAGAAAGTCATATTCTACTAAAAACATTTTTATGTAAAATGTTGCCAAGACGAGACCATATGACTCGCACTGTCAAAAAAGGATCATGTAGAGCAAGCTTCTAACTCTACACGCCCTAACTCGAGGCCTACGTTCACAACTCTACACCTTAGTCAAAATATGTTGATTGGCCATTTCGCTACATTTACATACATAGGCGTAAGGTGAAAAATTTATATTCCCAAGCTTTTTTGATTTCCAATCTCAATAAATTCATCTGATTATTAGTGTTGTCTTATAAGTTTCGTATTTATTTAATCCCCTGTATATGAGACTCCTAAAATCGTTTTTTTTTAACAAACTTTGAAATAGACTCATTTCATTTTGTTGAAAAATAATATTTTCTTCGAATAGTTTTGAATAGAATTGAATTCAACTTGGCACTTGGAACTTGGATCTTGGAACAAAGTCCGAGTTTCCATAAGTAGGGCATCACAATAGACAGTTTTATCAACATCCTTACATATATAATGTACTATCGTGTAATTGGTAGAGTTCCGATTGCACTCATATTTGCATAACCGATAGGGTAGGGTTATTGAATCCTTATCGTAGGTCCCTGACCCCCGTATATCCTAGGGTGGGGCTGATAACATAACTTATTCAATATTTGGCTCCGCTATGTAAATTCGTGCTGCATTTTTTATTAAAATATGAAGTGGATTGGGAAGGTGGTGAAGGATGGTGCCGGAATATTTGGAATGGTGATAGTTTCAGTTTGATTTGCTAAATTTCGGGTTGTAACCTTGTATATATGATATTTAGTAGCTATATGAACTAGATAGTTCCTACTTTTTTTAGGATTCCGTGCCCGAAAGCTGTCCACAGTACCCTGTTACTAAGGGTCCGCTGTCCGTCCGTCCGTTCGTCTGTGTGCCCGTCCGTCTGTGTGTCCGTCCGTCCGTCCTTCTGTGTGTTCGTCTATCCGTCTGTCTGTCTGTCTGTTTGTATCTCATGAACCGTAATAGCTAAAGAATAAAAATTTTCACAGAGTGCGTATTTCTGTTGCTCCTACAACAACAAACCCGATATATCCGTTAAATAAAACTCGTACTTGACCGGTTTTTATGGATACAAAGAAGAAAATTAAGATAGTTTATGTAGTACCTAAATTATAGAAAAAAGGAAACTCCGAGTGCAATGGTTGTAATTAAAGTTTATAAAGATACACAACGTTTTTTTTAAATGAATCCTTACCTCTTTCGTTAATGTTGCATTATGTATTAGCTACCGATCGTGTCAGTAGGTTTGTATAATAAGTTTTGTGAGGAGTATTCTTAATTATTTAGAACAAAACGGTTTACTCAGGCATATTCTCGGGATCGCCCGACTAGTTTCAGACTCAATAGGAGTCGAACTGTTCGACTCGCGACACCGCCGCCGCATCAGGTCATGATTAGGGACTCATATTGAATCTAAAACGATCCGGAGAATATGCGTGAGTAAACCGTTCTGTTCTAATTAATTGTGTCAGTAGGTACCTATATTTTTGTTTAATAAATAACTGTGCCCATCAGTATCACCCGCGTGTTGATGATGAAAACTAGCCAATGCACTATTCCAGGTTATAAACGATCTATGTACCAAATTTAATTAAAATTCGTTTAGCCGTTTTATCGTGATTGTATAACAAACATCCATCCATCCAAACTTTCGCTTTTATAATGTTAATTATTTATTTTGTTAAACAAATATTTTTTGTTTTAAAACATTGACATTGCTCAACTACGAAACTCGTGATTTATTTTACAATATTTATACAATGTTGTAAAATAAATCATGAGTTTCGTATTTTGTTTGGCAACCAGCCAACCGAATGTCTGTCAAGTGCCTTATAAAATAATCATCAAAAATTTGGATATATAAACTTATTTATTTTACGGCAGTTTCACGTTAAATGATTTCGATTATTTGAGTGGTGAGTTTAATTTTATGTTTTATCCTAAAATTAATTCGAACCCACGACTACTATGCTACTGTCACTGCGGTTTCGAGTCTATTTAAAGTATAAACTTTTCCTTTCTTTTATTTGTATTTAATTACAAATATTAGATTTATATGCGTTATAGCGTAATAAATAAAAACAAAAATGCCTGATGTTTAAATATTTCCTGTCTACTAAGTATTTGTATTTAATTTGTTTATTTATTTTTGACTCTTATCGATCGGTGACGATTTGCTTAATGTCCGTCACTTACCGCCAGCAATCGTCTGTACCAAATGAAACCCCTTGAAAAACTACAGTCTACAATTCACATTCATAGCAGCACTTCATTTTATTAAGTTTTTAAGTAACAGCTACAAACCACATTAAAGCTTTCGACCTGTCATTAAGGCTAAGTACCGTTCTAGGTCATGAAGCACAGTTTTTGTCCAGCCTCTAACCAATAAAGTTGGTAGTTGGTGCAATTTATGGCCAACATTCTAACCAACTAGTGGTTCAAAAGTTGGAGCATGGAGTATTCGCAGAAGGGATTATTGTAGAGATTGGCAACTTATATTTCTGGAAATGTTTTGGCCCGTATAAACAATAACATGTTCTATTCAACAAACAGAATTTAATTCACAAGGTTGCAGGTTCGAACCCACTACAGGCAAGTACCAATATGACTTTTTAAAAGTTGTATGTACTATCTTAAATATTCTAAGACACCATTGCCAAACGTTGAAGGAAAACATCGCGAGGAAACCTGGATTCCAAAAATTGGAATATGAAATGCCAATCCGCAACAAGCAAGCGTGGTGATCAATGCTCGTGCCTTCTCTATTTGAGACGAGGCCTGTGCCCAGCAGTGGGACAGTTATAGGCCTGTATTATAAACAATGAGAATAATTTCCTAATTAATCATAACTGATTTATGACGTTATTCAAGTTCTCAGTCATTTTAAATTCATATTATAAAACCAAGTCCCCGCCGCGTTTGTCTGTCTGTCTGTTTCAACGCGATAAACTCAAAAAATCCGAACGGATTATCAAATGGTTTTCTCCAATGTATAGGAGTGATTCAAGAGGATGGTTTGTGTGTAGAATTCAACTCCTTCAGTTGATAATGATGGTCAAATTCCAAGGGAAAAGACGCGCAGGAGATAGAAAGAAATCTTGGCCCAGGACAGGGAGAAGTTTGCTGAACTGGCGGCCAACCTCCGTGGTCGAGTGGCGTACACACCGGTTTTCAAGGTGTCGTCTGCTCTGAGGTCCCGGGTTCGATCCCCGGCCGGGTCAATGTAGAAATACCACTTTTCTACATTGTCTCGGGTCTGGGTGTTTGTGGTACCTTCGTTGCCTATGAATTCCATAACACAAGTGCTTTAGCTACTTACTTTGGGTTCAGAGCAATGTATGTGATGTTGTCCACATTTTTTTTTTTATTTTTTTTTTTAATATAATTTACACATGTTTTGTCTACCCTTGCGAAGCCGGAGCGGGTTAGTTTTATAATAAATCACGACGTCTATAATATATAATTTAATAAAAAATAATAGTTAACAATGTTTGAACACGTCAAAAAATCGTGCAAATATTTACTTTGTTTTCGTTTAGTTCAAACCTTTGTATATTCATGTACCCATTCAAAAACAAGGGTCTGAAAGTGCAAACAAAACCTAAATATTGTTTTCATTCTGTATTCGCTTCGAATCTCACAAACTCTTCAATACGCTTATACTTTAGAGTATATATAGGCAAGCATAGAGCGCGTGCAACGCTAATAGTCCGTTGTGCCGAGCGTAAGCAAAGTTTTTGTTGTAAGTTTTACGCTCCTTGACTGGTTTAAGTGATTTTCCGTGCGATAACAGACGTTTATGGAAAATTGTTGATAGTTCCGATATTATTAGGGTAATATTAGATAGTTGATACAGTTTTAATAAAACGTCGCTGTCTCTTTAGACAAAAAATTTACTATTTTACTTGTTCATACTCGAAATGCGCACTCTATAGTTATTTATTTTGACTCTAAGGCGTATACTTTGTTTGACAAACATCAAACAACATACGCTCGAAAATAATTTGTCAAACAAATTGTGCGTTGTTTTGTTAGCGGACGATAACGCCTCAGTCACGATCAAATTACAATTTTGAACCGGTATTCGACTTTAAACTTGGTAGAAAGTCGAGTATAAAATTTCTACCAAATTCATACATCATATTGTTGAAATATTTTCCGTACATTTTACATGAGAACATTTTTTAACTTTGTTATACCATAAAAACGAAAACAGAAAATGGTAGAACATTTCAAAATTTTGCATTATTTCGCCTGTAAAATTTGCATACATACACACACCATACTTACATAAGTAAATACATTGACATGCAAACGCAAAAACACATTAAATAAAAAATGTGAATTAAAATCACTTTACGTAAAAAATTTGCAAAAAGCTTTTTATTTTATTAGTAAAATAGATTATTAAATTTGAAGATAAGAATCACTTCATAATAAGCCTAAATCTCTCGAAAATCATTTCTTTTTTTTGCAGTCTATTATAAATCACTAAGTAACTGGCACTCAACTAAGTTCACCTTTATCAACCTTCTCCGATATGTGAGGTCATGACCGGCATTATTCAGAGGGGACAATAGGGAGGTGTGGACATCGTGACATTAACCCTCACTATTGTGGTGATCATTCTGACATAAGTACTTTAAGGGTTAGAGGAAATTATTAATGGTTTTAGGGATTTTAATACCCTATATTACTAGCTCTTTTCTCCCCTCATATTACTAATAAGTCTTTTTTTCTCTAGCTTGCTTCACACAATCCATGTTGTGTAGCTTTTAGGTTTAAAAATATCTTTTACTAGCTGTCCATCGCGACTTTGTCCGCGTGTTTTAGTTTCAACAGTTTTTCATTTTCGCTCCGCTACTTTTTTTTTTTTTTTTTTTTTTTTTTAACAGCGTAATGTTATATAGCTTATAGCCTTCCTCAATAAATGGGCTATCCAACACTAAAAGAATATTTCAAATCGGACCAGTAGTTCCTGAGATTAGCGCATTCAAACAAACAAACAAACTCTTCAGCTTTATATATTAGTATAGGTAGATTACTTTGCAATCTTACTCACGATTCTCCATAGCTCTAAAAATACACTTCCGTTAGACCAGTCCCGGATGTAAAAACATAACCTAGTTTGCGTACGGCTATTTACAATCCACATTAACACCATGGCTACTTAATTGGTGCTGTCCGTTTGGAGCAATGAGGATGCTCCATATAATGCTATTGCGAAACGGGAATCAGATATCAGGATTTCGGTTTAACGATTTTATTTGGCCTGTCTTTTTCCGTACGTGTTTTTGGTCAATTTAGTCCCAAGTGCGGTATTTAGACAGTACCTATTTGTTTTAATTGTCACTCGAATGTTGGTGATGCAATGTACCCTGTTTTCCTCTAAGCGTTAGGCAGATATGTTCTACTTTATAAGAAATACAGAAATCAATAACAATGATTAAGTAACTTAAATTAGATATTAAGACACTCCCAATATTTTCTCTATAATGCTCCTATTTTTTTTCTGTTATAATATTTTGCTCATAGAATTACGAAATGCAATACATATTCATGTCAAACTATATTCAGTACGCTTTAATCTTGGTAATAGCATATAAAAAGTAATGTCAAATAACCTGACATACTATTAAAAGATACGACCCATTCAGTCAGAATCACAACTAGTTTAAAATGGTGCTTTTTACTCGAAAATCACGTTTTTAACTTTAGGTTCACGATGTAAATTGGTGCTTTTTAACATAAAACCGCTTTATAAAGCTCCCCAAAATAATTTCACACCTTAATCCTTCGCATAACCTCAAAATGCCAGATGTTTTTTCGCTGACTCACTATTTACTGCATAGTAAACCTTATGCCATCGACATAAGAGCTACAGGATACGTGTGGATATGCTTCAAGCTGCAATTCAGATTTTTAACTCAATAAAATTATCTGCCAAGTCACATAAATTTTAAGTTCCTACTTAAATTGGATAGACCTCTGTCGTTCAAATTATCGCTAAGAATACTTTAGTATTTTATTTAGTTCAATAGGCTTGACGATAAGAAATAAATTGTGAATTAGGGTTTTACCATATTTAGTGTTTAACTATACATAACGGATGTTAAAATACATAAATGTAGATATTATTTTTTTATCTTTTAAACAAACCGATTTATAAAACCAACCTTTTGTAAACTTCATCCCAAATAACTCAAAAAACAACAAAGCAGGTTACATCTGACCATCTGTTCCAATCTGCTTCCAAAGATCGGATCTCTGTATATATATATATATATTGTGTATATCTGTGTCTGTGTTATCTCCCCAACGCACCTGTCGTTTTCGGTCAGGTTTCGACAATAATGGAGTCACCACCTGGCACGCCTCTATTTTTTTGACGGCATCTGGATTTTAAAACAGGTTTTATATAAAAACAAGCTTTTGTTCGCGGATAAACCCATGTTTCTCTACAATGCAACAATAACTTAACCAAGTGTAAGGCAATCTATTGACAAGCAAATAAACAGACGCTAGTTTTTAATTAATTAGATAGTAATTTTTCTGACCAATGAGGTCCCGCCATTTTATTATTCTTTCTGATTTGTAGTTTACATATTTAAACGAGAGATCATAATTATCCTTTCTTTTGAACTCAGACTTGGCTAGTTATTTTCTTTCTTATTTTCTTTGCTCTACATTCGCGTAAGAATTCTCGTGTGTAATTGCGCTATGAATAAAACAACGAGTCTCGCGACTAAGGATACCTTTAGCTTAGTAACGTACAATTACGAAACAATAATAAGGCTAGGAAATAAATTATTTTTCTAAGATCTAGACAGTTCTTCATAAAGTGCTTTGTTTATTTTGATTGATACTTGTCAGGGTTTTTGTAACTGTGAGCAAATCACAAAATATAATATGGGATCTATTTTGTAATTATATAATTAACTAAATCACTTATATTTTACTTATTTTACACATTTATATGTACAAGAATAATAATAATATATCTATAAAATGTATGGAACCATACATTTTATAGATAAATAACACCCAGACACAGAAAACATGATCATGCTCATCACACAAAAATTGGTCCTGGGTGGGAATCGAACCCACGACCTCCGGTTAAGCAGACAGGGACACTAACCACTAGAACCACTAGCCAGTCATAAACCAACAAGCCAGTCTGAATAATAATAATTAATAACTGCATACGTAGGTGGTCTGCAAGAATTTGTTGATTAAGATAAGACCACCCAGATTATTTATTTTTAAGATTACAAGATATTTAAGTTGGTATTATTTAAACGACCAATAAAGACAATACAAGCATGCTGATTGTTAATTTACTTCAATTTAATATATTAGATGCATTTGTTACTGTTTTCTGTCTTCATAAATAAATATGTTTAATTTAAATAAAATATGGTTAACTGTTTTTATTTATCTAATATTTTATCAATATCTTTAGGTAAGCATATTTTGTTTTATCTTTAAAGTGAGGCTAAAAAACAGACTAAATCATTAACTTAATAATTTTTAATGTCCTTCAAGTACATAAAAAAAAAACATTAAAAACTTTTTTTTTTTCATTTTTACGTACTTAACCAAAAACTAACGATACATTGAAATGTCGCATGACGTCACAATGTCGTTCGTTTTGTGTAAAATCGTGACGCAATTAGCCCCCACCACTGATCTTAGAATCGCTTTATCTCCTTAGTTCTTAGTTATTTTGAAAAAGAAAAAAATACGTGTGTAATATTTTTTCATTATCTAATTAAGGGACTAAATATATTTTTACTTATCATACCCATTCATATATTAACGCTACGGTCTAAAAATCAATATCACGCATAACACAAAGGGTTCTAATTCAAAGCAAATTTCAATTTGAATCAGTCTTTTGTGTACGACCTACGAAGATTTATAAGAACAATATTGATACCGCAGCATCAGACCCTCAAGTTTCCTCTATAATCGTTATTATTAATTGGAATTATGCAAACGAGTGCCAAAGTTCTGTTTGTGACTGACAACCGCTATTTACTGTCCAAAATTAAATGGATTTTGTTATTTCAGGCTCTTTTGCTTACAAAATTGTTCGTAGATTTGATGAAATAATTTTATGTAGACACTAGGTTTTTCTTTGTGATACGCACTTTTATTTATGTAGGGAAGTTAGAAATATTTATGATATCGACAGAATGAATACGAATAATTCAATGTTATGTGACCATTGGGCGGAACTAAATGGAATCAAAACAGACAGTATTTTTGGCATTGGCATTGTATTGAAATTGAAATTATTTTAAGAGTAACCCTGGGATCCGTGATCAATAGAACTACCTATTACATAATCTTATCAGATAGCAATCTGTCCTGCCCTTAGAAAACAGGTGTGGGTTAGATAGCCAATCAAAACTCACATTTTGTGTGACTCACGTTTTCAAATTATTAGGTTAAGTAGGTAGGTTCACATTTTTAGGATTGCGTACCGAAAGGATGCCAACGGCCCTGACACTATTACTAAGCCTCCGTTGTCCGCCCGTCCGTCAGTCCATACGTCCGTCTGTCTGTCTAAAATTTACCCAGAGTGTGTATGGTTGAGGGGGGCTCCACAAAATGGTACGAAACTCTTCATACGCGAGTTCAACTTGCACTTGGCTCGGTTTTTTTAATGTTTTTGCAAAATTGTTTATCAGTACAGTAAGCAGGGCGTTACATAGAAAAGTATAAAACTAAGCCAGGCACACAATACGTACCTAAGTAAATATACAGTACATAAAATGATACAAATATTTATTTTTGTCTCAAATATGGTATCTACATTTCGTCGTCCATCATTTATTAACTTAACCTTAATAAACTTGATACAGTATGTTTCTTTAGTACAAGTTACCGTATCAATACTGTTTAATTGTTCCACAGTAAACACTAATTAGTTCATCAACCATTATCATGCGGACATGCACCAAATTAATACCTACAAGATATTGATATGTATTTGTATTTCCATTCACATTTGCGCAAAGTTTCGTACAACTCGCGAAAGTTCGGGACCATGACATTTTTTCTTTCGCAAACTCAGCAGAGTGCAAGTGCGACGTTTGGAAAATCAGCATAACGATATAACAACGCAAATGTAATCTCACACTTATTTGTTCGAATATTCGTGAGAATGTTATAGACTATTATAATTTTTAAAACAGATACCTATATAATTTGCAAAGTTGAACTGTATTTTGTTATACTTGTTGAAATTTATGTAATACTAGTGTCTTAGCATCAGGACTAACCTACAAAGGTTTATAATAATAATATTATTAATTTGGTCAAAATAAAGTAAAAAATAAAAAAAACTAAATATTATTAGTATATAAATATGCTTTTATCAAATACTTTGTCTTAAGTACGGAAATAATTATTATAATGGTAATGTATTATCTTAGTAATAATAAAGGCATTCGTTGTTGCAGGTATGTGTGAGTCAACGGCGACTGGTGAACCATCGCAAAGGAATGCAGTTATAAAAAGGCTAATGGACCAGTCCAGGTCATCTTAGCTAATAAGTATAAAAGTTTATAGATTTAAAGCGGGAATTCTTAAGCTGTACGTCATTGCTTTATACAAATACTAGCTGTCCCCAGCGACTTTGTTCGCGTGTTTTAGTTTCAACGGTTTTTCATTTTTGCAACATTTTTCATCTATGCTCCGCTCCTATTGGTCGTAGCGTGATGTTATATAGCCTATAGCCTTCCTCAATAGACGGACTATCCAATACAAAAATAAATTTTCAATTCCAACCAGTAGTTCTTAAGATTAGCGCGTTCAAACAAACAAACAAACAAACAAACAAACTCTTCAGCTTTATAATATTAGTATAGATTTTACACTAGCTGTCCCCCGCGACTTTGTCCGCGTGTTTTAGTTTCAACGGTTTTTCATTTTTGTAACATTTTTCATTTATGCTCCGCTCCTTTTGGTCGCAGCGTTATGTTATATAGCTTATAGCCTTCCTCAAAAAATGGGCTATCCAACACTCAAATAATTTTTCAAATCGGATCAGTAGTTCCTGAGTTTAGCGCGTTCAAACAAACAAACAAACTCTTCAGCTTTGTATATTAGTATAGATTTGTTATAGACACACGTTTCTGCATGTCGGTAGATTTTAGAATTTTACTCGAAACTAATTTTGACAGCTCCAATTTTAGTCTGTCCTTTTCTTATTGTGTACAAGTAAAAAAGATACCGATGGTCTAAAATAAGTTTAGTGTGTGTTTAACAGAATCGGGGCCAATGTTAAATTTGTTCCAATAGCATTTGATTTGATGAATTTATGAATCGTTGTTGTAAATAAAACTTGAACGTTCGATTACATTAAGTTCCTAGTGCCTACATTCAAACGGTTTAGTGGGACCTTGTAATCTTGTATAATTGTTACAAAACAATGGCAACTGATTAATATAATATTACCTGCATACCAGCTTCACCAACACATTTTCAATACAGCCCAAGGCAGCTGTTGTACAATTGTCTATAGTAATCGTACACAATTCAATAATGATTTGCACACCGTTGTAACTAAATACCCATGTATTCTCTCGAGAGATTACACCGATACATCGTATTGCATAACTTACTACGGATAAGCATTCATGATACGTATACGTACTCTTTATTGTATAAAACAAAAGAATAATGCAGATTGATCGAATAGGGATGTTTCCTGGGTATGAAAAGTTAAAATCAATTTAGTCCGTCAGTTAGATAATAAAAAAATATTAGACACGTATTTTTTCTTTTATCAAAACAATAAAAAAATACAAAGATACACCGCTTTAAAGTTTCGGAGTGGGGGCTTATGACGCCACGCCTCGCTAAAAATCGTAGCGAGGAGTGAAGTCACGCGTAACTTCCGTTCTCTGTATTTTGATCATTTTTTGTTTGCAGGAAAAAAGAAAAAATACGTGTCCAATAAAATTAATTAATCTACAAGACGGACATTAAAAAAAAATAGGAAACATGCCTATTGTCGCTATACTTTTATTACGTATCTGTCAAAAAAACCTTTGCATTTTGCAACACAAAAACAATCACAAAAAATCTTTTTTTTATAATTATTTATTAAGACGGAACACACATCATTTTCGTTACGTTTTCTTGATATATTTTAGTGTAATAGGTATGCAGTGGACCGATTCAATAGTAATTCAATTCTATTTTCGTTTTGTGACACCGATTCTAGCTTCAATAGTAATTAAGAAATTACTAAAATATATGACGGCGATGTCAATGTCCGATTGCTAACTCTGATACGATCGTAGAGGAATGAATAAGTCAGCTATAGAGCGCTTATATAGAGTATGAACTGATGGCACTAGTAAAAACATGTAAAATCGTAAAATTATAGTCAAAACAGAGCGCACGGTTTACTTAAAACTATCTTAAAACCTAATATTAGCCTACGGAACAGTCGATAGTTTATGTTGTCGCTTGGAAAATCACTTAAATCAGTAAAGGAGCGTAGTACATTTATCTAAAAATGTGCTTACGCTCGACAGTCGACACGCTACTAGCGATGCGCACGCTCTATGCTTGTCTATGTTTACTTTAAAGGATACGATGATAAAAACATTACTTTAAAATATACTAAATGGATTTCAAATAATAGAATAGGTTACCAATAAAATGAATGAATTTAAATCGAAAGATATTTAAAAGAGTCTATAAAATCCATTTATTATTAAATATAGTTTTAATGTGTACAATACACAGATACAAAATATCCCCACAAGACCAGTAGCCGCTGATCGGGTTGCATCACAAGCGGTTGCAATGCCTCACGTGATATCCATATACAATTACACTGCTTACTTAATTAACATCGCATTGTAATCATCATAAATGTTTTATAAATAAGTCATTGTTAACAGCCGAACGACAATTATGTTACTGGGATAGCGTCTCTCGTGCCGCGTATTTTGACAGGTTATAATGCTGTGTCACATAAAATATTGTCATGATAGATTTGGTAATGCCAAAGTTTGTAATATAGTCGTACAAGTAAACCATACATTAAGATAATAACCACTGAAAAAGCAGTGAGTGCGATGCAATTTGAAACTGGCAAAAATATGTCGTTAAAAGTACCTACTGGGAAGCCATTCCCCAATTTCGACAAAAAAAACTAATCAGGCATACCGGTTTACAGTGTTACTTCCTTAGAAACTGACTGAATAAGTTGGTATATATAATTTTAAAACAAAAGTAAACTCTTAACTAATAAAAAACCATAAAACATGGCGTCAGACTAGAGTGTAGACTGGAGCTGTACCCAAAAGACTGGCGGTATTACCACGTTGTATGGCAATGCTTAGACTCTTTTCCACTTACACACAATATGACTAGTCAAATCATTACTACTAATAAATCGTAGCCTTCATCCGCATAGTCTGATAGCAGAACCAATTAACCAGATTCCAAAAGTCAATCTAAAAAAGAACCCGTTAGTAATTGATACGAGGAATAGTTTAATAACTACACCTTTTAAGAATCCAATTAACTCCATAAACTTCGCTCGAATGGTCCGCGATTCTTTTTATCTTTTCCTTTTCCCGGCGATTTATTCCAAGACTATTCCAACCCATTTTCAGTAATCTGACACTAATCAACCAATCGGCAAGGTGATTATCTCAAGGTACAGCTAAACATCGTTAGGGAAACCGAAGGTTTTGACAAATGAGACCATTTGTAATGAGGTTTTGTTCGGAGAGTTAAAACCTTCGTCCTTTGCAGCTAACTCTTGGAAAGGTAGTATTAACGTACTGTTATGAAGTCCTTGTAAATTCTTCTCGAGTAAGAGTACCTACATAATTCTTTGTGTCAAGGTCAATCTTTCTTTTTACCCGGCATTATCTTATGACCTGGCTTGATGTATATAAAAATGAAGATTTTTTTCTCATACTTTCTTTTTTAACTCAAAAATGTCTGCCACGGATAGCCACCCGGCTATCCGTATCTGTGAGTATAGGTCACCACGCTAATAGGGATGTTGCCTGGGTATGAAAAGTTAAAATCTATTTAGTCCGTCAGTTAGATAATAAAAAAATATTAGACACGTATTTTTTCTTTTATCAAAACAATAAAAAAATACAAAGATACACCGCTTTAAAGTTTCGGAGTGGGGGCTTATGACGCTACGCCTCGCTAAAAATCGTAGCGAGGAGTGACGTCACGCGTAACTTCAGTTCTCTGTATTTTGATCATTTTTTGTTTGCAGGAAAAAAGAAAAAATACGTGTCCAATAAAATTCATTAATCTACAAGACGGACATTAAAAAAAAATAGGAAACAGGCCCATTACCACTGTGTGCGAGGCGACGTGTTGCAGGTTCGATCCACGCTTGGGACAAGCATTTGTGAGATCCAAAAATGCTTGTTCTAGTCTGGGTGTTCTTTGTGCATGTGATTTGAATGTATGTGAAACCCCCACAAGGATTAAATTCCTGCCGATTTTTTTTAAACTTTAATGAGGTTTCGGCTTATCAAGCAATTAAACCTAATTAAATTTTGATGCATCCAAAATTTACGGTCGCAATGCCCAGTTGAACCTCCCTTCGTTTGTAAGCAATAAGCCTCAGTCTAGGTACAATACCTGACCACCTTCAGAGAATAGTCCATTGTTCCTTCACGTCTAATCTGGTCGAAGCATACGAACGATCCGAGACAATAAGTACGGTGCCATGTAAGCATTATCACATTGTGTCCTAAAAGCATATCGTGTATTAGCAGCAGTGTATACATCACGTTGCGAATGTGTAATCCGTGTCGGACTACTTAAGATGTCCCGAGTTACGAACTTTGGATCGGTTTTGTATGGGTTTTTAGTTAGTTCTGAGAGGAGATTACTAAAATCCTCTTTGATAACTAACAAGTAGGGAATAAATGGAGGAGACTTGTTGGGGTTGCCGTAAAATATGTGTGATAAGCACGTTTTTGTGCTTAATTTCCTATAATAATACCTGCATACAAATGTTCCACTGTTGAAGAGTCCATTCTTGTAGAGAAGGAATAAAAATCGGTCCAGCTGTTTTTAAGCTTACCCCGAACAAACCGAAAGAAAGATAAAAATTATATATTACACTCGTATATCGTGCAAATAAATGTATGAGCTTACTAAAAATAACTTATTTTAACATTATGAATAGACACATCGATTTTTTTTTAAAGAGATTTACGCAGTTATCCTGAGCGCAGGCTTTGACTGCTTCACCGGACTTTGGATTTGTTTATTTCTATTGATGTTTTAAAAGATGCTATCTTTCCAACACAATATAACTCACAAAATAAACCAGCTCTTATCTAATACCTGTCTAACGCTACATATAATATAATCCAATTAATTACCATTAATCCAGAAATGGGTGATCTCGGTGCAACAATGTCGGATTCATAAAAAATGTCGGAGATTTTGCTTCACTCGCGACGGGTCGTCGTTGTGTGGGGACAGGTGGCCTCGGAGTGTAGACCTAACAAAGTGTTAGAACTCCCGTAACATAAATTTACGCTTACTTAAATGCAGTCTTATTCAAAACGTGTAAAATCAATAACTAATAATTAATATAACTATTAAAAACAATTTTCATAAAAGTAATAATAGAAGAATGTTTTTTTTTTCCTCTTTTACTCGCAAAATATGGGTTCATAGATGGTACAACTAAAGTATATAAGTATCCGTATATTAACCATTACTGATATATAAGACTGTATATTATAGACACATGTAATAACATTACATTATAAATTATTAATACACAGTAACATACATAAGTACATAATTTATCAAAGATATTTATGATTATCTTACCAACATGTGGAGCCATAGTTCCAACTAGGCAAACACTTAAGTGAACCTAAATGAAAAAAAAAAATACATAAAAAGAAATAGAAATGGTGAAAAATACAAAATAAATAAAAAAGGGTGAATTAAATTATTTATTTTTATTTTACAATTCGTTGCTCACAGTTTTTCTTTTATATCGAACTTTCAATTCCTTCCAAATATGAATGTCCCTGTCTAAACTTTTTATAGTCTAGACGCCACGACCAGATGCCAATACTCAACGATGCACTCTTGGCTTCTAAAACGACATCTGGTATACAATCTTATTTCATGATTTTATTTATGGTCCTCCTTTATAAGTCTCACCTGCTCAATTCGCTCTGTGCTTTCGAATGTGTTTTTTTTTTATGAAGTACTAACCCGAGTATTGGCTGGAATGAACATAAAAGATCGTTGCCTACTTTGTTTTTAAGGCGCTGTTTGAGTGTTGAGAAAATTTTATTGATGTATGTTGGGATAGATTTCACTGTACATTTTATTTTGTTTTGTCGGTTATTGGTTAAGGCTTAGAAATTTATCGAAAAGGCCTGTTCTATCGCGACATTTTATATTTGTTTTTTTTTTTCCTGTATTTGTTTTATTTGGCCTCTGCCCAGCTTTGAAAACGACCAGAGAAGAAATTTTTGTAGATATTTTTCAGGATATTGTAAAACAAACATCAATGTAGACAACATCACGTACATTGCTCTGCACCAAAATTAAGTAGCTATAGCACTTGTGTTATAAAATCATAGACAACGAAGGTACCACAAGCACCCAGACCCGAGACAATGTAGTAGAGTGGTTTTTTACATTGACCCGTCCAGGGATCGAACCCGGGATCTCAGAGATGGCGACACCTTGAAAACCGGTGTGTAGTTGTGTACGCCACTCGACGTGAGGTCGTGAGGTCGTTAGCAATGTAGAACAAAAAGAAAAAAATATATCAAAGAGACAACACGTTTTAATTCAGATAACTAAATAGGAATATCTTGCCTAAAACCCCAGAACATTGTGCCACAATATTAGGGTCCCTAGATACTAATTGCCTATCTGGATTATATGACATAAACTGTAGCTTTGCCAAAAACATAATCATACAGCTGGACTTTTAGTAATTGGATGAACAAATATGATTCACATAACTCCTAGACTTATCTTAAGGCTGTATTTATTCAGTTATTCATACTACACGTAATAGAATAACACTATTCATAAATAAAATTATATTTAAGTATTGATACCTACTTATATTTAAGTATACATTTTTATATTGTAGTATACATTTCTATATTGTAGTATACATTTTTATATTGTAGTATACATTTTTAAATTTTAGTATACATTTTTTATATTGTAGTAAACATTTTTATATTTTTGTATACATTTTTATATTTTAGTATACATTTTTATATCACTGACCAGGTGATGCAGACGTATCAGAATGCATATTATGAGTATCCATCTTCTATACTAATATACTAATACTAATATACTAATTACTAATTACTAATAATATTATAAGGAAGTAAAGTTTGTGTGTTTGTTAAATTGTAGGGCTTAATCTCGGGATCTACTAAACCGATTTTAAAAATTCTTTCACCAATAGAAAGCCACATTATTGCTGAGTGTCATAGGTTATATAAAAAAACCAAAAAATAAAAAGGCTTTTACGTGGTAGTCCGTTTTGCAAAGTGAATCGGAGAAAAAACGGCCGAATGAAAGCGTTTCTTACGTATATATTTTTGAGTTCTAGAGAAAAGATGTGGAGCTTGAAAATGCCTACAAAAAAGTCAACGACAGCATTTGTCTAACTTTTATATTTAGGTTACAAAAAGTAGTTTTTTCTTATATTAGTATAGATAATTTAATTTTTAATATTAATAAAATAATTTAAACTGTTAGGTCATATGTACTAAAAAAGAATTATTAACATTATGCCCAACAAAGTGGGCACGGGTCAGCTAGTAGTTTATAAAAACGAAAAAAAAAACGCTCGTTTTTTGGGGGCAAGCCTTTGTGATTTGTCCACAAATGCTTGTTCTGTCTGGTTGTTCTTTCTGCATGTGATTTGAATGTGTTGTGAAACGAGCGACACAAGATTTAAATTCCTAAGTGTGGAAGCTGTTTTTTTAAAACTATGATGAGGTTTTGATTTATCAAGCGATTACACGTAATTAAATTTAGATGCATCCAAAATTTACGGCCTCAATGTCCAGTTGAGCGTCCCCTCGTCTGTAAGCAATAAGCCTCAGTCTAGGTACAATACCTGACCACCTTCAGAGAATAGTCCATTGTTCCTCCACGTCTAATCTGGTCGAAGCATACGAACGATCCGAGACAATAAGTACGGTGCCATGTAAGCATTAACACATTGTGTCCTAAAAGCATATCGTGTATTAGCAGCAGTGTATACATCACGTTGCGAATGTGTAATCCGTGTCGGACTACTTAAGATGTCCCGAGTTACGAACTTTGGATCGGTTTTGTATGGGTTTTAGTTAGTTCTGATAGGAGATTACTAAAATCCTCTCTGATAACTAACAAGTAGGGAATAATTGGCGGTGACTTGTTAGGAATGCCGTAAAATATGTGTGATAAGCACGTTTTTGTGCTTTATTTCCTATAATAATACCTGCCTATCAATGTTCTACTGCTGGGCCTCTTATTATGTAGAGAAAGAACAAAAACCAATCCAGCCGTTTTGAAGTACACGGAATAAATAGACAGACCGAAGGAAAGACAAAAATGATATATTATGTATCGTGCAAATAAATGTAGATATGAGCTTATAAAAATATTTATATTTTGACATTATCTCTCTAGCACAATATAACTCACATAATAAACCAGCTCGCATCCAATACCTACCAGTCTAACGCTACATAAAATATAATCCAATTCATTACCATTAATCCAGAAATGGGTGATCTCGGTGCAACAGTGTCGGATTCATAAAAAATGGCGGAGATTTTGCTACGCTCGCGACGGGTCGTCGTTGTGTGGGACAGGTGGCCTCGGTATATAGACTTAAAAATGCGTTAGAACTCCCGTTACTTAAATTTACGCTTACTTAAATGCAGTCTTATTCAAAAAGTGTAAAATCAATAACTAATAATTAAAAGTAATAATAGAAAAATGGGTTCTTTTTCTCTTTTACTCGCAAAATATGGGTTTATAGGTGGTACAACAATAATATGTAGTATCTGCATACTAATCAAACTGATATACTAGAGTTTATATTATAGACACATGGAATAATATTACATTATACATTATTAACAGTTACATACATAACATACATAGTAGATACATAATTTATCAAAGAAATTTATGATTATCTCACCAACATGTGGACCCATAGTTCCAACTAGGCACAGACTTAAGTGCACCTAAATAAAAAATAAAAAAATGTGTGAAAAATACAAAATAAATAAAAAAGGGTGAATTAAATTATTTATTTTTTATTTTACAATTCGCTGCTCACACATTTTTTTTTTAAATCAAACTTTCAATTCTTTCCAAATACGAATGTACCTATCTAAACTTTGTATAGTCTAGACGCCACGACCAGATGCCAATACTCAACGATGCACTCTTGGCTTCTAAAACGACATCTGGTATACAATCTTATTTCATGATTTTATTTATGGTCTCCCTTTATAAGTCTCACCTGCTCAATTCGCTCTGTGCTTTCGAATGTGTTTTTTAGTAGTAGTACTAACCCGAGTATTGTCTGGAATGTAAATAAAATACCGTTGCCTACTTTGTTTTTAAGGCGCTGTTTGAGTGTTGAGAAAATGTTATTGATGTATGTTCGGATAGATTTCACTGGACATTTTATGAAGTCGGTCTTATACTAGTAGTTTATAAGTATTAATCACGCAATATTTATTAATTATTTTGTTTTGTCGGTTATTGGTTAAGGCTTAGAAATTTATCGAAAAGACCTGATAAATCGCGAAATTTTGTATAGTTTTTTATAGTTCGAGAACGACCAGAAGATAACTTTTTGTAGATATGTTTTAGGATATTGTAGCACAATAATAAATGTAGACAACATCACATACATTGCTCTGAACCAAAATTAAGTAGCTATAGCACTTGTGTTATAAAATCATAGACAACGAAGGTACCACAAGCACCCAGACCCGAGACAATGTAGTAGAGTGGTTTTTTACATTGACCCGTCCAGGGATCGAACCCGGGATCTCAGAGATGGCGACACCTTGAAAACCGGTGTGTAGTTGTGTACGCCACTCGACGTGAGGTCGTGAGGTCGTTAGCAATGTAGAACAAAAAGAAAAAAATATATCAAAGAGACAACACGTTTTAATTCAGATAACTAAATAGGAATATCTTGCCTAAAACCCCAGAACATTGTGCCACAATATTAGGGTCCCTAGATACTAATTGCCTATCTGGATTATATGACATAAATTGTAGCTTTGCCAAAAACATAATCATACAGCTGGACTTTTAGTAATTGGATGAACAAATATGATTCACATAACTCCTAGACTTTTCTTAAGGCTGTATTTATTCAGTTATTCATACTACACGTAATAGAATAACACTATTCATAAATAAAATTATATTTAAGTATTGATACCTACTTATATTTAAGTATACATTTTTATATTGTAGTATACATTTCTATATTGTAGTATACATTTTTATATTGTAGTATACATTTTTAAATTTTAGTATACATTTTTTATATTGTAGTAAACATTTTTATATTTTTGTATACATTTTTATATTTTAGTATACATTTTTATATCACTGACCAGGTGATGCAGACGTATCAGAATGCATATTATGAGTATCCATCTTCTATACTAATATACTAATACTAATATACTAATTACTAATTACTAATAATATTATAAGGAAGTAAAGTTTGTGTGTTTGTTAAATTGTAGGGCTTAATCTCGGGATCTACTAAACCGATTTTAAAAATTCTTTCACCAATAGAAAGCCACATTATTGCTGAGTGTCATAGGTTATATAAAAAAACCGAAAAATAAAAAGGCTTTTACGTGGTAGTCCGTTTTGCAAAGTGAATCGGAGAAAAAACGGCCGAATGAAAGCGTTTCTTACGTATATATTTTTGAGTTCTAGAGAAAAGATGTGGAGCTTGAAAATGCCTACAAAAAAGTCAACGACAGCATTTGTCTAACTTTTATATTTAGGTTACAAAAAGTAGTTTTTTCTTATATTAGTATAGATAATTTAATTTTTAATATTAATAAAATAATTTAAACTGTTAGGTCATATGTACTAAAAAAGAATTATTAACATTATGCCCAACAAAGTGGGCACGGGTCAGCTAGTAGTTTATAAAAACGAAAAAAAAACGCTCGTTTTTTTTTTTAATGTAAATTCAATCCATTTTAACCAAAACCATTTTCATGTAAAATGTTGTCAAACTTGTCAAACCCTAACTTTACAAGGCCTAACTTTACAAACTCTACACTGTAGTCAAAATATGTGGTTAATATGTGGCTTTCCCGTTTCGTTACTACAAGAACTATTGTATAACAGAAAAGTAATGAACAGTGAATAAAATGTTCACCTTACGCCTTTGTCAATGTAGCGACACGGCCGTAATTTTATGTCGATAAAGAATCTTATGGAAACACATTTTTACATGAACTAGTATTATAAATGCAAAATTAACTCTGCCTGTCTGTCTGTTATGCTTTTACGGCTTAACTACTTCACCGATTTCGATGAAACTCGGGTCCCAAGGAAGGAAATAGTCTACTTTTTCCGTCAATAATAGAAAAAACAGCTAGTAGCTAGATATCACTTATCAACTAATTAATTATAGATAGGAAAGGTTGTTTCGTTAATATCTTATATTTTTATAATTGCGTTGGTTTTATTTAAATAAGAGGGCAATTAGTTATAGACGACTTACGACCTTAGGCGATCATTTAAAGGATTAGCCCAATTTTTTTGCTTCGACTAATTAACTACCAAAAATATCTCAAAATATATTTCCTAAAAAAATATAGACTTAGTAACAGATAAATTATAAACAAAAAACAAAATCTTTTTATTATATACTAGCGTCCCGCCCCTGCTTTGCACTGATAGACATAAAATTAATTAATCATAGTCAACCTTCCCCTTGAATCACTTTATTTATTACTGAAAACTGCATTAAAATCCATTGCGTAGTTTGAAAGATCTAAGCGTACAAATAGCAGGTGCGAGTTTGTTTAATACTATGTAAAGAAGATGAAGGTTATGTGACAAAAAAAAACCTATGTTAAATACTAAAATAATATCTATCGGTACAGAAAAACTGCCGCGTGTTTAACGGTTTAACCCGTCAAAACGATCAGAGTTAAGTCACCGCATTTCGTTTAACACTACACCCCAGCAGTAAAATACGTCCCATTTGCTTCTCAACACCGCTTACTCATGTACGATACCCCATACTAAATAAACACATCCTCATAGCTTAAGTTTTGTTTATTTTTTGCTTGTAATATATTTTATTTTTCTTCGCAGTGGATTTTTGAATTTGACGGTGTGGGTATTTCCGTCGTCTTTTAGGGTTAAAGGTGACATTTGTATGTTTTGTTCTTAAAATAATAGCGAAAAAGTGACTTATTTCGAGCTGAGAGGCGTTTTGTTTGGGTAGTAATGAAAATATCTTAATAAAAATGATCCCACGTGTACCAAAATGCATTTAAACTGTATGCCAAAATTGGGCTATTCCTATTGTGCAACAATTAATATCTGAAAGGGGAATAAACGTCCATCGATCCTCACTTAAACATTTTTTATGTTACTTATACTAATATTATAAAGCTGAAGAGTTTGTTTGTTTCTTTCTTTGAACGCGCTAATCTCAGGAACTACTGGTCCGATTTGAAAAATTCTTTATATAACATCACGCTACGACCAATAGGAGCGGAGCATAAATGAAAATTGTCGTTAAAATTAAAACCGTTGAAACTAAAACACGCGGACAAAGTCGCGGGGGACAGCTAGTGTTACTATAATTTACAATAGAGTTTTCTTTGTAGTGTACAAATATTTATATATTCCAAGAATACATAAATAGATAAATTGTTGTCTCTAGCTGACGTGTAGCAAAATTGATCATGTGGCTATTAAATTCCAAACTTAAAATAACTAAAATTGAAACGCTTCTCAAAATAACTCTTAACTTTATTATATTAATCTTCTAAAAGAAAATTATATAAACCAGTTTTAATAGTAGGTAGACGCTACGTAAGTAGGTACTTAAAATGTCTATTTTAACGTTATGCGTAGGTATACTATATATTACTGAATCCAAAATTGTAAATAATGTTAGTAAGTTAGTACTAGGAACAATTGAATGGAATAATAGAAAAGCCTACTGGCGTCACGCCAGATTGCAAATGGACGCTACTTGATACAAAAAAACTTTTCTTGTTTGTGAAATTATCTTAGTTGGCAGAAAGACATTATTGTTCACATTTACGAGAGCATTTGCATTCTACTCACAAAGGTTTACAAACTTAGAAACTTTTATAAACAGTATAAAAACCCGGAATACTTTGTATACTTGACTGGTCTCTTGGTCTAGTGGTTGGTGACCCTGACTGCTAAACCGGAGGTCGTGGATTCCCAACCAGGACAAATCTTTGAGTGATGAGCGTGATCGTTTATTCTGTCTGGGTATAATTTATCTATAATACTTATGTATATATTTAGAAATATATAAATATGTTTATCAGTTGTTTGGTTGCCATAATACAGGCACTGACTAGTTTGAGATCAGACGGCCGTGTGTGAGTTGTCCCAAGATATTGTAAATAATTATAGATATTAAACTTAGTATAAAGAAATGCGACACATTCTTCGCGTTTTATTCACAGATCATTGAAAATTAGAACACGCTACTCTTTTTAACGAACTCAAAGCTTTATATTCGGTACCTTTAAACCTTTTATACATTAAAAATAAACGATTTATAAAAGACATAATACGTTAAGCAGTGACAGGTTAGCAACCTTCATACATTTATTACAAGGTATTAACCCTCTTTCGCGCACGTTTCCTAAATACGAATAAAAAGAATGATATGACACTCGGTAAACAGGGTCATATCGTTAAGAGGGTTCTTATAAAAAGTCGGCCCACATAGATTGTTTTGAAGCCGTTGTTTTAGATACGCGTACCTAATAAAACAATGATTGACTCAGTACGGGGACAGAGGAACGTGACTAGAATTTTACGTCCAATTTTATATCTGAACATAAAAACAAGGCCCTACACAACGTGAAAGATTCATAATACGGGCGTGTTGTGTTCGTTCAGACTAAAATGACGATGTAACACATGTGGTGTTAACAATGGATTTTGTCGCGGATTCTTGCTCACATTGTCTAAGTGTTTGTAGTATGTACACACAGGTTCTGTCGAAGGCGTAGCGCTATGTATGAGCAGGCGATGTTCATTTTATGCCTCATTATTTAGGTCGTTCGCTGACTCCGTTATTTATACGTGGATTCCAGTCTTGTCATCAGAAAATAGACTGGGCTTAATCGAGACACCTATGCCTACGCGTTCAGTTATATCGAACATTAATATTAGTACTTAAATCATCTGTCAGCTCTCAAGCTAAAGCGCTTATTAGACAACACGATATTCAGTCTCTCTTGGACCGCGAAAAAAATGAAGACAACGCGTAGTGTCAGAGTAAGACAGTTCGACTAAATAGACAGGAAAGTGCGCTTACGACGTAAGCCTTGCGAATTAGTTAGCGTGCGATATTCAGCGCGGTGTAATAGCGAGCTTGTCTAGTTTAGTCAGTAAGACAGAATAGTTAGTCAAGACTGTTTATCGCGTTGTCTAATAAGTGCTTTAGTGCTGTGATTATTTGTAAGTATTTTGTTCAACCAATTACGTTAGTTAACATTACATTTGAGGGCACTACTTTTTTTAAAATCGAGGACTAAAGTTTTATAGCTCGAAATTTAGAAAAGCAAACATAATTCAATTTTTTTATCTTCTTCGAAGGTAAAAGCTATTAGATCTAAATCATCTAAATGGGAATCAAATTAGTCTGAGATTACCTGAAGCCAACAGAGCATTGAATTTATGTTTTCTCAAACACACTGTTGATAGGTTTGTTAAAACAAAGGATTAATTGGTGTATGTTTATGGGCCTAAGGGTCGATTTAATAAGCCTTTGTCTATTATCAATCCAAAACTAATAGAGATTAATGACTGAATACTCAATCGCAAAAAAATATAAGTCGTCGTCAAATGTCATCCTGTCTCTGTCTTGTAGCGACGGATAGATACATTTAAGAACGTCTTTATGTTAAGTTGCCTTTGATTATTAGGGAGTATCAGTGCGGTTTATGGGACAAGGTCGTTACTGAGTCAATAATTTTGGTCCGAAGTTTACTATCTATTGTTTCATACCTCAGTTGGCAAATTATTGTTCTCATTACTTGGTATTTACACGTGCGTGCAAAATATTTTACACTGACTAAATTTATTTTGATAAATGGCGTCAAATTTTCTTGTGTGAAATAAAGCAACTTACATTAAGCGAGTTTTCAAAATCTTGTTAATAAAAATGATTGATGAATTAAAACGAAGCAATGTAGATATCTAATTTTATTGCATTATACTATACATATTATAAAACAAATCAGCCGCCTCTGTGTGTTACTCTGTCTGGACGCGATAAACTCAAAAACTACCGATCGGATTTTCACCAATGGATAGTGATCCAAGAGAAAGAATTTTATTTATATGATTTATTATTGTTTTGTCTACCCGTGCGAAGCCAGGGTCGCTAATTTATTTATTAAATTATTACACAATATTGTTATCTTTAACTTATTGACATTATACTTAAAATGTTTTTATCAATAGTTAGTATATATGATGCCAAAATATACAAATATACTCTTACTAGATTATAATTACTTTTGCTGTAACGTGTCTCTTATTAAGGCGATTCTGTTTGTTTTTAATGCTCATTAATCAGATATTTATTCAGTAAATATTATTTATTTACTTTGTTAATGCTTCAATCAGTGGAAGTAAATAAGTAATTACTCATAGCTGGCAGACAAGTGGACGCTTATTATTAAAAATAATATCATTAAGTGATAACCAGAAGTAGTAAAGTAAATCTTTCTGCCTTTTTAAGTAAATTATTAACACTAAATAATCGTGAATTTTATTTGAGCAAATGTGGCTATGCAGTTAAATATAATTTCATCAAAAATTAATCACTAAATAAAAAAAACTAGTGTGCTTTAGACCACACGACTGAATTAAAACTTCTTTATAGACGAAACGTAACTGGCTATGACAGAAAGAGAAAGTAAATATGTGCTTGCACCTCTCTTTCTTGCCCCTACAGTAATATACGAAACGAAACGAACTCTCTTTCTATCTTCACTAACTTATATCTCCCTCTCAACTTCCTGTCGCCACGCCCGATCACACTTTTCGTAACGCTCTCGTCACGCATTAACCAGCTTACTCCCCGAGTCAAGCGTGCGTAAAAAAGATTTCCTTCAATAAGTATATTAAACAAAAATATTATGACACAGACGTATAGAAAAGATTAACTATTTTTAATAAATAAAAAACAAAATACAACAATTTTTTCCAATCACATCATGTACCTATCACTGTTTTTTTTAAACTTATTTTTTTAATTATGTATACTGTAACAGAAAAAGTTGTACCCAACAAAACTATGTCCATATTTTCGGCCCGAACTGTACTAAGCTAGGGGCATTTAATTAAAACGCGAATTGAAATTCCCGCGTTTTGGGTGTTCGTTCTCGCTTTGTTTTCATTATCATTAACTGGAGTGCGATTAATCTTCGTTACATCGCCAATTGCCAGCAAGAAGCTTGCGTTTGAGTTATGTGTATTGAGGGTAGTTAAGTGCTCGTTCGAGTAATATTATTAACTTAAAAATTAAAGTATATTTATTTATTTCCTTAATTTAATTCATTACATATAAAATACATTTTTAAATATATATCAAAATAAAATAAAACAATATACATTTAAAAATATAAAATACCGTCTCCAACCGGCACCGGAAACAGGGTTCAAGCTGCCGGTGGTTAGGGTCCCTTTATTATTATTATTATTTATTATCTTCCACACATACATCTATCATTACAAGTAGTTACAACCTAATGCAATAGTGTAGTAAAATTAACATTAAAAATAAAACCTTAAATCTAAATATAAAAAATGACACGGTAATTGGAAATAGATGTGTCAATAATCCAAATAGAACTAATAACGTCTTGTACCACTGTCTTTTTTATATTAAAAAATTACTTATTTGTAATTGTAATTGAATAAAAATTGTGTTAATACACTTTTGCGGCCTACTGCTAAAACTGTTGTAGGAACCATACTGTTTTTATAAAAAAATCAATAGACCTTCAATATGGAATACAAATAATTAATAAAAATATTTAGGTAGAATGAGCAACATTAACTGTCTAGAGTCTAGACAAATACCACCTCAGTCTGCCCGTGACCATGACACCTGCAAAGGAGCCGAAACGTCGGGAACTAAAATCTAAATAAACCGCAATAGAATCTGTTTAAAAAGTAGTTTTATTTGAAGACATCTTCAACTCGGCTTCCTAACCTTGAAGTACGTTTACACGGGCAACTAAAATTAAGCAATTTTTATACAATTTTTTTATTGCTAAGTGTTGCCGAGACATACTTTTTAAGCAATATTTCCAATAATTGCAATTAATTATCCATATAAAAAGTATCACAATAGACACATATAACTTCACAACATAGAAAAGTATTATGGCAAAGTTACACTTAAGTTAGTCTGCACGTAGAATTTACGTAGAAAGCTAATTTCTAAATATTCGAAATAACTAAACGTTACTCGTCTCCCTCTTGAAGTTTTGTCTTTAACAAACACAAATTTATAACAAAGAAATATCTAAAATTACTTAGTATTTTAAATTTAAATACACAACATATATTTTTACTAAGCCTTCCGGAATTTACAGAAAGGGCACATAAACATATAGAAATGTTTGTTAATTTAATTTTGTGTCTTTGTTTTGTTTAGTATATATTGATACAGAATATTGAAATAAAACTACTTTTGAACTGTTTTTTTAATGTGGACAACATTACATACATTGCTCTGAACCCAAAGTAAGTAGCTAAAGCACTTGTAATATGGAATTCAGAGACAACGAAGGTACCAAACACCCTGACCCGACAATGTAGAAAAGTGGTTTTCTACATTGACTCGGCCGGGACCTCAGAGCTGGCGACACCTTGAAAACCGGTGTGTACGCCACTCGACCACGGAGGTCGTCGCCTTAATTTTATTGTTACGGTTTGTATATAGATTTCAGTTCCC
Source organism: Diachrysia chrysitis (assembly GCA_932294365.1). Taxonomy (NCBI): domain Eukaryota; kingdom Metazoa; phylum Arthropoda; class Insecta; order Lepidoptera; family Noctuidae; genus Diachrysia; species Diachrysia chrysitis. The sequence continues at coordinate 4,382,533 of OW028662.1, read as the reverse complement.
AGAGTTTCGACGGTCACGGGCAGACATGAAACCTGCAAAAGCGCCCTCTATGTCATGTTCATTTTAGATATTTTTTGCGAAACTGACGTTCTTCGTGACGTTCTTCGTCAAGACCGTTCAGAGAGTTATAGTTATACTAACAGTACTAGCAACATTATTTAACTAACATCCAATTTATGCCTGCCAGATACAAGTACCAGCATCTCTAAGGATGTCGCGATACGTTTATCGCATTAGAAACTCTGACTAAACACGACTCGACTAGAAATTATACTAGTTACCATGTCTGTATGACAGTATTTAGTTCGGATCTGAATGTTGTATTACCTGTGTGGTTGTATCCCCAAATGACTAACACATTTTATATTGTGAGATGATAGCACACTCATGTGTGCTACTTTTGACATCTATAACGACTAACACAACGAGAAAACAGTAACAAATTAAAAAATAATACCTTCGACAAACATTTTCAAAGCTTTTACACTTGTTGCAACTTTAAAATAGCCGATAAATAGAATTTACTTTGTAATAAATACAAAATATTATCCCATTGCATTTGGTGCAAGAAATATTATGTCCTCATAATATATAACCCTTAAATCCATATCAATACTTCCAATTTCATACTAATATGCGAAAGTAAGTCTGTCTGTTTGTCAGTTTGACTGTTTGTTACACTTTCATGGCTAAACCGCTGAACTGAATTTGATTAAACTTGGTATAGAGCAAGCTTTGATTGTAAAAAAGAATATAGGCTACTTTTTGCCCCGATAACCGACACCCACACGGATGAAAATGCGGGCAAACGCTAGTACTTAATATTTAAGATTTCAAAACGCGCTATGAACAGTTAACCATGCTATCTTTATTCATTGGCCTTTTGACAAGTAATCAAGTGCTATATCCATTAAACAAATAACAGAAACATAACATCATTATTAACTCCGTCGACCGTCGTCGTCCAGAAACTCGAACAAATCTTTGTCAAATCACAACAAAACGAGCTTAGTTATTTACTGCATCGTTTAATAACCGCTTGAAGGGCAATAAGTCATCCGGTCATTAGCGTTAAAACCCTAATTAGTCAAGCTTTTATTGTTTTGTGTCAAATATAAGTAACTGTCTCTCGTTACTACAAACTAATCGTTTTTGGAATAGTTTAGTTTTTTGTTCATTTATTTTACTTTTAATGTTTATTAGGCTTGTTATATCTTAATGAGGGAAGTGTAGGGTTTCCTTCATTAAATAATGAGTAAGCTACATAATAATAGGGATGTTAACTGGGTATGAAAAGTGAAAATCTATTTAGTCCGTAATACATAAATAATATAATATATATGTGGACAACAACATCACATACATTGTTCTGAACCCAAAGTAAGTAGCTAAAGCACTTGTGTTATGGAATTCAGAGACAACGAAGGTACCACAAACACCCAAACCCGAGACAATGTAGAAAAGTGCTTTTTCTACATTGACCCGGCCGGGGATCGAACCCGGGACCTCAGAGCTGGCGACACCTTGAAAACCGTAGTGTACGCCACGCGACCACGGAGGTCGTCAAATATAATACATGTATTTGTTTTATTTTTTCAAGACTAGGGAGATAAAGCGAATCAAAGTTTTGGAGTGGGGGTTAATTACGTCACGATCTTACACTAAACCTACGACACCGTGACGTCGTGAGTTTTGGTAACGTAAAAAAAAAACGCGTCTAATATTTTTAATTAATTCATATGAAGGACATTAAAAATGTCAATATCCCAACTGCAAGAGATAGAATAATAGAGGCTTTAGATGTTTTGGATAGTTGTCTTACAGATTTGCAAGTACCATTAGGTAAAAAACTGAAAAGGATAATTTCTGCTGCATGTCACCTTAATTTAGGATCAGAAAAATTACGTAATTTCACAATAAAAAACATCTTGCAATATCTAGTTTTCGCACTAATACAAACGACAATTATTTCTAACTTAATAATTTCTATTATTAATAATTATAACATATAAGAATTTATAAATCGCTAAAGATATAGTCGGGTAAGAAAAAATTAAAAAAAAAAAACATTCTAATTAACATACATTTAATACAAAAACTAAAACTCTTTAGAAACTAGAGCATACAATTAAGTTGACAATTAACAAAGCTACTTTCTATCGAAAGTGGTGCAGAGTCCGTGACCCGAGGTACTGAACCGTGGGGTTCGTGGGGATGTGGGACTGGGGCCCGTGGGAACCAGACGTTAAGGTGATTATTTCTTTGATACAAGTACGGATGCATCGTGAGTAATTATGATTTGAGTACGAAAGCTGATAAAGCTGTTCGCAATTTTACTTTACATTTTTTTTTATTTGTGTACTTTAAATCAAAGTTTTCGTTCAAATACAGAGCAGTGCTTGAATAGTATACATACAATGTAGCTGTATGTTTTTAATGAAAATTTAAGTGTGCCTGTGCCACTGCCCGTGACTATGACACCCGCAAAGGCGTCGAAACGTCGGGAAATAAAATATAAATGTCAAACCGCGATAAAATCCGTTCAAAAGTAGTTTTATTCCAATTCCACTGGATAGTTTCAAAAACGCTATCATGAAATATCATTGGAATATGGAAAAAGATAGAAAGAATAAGGTTTTCTTCTTGTAAAATAAAAAGATTAAATCAATCATTCTTGTCTTACAGACATTAAATTTTATCGCTGTAAGAATTGACTAAAAGTTTCTATAAATAGAGATTAAATAAAGACGATAAAATAAACCTTTGTTACTGAAATAGATTGAAATAGTAATTTTAAATGAATGTAATCAATTCAAAGCCTTTCTTGGGAATACCAATCACAAATAAAACAAATACGGTCACAAATTTTGCATTCCAAGTATTGGGCTGTAACAGATGCAGTATCAGTGTTGCACATTTGAAACGGGAGGTATCAATCAATCCTTTGTGCTACGGCTTTCGGTTCCTCTCAAGAAAAGGTGATTCAATTGAATGCACCTCCTTTGTCACGTATCCGGCTTTCGAAGTATTAGAATTCAGACCTGTGCCTGTACCATGAGATGTAAAATCAGAACTGTTGACGTTGTGGGAGCGAGACGCCGCTACGCTCTCGTAGTGCGCTGTCTCTCTTCTTCCACAGTTGAACCAATCCTCCTTTGAGACATCGTAGTAAGTGCGCAGACCTGTAAATTCGTTTGAAGATCTGACGATCGCCTAAATTGCTTAATCATTTAAGGGCTGAAATCTCAAATGCAACTCTATTTCAAGTCATAGATAGACATTTGAGAACGTCTTACAGTTAAGTTGCGTTGTGTTAGGGTTTCAAGAATTTCAGGCCCAGCCTTGGAATATTTAGGCTCACTAAGGAATGTTGTTAAGCTTTTGATTAGTTTCTGTTTAGTTTAGAAGTTCATTAACTATTCGATGATAGGCTTAAAATTTTATGCCTCGTTGATTTTAGGTTACATAGTTTTTGCATGCTCTTTGGCTAATTTAAATAATACTTTTTGTTATTTAAGAGTGCAGAATTATTCAAAGCACTAGATAATTGGTTTTACCACGTTTTATTGTATAAATTCAATGACGTGGTGTTTGTATAAACAAGCTAGGAAACGTTTGTCATTACCTACATAGGTAGTAAGTATTGGTTTGTTTACTGTTTTATTAATCAACATCCCAATAATATAATTTGCCTCATTTAATAAACTGATAAAATCACCATGATAAGTATATTTACAATCACCAATTGTTTTTTTGATGACCTTCGTGGTCGGCGTCGTGTCGCCAGGTCTGAGGTCCCGGGTTCAATCTCCGATTGTAGAAAACCACTTATCTACATTTTCTCGAATCTGGGTGTTTGTGGTATCTTTGTTGTCTCTGATTTCATAACACGAGTGCTATAGCTATACTTACTTTAGATTCAGAGCAATGTATGTGATGGCTACATTTATTTATTTTTCCAACTATAGTGTTATAGGTACCGTAAGTCTTTTTTGCATTTATTTAAAACACTTCAAAAACAGATGATGTATTTTCAGCTATGCAAAAAATATACTTCATTATCATCTAAAATTTATGTAACATGAAAGAAACTGAATCTGTATCTTGAACAAACCGCGAAATTATTCTTACCTAGAAATTAGAATTCTGTTTCGTCTGGACAAGCTAACATTTCGGCTAAGTTATGAGTGTTATAAAACGGTCAGCGCATCTAGCTCATGCGATAACATCTCTTGTTTAAATTAGCTTAGCATAGAATATCTAGAACTTTAATACTATAACTTAAGTTAACTTAGTATATATACCAATCTTGTAACTTTGAACTTGGGATATCGGATTAATTATTACTTGTAGCAACATATAAAAGGTACTTTTAGTCCATTGCTATCTTTAAACGACGTTTTGAAGAACATTATCTTTCTGTATAAAGCATTGTCTATATATATTTGTTAGTATGTATTTATTATGTATATAAATAAATTACATTTATATATTTAGCTTTAATACTTTACACACTGTCAGTGTTTCTTCTTTTATATCTCCTGTGGCAAGGTGTGCCGGCAGAAATATCTTAAGAAATAAGCAGTACCTAATTTTTCTTGTATAATAACTTTCGTAAGGAGTATTCATTATTATTTAAAACAATACTGTTTACTCACGCGTATTCTCGGGAGTTTTCGCATTTTCTTTGTGTATAAAATAATTAAATTAATTAAATATAACGTATCATTAACTATATGAAGTTAAATGTTCTTTTCATAAAGAGATTGATTATTTATAAATGATCATAGCGTAGGTCTTGCTGACTGTAATTAGGTATTTAACACTTCTCTAGATTGTGAACAAACCTTTGCATTAAGTATAGAAAAGGTCACTTATATGTTAATAACAACTCTAAACCTGTAAACACGAAGTACTTTTTACACATACAAAGAAAACATCAAACAAAAGTGTACAATTTATTAGCTTATTAGAACCGACCGTTAATTTCCCTGTCAAAATCCGACTTCCCCTTATCAACCCCCATAATTACATAACCATTAATTTGAGCTCATACAACAAACCTTTTGTTGGCCCTTAATGGACAAAAAGAGGCCATTGTGTTCGTCAAAACAGCAGTCGAAAGTCTTGAAAGTAAACCGCAATTAATACTAGCCTCTATTACAGTGATGGGACGAAATAATCGACTAAAATTAAAAATCAATTTTCTATAAATCGATTCTAAAATAAGGAAAATATTATGCTTTAAGTAATGTTTTCCAATGACATAATAGTTATATCCTTAGAGTATAAGTCAATTATAGAGTGCGCCTAACTGGGTATGAACTGTGAGCACCAGATTTGAACAAGCGTCGACGTAAAGTTTGTGTGAAAACAGAGCGCGGTGATTAACATTATCTCAAAACCTAATATTTCTCTAATAATATCGAAACCACCGAAATTTTCGCATGTACGTCTGTCGTCGCACAAAACACTTATATCAGTAAACTAGTGTATTACAGTATGCAAGAAATATGTCCAAAATCGGCACAACGGGCTATAGCGATGCGCGGACATTATGCTTTCTTAAATATACTTTAAGGTTATATCTATGACGGGCCTGTTGGTCTAGTGGTTAGTGACCCTGACTGCTAAACCGGAGGTCGTGGGTTCGATTCCCACCCAGGACGAATCTTTGTGTGATGAGCACGATCATTTGTTCTGTGTCTGGGTGTAATTTATCTATAATATGTATGTATTTAGAAATATATAAGTATGTTTATCAGTTGTCTGGTTGCCATAGCACAGGCTCTGCCTAGTTTGGGATCAGATGACCGTGTGTAAGATGTCCCAAGATATTATTATATTATTATTATATATTTTAAAAAATCTTTGGAACATAGATTCAACAAAATCGCCCAATAAATTCACAGTTCTCATGTTGAATCTGTTAAACGCTTGTTGTTGTTTCTCACATAATAAATTATTACGTCCGTTTACGGTTCATGGAGTTTTATGTCTTTTCGAGTAATAAAATTGACTAATCGACGTAGTCCGGTAAAATGTGAGTTAGTACCAATATTATTTATTCTCTGTTTACTTGTGTGAACGGCTACGAATGCGAAAAGTTTTTATCTTGTGCGAAGTTTTTGATTGCACACATTTTTATTATTGTTTACAACATAAATATAGAGGTTTACCTAAATAATAGTTAAGTGTTGTTACTTAATTATACACTACGTTTACATTCAGTATTTACTAGATAATGCTAGGTTAATGTGGTATAAACTATTCAGGCGATTCAAGGTTGAAATAATCGACTAACTCAAATCGACTAAATACATAAGTACCTATTACAAATCCCCTCACTAGTGTTTCATACATAACAAAAAATAGTGATGGAAACGTCGGATCAATTTAAAGCCGGTCCGAAGCTTGATTGATGGCCGGCTTTGACGAAGTAAATTAAGAGACTTTACGACTTTTTCTTTTATTTTTTAGTTGCAGTATAGGACGTAAATTAGTTAGGTACCTACATTTATTTAGGAAGCACCCGGTCTGCGCTACTTGAGCTAGCTAATTTATTTCAAGCCGGAAACTTTAGAGGTATTTAAACGTTTTTTGTTGCGATAAGAAAATTTGTAAGCTCGTAAAAGGTTAAATTCTCATTTCGTATTTTCTAGACAACAATGTTTTTAATCTTAAAGAACAACACATTTATTTGAATAAATTACTAAAACCAATCATAGCTTTAAATGTTATTTTCACTTTAACAAAAATAATTTTTCTGCAAGTGTTAATTTTAGACTGTATAAAACTGTACTGTTGTAAAAGTCATAAAAAATAAGAAGTTGTAGCCCAAACTGAACCTTATGTGTAAACATTACAATTGTTTATCCTTAAACTCCTGTTTGTTTAGGTATATAATTATTTGGCATATAAATTGCAAACGCATATATTTTTCCTGTAAATCGGCACTTCAAAAACCCGAACATTATGATATAAATTAATATATCTAAAGCCTCAACAAACACATCGCCAACATTTTTCTATAATACTTTATATACATATCTAGTCAAAGAAATATAAAACGTATTTTAATTAAAACACCCTAACACAGTTCACTATCAAACGGCCAGCTCAAATATTCAACAAAGGCGTCACATAAAGTCGGAAATAAACAAGTTTTATTTTCTTAACGTTTTCACGGGTAACCCAGTTTATACTTGGGATCTTTATACTTAAAGGGGATCTATAAGGTACCCTGAGATAAGCCGGGGAGGTATTATCGTATAAATGGGAGGGAACACGCGAGGACCGACGCAAAGGATACCACTTTGATGTGTACACCCTTACCTATCTTAGAAATCATTAAATACAATATAATTGTACAGTATTATGTTTAAAGTTATGATAGGACAATGTTGTTATTTATTCTTTACTAGCTGTTCCCCGCGACTTCGTCCGCGTGTTTTAGTTTCAAAGGTTTTTCACTTTTGCAACATTTTTCATTTATGCTCCGCTCCTATTGGTCGTAGCGTGATGTTATATAGCCTTCCTCAATAAACGGCCTATCCAATACAAAAAGAATTTTTCAAATCGGACCAGTAGTTCCTGAGATTAGCGCGTTCAAACAAACAAACAAACTCTTCAGCTTTATATATTAGTATAGATTTTATCAGCCTGTGTCCCACTGTTTGGCAAAGGTCCCCCTTCTTTCTTTTCATTTGTCAAATCCCGCCACCACCGCACCAATCCTGACATAAACGGGTCGGACAGACTTGTCCAGCCCAGTGCCACTTTAGTTGAGTTGATTTTTGGGCTACGCCAACGTCTGTGTTTTGGAGCGCAGTATAGTGTTGAAAAAGGAGTTTCTGTATTCCACCATTTTTTCGAAAATGCCTGAACACATTTGGATGTATGGTTTATTAACAATAATCTCGAGTGATTCTGGTTGTGCGAGTGGAACAGCTGTATTGCGTAGTTTTATTTAGGCCTGCTTTTACCAACGCCAGAATTTTTGCACAGAAATTGACGTCTGTCAGATTTTATATAAAAGAATTGTCAAAAATTTAAATTGGCATTGGAAAATTCACCCTTTACTGTTTACGAACATTCCTACAAATAGGTACTAGATAATCCATAAGTATGGAACAACATATTATGATTAATCAAATGATTAAGCAAAGATTTTCTGCATTCGTGCTTCGCCAAGCGATGACGGTCGCTTATGCTCAGTTAGCGAATAATTGTGTCGGCTCTTCGCTTGCGTAAATGTATTGTTGGGGTTACCGTGAAGCGGTAATCATACATCCTTAATTCGTTGAAGTAATACTAAAGGCAAATGTCGACAAGTACTTGTATGTATATTATATGAGTCTGATAGCATGAATATTTGCTCAAATATCACCTGAATAAACCTCGTCTTCTCACCAGGGAATATATCAATCAAGATTCAACCCTTATACATAATCTCAACACAACGATGCTATATTATCACATACACATCCCATCCACAATCACTTGCTCACCTATTAAATATTCATCTCGGAGTACCTCGTAAACAGTTAACCCTGAAAATGCGACGCGGGGTCCAAAGCGGCTATACATATACAACCTCCCAGGGGTACGATTCGTAAGGCCATTGTACAACAGCAGGCGATAATTAATGTATTTGTAACACGAACCTTATTAGCCCGGTAGCGAGATAGTTTAGTGTTTTAGATTTTGAGTGATACATCTCTTTACTACCGAATAAAACAAACAAATAAAATCCGTTTATTCATTTCTGAAATGTTTTAAGTTTAAATATAAAATTGGATGGTCCACTTAAACGTTCGCGGTAGAATAATCCTGCGTTTGAACTTCGAGGTTGTATTTCTAATTAATTATTTTATCTCAACCCGAACCGATATTGTTTACGTAACCCAGAATCAGTACCGAAACCTCTAAGAACCTTCAGCTTAATATTAATCTCAAACGAACCAGAAAACGATACAACAAAAGCTTGCTCCTATTTTACAACACAATATACATTCACACTTAAACATGAAACGGGGAAAGAATACAATAAACAAATTTATTATACTCAGCGGCAAAATAAAAGTAGGTAAAACCTCAGGTACGACATAGTCGTGCGCATTCAAAGGGGTGGGGGTCGTGTATCGCGTGCCACTGACACCGGAACCAAGCCTTTTTTCTCAGCGATCCTTTGTTGGACTTCCTTCAGCCAAAGGGGGGTCATCTAAGGGGGAGCTCTATTGTGCGGGGTCAATTTGAATATTCAAGTATGGGGCACGCTTCGTAAACGATGTCAATGGCTGCCATGTGGAGTGATTTTTCTAGTTAGGGACGAAACCCGCTGGAGCAATTAGGGTTTAATATGCTCTTATATTTAAGGACGACGCCTTTTTAGGGTTAATTTTGTTTTTGTTTTGGTATTTTTATTAAACTAGGGTTGGGTCGCTTAGATGTGGTCCGTATAATACAAGTATTGAGAAAATAAAACACAAAAGTTTTTTTTTTAAGGAAACAAAATATACTTTTATCGCATGCTACAAAGCCTAACTTATCATTCAGGCAACCTCAAAAACAAATAGAATAATTAGAAACCATTTGTTAAACTTAATACGAATGTATTAGTTCAATAAAAACTTAATTAAAGCTTACGTCAAAAGAATACAGTATGTGCTTTAATGTGTCGTTTAAATAATTAACTTGGCCGTTTATTTTGGTTGAAACTGTCATTTTAGTTCTGAAACGATCGACTCAGTTTTAATTAGCAGAAAATTTTCCTTCGATTTACCGCCGTCATGAATTATATTTACTTTAGACACGCCAACACAAATTATATGTTTATTTCTGTTCGTATAATTATGTATTTATTTAATTTGTTTATATGTAATATGTATGTAAAGTATTACCACATAATTTTACATCTTGTAATGTGATATTGAGAGACTCGTGGCTAAGTATAAGCCGTACAGTTTGACCGATAATAAAGGTTAAGCCGCGCTCACCGCGGTTGGTCCGTGGATGGGTGATCATTTTTAAATGACATAACGTGACCCGTCCGTACCTCGGCAAGCTCGATAATCCGCTGGTCCCGACTGTCATAATTCGATCTTTGAACTTAGGCCAACTTAGGGCCTGCTAAAGGTCTAGAATCTAGCTCTAAGCGATGCAGCCGTGATGCAGCGATGAAGCCATAATCTTTAATAGTCGTTTACTTATCTCAAGATACATTCTGATTAACTTACCATTGTATCTATTTTATAAAATGTCATGTTTTTTTGTCTAGAGTTTTTTATATATTTTGTCTTGTTTTAGCACAGATAATATAGTATTAGTTAATCTTCTAAAATTACTCATTTGTTTAAATTAGTTTTATTTTATATGAACTTTGACCTCACCTACCCAATTACTGTTAGATTCAAATCTTAAGGTTGAACCGGTAATCATAGCAATAAGATTAAATAACTTTATCAAACTAAATTACATATATGCATATACGTACAATTGTACATGTTGTTTGATATAAAATATCATACAACATGTACAATATAAAAATAATAATATAAAAATAAAAATAGTTTGCAATTCAAAATAAAATTAATTTAAATTTATAAACAAAATAAAAATTTGCATTTAAAATGAAGTTCATTTAATGCAAAAATAAATAAAGATTAAAAAATAAGAAATGTATTTCTATTTGCATTTTAAATGAAAAATATTATACCTTCTGTAATCTAAGTTAAGTTTAAGTTAGGATTGTTTAAATGTTATGTAACACCGCTGCATATCTAAGTGATATTATACCTGAGATTATATATGATAAGTTAATGTATACGCTAGTAGGTTTAGGAAGCATTTGCTAGATTTTAACATAATCCGTGGTTACATTCACTATGTATTCCCTACATTCTAGACTCCTATATCCTAGTCTGAACTTCTTGGTAATAAGACTAGTCTAATGTCGAAAGCTGGGATAGGTGTTATCAGAAATAGGGACTGTATTGACAGACAATTTAAACGCTTATCGGATAATCCGTGTACGCGCGTATTAATTGACAGAGACTGCATATACTACACAAAAAATACGAATTCATATATTTTGACGTAATATAAGAGCTTACCTAAAGTGCCGTTACTCATCAATTTAGTTTTAATCTTAATACAATGCCAATGCAAAATTGATATTACTTTAGCGGGCAGGTCCAGCTTTCTAAAGAAAATACTGTCAATGGAGAGAACTGACAATAATCCTAACATTGACAGTATTTTTTGTACTGTGTGTTGTTAGTGTGCCTGATAAATGAATAATACTTTTGCCTTGGCATTTAATTAGAATTGAATTATATTCAAGAGAAACCCCCCTGATCTGTATATCGGTAATGTTGTTATTTTAACAACTACGCTACATAATTTGTCATATAAAACTAATTTTACCAAATTTTGCATTTATAACGTTCTTGCACGCGATGTGCGATATTAATAATCTTCAAGATATGTTACTGACGACATCTAGTAACAAAAAGTATTTCTCTTTTTACCCGACTGCCAAGGAAGGGTTATGTTTTTCGCATCTTTTATGTTCTTAAACTTTATTACCTCGTATCTTCCAAACGGCTGGATGGTTATTGACAGTTAATATATAATAATAGTCGATTCGTCTCAAAAACCCATGTATTTTTAAATAGACGTTTAAAAAAAATGGCGTAATTTTGGCGATAAATTGTTTGTACCCAAGTCGATAATATATTTAAAATAACTAAACCTATCAAAATAAACTGTTTATAAATGATTTTAAAAAATATATGTAACTTGTACGTTTAAATTATACTTTGGAATGAGAAATGCCAAAACTAATAAGGGCAGTTTTTAATATAACTTGTAAAATAGTCGGTTACTGTTGCTTCTTATACAATGACTGTGCAGCAAGCTTGATGTAAATTATCTTAAATTCAGTTGCAGAGCAGATAAATTTAATCTTTCAACATAAATCTAATCAATGAATGCTTTGCCTACGTTGCAACCGATCATAGTTCTGCAACTGAAAGCCTTGAATCGTACGTCGGATGAGCAATTATATTGACGATTGCATCTGGCTGGCAGACCGCGTCTCAGACGCTCCAGACCTCAGACCCAGACGTTCAGACCCATTGGCCTGGATAAGATGAGAGTATGTTTGTTCACTTGCTGTTTCTTCTTACAGCGCAGATAAAGATAATATAATTATAGAGACGATTAAAACGGAATAATTATATTTATTTAATGCATAATTTTCGAGGTATTAAGTAATGTGTACAATAAAAAATGAAATAATTCTAAACATAATTTTTTATTCTTAATTTTAGTAACTATAATGCAATATGCCAATATATATTTTAGGTTTTAATTAGATTCTTTATTTTTTGTTTTATTTTTTATAGTTAGGTTTCTTAGAAAGAAATTAATTTTATTTCTTAAATATATAAATAAAAATAAGTAAACATATTAAGTAAGTTATTATTACAAGATCATAAATAATTTAAACCCGTTACCCGTCTTATGGTCACATGGATAAATTGCTTTTTATCTAGACATGTGTAATGTGTAGGTATGTGTATCGTTTTGTAACCTTTGCAGTCATATAACACTCAGGGTGAAACTTTCATCGATATTTTACGTACTTAATGATGTCTATCTCTTAAGAGAATATAATCGTGACATGTCTTATAATTCAAAACCAAAAAAAATACAATCTAACTCTCATTTTTGTTTCACAGCCCGGGAACACACCTCACACCATGTAACAAGATTACGACACTCAAGACACCTAGAGGGGTACATGCCGATACGAACATCATCTGTAAGTAAAACATTATATCATCCCATCATCTAATCATTTAACATCATCACCCAACCCCCAACAGCTTAATCCCCATAGATTTCAAGTTATTTTAACGCTTTTTTTATATAAACCTATGTGTTTTGCATGACTGATATAAGTAAAATAAAATTAATACATGGTTTAGCACTCACGGATTTACGTAAGTGAATTTAATGATCTATAAAAATTATAACACTTTTAATCCAATAAGCATTTCCCGGGAAATATTCAGGTACTATTATATCTTATATTATACGTGTATTTTATTTGAAATATTTATTTTACTGCACGCCATTTTTATTACAATTCTCAAATTACACACCAGGACAAAATTATGCGACAGTAAATAACAAATTTTATTTATTTACTTCGTATTGTTTTGTTCTGTTTTATAAAATTAAAATATTATTTCAGTATTGTTAATTTTAATAAATATTTATTATTTTATTATCATTGCATGTTGGCTCGTACAGAGTTGTTAATTCAATTTAATCATAATTAGATTTCGAGAAAGCGTTGAATAATTAGTTTTAGAACAAAATTGTATGTTCGCGTGAATAGATATTTCTGTAGACAGCATGCAATGTAAAGTAAATCATTAACAAAAATGAGTTTATTTATAAAATATCTCGCTTATATTAACAGTGTTAAACTGTCATTTACACGACCAGGTAGAAAAAACAAAAAGAAAATACCTGTTAAATATGAGCGAGATTTTTCATAGTTTATGTAGATGTAATGTGTAGCCCAAAATTGACGTAGAGGCACGGCCTGACGCGGTTTCAGTTTGTACCTGCGACGCCGAAACTCGCGGTTAAGGATAACCACAAACCGCTGTTTACCGAGTGCCTGAACTACAGGCCGACTGTCAAGGAAGAGCAACCGGTCGGCACATATGTATTCACAGTAAGTTTATTTATTATATTTTTATATTTATTTTTCGATGTATGAAAACAGGCATGCAGTGAGACAGAAACAAACCTGTAATTCTGTTTATTGATATGTTATTTAATTATACTGTTGGTCAATAATCTGGCCAGCAGTGTACACATAAATTTGCCGCTGGTTGACATGTCATGGGCAAGAGATATCGTTGTGAAAGACAAGAAAGGTTAATATTGTAACGTGTGTGTTTGAATTTTAACCGACTTTTTAAACAAAGAACATTTTATTTTCTAAATATTTAAAATGCAACAATTTTTATTAATGTATTCCACTCATAGATGTATAAAAAAGGTTGAAGTAGATAATATACCTTAAAACACAATACTAAGTTAACACCATTTATGAAGAAAAGTATTCTAATATTTATAATACTCATTTAGACGTAATTGTCTAAATTACACAACAAATAGAATTAATACAATCAAGGGTAATTTGGAAGCAAAATCTCACTCAATTAAGCAGGAGTAGCGCAGAAATAAATTCTCCGAATAGGGATGTTTCCTGGGTATGAAAAGTTAAAATCTATTTAGTCCGTCAGTTAGATAATAAAAAAATATTAGACACGTATTTTTTCTTTTATCAAAACAATACAAAATTATAAAGATACAGCGCTTTAAAGTTTCGGAGTGGGGGCTTATGACGCTACGCCTCGCTAAAAATCGTAGCGAGGAGTGACGTCACGCGTAACTTCAGTTCTCTGTATTTTGATCATTTTTTGTTTGCAGGAAAAAAGAAAAAATACGTGTCCAATAAAATTCATTAATCTACAAGACGGACATTAAAAAAAAAATAGGAAACAGGCCCATTCCAGATCTTTTATAGTCATATAATACTCTAAGAATTGAGGAAAATAATACTGTTTATCCGTTTGTGAAATCGACTTGCGATTTCGTTTGATCAATCACTTAATATTTCATGCCTCAAATGTGTACCGTGTCTTACTAAAATATTGGCTCCTTATATCTTCGTGAATATATTTTGTGAACAATTTTGCACGCCTTTCTCGGCTGGATAAGGAAATGTTGAAGTATTTCTTTGATTTTATTGAGGCGTATTGGGAATGGGTGAAGGAATCTGCATTGAAAAGTAATCTGGGTGTCGATAACCACGAATTTTGGCTTATTTATAATACGATTAAAATTACCATTGCACTTTTTCTATGGTCAAAGAATAACACTTATGTCATTAAAAATATGATCGGAGCTCTTCAAAAAGAAAAACATGTTATCAGATTAAATTTAACTATCCGTGCAGTTACGATTTCAACACATGTGATTAAATGTAACAAATATTAGGCCTGTTTTAACATAATATTGAATTCTAGGTGCATGCAGAAGACAGAGATCCTCCAGAAATGGGTGGGACGGTGACATACAAGTTCGTTTCCACGCCTGGTGAGAAGGAAAGGTTTCATGTCGACCCTGAAACAGGGAGAATCACAACGGCCGATGTAAGTATCAACAAGCTTTATTTACTGTACTAAACATTTTAAAGCCTTTTTTATTGGTGAAAACCTCGTGGACTTCTTCAGCCTTGAAGAAGGTCGAGGGGTATGCACATCATCCAGCTTCGTCAGTGGCAATAGTACTTGCTACTGACGATTTTCCCTCAGCTGGAGACAAGACAGAAAATTGAAATATATTAATAATGAAAAATAAATGAAGATTCTGTTTGAATGGCTAAATTGAAATGAATCTAGTAATTCTATTTTATTTGATGTAAAATGCTGTGAAATTGAGGTTTAGTTTATTTTTATGTCCAAAAAATGAGAATTCCCAAAGTTGGTTTCATGCCTAATAATTACACTTTATTATTTGCATAATTTTTACTCGTATTTCCAATTTTACATTAGCAAAAACCAGTGTTATTGGAAGTAAGGTAGGTGATGGAGGATTTTCACTCGATCCTAAAGATAATTATAATACTAATAAAGTCAAAATATCACAGATATTCGACCACGATGAACCGTCCAGAGAAAAAGAAGCGTATATTACAGTGCGGGCCAGTGACAACGGTCAACCACAATTAGACGATGCGTGTACTATCAAAATTATTATAGAAGACGTCAATGATAACCCACCTGTGTTCGACAAAGTTGTAAGTATTGTTATTTTCTTAATGAAACTGCAGTACAGAATCTTGACTGAACAACAAAAATGTGCCTTCGTTTTTTTATAGAAACATTTCTTGATGATCTACTCACTCTTGTTCGATAATGTTGTCTTGTATTTCTATTTGTCCTGTATAAATGAGAAATACTTAATGATCTGTTTTCTTTTCATCGTAACGTGGATTTGTTTTGTGTGATTTTTTAGTTAACGTTTCCTTCTTACTTTCGTTTGTACCGTTAGCTTCGACTGGCAGCTGATAATTTCCCTTAATTGTGACTAATTAACTGTTCGTTCATTAGCCTCAAAACGTGGCGCAGACTATATTAACGCTTGCCTGTTTTTCCAAGGTCTTCCGTGGAGATGTCTGGAAGGTTTGTCCAAATGAGAGAATTTCACAAAACAGAGAGATCCGCACAAATAAAATGTCATATACTTGCAATTATAACTTGTATACTATGTAAATTTAATCGATTGTTACCATTACTGTTTGTTTAAGTTTAATTTGAAAGTTTTTGAAAAGTGGTACCAATCGATATTAATACGTTTTTTTTTTGAAAAATATTCTATTTCTCTACTTGCATGTTGCTGCATGTCTGATTTAGGACCATAAGCCGCCGCTCAAGGCTTTATTGGTAATAATATTTTATGTGTTTCGTGTGTTTCAATACACTTTCTTTGCACATTTGTAGTTGGTGTGTTTTTTTAGCTAGGCTGCTCTTTCCCCCTAGGCGCATTTTATCACACTGCACGATTATAATTATTTTGGAAAAATCTTTCTCTAAGCTTTGGGCATGCTTCGCGTAGAACATGTCTTTAGATTCTCGATCTATAAACTGTGTCAAACGAATCTCATCTTCTTATCTTTTAAGGTATCGAATTGGAAGAAGAAACACAACATTACCGACCCCACAAATAAAAAATATAAGTAATCCCTCCAAACTAGACCCAGAATTATCGCTACAATCTCAAATCCTGAATATTATTAACTCAAAATTCAAATGTTTTTTTTTAATGTAAACAGTCGTATTCGGAGTCAGTTCCTCAAGACCTGCCAAGTGGACGTGAGGTGATGAGGATATCTGCGACCGACATTGACGATGGCAACAATTCCATTGTCCATTACAGTCTGGACTCCAATTCGCCGGACCAAGCCTATTTTTATATAGACCCCGACAACGGAGTCATATTTTTAAATAAGACTATTGATGTGAGTATGACTATCATTATTTCTAGTATCAAGTAGAGCTAGGGCACTCTAGATTACTGAAAAGTATGTCATAAACTTCTGAGATTATGGTTCTTTTTTATTTAATAACAGCATCATCTGTGTACTTGTTTTTATTAAAAGTTTCATGAAACTCCATCTCAAGTTGATTGAATTTATCATAAAAGTTATTATGCAATCCAAGTTTTCGATTAACATAATTTTTATTGAAGTTCCGCATAACAGAATTCTTATCGTAACCATTACGCAAATACGTAACTAACTTATATTTTGTAAACATTTCTTACACGTGTCAACTAATTAATTTATTTTCTTTGGAACAGAAAGTGCCGGGGTATAAGTTTAAACTAAGCGCGATAGTGAAAGATATGGGGACCGTACCCCAACAAAGTTCTATAACTTTAGACATACAAGTTGTGGAGTCTAACAAGAAAAGCCCGTCGTTCATAGAAGTACCTGATGAACCGATTAGATTAAAAGAAAACTATTCGGATTTCAATACCCCTATAGCGACGGTGAGGGCAGTGTAAGTATACTTTGCTATACATATTCAATCTAACCTAAGATAAGTACAAATATTTTTGAAATAATTTCGTCTATCAATTGCAATAGCGAGAGTCGAATCAGTTTTAATTCCATAGAGATTTCTTTTTTTTTAAACCAATTTTTATGTATGTTCTTATGAATTACGCATATATTGAGGAACGTGTCTTGGTTACATACCTGACAAGAACAAAATATTTCGTAACCTGAATAATGGATGTGATTGTTGTTTTATTTCCATAGATGAAGTTCTCCAATCATTTAGTTTTATCTAGTCCTTATTTTAAATAACCAATTCCAAAAGCTTTTATAACGATATTAGAGTCTGTATTAGTTGAATATTTTTCGTTAACGTCTGTTTTATTGTTACTCAAAGTTTTCAAAGTTTTAATGTTCTCTTAGTCCGAAGTTTGAGTATAACAGCAAGTGGGACCGCCATTATAATATCTGGGCCTAATCTTACATTAATTGTTATGTAGGTGGGCTACGGCGAATATTCGCGCTGTTGGCCCTTTGGGTCTTAGTTTATGTTTCGGTATGGTAAAAGTTTTGTTAAGTTAGGTTTAAATCCGTATTATATTTTGAATAGATTACAGTGTTAATAGCCTACCTTGTTATATTACTTTAATGACCGTGCAAGGTTTTGTAGACTATTAAAACTCTCTTGCGAGTGAGCTGTTTAAATTATGTTCAGCGGTGACTCTTGATTTTATCTTCCTTGACGCTGACACTTATCTAAATATATGATAAGTCAAAAATTTCTAAATTAATGAAAATTTACAAAATTATTTCACTTACCACAGGTCAAACATAGCCGAAGAGAAAAAGCTTCAATTCGAGCTGGTGCAAGGTCAAACGGAACAGACTAACAAATGGCACACGTTCGTATTAGAACCTGAGGCAGATTCCGCGTACATCAAGCTTGGAAACCATCTGGATTATGAGAAGATCACCGATTATACACTTACTGTTAGGATACAGGTAAGAATATAATTTATAACTACATTCTTCAATGATTTCTGTAATGGTCTTTTCTGATAATACAAAAATATACTGTCATGGCCTTCATTAAGAAATGGAACTGATGTATACTCTTAATTTTTTATCAACAGACATAATTATTGAAATTGTTATGTAAATCTTTTGTATACTATAGAAAACCAATAGATAAAAAAATGATATATTTGAAACAGAGTTTTAAGATAAATATAATTATTATCGGAATTCAATTAAAACAATAGTATTAAAGTGAATATACAACCAAAATTCTTTTTTCCAGAACAACTACAAGTTAGCAGCTGAAACAATAATCCAGATAGAAGTTGAAGACGTAAACGACAATATTCCTATATTTAGTGAAATCCGATCGGGTAGTGTGCTCGAAAACGAGAATCCTGGCACACCAGTCATGCAAGTCCGTGCCTTTGACTCCGATGGAACATCAGCTAACAACCAAATAACCTACGAATTAGGCGACGCATCTGATCCATTTGCCATCGACAGCATCACTGGAAATATTACAACACTCAAAATGTTTGACAGAGAAGAAAGGAGTTTTTATAACATCAAGATTATTGCGACTGACAATTCTGAGTCTGCTCTGATTCCTGGCAAACACAATGCTGGTCAACAAGTATTTTTGATTGAGATAGCTGATAAAAATGATAACCCGCCTCGGTTTACTCAAGATACGTATGTAGCTGAGTCGATAGCTGAGAATGCTAATATTAATGAACTGGTTACTGTTGTTAGTGCTTTAGATACGGATACAGGTAAGATCCCTATAGTTAAAGATATTTATTCCATTTTAATGTTTATTCTTGTAAAAAGTTATACCAATGCTAAACCGGGTAATGAAGGCTTAAAGGTGCTGAGAGATTCGAGCATGGAATTGTAATGAGCTTTCACGTGAATTATTATAATTATACTTTACTTTTGTAATTAAATACAAATTGGAGGAAGGTGAAATTTAAACCTGAGACTGGACACCGCACAAATCAACGAACATTCGCTTTACCAACTAAGCTACCGAGGTCCGATATTTATTTTTCTATTTCTACTTTTAACGTCATTGGACGACGATGAGACAAAAAAATAAAAGTATATATATTTACAAATAATTATATCTACATACATTTTTTTATTTTTTAAATATTCGTTCCGCATGCTTTTATGTTTAACAAATAATTAAAAAATAATATACCTCACATTATTCATAGCAAATGAAAATCCGAAAATGTTCGTAGCGATGTTTGATTCTAAGCTTGGCTCTGTTCGTTATTCAGTTCGACAAATTTAAAAACGGTGAATGTTCTGTTACACGTGTCGGTTTCAAGTCTATCAGCACCATAAGAATATTTGGATATAATTTCAGTTTTCTCAATTGTATTTTTATAGTAACGAGATTAAATGTTTGTGATTGAGATGTGACCTTTTGTGTACATATACGTTCTGACATGTGTCTGTCCGATATATTTAAGAAAGGTTAACAAAATACAAAGCGATCTTGTCAGCAATATTTTGATTTGGAATATCTTACGTTTGGAATTGACTGTAGCTTTTTATTTTCTTCAACAGCATCCGTCGTAACGTACAGTATAGTCGCCGGTAACACATATGACGCCTTCGTAATTAGGAACTTCACTGGCGAAATACGAGTTAACAACGAATTGGATTACGAGAACATAACAAGCTACAGCCTAGATGTAAGAGCCTTTGACGGCATTTACGAAGATTATGCCAAAGTAATAATTAACATTGAAAATTTGAATGACAACCCACCTGTATTCTTGGCTAATTATACCAAGACTATTGAAGAGGAGAAGCTTTATGAAGGCTGTATTGTCAAGGTCAGTATTATTAAAAGCTAATTGTTTTTTTTTTGTTTCAATTGGTTTTTTGTTACGAAAATTAATGAGCTTGTAAATGAAATTAAAATAGTCTTTCTGATGTTATAAGCTACTTCAAGATTTTATTTAGGTTTAGGTTAAATGCGAAAATTTAATTTGATTATAAAAACAAAAATTTATAGACATCGAAAACCTGTAGGTACGTAATGAATGAATATATACTATTTTTTTTCATATTGGGCATGTCAATGGCAACAGAAAATTCAATGAAGAAATTCTTCTGTTTAGAAATAAACCCGCTGTCATTACTAAATTACTAGCGACGCGCCGCGACTTCGCACGCCTTGCTATATTTTTCTGTAGTAGTGTCGTAGGTATCAGCACAAAAAAAGTAAAGGGCAATTATGTTGTGCATAAAATTCCGAAGATAACTAACGTATTTACAAGGATTTATATCGTATAATATGTTCTATACTAAAAAATAAAGATTTATATTTTTGAATGTTTGTAACGAATAAACTCAAAAACTATTATACCGATTTCAAACATTCCTTTACTAATAGAATGCTACATAATTCCTGAGTAACAAGCTATATTGCTATTCTACCCGTGCGAAATCGAGGCAGGTCGCTAGTATATAATATAAAAGTATAAATTACCTGTTTATAATAAATGTAATAGATTTTTTCGTTAAAAAAAACATTTTTCCTTACTTCAATAGGTGGAAGCATACGATCCCGACATCAAAGATCGGAATGCCCCACAAAATATCGTCTACTCCCTGGTGAAGCATGAGCAGAAGGAATTCCTCCAAATTGACAACGACGGTTGCCTTCGTTTGACGAAACCTTTAGACAGGGACCAGCCCCTAGGGTTCACCAGATGGCAGATCCTGATCATGGCTGCAGACCACGGTGGAAGATTAGGATCAGACAGCTTACGGTCTACGACTGAAGTAATCTTGGAGCTAACTGATATCAACGATAATGCGCCGTTTTTGACTAACGTAAGTGACATATTTTCTTTTCCTAGTAGGTACTTTATTTTTTCATTTTGTATAAGCGGTGACGGATATAGACGGATCATCTGGATCATCTGATAGTCAGAAGTAACCTCAAACACCCAATAAATGAGACAATTGAAGAAAATGACAAATTAATGTACAAAGGTAGGTACTTCAGATTTTGCTACGGATTACAAGAAAGACAACTATTTTTATGTAACACTGAGGTGACTGTCTCGGTGATATTTCGTTTGGTAATAATCATAATATACTATACTTATACATAATATACTTCTATAATGCAAATGTTTACGTTATAATTTAGGTATATCATAATGATATATCGGCTTAAATATTAAGAACAATAAAGTTAATTTCAATTAAAAACTAAAATTTTAGTCTGTTATACTCTATTTAATTTAATATTTACCTTACATATTTGAACCGAAATAGATTCTGACAAGAAAACAAAAGACGGTCTAGCTAAAATACATTTTTTTAATAAACACTGTAACTATATCGTATCTATATCTATACTAATATATAAAGCTGAAGAGTTCGTTTGAACGCGCTAATCTCAGGAACGACTGGTCCGATTTAAAAAAAAAGTTGAAACCAAAAGGAACGTGTTGCAAAAATGAAAAACCGTTGAGTCTAAAACATGCGGACAAAGTCGCGGGGGACAGCTAGTTATATAATAAAACACAATTAATATTATTATTATTAAGCGTTCAAAATGAAGTGTACGTTAACTAATGGGCTTCTCATACATATATTTCATTATATGCCATGATTGATCGGTACTTTGGTAGAGTGCAGAAAAATGGTCCAACTATCTATCAAACTAAACATATCAAACCAAACACTGAAACAATACATAATAATGATTAAGAACTTTTCTATATATATGTGAAGATTTATTAAATTATTTTCGACAAGAAGATACCTAGATTTAGTTTTTTTTTGTCTTAACGTCAGAATGGTAGTAGTAAGGTAATATTTAAAGAAATTCTATTAAAGCTGTCTTCAAAACTCAAAGCAAAACTTGAATTTTAAAGGAAAGAAATGATATGCTTTCTACAGTAGATATAATATACTTAATCTATACTAATCTATACTAATATTATAAAGCTGAAGAGTTTGTTTGTTTGTTTGTTTGAACGCGCTAATCTCAGGAACTACTGGTCCGATTTGAAAAATTCTTTCAGTGTTGGATAGCTCATTTATTGAGGAAGGCTATAGGCTATATAACATCACGCTACGACCAATAGGAGTGGAGCATAAATGAAAAATGTCGCAAAAATGAAAAACCCTTGAATCTAAAACACGCGGACAAAGTCGCGGGGGACAGCTAGTATAATATAAAAAATAAGAGATACCCGTACAAGATAATATAATAATAAATCTTGAGACAACTCACACACGGCCATCTGATCCCAAACTAGGCAGAGCCTGTTTTATGTTTATTTATTTTATTATTATTTTAGATTTTATTTTGAACACCCATCTATTTTGTTTTTACAATCCATATAATGGGTTGGTCATTCATAGTGTAAATAATAAAAAAAAGCACTACACAATCATAAAAATACTTAGTAAGATATAGACTAGTCTAGTAGTAAAAACATCATGTTTTGTCTCACAATAGATGGCGCCACCGGTATGCATTTAAAACAGCAATATTGCTTAGTTGTTTTGTTAGTGGCAGTAAACTTTAAAACGTAATAAAGTACGAATAATAATAAACTATTGCTGGACTAAGTTTGGTATTGTATACAATTTATTATATTCTTAGTGTGTATTCCTTAACAAAACATCGTCAAACAACTATTTTATACGTTACAATCTCGAGACCATTATACAAACACACTTTGATGTCTTTTGGTTGTGTTCATGCAAATATGTAAAAAAGATTTATTATTAACAAAATACAAGACACTTGAGAATATTAATCCTTAAAGTATGCATTAATTTTTCGATTGGCCTGTTGGTCTAGTGGTTAGTTACCCTGACTGCTAAACTAGAGGTCGTAAGTTCGGTTCCCACCCAGGACAAATCTTTGTGTGATGAGCATGATCATTTGTTCTGTATCTGGGTATAATTT
This sequence comes from Diachrysia chrysitis, assembly GCA_932294365.1. Classification (NCBI taxonomy): domain Eukaryota; kingdom Metazoa; phylum Arthropoda; class Insecta; order Lepidoptera; family Noctuidae; genus Diachrysia; species Diachrysia chrysitis. The sequence goes on along the minus strand of OW028662.1, from coordinate 4,358,903 downwards.
ATCTATAATGAGTACTTATGTATTTTAAGTTTTCATACTCAGTCAATATCCCTATTCACTGAAACTTGATTAATAAGTTTCTTTATATTAGGTAGGTACATATAAAAGATCGCAATTTCACCTTACAAATATCGCAATTTTACAGTCTCTGTTAAAAGTATTGCTAACGATAAATTTAAGTAGCTGTAGCATTTTGTTTGAGCTGCTTTTAGAGTTTAATTGTTATTAGTAAGAATTAAATTTAAAGGTTTAGTAGATAGAAAAACTAGTTATTTTGTATGTTTCAATCTTCTTTTACGGAGTGATAGTGTTTAGTTATTATTAAAATATTTTTTTACACATATTTAAACAGCTAAATAGATTTTCACAAATAATAGCTAAGAACCATCTCAATCATGTGATATGCTAATCTATACGGAAAACCCATCAAAATTTGTTCATTTGTTAAGAAGCTACGTTATACAGATAGACTTGTTTATTATGACAAACTTATTACACCATGCTTTTTGAGTCGGGTTTAAAAATGAATGAATATTAAAAGATTTCTTTTTACGATATTACAATAACCGCTTCGGCTTCGGTTACACATTACACAGGTATTATTATATACACAGGTTATGTATTTAGAAATACCTAACTGGTCTAAAGTTTAATTAATTAAAGAATGATTTGACTGCACGGATAGCCGAGTGGTATAGGCCACCACTCAAATAACCAAATCAAATAACCACTGTGCGCGACGAGCCGCGGGCTCGATCCCCGCATGGGACAAGCATTTGTGTGATCCACAAAATGCTTGTGCCAAGTCTGGGTGTTATTTGTATAAGTGAATTTAATGTTTGTAAAGCGCTCCGCGATACAGGTATTAAATTCTCCTGTGCGGGAGTCGTTAAATACGTTACAGGAAGATTATTTAAAAAATGACCATCTTCGGATAAACTTTTATGTGAAGATTGTTACTGTCAGCGTTAAAATACTGAATATTATATGTCTAATAAATCAAGTAGAACTCTTGAATGTTTTGTAATTTTCTACAATCATAAATAAATCTACTATTCAAGCTTACTTCAGTTCTTTGAAACCATCCCCATTAATAAGAAAAACGTAGGTACTAAATTCTTTTACAATTGTTACTTTCCAAGTATTGAATAATTTATCTAGTGATATAGTTTTTTTTTTGAGCTAGATTCTTTTTCTAAGGCGATACTGTTCTAGAATATTTTCTATGTTCTTATTCTGTAATATTATATTTTTAATACAAAAAAAGTAAATAAGTCTTTACTTCAAACTCCCAAACAACTCCAAATTAAAATACCGAGTACGATCGCTGAATGTTGAATAAAACAACTTTAACCTCCGGGCAGTTAAAGCCAGTCGTTTTATGGTCCCAAACACTTAAAATATCCATATTACAGTTTGAACTGGGACAATTGGCCGGGTTCATTTCAAAATCGACCATCCGGGTCGGATGAGAGGCCTTGGATTAAGAGCAAATGTTATCCGGCTCCGCAGAATCGTTTACTCAAAGATTCTCAGTGTGCATGTCAGCGTTTATTCATTTGCCGATAATGTCACCTTACTAAGCATAATCTACGGCTTTGAGCTGATGCGTAATGTATTGGGGGATTTTTGTTTGAGAATTGAGATTGTCTTGATGCAGTGATTTGCTAGTAAATTGTTCTTTCTGATTTATATACGGGACAATCTAAAAAGAAACTTTCGAGATTTTACTATCTCGAAACTATTTAAGAAAACTTGTATCTAGGTCGACTTGTAACTTAGTCAACTTGTAAGTTGGCGACAAGCCAAGAATACACGACAAAACAAAAGCATATCCTTTACGAAGTACCCTCAAATTTTCAATTATCTCCTTAAGATGGGATATGAATTCCCATTTTATTTTCATTTTATACCAGAACCTTTCCATATTGCCAATAAATCAGGTACCTCCATCGCACGTTACATTATATTATGTAAATTTTACGCTTTATTTTACCCCGTGTGTTTGTGTGTATGTCATATGAAATCCTTTTGACGGGGGTAAGAATAACAGCTTACATTCCTGTGGACACACCGTTATTTTTATTTAGTCCGTGTCTATAAAAGCCTTTTGGATTTAACGTATGACCATGGATTTTCCAAAGCAGATAACGTTGGAGGACACCGTTCAATTTAAACTAAAATATAGTCTCCCCAAAATAGCAAAACTGTACATTTTGAAACTTGAATATCAGAACAATCTACTTTTTATGGGGTAGCCACTATACACGTTCAAAAAGGTTAGAGCGAAACTTTACGCATGACAACATAGTACACCCTTAACCCTTACTAATTAAACCGCCAATCTAATGAACAACTCCCAAATAATCCTGAAACCGGAAAATAAAAATGTAAAGCGTATTCCTTTTCCCACTTAAATGTTAACTCGATACGCATTGGAAAGGGCCAGTTGTCAATTTTTTATGTAAATGTCTTACCTATGGGTGTTCAATATCTTATTTTGGGAGATCCCTTGGTCCTCAGTTTTGGGAAGGGTTGGTTAATTTCCATTCCGAAGGTCTGAATGGTCCTCTCGAGAGCTTTGTATGAAGAAATCAGAGTCCTCATGTGGCGTTGGACTGTTGGTTTCCTTAACGGGGTTTTATTTATATTTAAGGTTTTTTTACTAGCGTTTTGGTGTCAGTTTAGACTTGAATAAAATATCTTCATGATAACCGGATCAGACGAAAAAAAAATTCAACCTTTTCTAGTTTTTGACCCTATTCAATCAGTTTCTTTTAGGTAAATTTGTACAGATTAGGATAGTTTGCGATGCAAATAAGTATTACAGGCTTTCATGCTAAAATCTCGTTATGGAAACCCTACATAATACTTATACATTATGGCCGCTGTAACCTATAGATCTTAGCACTAATAGTACGTATTGGTCGGAGTTTCGAATTTTACCGCATACATTGTCTGCCTCAAGGAATAATGTAAGAAAATTTATGCGACTGTTTAATATTCGGCGCGGTCATGGATTTCCGAAGATTTTAGCGAAATTATGCACAAATACATATCGAAAAGCTTACAATAAAGTAGTTGTTATATGAAGGTCATTGCTAATTTGATTAGAATTCTTATGAAAGAAAACTGTGGACTTATATTTTTTTTATATGAAAGTGTATTTGACTTACTCAGATTACATGGGTTTTAGACGATTTCCGTACTAGGTATTCATAATTTTCAGTGTTTTTTGGACTGTATCATCCTATTAAAATAATCAAAAAAGATGCCTAGATATTTTTATATTTATATCTCTAAAGCTCTGGGTATACTGAAGACCTTTACGTGTTATTGAAAAAAAAGAATTGGACGCCTGATTGTTTACACCGATTAATATTTTCTACTTTATAATTTATTAACCAAACGATTTTTTTATTGCAATAATATACCTACTTTAAATAAAATATTAATAAATTGTTTTTACCAACAGACACAGCCAGTAATTTGGTACGAGAATGAGCCTCCCGGTCAAGTAGTAATACTTACCGCTAAGGACTACGACTCCACTGAAAATGGGCCACCCTTTACCTTCGCCCTGAACGAGTCTGCCTCATTTGATATAAGATCCAAATTCCATATACAAGGTGAGTTTTATTTTGATTACATAATTACAATTAGATATGTCTGCACGCGAGGACTGAAAATATTTTCGAGTTAAATAAATTTCGGATCAATGTGGTACTTAAAAGTGGTGTATAAAATGTCATATTGCAATCAAGTAGTTTCTGCTTTTAAATAGAAATTTTAACTATAGAGCCAGACGATAAAATATTCAATCATTACTAAGCATTTACCTAGGTGAATATTAGATTAGCCCGTTAGATTGTGATGCGTGGTACTGCTTAATAAAGCGATGTGTCCAACCCAGTTGCAGATTGAATATGACTTTTAAATAAAAATTTCTTCCATAAGTGCTTTACAACTCCCAAACGACCTTACCAAGTTATACGAAGCACCTAAATCAGATCAAAGACATGTCTGAGAAAGTCCGACCACAATAGACCAATCCAAACGAATTCCGATAAACTCAGGGCTGGTACTGAATTGCTAACTTTCCCGATACGTCTTTGGAGCAATTCCATTCCATTTCAATTCGTGGCTCCCATTCGCGAAGCCTGGAATTTTCCGAGAGACGCCCAAAATCGAGTTTCGATCAATTAGTGTAGTTAACATGCAATAAATGGCGTGCCAAGCCTAAGTCCAACTTTGTTTCCGAAGTGCCAATTCAATTTTGGTTCTCTCCATTTTGGATGGCGTGTTGATAATTTTGTATACGCCTTCAATTTGTATTTAGATATTTTGTGTTATTTTTGGACAATTAAATCTTTATTACAAGAATGGAAATTTTTTAAAGTAATAGAAGATACATCAGTTTTTTTAGATTTTTTTTTAATTTAAATAGCATTTTATTAAGCAATCTATAGCACAGATTTATAATAGATATTCTAAGTATTGATTTTTCACTTGCCTCGTCTGTCACCGTGACCGATTTACTTAACGTAATAATAACGTATTGTACAAGAAACTACAAGAGTACGAAACTATAAAAGAACTTGCAAGGACATGTCTTTGTTACTAACTGTTAAAGTTAGCCTAGAAACGGGATATTTCATTGTCATGATCCCCCGAATCAAACCCGGGACCTCAGAGCTGGCGACACATTGACAACCGGTGTGTACGCCACTCGACCACGGAGGTTTTTGATATTTTAAACGTTTCATTTTGAAAACTCCAAATTACTGTAAGTTTTTGGGATATTTTCTACTTCATCCAGAAGTTTTCTCTCAAACAATATCCCACTTTTATTGCCACTTTGGTGAGTAAAAGATTTTCTTCTAATCCTCGATTTATCCACATCAGCTGCTTTCTCTATAGAAGGATATCTCGCAAACGATTCACTCTTGATGATTGATGTCCTTAAACTGGCTTTCACGATTTAACTGTGACGATCTCCGTGGTCGAGTGGCGCACACACCGGTTTTCAAGGTGTTGCCAGCTCTGAGGTCCTAGGTTCGATTCCCGGCCGGGTCAATGTAGAAATCCACTTTTCTACATTGTCTCGGGTCTGGGTGTATGTGGTAGCTTCGTTGTCTCTGAATTCCATAACACAAGTGCTTTAGCTACTTACTTTGGGTTCAGAGCAATGTATGTGATGTTGTCCACATTTATTCATTACACTACATGTTTCTCAAACTCACTCATTTCTAATAATTTGATACGTAAAACATTGATATTTTCCCTAATTCATAACTTTTTTAGAAATGTTTATACCCTGCGTTGGTGTTCCACATAAGTCCTCAATGTCACTTGTCAAGAAAATCTGATTAAAATTAATGTTGAAAAACTTTTCCAGCTCAATTAAAAGTTTACAGAAACTTTTCCGTTTCTTTTACATGATATCATTTTAGTTCACATTTAAAACTAATTTTATTGTTTGATTGATCAATTGTTACTAGTGATCAAATCGTTCAATTGCCCACAAATAAATTTTCAATTGGTCTACGTAGCGAATGATTTAGAGCTGCTTTAATAACTTTTTTGGGTAATTTTTTTATTCAATCTCGTGTGTAATTCTGAAAATTCATATATATTATTATTTTTCAATTTGTTAAATATTTAGTTACCATTGTCGTATATTTTGGTGTTTCTTTTTAGCGTATATCGCTTTAAAGATGTTTAAATATTTATTATATCATTTTAAAAAGGCTTACATACTAATAGACATTATACTGGTTACAAATAGATTATCATATCATCATCATCATCATCGGCCTATCTTCGTCCACTGCTGGACATAGGCCTCTCCTATGGCACGCCATTGAGCTCGATCTTCAGTTTCACTTCCTAGAAATCGTTCAAACATTTGACCACTTTATCAATTTCGTCCTTTTCAACACGACCGCATATAATTTTGCGAGGACAACTATTACCTAAAATATTATTAATAAAATTTAAATTATGGACAATTCACTGCATATGCATAATGTAACCGGTGTCTTTGCAAAGAAAAATAAATAAATTCTCTTGAAAACAATTAAAAATATTTTCAAAGCAAGCATAAGTTAAAAACTTTCTGTGTAATATTTTCTGTCATTATAATTATAACTTACAACATTTTTTCATTCTTTTGTACAGGTAACATCCTATCGACACTCGTATCTTTCGACCGAGAACAGCGCAAAGAGTACAAGATACCCGTGGCCATCACCGACTCTGGAACCCCTCGACTGACAGGCGTCTCCATCCTCCATGTGGTGATCGGTGATAAGAACGACAACGCCATGGGTCCAGGACATAGCGACATCTTCGTATACAATTACAAGGTATTGTACTTTTGCCGCCATTTTTCACATCCATATTTTGACACTTTCGTTTTGTAATTCGAATTGACAGTGATTTCGATTTTTCTTTTTAATTTTTGTTTAAAAAAGTTTAGTGGTGCGAATACTTCATCTGTTTTTATAGCGGTTGCTTTGTTTTTTTTTGTATGGTTTCTTCTATTATTTAAACATTCCTTGAAATTAGTACTGGGATGTCGTGTTGTTTACAAAACAGAGAGCATTATCGTAAATAAAGCAGGAATATGTTAAAGGATTTTAATATTTACCTACATATTTTAAGGCCAATTACATTCCGAATAAAGTGGCCCGACAAAGGCCAAAAGATTTTTCTGATCCCTTCAGGGACCATCACATATTTCCTTTGAGCCACCAACTAGACCTTTAATATCGTTCGCCTTTTAGTTTTCAGGTTATGTTTAATTTTGCGTAAAGTTGTTATTTGTATATGCACAGTTACATGTATATTTTATTAAATCTTGACCATCCAGTACAATTGGAACGCTGGCATTCTCAATATTTAAGCGTACAATTGCTTACTTGCCGTATTTCATTTTAAGAAAAATAAGTATTTTTGATTTAATTTTATTTGAAATGTCGAGAATGTCATCGTTGGTATGTTAAAGCAAGATTTAAAAAAAGAAGTTAATTTTTCGATTATATTATGATTTGAAATTTTACGCAATAAATTAAAAACATTTTTATGTTTTACATTAGTTATACTAGAACGTTCCATAAGTGTTTTTTTTTTAATATCTTTAAGTCGTTGCATAGTTTTGTTTTCTCTAATATCACAAATAGTTAACATTTCATTCGATGGTTGTTAATGAATACAGTTTTAAAATGAATTTTAATATCAAAATTGTTTTCTCTAACGCAATCAGCCGGAAACATACTTCAATGAGATTTTATACAGTTGGAGATACTACGTAAGTATAAACTGGTATTACTCGTATAGTTGTTATTGTTTCCTTCGCTTCTCTTTGTTTATTTAATACAATTGAATAAAATTGTATTGGATGGTAGGTACTTCTGTGTTTTTTCTGAGTTCGTCAATCTGTTGTTTTTTGTTTGGTATTCATTTGTTTTGTTTACGCTATTGTTAGTAGGACAAAGTTGGTTATATGACGAATGTGGGTAAATATTTGGTTGAAAATATAGTACCTACCTGGTTTAAAATGATGTGCGACAAAGTAGGTATTTATTCTCTGAGAAAAGGATACACAATGGCATCTAGCATGAGCAATTATTCACATCTAGATTTATTATAATTTGTTGATGTTAGTTAATATTACAGCTGACCTATAAATCCATGGAATAGCTACCATATACATGCATTATTTATGTATATCTATTACCTATAGTAAATTAACTATGTACCTACTGGACTGCGTGGTTCACAGTGATTATTGACAAAATCCAATTAGCTAGCCGGTAGTGAAGTGACGCGTAATAACAATATGATTTCAATTGTCTGTCGTATAATTCAATTAATTGATATAATAATATAAAGCGGATTTGTGAATTTGACGTTTAGTGTTGGTCGTTTTGTTGTAGAGTAGATAATTAAAGTTTTAATATCTGTGTAGGTTTAGGTATACAATAAAGTCGGGTTAGTTACACCATTTATAACTTAAGAACGGGTGGAGCGATTTTCATGATCATTAATTTGTTGGATTCGTCTTCACCGCGAATAGCATAAAAACTCGAAAAATCGAAAATGGGGATTATTTCGCGGGAAAAACTGCGTGGCACCGCTACCTTTGAGTAAAACGTACCTTATATGTTAACTACAGGTTAGATAAAGAAGGTAGGTAGAGTCCCCAGAACCAGAAAACGGAAGTCAAAATTTTAATAGAACGCCAATAGTTCAATACATAACCTTGTACTACTCTACTTCTTATTAGCAATCGTTTTTAATTTCTTCTTCCTTTTTATCTGATTTCTTTATGATATCTTTATTTTAGACCCTTTACTCTGTAGATAACCAGTTTTCTACATTGTCCCGGGTCTGGGTGTTTGTGGTACCTTCGTTGTCTCTGATTCCATAACACAAGTGCTTTAGCTACTTACTTTGGGTTCAGAGCAATGTGTGTCATGTTGTCCACATTTATATTTATTTATTTATGATTATGTAGGTGTACTGTCATGCCTTAAGATACACTACTGTACAACATAGAGAGGTAAACTACCGTAACTCACAAACAACTTACGTAACTTAAAATGAAAAAGAAAACTGAATACCATTATTTATTATTAATTAAAACAAGAGACAAACTTCGCGATTGTTTGTTGTTTAAACAGAAATCACGTATTTTTTTCTTTTGTGTTAAATTGTCAAGAGTCTATTTCATTTGTGTTACAATTCTTAATGCTTCATTTCATTACACAATTTGTATTCAGTGGGTGTCCCTAAAAGGCATGAATTATGAAAATGTTCGTACGGGAGTCGTTCGAATAAACAGTAACTGCTTTACGGGTTTTCATTGTGAACTCGGCTACATAAAATGTTTTAGTAGTAGTTAAAACTTTTGAATGTATAAGTACACTAGTTTATTGTGTGTAGATATTCGTTTTATTATTTTTTTTATAGTCCCAAAAATCTATATTTATAAAACAAAGTCGAGTTAATTACACTTATTTTTTTAATAGTCCCAAAATAATTTATATATAAAACAAAGTCGTTTTAGTTACACCATTTATAACTATAGAACTGCTGGACCGATTATCATGACCTTTGATACGTTGGATTTATCTCAGTCCTGATTAGCAGAATAACTATCTAAACGTCTCACGGAAAACGGAACTACTTAAACGGGTCAAACCGCAGGGCAGAGCTAGTCAAGACCAATTATTTCAGAAATTATTCAACTTTTACTAATAAATATATCATGAAAGAAATACAACTGTAATATTTCCAAGTAGGCATCATAATAATAACGATTTGATTTTCTTACAATTATTATAATTATGTCATCAGTTTTAAGGGTTATATCAATTTATCAAAAGAAAGTTTGAATTTGCAACCTGATAAAAGTAAATTGATTGCAAGTACTAAAATATTTTTTCAAAATAAGCTAGATAGTACCGTCGTAAGACTCCTTATGTTTTTAAAATCTTGACAACATTAGTCACTCAAAGATTTTTCATTAACAAGCCCAGCATCGTTTTCGCAAAATCAGCGGTTTCGGTCATACCTCAATGAATAATCAAGGCTTCCGATACCCTATAAACCTTAACGATTACGTCCGTGTCCTATATAATATATCTATAGCTATTAAAATGTTAATTTTGAGCTTTAATGAACGCGGTTTAGTATATATAAACAGGGATTAAGTTGAGAAGACACTTTTTACTGTCCTGATTTGTGAAGGCTCTTTCACTAGATGTGGCTTAGACTGACGACTTTCTTCTTAGAAAAGTGTGTCAAGGGTGTAGGGTTGATAGAAACTCATTAAGAGTTCTACATATTTGAATAAGATCTATTTAAAGCGTTTTAATTTAAACCTGACTAAACCTTAACTGTCATGTAGAGGTAAATAAGAAATCGTTCGATCAATTGGTCAAAATTTAAACTTTATCGGTACTGCATAATTATTTTTTACAAAGGAAATTAACGTTATCGTTTAACGTTAATTATATTTACGCATCTCAGCGTAAATATAAATAACGTTAAACGATAAACATAAAACGTTTTTTAAACACGTAAAATTACTGCTACACTGTGATCCGTAATTCAGTGTTTTAAAGCTTTAAACAACGCTCTCGGCAGCGTAGACTTGCTATTAACTTTTTAATACAATTTTAGAGAAATAAAAGAGTTCCATGTATGCGTTGTACGTAATCTGTGTAATGTAGGCGGATTCGCTTCAGCTGCGCGCTTCTTAATGAAGGGGCGACGTTGCCGCAAATACGGTGAAGCCTCGTTCACTCTGTTACTGGAAGACAGTCACTCGACTCATCGATTGACTACTATAATATATTATTGATTTATGTATCCAGTCTTAATATATAAGACTAGTGTGTAAATAATAAACTGATTTATCACGATAGGTTACATTTTTATAGAATGTATTTATTTATTTTTGGAAGAGATTTACGTATTTCGCCTGAGCGCAGGCTTGGATTGCTTCACCGGACTTTAGGCGAGAACCTTACGGGCCTCCAGCCAAAGCAATATAGAATGCTTATAGTATTTACACAAATAAATTTACAATACTTCTAAGATATGTAATAATTGAGTTTTGTAAATGTCAATTTATATGTATTTACTACCTACTTCTTATTAATTTGTTAATCGTTTGCCTGGGACACACCGAGCTTAATTGTTTCGGTGGTATTCATTGGTTATCATTGTAGATCCTGGCTTACAGGAGTTGCAATAATGGGCATGTGTGGTGGGCTAGTCCCTAAAAAAAAGTCATAGTTTTATTTCGAAAGTTCATATGTGGCTTATTAAACCGATATCAATACAAATAATTCTAAAACGTCATTAATTTCCTCACAATTTCCGAGTTATTGGTAACTTTATTCAACAACAAATGTCACCCGAGTCGAGTGACTCATTCCAGTAGGTACAAATGCGTCTTAAGTCCGTATTCGTTTTAACGACTAGCTTACGTCGACCGCTCTAAACCATGGATTGTGTCCAAAACTCTGCACGCAAACTTTCCATGAAAAGCTATCGCCGCCATAATTGATTTGTCGCAAACACTTTCAGTGGACAACTTAAGTAAATTAAGTTGTCCGTAGGTAATTAGATTTTACTTAGGTTTGAGAACGGTTTCAAGACTTTGTTATTATGAATGTGTAATTGACCGGATTTATAAAATTTAAAGAGTAGCATAGAGATATGGTTTTTCATCACCAGCTATTTCCCGTGGCTGCGCCCTCGTGGATGTCGGTTATCGCGGCAAAAAGTAGCCTTTGTCCTGTCTCAGGCTCTAGACTTTATGTGTACCAAATTTCATTTAAATCGGTGCAGTAGTTATGCCGTGAAAGCGCGACAGACAGACAAACAGAGTTACTTTCGCATTTATAATATTAGTAAGGATTATTTTTTATTCTTAGGGCTTGAATAGTTTGTCGGAATTTTCGATATTCCTTAGTTGTCACAATATAATTATGAAGATATGATACGATTTGACAACATTTCCTCTTAAATACCCAACTTAGAAATAACAAGCTAATATTATTTTTTATTATTATTTTATAACCCGTTAAAAAATAAAAATAAAACGTAAGTCAAAAATAAACCACAATTTTTTAAGTTGTCAGTTTTTTTATATATAATTCAACCTTAAATTAAATAATATTAAAATAATAATTCGTACTGTAATATCAGTGAAGGGCTTCGTATTTCCGTAGTCCTAATTAATAAATGAATTGGAAAATTAACGTACCGTACACTGCCGAATAAAATTGGTTTAATTAGCTATAGGCTCAACATTATTATTAGTAAAACGCTTCACAGGGATTAATTGGCTATGAATTCATATTTAATTATCGATGAAAATCAATTTGGTAATGTAATGATTGTGCTGTCAATTCTTTACTGTCACTTTGTAATGAACTAGCTGTGCCTCGCGGTTTTACTCGCCTTGCTTTCCTTTCAAGGCAAGGTATTGTAATAGTATATTACCTTCCTCTAGAATTAGACTAATCAATGCAAATAACTTTTTCAAAATACGGCTGGTAGGTTCAGTAGCATGTTCGAATAAAAAAAAACTAGCTTCATTAGGTACTAGCTGTTGTCCGCGCCTTCGCCCGCGTGGGTGCCTATCGCCTTTCTTAGGATCCAAGCTTATCTTATACCTATTTTTATTCAAATCGGTTCAGCTGTTTAACCTTGAGAGCGTAACAGACAAACAGAAAGACGTTTGTTATGATTTTTGGTGTCGAATAATTGATGCGAAAATTTAGATTTCTATTATTTAATTAACTAATTTTGAGGTTTTTGTAGACTTACTCTAAACTAGATATACTCTTCACCCCTTTTAGATAGATATTTCGAAATCAAAACCAAACTCTTAACTAATAAAAATCCCTAAAAAATGGCGTCAAAAATACATATATTTATTTCTTACAGGGCGAAGCACCAGACACTGAGATCGGTCGTGTCTACGTCGATGATCCTGATGATTGGGACTTGGCCGACAAGAGGTTCATGTGGCTGCCTTCATATGAACAAAGAAGTCCGTATTTCGATATACATAGCAATACCGGCATGATCACTATGAAGGAGGGGACGCCGAACGGAACTTATTTATTAAGATTTAACGTAAGTATGAGTTCGAATTTATTATTCGTAACGGCTAAAGAAATGACATGACCGCCGTAGAGGAGTTAGTCAAAGATTTCTTAAAATTTCCAAATACTTTCCTGTGTTAAAGCTTGCAATAATCTAACTTGGTGATACCGGTTGTAATTTTTTATTTAATATTTAATCAATATTGTGTACCTATTTGTTTATTAAACATTTTCTTTCAGTTTCCGAATAACTAATCTTAAATCGACTCTAAAATAGCATCCAAATAATATGCTTTATTTTACTTAATTATAAACGTATTCCATGTCAAACACAGGCCTAATTATTTGAGGCAAGTTAAGAAACGTGTGTTTATTTTAAAGTTGCTAAGTTTATTTTACAAAGTAAGTTTTCAGAAATAAATTATTATTTTATCGTAACATACATTGTAGGTAACTGAAGAAAACGAGCCACTCGTACCTTTCCATTGGGTGGAGGCGACAGTCAACGTCACCATCAAGGAGATTCCAGAAGAAGCGGTGGACAAGTCCGGCTCCATACGATTCGTCAACATCACTGCCGAAGAGTTCATTGTTCCTGAACCTGATGTAAGCAACTTTTTCAATAGATGGCTAAGATTTTTTGTTTTTAATTACACGACGAATCGTTTGCTTTCTCGTCAAATTCAAGGAAGTAATTGTGCTAATGACGACCTCCGTGGTCGAGAGTCGCCAGCTCTGAGGTCCCGGGTTCGATCCCCGGCCGGGTGGGTGGGTCTATGTAGAAAACTACTTTTCTACATTGTCCCGGGTCTGGGTGTTTGTGGTACCTTCGTTGTCTCCGAATTCCATAACACAAGTGCTTTAGCTACTTACTTTGGGTTCAGAGCAATGTATGTGATGTTTTCCACATTTTTATTTTTTAATGATCGGCATGTGTGATACCTCGCTGTAACTGCTCTTTTACACACACATAAAGACACTGGCTCCCGCGTACGCAACGGGGAGATTCTGTTCTTTGAAAGTTGTGTATTCTGAAATACTGTCAAGCTTAAATTTATAAAATCTAAAATAATTCCAGGGAATAAAATTAGGTATACATATAGACTATTTTGCAAAGCCGTATATTAACCAGTATTTGGAACTTTTTATTCTACCAATCCGAATTAAAACAGCCACTTTAACTACAAAAGTCTAAATTTAGAAAACACTTAGGTACTTAACAAAATTAAAAAGAAAGATAAAATTAATGTTCTTATAAAAATATACTTAGTTTGCTAATCAAGAATTCTTTAAATCATCTTAGTCATTGTCTGGCGGCTATCAATTTAAGTCTAAAAATTAGGTGCTTAAAAGACTTCTAAGTTTCGGGAATGTACAAGAGAAAGCTGTTCATTGAAACTTGTGTACTAAGTGGGCTGCCGTTACTATAGAGCTCTTCAACTCAAGACGCTTTTCATCTAAGAGTATAGAAAAGGCAGATATGAAATAAATCTATACTAATATTATAAAGCTGAACAGTTTGTTTTTGTTTGTTTGTTTGTTTGTTTGTTTGTTTGTTTGAACGCGCTAATCTCAGGAACTACTGGTTCGAATTAAATAATTCTTTTTGTGTTGGATAGTCCGTTTATTGAGGAAGGCTATAGGCTATATAACATCACGCTACGACCAATACGAGCGGAGCATAAATGAAAAATGTTGCAAAAATGAAAAACCGTTGAAACTAAAACACGCGAACAAAGTCGCGGGGGACAGCTAGTCTTTATATATAAAACAATATTATTTTAATTATTTGTTACGCATAACGCATGCGAAGCGAAACTTTGTAATTTATTACAAAGAGCGACTACTGCCCTAAAGACGACCTCGGTTGCTTAGTAAAGCGACTGGCGCGTCAAGATAGTAGTCGCAGGTTCTAGTCCTGCCTGAGTTTTAAGTTTTTCTTTCTACTATTTGTATTTAATTCTTTTCAATATTTATTTTTTGGTGGCCTTAGTGAATGTTGGGATGTCGAGTAGTAGATATGAAGATTGAGAGAGGTTATTATGATGATTTGGTAGTAGTAGTAGGTATTCGATATAATGAAAAGAGATAAATCTTTATTCTCAACACATATTATGTGGTATCTCTTCAACCAGTATTTAAATCACCACACTTGGTCCCAAAAAATCTACAATGCACAAGCGTTGATCGAGACTTCTAGATTCACTAAGTCCATTACTGAGTCCATATCAATTTTATGACGTCATTTCCCTTACTTCTAAGATCTCAACCTTGCCCCAAATAATGCTGACGTAAAGTTTCATCCAAGGATTTGTCTTAACGATGGTCGGGTTAACGGGTAATTGGCTGTTTGAAACAAGCGCGTCATTCGTGAAGTAATTATGCTGACGAATGTCGCTGTTTTGTTAACTTATGAGTTATGGACACTATTGCGAATGAGTCTAGGGAAATCATGAGGACTTTGGCACTTTTAAGAGGGTTTGAAGTAAGTAGTGCAGTAAAACTGTTTTTTTTTTTAATAAATGAAATTGTGGACAGCATCACATACATTGCTCTGAACCCAAAGTAAGTAGTTAAAGCACTTGTGTAAAGGAAATATAGATAAAGAAGGTACTATAAACACCCAGACTCGTTATAATAAAGAAAAGTGGTTTTCTACATTGACCCGTCCAGTGATAGAACCCAGGATCTCTGAGCTAGCGCCACCTTGAAAACCTTTGTGTACGCCACTCGACCAAAAAGGTTGTCAAATTTCTAATGAGTATGACCATCCTTTGTGGTCATTAAAATTCGGCATGAAAGCCTAGTATAATTAAACCAGTTCTAAGTAATAACGTCATCATCTGGCAGTACAACTAAATACAATTTAAGTTTTATTTCTTTAGGTAAGAATTAATACTTTTTATATCAAAATCACAAATTTCCTCTCTTTCTAACAGGGTACGAGTAAAAAAGACAAGCTCCACCAGAAGCTAGCCCAGCTGTACAACACATCACTAGACAATGTAGATGTGTTTACCGTCTTCACGAAGAATACTGTCAAGGATGTGTTCCTGGATGTCCGGTTTTCAGCCCACGGATCACCGTATTACCCGGCTGAGAAGCTAGATAGCATGGTTGTTGGAATACAGGAAAAGGTATGTTATTTTTTGTAATATTTATATTATTTTCTGGAGTTAATATTTTGATGTTGATTTTTATATAAAAAGCGTTTCCGTATTTAAGCGATTGCGTAGGTCGGAATACAAATAATTAATTAAAATATGAAGGTAGAACGAGCAACATCAACTGTCAAGACCAATACCACCTCAGTCCGCCCGTAACCATCTACACCTGCAAAGGCGTCGTCGGGAACAAAAATTTAAATATAAACCGCGATAGAATCCGTTCAAAGTAGTTGCACCCTTCACCGTGTCAATGTTGTCTTAGAATAATTAAGAATAAAGTCCATACAATTTTGTTTTATTAAAAAAAATTAGATTGGTACATGCTTATAATGGGTTTGATCTTGCAACCTTATGCACACAAATCTGTTCATTAAACCGCTAGGCCATCACGACATAATAAATGAATAAATATTTATAAACACGATTCAAGTATTATAAACTTAAGTAACTAAATAAGCTCTAAAAATCTCTAGTTTAAAATATAATAACACCTGTTTTTCTCTCAACTTTCCTCTTTACAACTCGAAGATATTTCAACTGAGTTTGAAAGTAACTCGTCGTTAGTTGACCTTGTCCCAACAAGTTCAAGAGTAAAGTTTTAACCCCTTGAATGCTGGATCTTGTATTTAATAAGGGTAATTCGTGGCTGGGTGCCAGTAGGTTAATTTAGCTGTAGGTATAAATATGTTGGGATAAACAAATAACAAATTGAGTTTCTTTTTCACTGGATATTTATTAATATGTTATATACTGTCGACAAATTGTAAATTACTATAACATAACAGACGTGTTCTTCTGTATTATTGTGACACACCCCGACTCGTCCGGGTGTAAATCTTAAATTAATTTCAATTCCAATACTTTACTAATGCGATCTTAATATTAATTAATCAAAGACGTGATTCAGTTTTTATGAAAAAAAATATAAAGACAAAAAAGGAATACTTAATTTCACTTAGTTAATTACAGACACATAATTGAAAAGTGCTAACTTCAAGTGAACAAATGGATATAATTCCAGTCAATCGGTCGGTATGAATTAAAGAGTAACCAAACCTCAAGATTAACCAAGAAAGACTAAGAAAAGAGGTTAGGTTCAGGAAAGACGGGATCTAGTTAACTAATAAAGCGCGCAACATAATATAAAGCCCCTTTCGTTTCATGTAAATTTTTTCACAAGTCAATACGTACTAAGTACTTGAACCTACGTAAAATTCAATCAATCACACTAAAATTTTCTCCACAGTTGGAAGAAGAACTGCAATCAAAGATCTATATGGTGAAAATCGATGAATGTCTGATCGAGAAGGAGCAATGTGAGGATTCGTGCCGCAATGTGCTCATGAAGAACAACGTACCATTATCTGTATACACGAATACTACCAGCTTTGTGGGAGTTTCTGCAAGAGTGGAGTCGGAATGCACCTGTGATGTTGTTGAACCATTAATTTGTTTGAATGGAGGTATGTTATAAATTTTGTTTTTGGTCGAAATAATCAATAGTAATATCTAAATGCGAAAGTAACGATTTGTCTGTTATGCTTTAACGGCTAAGCCGCTAAAGCGATTTTGATAAAACTTCAAATTCAATTTGCTATTCCACTTGATTCTAGATTTGACGGTTCCAATTGTTTAAAGAAAGGACAATTAAAATTGAAATAATATCTAAACACGCGGTAGCGTGTTAAGCCAAGTTCTATTCTGACTTACTTTGATTCTGAATCCAAAATTACTTTAAATAACATAAGAAAAAAACGTTTAATTAAAGTATGAATTAAATAATTGTAGTTTCATATACTAACCAAAAAATCTATCTCTAGGAACACCATTCGCGGACAAATGCGAGTGTCCCGAGGGGTTATCGGGCCCCCACTGCGAGCAGACCTCCATCGGTTTCCATGGCGACGGCTGGGCCATGTACGCAGCACCGCCGGCCTGTCAGGAAGGTCACGTGACCTTGACTGTCACCTCCCATTCCAGTAACAGCCTCGTGTTTTACTTGGGACCCTTGAAACATAATCCGCTGTTGGAAGTTCAAGGTAAGCTTGATTGGATAATATTTATCTATTATGTTCTTTTTCAGGGATTGGCAAAAATTTGTATTTATTATAGTCAATAAAAGGCTTTACATTGAATTGTTATTTATAAACACTTATTATTCAGGTGCTATTTAAGTTACATTGTCTAGTAAATTAGCAAAAAGTAAATCTTAACATAAACTATCGTGTTCAAAGGTCTTAATAAGAAAATTCACATAATAAATGTTTTTGTCTTAAATGTTCAATAAATCTATGATACAAATACTTAAATAAAATTAAAGTCTTTGTCTGTAATTATAAAATAACCGCATTTTACTAGGTACATACATAATTATGAATGTATATACGGTATGTGTACCAAAATAACATTTGATTTACAATTTTGTCTGTCTGTTTCGGCTAATCTTTGAAACGGCTGGGCTGATTTTGACGGGACTTTCACTGGAAGATAGCTGATGTAATAAGGAGTAACTTAGGCTACTTCTATTTTATAAAAAAAACATCTTTTTTTGTTAAATGCCACGCGGACATTGTCGTGGTTTCAGCTAGTAGAAAATAAAGACTTAATATGAAAAATTTCTCAAGTACTATGAAGTACATAAGCATAATAAAAATACTCTTCACGGAAGATCGGTTTTCCAGATCCCTACAGATTATTCCAATAGCTATTTAACGAAAACCTTTTAAAAATCGCTTATTTCATACAAATTTTCGCAAGCTACACGATAAAAATGAAATATGTTCGTAAAATCAAAATCCAATTAGGAATCGCGACACGACACCGGCCTCTCAAATTAGATGGCCGAAAAATGTCACCGTCTGAAGTACGGCCGATACAATTATATTATCGATTCTAATATTTATTTCACATTTTTCTGTTTTTGTTATATTTATGAGATTTTCCCTTGTGTTGGAGTTTGAGAGCATTGTAGGCTAGATTGAATTGGGAGAAAAAGTTGTTGCTAGCGATTAGATATCTATACAAATAAATAAAATTGAAGTGTCTGTTTGTAATATTAAAATAACCGCTTTTTACTACATGCAAATGAATGTATATACGGTACATATACCAAAATATATATTTTTTTCAATTTTTGTCTATCTGTTTGTTCCGGCTAATCTCTGGAACGGATGGACCGATTTTGACGACTTTCACGGGCAGATAGTTGATGTCATAAGGAGTATCTTTCTACTAGTGCTACTTCGAACACGAAAAGAAAACACATTTCACAAACACATCTAAATAACATTTTGTTAAATTCCACGCGGACGAGGTCGCGGTCATAGCTTGTCTTACATATTATATCAATCAAAATAAACTCAAAAACTACCAAAAGGATTTTCAAATGGTTTTCACGAATGGATATATAGTGATATAAGAGGAAGGTTTTTGTGTATAATTCATTATTGTTTTGTCTACACGTGCCACTCACCCCGACTTCTCACGGGTGGGTGGTCAATAATTTTACAGATGTCTTATAGATAAGAAATAAAATGAAATGATATTATTCTGTAACTACGATAAACACCTTACTAATATTATAAATGCGAAAGTAATTCTGTCTGTCTCGCTTTCACGCCAAAACTACTGAACCGATTTAAATGAAATTTGGTACACAGATAGTCTAGAGCTTGAGAAAGGACACAGGCTACTTGTTGCCGTGATAACCGACATTCATGCGGGCGGAGCCGCGGGAAACAGCTAGTATAATTATATAATACTCTAATGAAACTATTATAAGGCTCCATCATTTTAGTGTAGGTTACGACCTACTTTGTTGGCGGTTAACTTTGTGACTCAAAGCGTTTTACAAACAAAAAACACAAAAGCATCAATTAACTAAACTACGAGATACAAACACAAACACCGCTATCTAAAAACTGAATAAAAAAAGCAATAATCATCAAAACTTTTAAACGTATTAACAAAGTCCTTATTGTGCTTCACGGTTAAAGTAAATATTTCCCGGGTGAGTGCCAAATTGGCAATCAACTAAAGTGTCGTGTCCACATCAGAAAAACGAAGGACCCCACTTAATTCGTGTAAACTTACTTCCCAAAGAACGTTTACGTAAAAAACTTCATCGGATTTCGAACAAAATAACTCGAAAAACAAAGTAACAGAACATTTGGAAGCTATCTCAATTCTAGTTTTTGTTAAGCTAATTTAGGTAAATGTAAAAGAAATACGTTTTGTTTGTAAGGATTTGTTTTCGTAGTCACTTTGCGGCATTTCTTTGTGATCGCTGTTTTAACATAATGTGTTCTATATTAATATGTAAATTTACTATTTTGGGTTAACAAATAACTTATCTTCTTCTATATGTAAACACTAGCTGTGCCTGCGACTTCGTCCGCGTGGAATTTAGAAATAGTTATTAAGTTTTTTAGTTTTTTTTTTTTCATTTGGGAAGTAACCTAAGTTACTCCTTATTACATTAGGTATCTGCCAGTGAAGAGCCGTTCCAGAGATTGGCCGGAACAAACAGACAAAAATAGTAAAAACAAATATTTTGGTATAAGTACCGTATATAGGTACATTCATATGCATGTAGTAAAAAGCGGTTATTTTTATATTACAAACAGACACTTCAATTTTATTAATTTATATGTATGTATATGTACAGATAACTCCCGATTTCCCTTGGACACGCCATAATTTCTGAACGACTGCACCAAATCGGTTAATTCTTTTTTAGTTACTTATGTTTTTCTCATCTCAAAAATGCCTAAATCGCCTGAAAAAAAATAATGAACATATTTTTAAATTGTTTGACGCGTTTATTACGGAATCAGTCTGAGAAAACTTTAAGGACAAGCATTTACCGTCATTCATATGAGGTCATTAAACTTTGCGGAAGAATAATAAAAAATAACCCTAAATTATTTGTTTCTAGTAAAAGCTCTATAACGAACCAGACTTACGCTCTAAATTCTGTATTATTACCCACTATCTAAATACGAATCTTAATAACACAAACAATTCACGTTACGTTAACCATACAAAAGTTCATAAACCTATCGTTAACTAGAGCTTCACTTGAAAAGCATAACAATACGAACAACAATGAACATGTCATAGTAGATTGGCGTAACTACTTGAATAATGATTTCCTTGCCACAATGGGCCTCATTCACAACGAAAAAATGTCCCTTTATTCTCTGTAGCCAATCAAGGAACGTGATGTTGCGATGGCGACAAAAACAACCAATCAGAATCGAGCATTTGCGTTCTTGAAAACTACGGTTATGTGAATGTATTTGTGCTTTACTTGGTTGTATTTTGTTTTTTTAGGGTGACTATGGTTTTTGATAAAATATTATTTATTGAAATGTTGAATGGTATGCTCTGTAAATTCAGACCAAATGCACCTTTAAGAAGTAGAATATAGTATAGTTTATTATGTCTTTGTCAATTCTTTGAACATCGCTTCGGTCACCAGTGACAGAACATCAAATTTTCCTTAATAATTAGTCGGTTAAATCGTTCATAAGTTTAATTTGCACGTGTATTATTAGGCTATTTATAAGAAAACACGTCAATTATATAAAGGTATTATTTTTTAAAATGTAGTAGGTACCTATAAAGTTATAAACTTATGCCTGGTTCTAATTCCTGATCCTGA
The DNA here is from genome assembly GCA_932294365.1 of Diachrysia chrysitis. Classification (NCBI taxonomy): domain Eukaryota; kingdom Metazoa; phylum Arthropoda; class Insecta; order Lepidoptera; family Noctuidae; genus Diachrysia; species Diachrysia chrysitis. Next base: position 4,337,439 of record OW028662.1, on the reverse strand, counting down.
TTTCTAAGCAAAACTAAGAAAATTCTACCATCCGTAAGCAAAACTAATCGTTTCTTAAATATAGGAACCGACCATAAGAGATACTTTATAAATAAAATTATTACAACGAAAACTTAACTTGACATACATTAATAAACTGAATCATAGATAACGCAACACAACGCCATCCGACACTTGAATGAAGCCTGTAATGATTTTTTAATGATCACATAATGACTGACAGGCGTGTACAGAATATTATGATTTATGAAAATAACCATCGCGTGATAGGTGGAACCTTTGGTACAATCAACCACACATCTATACTTACAAACAAAACAAAAATCTACCTTATTGCTACGAAATTAAGGTCCCGTCGATGTCAAAATCTTTCCATTCCCGTGAGGTGCATTGTACCTTTCCAAATGTTACGTAATTATTTTCATGTCTGTAGTTTGTGTGTGTTGCCGTAAAAATCCGAATACCGTTACTGAGCGTAATTACTAGTATAAAAGCGAGCACTTTACACGCTTTGGTAATTTCGCGTTTTAGTCCTATTTGATCTATGAATTTAATGTTATTTGGATAGTTGAAGTGTAGAAAGGTATTTTACATTGACACGAAAAAACACGGGATACAAATTTTTGTTTCAACTGTTGTTGACTTTTGAAAATGGTTTTTTGTATGTAAACTAGTGATATTCCCCAGCTTTGCACGGATAGACCAAACATTAATGAATTATATACACAAACCTTTCTATTGAATCACTATCTATTGGTTAAAACCATATTATATTATTATGAACACCCGTTCGGTATGTTATGAGTTTATCGCCGTCAGACAGACAGTGTTTTATTGTATTTATAGATAACCAATAAGTACATACTTTCTTTGCGAATAATATATTAAATAAAAATCTTACAATAAAATATTATTTAAAAAAATTTAGATTGCAAAATTTATTTGAATAAAGTCTCACCAAATCATGGTTACCCTAAGACTTGGTTTTGATGTTAGCAATTACCAGATTTGATACGTCTTTGTGAGTTTATTGTGGTGTGCTCCTGAAACAATCTAATTTGTTAATTAATGGTTATGATGTTAACATCTGTTGGTTCAATAGTCTACACTACAAAATAATAATGTGTATTTCAATTTGGTCGAGACTGAGATACCCTTAGGCATATAGTTTTCAGTGCTTGAAATATAGTATAGATTTGGTTAAATGATTTTATACATTAAGTAATAAATAATTGGCTTATTGATCTAAAACATATAAATCTAAACAATTTACGTGGGTTTGTTTTGTTTTTTAATTAAAATTTTTAATTTACGTAATGACTTTCAGATATATATATAACTAGCTGGCCCCCGCGACTTTGTTCGCGTGTTTTAATTTCAACGGTTTTTCATTTTTGCAACATTTTTCATTTATGCTCCGCTCCTATTGGTCGTAGCGTGATGTTATATAGCCTATAGTCTTCCTCAATAAACGGACTATCCAATGCAAAAAGAATTTTTCAATTCGAACCAGTAGTTCCTGAGATTAGCGCGTTCAAACAAACAAACAAACAAACAAACTCTTCAGCTTTATAATATTAGTATAGATAAGTATGTCATAATTTATAGGTTTTGTTGGAATTTTTGTTTGAAAACAGTTCATCTACACTAAATACTAATATTATTAAGAGGAAAGATTTGTATTTTTGTATGTTTATAATAAACTTAAAAACTCTTAGACCGTGTTCAATTTTTTTTTTCAGTATTAGTAGCAATATAGCCTATGTACTAAGGGTTAATATAGCATGTACCTACATTAACCCTTAGTACATAGGCTATATTGCTGAGCTAGCCATGCGAAGCCGGGGCAAGTCGCTAGTATTACATAAGTTAAATAAGTAATTATGTAAAAACTTATATATGTACTTGTGCATACATATTCATAAAAAAACTAAAAGGATGGTTGTTGGAAAAATCTTTTTATTCTGTATCTGAGTTCTTGGAGAGGCCATTATAGTAAATTATGAATGTTGTGTAGTAGTATTAATAATAATTTTGTGTAAATAAAATTTGACATAAAAATGACATATCATAATAATGTAATAATGTTGAAAATAGTATCTATATTTTTTATGTAATTACTAAGATAAAAATTGAAGATAATAATGTAATACTTATTTTAATATTTTTCTTGGAACGATAATAATGACTAATGTTTGCATGCCCTATAAAGGCAGAATATTATGTACTGTTCAACCTAATAATTTAACATCTCATGTATTCACTATATTCTTGCAAATAAAATGAAATTGAATTTGAATTTACATAAAACTTTTTATCGTAGGTTACCTACCGTATAACAATGATAGCCAAAAAAAATATTTATAAAATTTTAATTCCCAAATAGATTAACTAATACCAACCTTTTGTCCACAGATTTCATGTCCTTGGAACTGGTCGACGGTTTCCCCGTTCTCCTCGTCAACTACGGATCGGGAACCACTCGCCTCAACAACAGCGTCGTCCACGTCGCCGATGGAAAACCGCATTTAATAGAAATAGTTCTCATGAGGAGTTCTATAGAGATGTTTGTGGATAGATGCAAGCTGTCCACGTGCATGTCTCTAGCTGCGCCGACGGGACCTAGGGAGATATTGAATGGTGAGTTTGAAGATTTACTTTTTAACTTGTAGTTGTGCTGTTGCTATGAGATCGGAATTTATGGGCACGCCTGGGAGAGTTAGGGAGACAGACATTATCAACTTGTCATTAACTATGTTGTCTTTGAGTCTTTGTGCGCGCCCTTTGGTGTGAGTGATGGTGTCTTTTCTAAAGCGCCTGTTTTAAGTTTTCTAATCTAGTGTTAATGTATATATTTTTCATTTTTAGAAGATCTTTCCAAAAAAGATCGATAATGCATTTCGAGACACATCAGTATTGGAGTTTGTTAACGATGAGAATTACCTTTTTAAATTACCTTGAAACTTTTGTGTGTTGTACCTACATAAAAAAAAAGTTATCCTTTAGATTTAGAATCACTTAAGACCGGAATCGATTTAGCTGATTTTTTTTGTGTTTGTAATCAGGACTAAACTTTAGTATAAAGAAAAATTAAAAAAAAAATGTGACATCGTATTTTTGTATAGATTGATAGGGCAGCAACTGGTGGGTCAACTAATAATATTAATAATTAATTGTATGTAATATTACTATTGTTGGCTACTAAAACTTCATTTGGCAGAAATATATACTTAAATTATTTAATGTACCTACTACTAAAATAAAACAAAATAAAAAGAACAGTCAAAGGCCTTCAGTAAAACACTAAGTTATAATTAAATTTCGCCGTAGTCAAGTAAAAACATTAAAAGTATCAGTGTTCTCTTAATTACATGAAAAGTTTGAAGTTACTAAGCTTTTAACTCATAGCGACATAATAAATTTCTTCAGTGAAATTCTATTGTTTTTTTCACAATAACTAAATTACGTTTTGGTTGAAGTTTTACGATTTATCGCTTACGCCTCAAGTCATTAATTTTAATAAGTTTTCATCAATTTATAAGTTGCTTTTACTAAAACTTGATAATAGTTTGAGTTTTAGCTATTGTGTATATTTAGTTTTGTTTTTATTTATGCTGAGTTAACACGATTTATTGAAGCTGCCTATAAATTTTCTTTGTTTTAAAACCGTATGCTTATTTTTAGGGTTTCGTACTCGGTTAAACACCCGCTAACGGGCCCTTTTACTAAGCTCCCGCGGTCCGTACGTCGGTCTGTGTGTCAGCGGGCTGTATCTCATAAACCGTTATAACTAGAGAGTTAAAATTTTAACAGAGTGTGTATTTCTGTTGCCTCGATAACAACAAATAATAAAAACAAATTTAAATTAAAGGGACTTATAAAATGGTGAGGAGCCCTTTGTGCGCGAGTCCGACTTACACAAGGCCCTTTTTTATATTGAATACTATTGATCGACATTAACTTTTGAAGAGAGCATACCTAACTAGTAGCTAGAAGTCAACTACTCAGTATTTGTTGAGTATTTTTTAGGTACAGGACTACAACACTCTTCCCCGAAGGACCATCAGTAAATTAATCCTTACCTAATATTATAAATGCGAAACTAACTCTGTCTGTCTGTCGCGCTTTCACGCCCAAACTACTGAACCGATTTAAACGAAATTTGGTACACAGATATTTTAGAGCCTCAGAAAGGACATTTTTTGCCACTTTTTCACTTTTTGCCGCGATAACCGACATCTTCGCGGGCGGAGTCGCTGGAAACAGCTAGTAAACCTATAAACCAGTTATTTGTGCACACGTCACTTTGCGCAGCTTGTTGAAAAGCACATTCTAACTTATGCGTTTTCTAACAATACATTTTCCCACAGTGAACGGTCCTTTACAACTTGGAGGGTCCAGTATAGACCTGCAGAACCTGGCCAGCACCTTTGGATGGAGGCACGTGCCTACCAACCAGTTCTTCGTGGGATGCATCAGTAACTTCACTTACAATGATTATGTAAGTACCTACTAAGTATTTACAACTCTGTTAGTATTGGACTGAACAATAAATAGATAAGTCTATATTATAAAAAAAGTGGACGAAATTTTCAGGCCTTAAAACCTATTATAAATATAAATAATTTATTTTTCTTAACTAAATAAAAATTAGTTAAGAAAAATAAAATATTTGCCACTCTAGCTGGCAGTTTTCGTTTTATTTCGTGTAAACCAAATTCGAATAATCTGATCGTGTTTAAGTACCTTTATGAATTAGTAAATAAAATAAACATTGTCCATTTTGCTTTTAAGCGACATGATCAATACTAATTTTATAAATAAGGCATATTTGTATTTTTGTATGTTTGTAAGGAACAAAGTCAAAAGTTACGTTACCAATAGCAAAAAATTTTGTAATTGATATATTTGTATTGAGATCACTAATCAAGTTATATAAACTTAGATGTTGACTCAATTCTAATAAGTAGCTAAAAGTGTTTAATTTGTATACTCCATTTTACATACTCTGGATACCTATTTAAATGGATGTATTTAATATTTTCGTGTACCATCTAATAAACCATTTTCCAACAGATGTACAACCTCGGTGAGCCTTCACTGCATCGCAACGCGGACCCAAGCTGTCAGCGCAGCATGTACACGGCTGTCACCTTCGGTATCGATACAAACTTCCTAGTGGCTATTCTCGTCTGCATCGTTATACTAGCAAGTAAGTACAACATTTGAACCTCAGACAGGACTCGAACCCGCGACTAGTTCGAGACTATCGTCTACTACTTGTATTTAATTACAAATATTCGCTCCGCATGCGCGAGTAATCTTTACTAATATTACCTATAAATGCGAAAGTAACTCTGTCTGTCTGTCTATCGCGGCGTCAAGCCAAAACTATTGAACCGATTTACATGAAATTTGGTGCACAGATTGTCTAGAGCCTGAGCAAAGATATAGGCTACTTTTTGCCGCGATAACCGACTTCCACGCGGGCAAAGCCGCGATAAACAGTTATTAAACAATAAAAAGAACAAAGTGCAACATGCTATAAAAAAAAATAGATACCTATTTAAAATCTTACTGTTATTGAGATTTTAAGCTTGGTTATAAATATCGCTCTATATTATTACTCTCGAAACTCACCCCTATCTGACATTAGCCCTTAACAGGTTACGTTAAACTGGACATACGAAACGAAGTTACCAAAAATCGAATTACATTTACAAGCACATCAAACTGTGCCAACTTGACCCAAAACCTTTCTGTCAAAACTTGAAGCAGTTTATTAAGATAGACAGAAAATAAATATAAGTGTTTATTTAACCTTTTTACAAGTAGTTATTCAATTGGTTTTGCGTTAGTAGTTCAGGTTAAGACCAAATTATTTTTAAATGATTTGGGAAGGAAATATGTACCTAGAATTGCCTAATAGTTTTAAGTTTAAATGAGATCTCATATTTATATAGTAGGTACATTAGGGTGTAATCTATGAGAGAAACACAAATACGTATTAGCGTCAAATACATGTGTCTAAATCTTAGAGTATACATAGGCAAGCTTAGAGCGGGCGCATTTTTAGGTGTATGTACTACCCTCGTTTACTGATTTAAGTGATTTTCCGTGCGACGACAAAAGTTAATGCACAAATATCGATTTTTCCGATATTATTAGGGTAATATTAGATTTTGAGATAGTTTGATTAAAAACGCGCGATCTGATTTCACACAAAATTTACGATTTATCTTGTTCTTACTAGTGAGCCGTGATCCACAAATACTTGTTGTTTGTAAAACCCCCGCAACACAAAGATTAAATTCCATAGTGCGGGAGTCCTTTTTATCAAAAAAACTATAAAAATCAATAACAACAACAATTAACTAAGTAAGGATAAATAATCTAAGCAGTACGTACTATCTTATGTATCTTATGGATTACAATTTCATAGTAAGCTTCCAATAAATTCTTAATTCGTGAAAAGATTTATAATTTTTCATTTCCAATAAATGGCGACCTTTCTGCCAGGTTTCATTAATTAGAAAGCACTTTAAGAAGCTCCGGTATAATGGATCTCCGTAGTTAGGAGACGGTGGCTAAGCCTAATTAAAAATATAAGATACTAAATCTTTTTTTAAAAATATGTTACTGAAGTATGTAGTTCTATGTATTTTCTTTGTCGTTCAAAAAATAATTAATTATAATCGATATTAACTTTTATTCATGTTACTCTTATCCTTGATTGTAAAGGTTTAAATACACTTTTTTATTTATTAATAAATCTCTTGTAATATTATCTTATAGTTCAAACTTATGTAAAATTTGCTCAACGACTTAAAATAATTCCTAACCTGACCAGGCGGGATCGGACGGCCACATTGTCCCTAACTCGGCAGAGCCTGTATTATGGCAACCAGACATTTGATAAACATACTTATGTATTTCTAAACGCATACATAAACTACCTATAGATAAATTCCCCCAGACACAAAACCAACGATCATGATCATCACTTAAACAGTTGTCCTGGGTGGGAATCGAACTCCCGACCTCCGGTTTAGCTGTCATGGTCACTAACCACTAGGCCAACAGGCTAGTCATGAATGAACTTATTCGACTGACGTCCAAATTAAAAAAACTAATCATATTGTTCAAAAATCTAAACCAACGTATTGTTTCAGTACTCCTCCTAGCGGTAGTAGTACACAGAAGACGAGCAGACGCATGGGCTGAAAAGGAACTGGACGATATAAGAGAGAACATCATCGCTTACGAAGACGAAGGTGGTGGCGAGGGTGATGCTGGCTACGACCTGCACGTGCTCAGACAGATGTACGATGGACCACTTCCGGATACAGACACGTTCATGCAGAGCAGAGGTAAGATATGATTGAAACTCGACGATATTACATTTACGTATATATTATTATACCTACGTATTGCATATGTTACCACATTTAATCAATTCTTATTGCTCCTACCACACTTATCTCTACACCGCCCTTGGTTTACTGGTAGAGAATTCCTAAAGCATTAAGTTCGCCTTTGTGCCATTTTGTGCTATAAGTTAAAAAAAAAATACTATGGAAAACATAATAGAACATCATCGCTTACGAACTCTCTCCCAAAAAAGCTCCATTTAATCATACCAACGAATAGTCGTAAGAATGTAATTTAATTTGCAAGTAAGCTTCAAATTATTACGTATAATATCATGTTCAATCCCGACTAATTTATCTAATTTTCTGTCAGTCTCAAGCTAAGAAAACATTCTCTTACTATCCTGTTGCAATGTGCGGTAATCTGCATGTTGGTGGCCCAAAAAATATGTCTTAGCTTACAATACCATTTTGCGGCAAATTTTTGATGCATCTAAAGCAGTATATTGTGAGCAATCAATGCCCTGCTTGGCAACTACCATCACTTTCAATAGTCCACACAAAAGAACAAAAAAAAGAGGCTTTATTTAATATTCAAGTTAAATAAAATCCATCCTACATTCACAGTATTCATACTAGAAATACCTATAAAATTATCTGTGAACGATCGTCCGTTAAAACTATTTTCATTATCTGTGAAGCTCGATTCGTTTAAAAACGTTTCTCTCAATGAGATATCAGATATCGCCGGTATTTTATTGGCATCCCTACATTCAATAGTTATCAGCATTCAGGGTTGAGTCAGATAAAACGTGGAAAGATTATATAACTTACATCAGCTTCTGAATACTCAATCGCACCTTTAATTTAAGACAGTCTTAAATGTTTATATGTCGCAAACTCACCTAAGTGGCAGAAACAAAATGAGATTTAACGGTGACTTATATTTGAGATGCGTTTTAGTATTTAGTCATTTGTGTTACATAAGTACTGCATACTGATAAATTACTACATATGATAAATTATTTCGATTATAGTAATTTTTTTGATGGACGAATAATGGAGTAAATATGTTTTTCTAAATTTCGGATAAACATTACATACTAGTGGGTTAAATAATGTTTTTTTATTACATGTTTAAATATTAATTAAATTTGAGTTACTAAGTTATTTATGATTTTGGTTGATATTGGCCAATCAAATATAAGTTTCAATAAAAATATGCAGTCCATACTTTTACCAATCCAATCTATTCCCTTTATTCAAATGATGATTCAATCTATAAAATATCTAGGCGAGTACTTATGTGGACATTACCTCAGAAAAAAAAAAACATATGACATCCTTAAATCTTCGAGAACTATTTTTGGCATATTTATAAAATTCTGTTTTCCTCCTAGGTATGGTAGGCGCTGCGCCCGATATCTCTGGGTTCCTAGACGACAAGAAGTCAGTCCTAGACCGGGATCCAGACATCACGCCGTACGACGACGTCCGCCATTACGCGTACGAGGGAGACGGGAATACTAGTGGCTCCCTCTCTTCACTCGCCAGCTGTGAGTATAAAGATACTTTTACATTAACCATTATTAAAAAAACCATTGTATTTAAATTGAAATTAATTGAATTCTGCTTTATATACAGGATGTTACCTCAAGGGTATATCTACCCAAAAGGGTTTAAGAGTACATCTGGTATAGAGTCAGTTTACAAAATTTCAGTTCAAATTGAGTAATTAAATAAATAATATTCATTGTTCGCATTATATGTTCGTCACCAAAAATCATAAAAACGCGTTACCGCACTACGCGGGTCAATATCTTATAATGCCTTTTAGTAAATGTTAAGATTTATGGTGTCGAATACTTGTTTTTAAAAATTGGATATCCATTAATTAAGTAACTTATTTTGAGCTGAAATTTTGTAAACTGAGTCTATACTAGATGTAGTCTACACCCCTTTTGGATAGATGTACCCTTGAGGTAACACCCTGTTTATGCGTGGTATATATTATATTACCTTTTGAATCTCTGCAATGTAATGCAAATCAAGTAAAAATCTGATAATCGCCGATGATGGAGCGATGACCAAACTTACATAATTTAATTAAATCTTTCTCAAATAGGTACGGACGACGGCGATCTCAAATTCAACTACCTATCAACGTTCGGTCCGAGGTTCCGCAAACTGGCGGACATGTATGGCGATTCGGATGACGAAAGACCACACGAGGAGTCCTGGTGCTAGCGCCACGCTTGGCTTGTGTAGCCAGGACCAGTGCCAAGTGAACTAGAGAACTAGACCAAGTAAGATGCCTTACAGCTTCACAGCTATGTGTTGCCAGTGACTTACACCCCACCGGAATTACCCCCTTTAATTGAAATGACGTTTGAAATCCTGTGATAATGTGACTATTTTTAAAGGTTCGCTTTTGGGATTGTATGAAATTGTAACGGTTTTGTGACTTTGGTACAATATTGATGGAATTATTGTTTAAGTTCCATTTTTTTTAGGGATTTTTTTTTGTAATTTTAGGATTAGTCATTCTAATTTTACAGCTGACCTGCAAATAGTAGACAGTCTGTAAATCGAGACGAAGGTTATATCGATGGATTTTATATCGATAGTTACAATCGAATAACTTTGCAGATTGGGTGTAAAATTTGATGTCTACTCTAAAGCCTAGTTTCGGTGTCGAAACCCGTGTAACAATGAAATAAAAAGTTTCGTTTGCAATAGACGAGACTTTCAGGTAACATTGTAATATTACGTAATATGTCATATTGTAGCTGTAACAGTAACCTTTTTCATGACGCGTCAAAACTTCCTTTGATATCATGAGTAATTTTAATATTCCTAATTTTTGCAACTCTACCGATCCCTAAGCTATAATTTTTCATACGAATTTCAAACATTAACTAGATATTTTACGTAACTTATACAGAATAACAACAGTATTAAATGTATACTTGCATTTCATATTGGATTTAATTAAAAAAATAGTCTAATGACATCCTAAAATGGTGGAAATCAAAAATTTCAATTTAAATGTATTCAATGATTATTGTATTCAAATAAATCACATTTAAAAATGTTTTAAGAAAAACTGACTGATGTATCATTAGGCATCGTTGTAGATTCGCCTAAATTATTTCGAGTATGTAATTTTATATGTAAAATGTTTAGGTCGGAAAATGAGTGATGTAATAATGTTTAAGGTTTTTATACGTATTCATTTAGTTCTGTAATGCAATAGGTTGGCTTGTGTGTCATTGGTATGGGACGTCCGCTTAATATACCTAAATATTCTGATACTCTCATTAACATTTTCCCTTCTCTTAGGCCATACAAAAATAAATTAATGGCTGATTTTTCGATCGAGAAATATTTTTTATTCGTGGAATAAAATTGACGTTTGACAGATTTTGTATGAAAGAACTGTCAAAAATTCAAAATTATTTCTCGGATAAAATTATCTGGAGGTAAAAGAATCAGCCCTAAATGCAATAAAAAGAAATCTTAAGGTCAGGTTATATGAAATGTTCATAATGCTACGTTTTTGCGTATTGGATTAAAATAACACGCGTTTTTATAAAGCGTTTGTAGAAACGCGCGTTGTCTTGTCGTCTAAACACACCTTAAGAATATTATAAATATTTTTTTTTTTCGTTTTGTGATTGAGGCCAATATTAAAGGAATGTTCCTACCATAAACAATTGAAGACGGAAAGGAAGTGCCATTTTGTCTAATGTATTATGTTAAGCCATAGAGTTTATGTTGACACGCATTTTGTATTTTTTTAGTAAAAACTGGCCTACATTAAAAATAGGTTTTACATTTTACAAATAGCTATGTGTCATGGCAGACAAGAAAGTGATTCTTTATTTTTGTGGCTTGCTCCCAAACGGTGCAAATACAAAAATATAACTTTCATTATTTTAATAGGCATCTAATGTTAAATATTAGTTTCGGTTAAATATAAGATCATCTTAATTGAAATATAGTAGATTATAAATGTAAATATGTACAGCGATGGATAAACATTGTGTGAACTTAATATTCAGTAAATTAACTTTTGTATGTTTAATATTAGGCAAATATACAAGGTGTCTTATCATTATGCATATCAACGAATTGTAATATTAAAATTTATCCTGTAATCGGATCCGTTGTTTGGGAATGTTCTCGGTGTGACATATGCCTAACTGTAATAATATCCTTAGCATATAATAGTAACTAAACTATGAATAAATAATTCTCTATTTATTTCGGACCAATAAGAAAGCTATACCGTTAAAAACCCTTAATTTTCGTTAAAACTAGTCTAAAGAATAATGATTTGAATTTAGAGCACAATATTTTAAAATACGAACTACATTTTATGAGCTTTTAAAATTTTCTTTATTTAAATTTTCTTGAACACTATTGGTCGATAAAAGTTAATGGTTTTTTTTTTCGAACAAAGAGTATGCATATGGATTACATATTTGTAAACAATATTTTAGACGAATTCTTATTATTATTTGTACGTGTCCATAGTGTTAAGTAGTCGTTCGCTTTATTTTCTTTTGTTATTGACATGTTGTTTTGTAATTAGAATGTAAGTAGGATTAAGTTCTTATTTTTATAATTTTGATACCGAGCCTATTCAGCTGTTACGTAGTTTAATGTCGTGTATTTTACAACGTATAGTAAAATAAAAATTTATACTTATTTTCTTTTTTAGTTTCAACATATGACATGCCCTTTTACTTTTGATGATTTAAGTTTTGTGTAGAATTTATTCATTCTATAATCACAATGATTATTTATTTTTTGCAACTTTTTATATTTATTTCGAGTTTTTCTTAAGAATTACTCTATTATCCTTCCAGTTATTGAAATATCCATAGCTTTTATAAAAGTTAGCGTACAAACGCTAAAATGTCACGAATCCCCGTATTAGGTTATTTTTTCTATGATTTTTTTAGTTGTTACTTGAGACCTGATGGGCCAGGATCTTGGGCCATAGTTTCTTAACCGTCACTAATAAGTTAGGTGACGATGTAAAAAGTAACTTTGATTACATTCCAATACACATACGTTATAAATGTAATGTTATTGATCAATTACTCGTACTTAGGCATTGTTGGTGGACATTTTTCAAAGATTACCATTCTAAAATGGCCACCTACAAACAAAACACTGCCATAATAAGTAAGAATAGGAACGCTTTTAAAAGTTTTTTTTTTATTTATTGACTTGTACCTACGCGAGTTTAATTTAAATGACAACTTTAAGCGATTAAGTGCCTTTTGTTCCGTATGAACATTATATTTTAATACATAAAGTAATTTTGAATTTCGAATTCGTACCTTTGGTACTGTCTACAGTAAACAATTTTTTTACTTATTTTTTAGTCACTTGCATTTTTGAATTGAGAATTTAATTTTTTTTAACGGTTTTTATTTGATTGTCTAGTGGTTATGAGGATTTATAATTTTGATACTTGCAATTTTGTTTGATAAATGTAAGTGCAAGTGACTGGGATGGGTCCTATTTCAATAAAACGCAGAATATGTCCAGACCTTTGAATAAGGACCCATCATACGTGTTACGATAAATATCGTTTTTATGATTAACATGTATGATATGGACTATATAAGTTTATGTAAGTAAAGAGTATGTGTACCTAATTATCGAAGTAAAATGTGCGTTTTAAGGTATAGACGAGTGCGACTGAAGATTGTCATATTATATTATAGGCTAGCTTGGACTTTGTTACATAGACATTTAAGTATTCAAGGTCGATATTGGAATAAACGAAATGAAATAGATTTGTTTGATTTTTATTTTATCCTCTTTTTTTTAAAACCTCTCTGTATTTATTTAATTAATGCCATGAAAAGTAGTAAAATATTTTTTTATTATTTTTAACAATATTAATTATTATGTGGGCAAACAAAAATGAGCAAAAAAAATTAGGTAACTAGGTCGCTTTGAAAATTTTATTTGTTTAATTCTACACACACACAAAGTTAAAGCTAGTGGGAAATAATACTAAATTGAAGTCCAGTCTTTGTGAAATTGCTGAAATGCTCCGAAGTTACCTAACAATTTATATTAAAGGAAAATCTCGCAAGTTTACCTCCGTTAAGCGAGACAATGTTCCTTTTAGTCTGAAGACACTTATATACCTAGATACATACACTGTGCACGAAAAGATTAAATGAAGGTAATATTTTCAATTTGATAGCTATTAAAATTTGTCAGTCGACGTCCTCCGTCGTTGACGACCTCCGTGGTCGAGTGGCGTACACACTGGCTTTCAAGGTGTCGCTAGATCTGAGGACCCGGGTTCGATCCCTGGACGGGTCAAAGTAGAAAATCACTTTTCTACATTTTCTCGGGTCTGCGTGTTTGTGGTACCTTCGTTGTCTCTGATTTCATAACACTTAGCTTTAGCTACTTTAGGTTCAGAGCAATGTATGTAATGTTGTCCACATTTATTTATTTATGAAAGTGTGTAACACGCGCAAACGAAGTACGACGTAGGGTCCAGGTGATTATGGTACTAAAGAAAAAAAATGTAGTGAAAATAAATAAAAATGTATACTCATAACTTTGTGAGTAGACTAAGGTATTGTACCTATTCATAACTATGAAAAACCAAGTAAAGATTCTTTTTACATAAAATAAATCGCAATTATTTAGAACTAGCTGTCCCCCGCGACTTTGCGTGTTTTAGTTTCAATGGTTTTTCATTTTTTAACATTTTTAATTTTTTAACATTTTTCATTTATGCTTCGCTCCTATTGGTCGTAGCGTGATGTTATATAGCCTATAGCCTTCCTCAATAAACGGACTATCCAATACAAAAGATTTTTTCAATTCGAACCAGTAGTTCCTGAGATTAGCGCGTTCAAACAAACAAACAAACAAACTTCAGCTTTATAATATTAGTATAGATATGTATTTAAATTAAAATCATTATTGTTTGTTGCGAAGATTAAAAATCTATTGTTAAAAACCTAATACTTAATAGCTTTTACGTACACACGAAACTCGGAATATCGCGTTCAAACAAAAAAAATCCTTTGTTACATTTTAATAAACACGTTACTTTAATACGGGTTTACAGCTTACTTTACTTGAGGTGCAAATCCACAATAGATCGTGACAGGTAGGCGTTCTTGACACTTTTAATGTTGGAGCAACACGCTAGGCTCTTGTCGGCTCGAGCGCGCTATACAGATTTGTGGTATTTATTAAAAAAAAAGGCATAAATTTAACGATATATTTAAGTAAAGTAAATTGATAAAGAAACCGTTAATAATTACAAAGTGTATGAAGAAGAAGGTTACACATGGATTGCTTAAAGCCTTCGGAGTCGATTGCTTTAAGCTGCGACTGCTTGGTGAACTAATTATATACATACACACGGACTGCTTGAAGCAATTCGATTGTTTTTGTTTCGACTGTTTTCAAAAATGAAGGGACATTAAACTTAATAACTACTGAACGGATTTTCATATGGTTTTGACCAATGAATAGTCAAGAGTGATTCAAGAGGAAGGTTTGTGAGTTTAATTTATTAATGTATTGTCTACCCATGCGAACCTGGGGCGGGTAGCTAGTATTTATATAAAACTGCCGCTAAAAATTTTCCTATCAAGTAATTCAGTATTTCCAATATGTTCAATTATGCATTACTAGAAAAAAATATTAATATTGTTGCTAAACGGTAGTTTTACAATACACGTACAATGTAAGAAATTATAAAAGTGGTTGAGAGGGGCGGAGAGGGTTTTTTTCTTATTTTACCTAACCAAAAAGTCACGATGATAAATTGATTTGAAATATTGAATGATGTCACAATTTTGTGCACAAGCATGACATCATTAGCCACCACTCCTGAACTTTGATTCACTTCATGTACTTAGTGTTTCCCTATTTTAAAAAGTAAAATATACGTGTCTAATATGTTTTATTATCTACCTGGCTGATTTAGATTTTGGTTTTTCATACCATACATATTTATTTATTTATTTATTTATGTATTTATTTATTTTATTTATTTATTTACATACACCATTGTAGAATCGATATTATGCTGTCGAATATATTAACCCCTGTTAACCCTTCATGCGTTTAACACTTAATGCACTTTAATTCACGAAGCTATTCATTTAAATGTCTTGTGTCTACAATGGTTTCTGTATATAATTATCCGATTGCAGTAACCTGTCAGTGCCACAAAGCTAAAACCAGGATTAAGGTGCTTCCGACCGAATTTACATTTTAAAATACATTTCACTTGTAAAGTGATATCTAGGGTAATTAATACAAACGATGGAGACAGTTTGGATTGTAAACGTCACGTTAAAAAGGAAACTTGATTTTCTTTTTTTTTCTTTTTTTTTTTAAACCATTCTGTTACACCATTTATAACTCAAGAACGGGTGGACAGATTTTCATCTTCTTTGCTTCATTGGGTTCGTCTCTACCTCGAATAGCAGAATAACTACTTAGTTATTCTGCTCTTAGTGTCCGAGGTGGAGACGTGTTTTATAATTAAAATAAATTTCGAACGCCACTAAATAGTAGGTAAATTTGTTACTCATTTATTGTGTGCCTGCACACAAACAACACACAGCACACAAAAATGCTGTCAATGTTTAGATTCTAGTCAGTTCCTTCCATTGGGAGTATTTTTTTAACAATTTCTTACGTTCTGTTTGTGTAAGTGAAATGGAAGATTTCGCGTACACTCTATCACAATGTCTACTTAAAACACCTTTTCGGACGAATGCGACTTAAAAAACCTTTTTTTATATAAGTATGTACGTACAGTACATATACAGCAACAAAGTAGAATACAAAAAAAAACTTGAGGTACAAAACACCGCATAAATTGATGTTGCAACTAGAAAACAAAATAGCCGTATCACAAAAGAATAAGCTATGATTATAATCCTTATTAGTCACTAGTTGTCCCCCGCGACTTTGTTCGCGTGTTTTAGTTTCAACGGTTTTTCATTTTTGCAACATTTTTCATTTATGCTCCGCTCCTATTGGTTGTAGCGTGATGTTATATAGCCTATAGCCTTCCTCAATAAACGGACTATCCAATACAAAAAGAATTTTTCAATTCGAACCAGTAGTTCCTGAGATTAGCGCGTTCAAACAAACAAATAAACAAACAAACAAACTCTTCAGCTTTATAATATTAGTATAGATTCTTTTTTTGTATTTTTAGGCGTTTTGTAAATGATTGTTTTTATAAACGAATGTTGCTGACTGTATCTACCTACTTAATATACGTATACGTATACTAACAATAAGTATATCGCCTATCAGATTTTAGTAACAACTAGCCAGTTAAGTTTTTCAGTAGAAACCACTTTATTGCATTTTTTGCATGAGCAGGTACATTATTCTGGATTAAAATAATTCATCACGCAATGTCTGAAAGTAATTAAAGTGTTCAACAGCTGTTAATATTATAATCTGATGAAAAAAAAATGCAAAATACAGTCCTTTGCATTTACAATGGGTAGGTACTACAATTCTTAATCGTTATATTATTTTATATAGACCATTGCATGCTGTTTAATAAGGTAGGTACTTCGCAAAATAAGAACATACACAAGTTTTTTTTTTTTTTATAATATGTGGACAACTTCAGATACGTTGCTCTGAACCCAAAGTAAGTAGCTAAAGCATGTGTTATGGATTCAGAGACAACGAAGGTACCACGAACACCCAGACCCGAGACAATGTAGAAAAGAGGTTTTATAAATTGACCCGGCAGGGGATCGAACCCGGGACCTCAAAGCTGGCGACACCTTGAAAACCGGTGTGTACGCCACTCGACCACGGAGGTCGTCAAAGTTGTCTTAGTAAAATACATAAAAAAGCCCGACTACCCTGCTCAGAAACAATAGGCACTTAAGCAGTCCAACCAAGTAAAATTCAATATTAATAGAGAAATCGGTGAAATAGGTACGTAAAATAAATATATGCCTATATATTCGAACATATCACCTCATTCATGTGGCGCCATACATCTTCCAGTTGAAAACTATCTTTTGTACGCGCAACGACTGCGATCCTTATAAAAGACTTAAAACTAGAATAAATATGTTTTTATATTGCTGCGTGTGTGTTTGTGTACCAATTTAGAGAACTGAAAACGTGCTAAAGTGCCTATTGAACCTTTAAGAACTGTGTGTCATAATAGGAATATTTGTTAAACATTGACTATCATCCACGCCGGTCTCCGAGCCATTTAGGATCGCGAGGCAGCGCAGCGAAGCTGTTTACTTTCTGGTAAGTAAGATCTTAGAGAAAAAAAATAAGTAACAGCGCGCACATCGAGTATGAACTGCTGGCACTAGTATGAACAAGTAAAATCGTAAAATTTGTGTCAAAACAGAGCGCGCGATTTTATTAAAACTATCTCAAAACCTAATATTTGTCCTAACAATTTAGGAACCGTCGATATTTTTGCATAAACGTCTGACGGAAAATTAGCAAAAGGGGCTACTATCGCGCGCTCTATGCTTGTCTATGTTTTTTCTAAGGTTCTAATATTCTAAAATACACGATGGAAATACACACTAGTCAATACTTTGTTAGTACATTCTAAGCTATTTTCTCTCCTGAATATAGATACTAAAACCTAAAAAGACGCGAAAATATAAAGTTTATTCGTCTCTTTATAGTTAAACTAGCTGTCCCCCGCGACTTTGTTCGCGTGTTTTAGTTGTTTCATTTTTGCAACATTTTTCATTTATGCTCCGCTCCTTTTGGTCGCAGCGTAATGTTATATAGCTTAAAGCCATCCTCAATAAACGGACTATCCAACACAAAAAGAATTTTTTAATTCGAACCAGTAGTTCCTAAGATTAGCGCGTTCAAACAAACAAACAAACAAACTCTTCAGCTTTGTAATATTAGTATAGATGACCACTATACATTATTCTGAGTACCGTAAAAATGTCCATTACACAGTCTAATATTTACTGCTCTATATCTAACCCTAAATAACTACGCTTAGCAATATTTAGCTGTTTTAAACTTGAACACTTACTACCCCTAAGTTACGTTGCGTGAGTTGTCCTTATTCGGCGCCTATCTGACCCGAATTGGGTTATTTAAAATTTAATAACTTTTGACGAGCTGTACTTTTGAAGGGTTATTAACTAGTTGTCTATTAAGTCAAGAATATTTATTTTGATTGTTGATTTTTGTTAATTTCTTTATACTTATAGTTAGATAACTACATAACATAATATTTATGGTAATCCTCAAGAGGTAATTGCAAAAAAAATATGCAAAACGAAGATACGTTTATCTTTGCAAACCTATAAGGTCTATGCAGTTGCTTTTTTTCCAATAAGTATAGTATAATTCTATAGTTAAGGAACATAATACTATTAATTTAATGTATAATAATTAACATTCACACAAAAATGTCGTGGTGGCCTAGTGGTTCAATGAACGGATTTGCGTGCACGAGGTTGCAGGTTCGAACCCACTACAGGCAAGTACCAATGTGACTTTTTCAAAGTTATATGTACTTTCTTAATTATTCTAAGACATCATTGACTATCGGTGAAGGAAAACATCGTGAGGAAACCTGGATTTCAACAATTGGAATCTGAAATCGCCAATCCGCAATGAGCAAGCGTGGTGATCAATGCTCGTTCCTTCTCTATATGAGAAGAGGCCTGTGCCCAGCAGTGGGACATTTATAGGCTGGTATTATTATTATATAATTAACATTATGTTTTACATACCTATGCGGACTTGGTATTAATATTAATACGGAGTATTTTTGAAAAGGGATGTTGACCACATCACATAGTTTTTCAATGTCCTATTTTTAATTATTTATAACAAAACGATTTACTCATGCATATTTTCGGGACCGCCCGACTAGTTTCAGACTCAATAGGAGTCCCTAATCATGAGCTGACGCGGCGGCGGTGGTGTCGCGAGACGAATTCTCTCAGTCCTATTTTTAGATTGTGTTTTTTCTTTTGTCTCGAAACAAAAGGTTTCGAAGATATTTACAGTGAATCGAAGTTTCGCGTGACGTCCCTATTTAACTACAATTTAGCAAATTTTGATCTCACAAGCCCACTCTTTTGAATTTCACAGTTCTCTCTTCTTCTCTTTGTCAATTTTTATTTTTGTTAAGAAAAAAAATACGTGTCTGATATTTTTCATTATCTCTTAATAATTCATTATTGATTATAAAACTATTCATCCCAACATGAACATTGAAATACAGGCCGATATAAATGAACTCCAGATCTCAATTTATGTTTTGTTAGAATAAAAATATGATTTAATTCTAGCTTAAAATTCTTGGAAGTAACATAAGGAGGTGGGTGGGTCAGGCTTATATCTTCCCGAAGACAAATCCCATACACGTGTATTGTCATAGTCCGATTATGGCAATTAGTTTCAATTTATAATGTTCAAAGTTGTTGTGGTCTAACCTGGGTATGTCATTTTAAAAGTCTGCGGTACAGGGATATGTTTTGAAGATTACAAAGATGTTTTATAAATCGGAAATTGTTGAGTTCGGTATTTATTTTGGGCCTAAAACATGAATCAACACGGTAAAAATATATTATTTTTAGATTTCCGTCCCCAAAAGATGCAAACGGAACACTATTACTAATTCTTTGCTATGTCTGTCCGTCTGTCTGTCAGCGAGCAGTATCTCATAAACTGCAATAGGTAGACAGTTGAAATTTTCACAGAATGTGTATTTTTGTGGCCGCTATAACAAGAAAAAATAAATAAAAAAGGGGGCTTCTAGAAATTACGATTTTTTACTCGATTTTAATGGTATAAATCTTTTAAGATAGTACGGAACTCTTAATGCGCGAATCCGACTTTCAATTCGCCAAATTTTATTAACTTTTGTGAATTAAAGACTTACAAGTATTTTCTACTGTTACACGTTACAGACGAAAAATTAGGTCAGACGATATAACTACGTATAATGAAGCTATTTAATTAAGTAATTCTACATGCGATAGCTTTAAAAAAATATGGCTTGATCTAATTTTATAAGTATTATGATTTAAGAGGGCCCTGGTCAAAATTTTATATTTTTTATCTATACCAAACTTCTAGACCAGAATAGGTTTCTTGGAACATCGCCAATAGTTTAAAGTCTTCGGCGGATTCAAGAGTGGCCGCTTTTACAGCCCATTGACCAGACTGGGTGGAGCCCGCATCAATGAAAAATTGTTTTTGTACTCTTTATCTAAGAACTTAAAACTTCTAATGGCTGTACATTAATAAAGTGTAACAGTGCGTTAGTTAAACACAGTTCCAAAAACTTTTAGTTTGATATCGTAATGACAGACCTATTCAGGCACACTAAGTTATGGTGAAAATAACATAGCTAACATAGCTTAAGAAATGGTTAGGCAGAAGAAGATATTGTTTGTCTGTTTAAATTCATTGTTAATACTTTAGGTGTAACGCAGCTTTCGTCTATAAAAATAAATATTCTACAAAGGCGAGTTTAGATGAAACATTTTAATTAACAATTAGCCTCAGTAAGGCTCTGACATTAACAACATACTTTAGTTGCAGTAGTAGTAGTATTAAAATGAAACGACTGATTCTCTAAATTGAATAGTATATTATCATTAATTATATTCGACGTTACATTTGCAATAATTTTTAAGGCCAGCGAAGCCATAATGATTATTTACAATTATACAATTCAAGTGTCGATACAACAAGAGTCGTGGGTGCCGCCATGATTCCTCCAAGACCATAGACTACTGCCTCTTTTGCCGGGCATTAGTGATGTTATATAGTTGCTAGTGTTGGGTTATTTAGTAAGATGCTCGTTTCTGTTTAACACTAGGTAAAGCATACTGTATGCTAAAACTCTGCAGTTATTTAGGTTTAATAACTTTATCGATTACAATTTGGTAAACAAAGAAATACTTCAACTAACGACCATGTAATACTTCAAATCAAACAAAATCAGAGTTCATATTAGTACAGTAAACCACAAATCATTGGTGACACTTTCATTTATACGTCTTTCTTATTTTCACTGCAACAAGACTTATTTTCGCAAATCAATATTACTAATGACTTGCTGTCAGCCGAACCTATGTCCGCAACATTATAATCAACATTTAAAGCCTACAAAAAGCTTGCTTCTACACTGATTCCTAGGAATACTACATATGAATTCTAGGAAGTTATCAACGGAGGTGTAATCGCAATTAGGTATAAGCTAGCAAAGTCACGCAACCCTGTTGTTATCAAATTATAAAGCATTTTGCATAAACATGGCGAGAGTTTCATGGCGTTCTTACTTTGTTCCATAGACTTATTAGTCTTGGCTAAGTTGTTAGTATGATTTCTAAGCAAAAGGCGTACCTGTTCATTATTTAGACGTTACTTGAAGTTTGTAATGGGACTTTGACAGAGTAGCGCGAAAACAGGTGTAATGACTTAGGATAATTTGTGTAAAAGCTTTATTTGTACACAGAGAGCTGTACCAGTATACTTACAATAACGCTAGAATTACATAGAGGAAGGGGTAGGCTGAAGTAGGTTGAATAATTCGATTTTAATTGTGAATTAGACCTTAAATTTAAAAAAAAATAACCTATATACAAATATGAACTACTGTATACTTGAATTTTACATCCTGAAAATCTTTGAATTTGATTTTGTGCCCAGAATAATCTATACTAATCTATACTAATATTATAAAGCTGAAGAGTTTGTTTGTTTGTTTGTTTGTTTGTTAGTTTGTTTGTTTGAACGCACTAATCTCAGGAACTACTGGTCCGATTTAAAAAATTATTTCTTTGTTGGATAGCTCATTTATTGAGGAAGGCTATAGGCTATATAACATCACGCTACGACCAATAGGAGCGGAGCATAAATGAAAAATGTTGCAAAAATGAAAAAACGTTGAAACTAAAACACGCGGACAAAGTCGCGGGGGACAGCTAGTATGGTATAAATATAAAAATATTTTTAAATTAAAGTATGCTAAACCGAATGAACTATTTATTCAGTGTTAAAAATATTATTTTAAGTGATTTTACGATTATATATAGAATAAAAATCTTATGTACAATTTCCAAACACATTTAAAATAATTCTTAATATAATTCATAAAAAAATTACATTAACTTTGTTCAAAGGTGTACTTAGTAACGCAGGAGATAAAACAGTAGAATTACACTAAACACACAGAAAAAGTACTTTCTAGTAACCCACAATCTAAAACTAAACAAAAACAACTGAAGTTCATCATTAAAGGTACGAGAAAGAAACCAAAGGTCAGTCGGAAAAACTCGTGTGATCAAGAGAGCATAGTTTACGATAGTAAGTACCTGCGTCAAATAATATTGTGTACCTCGTTAAAATTCTATGCTCTAGTACACATAGACCGTGGTTTAGTGTGACTATATGCTAGGCCGATCTAGAACAAGGGACTTGGATAACCTACAAATGATTTCTATAAACACACATTCACGTGGGTGATTTTTTGTTAAGATACTTTTTGAGGGCCAAGCTTTTTAACAATGCCTGGATCTTATATTAAAAAAAACCGATTCGTTTTGCTAACGGACTGTGGAATTTTATAAGCAAAACTTTACCGACCGTTACCAAACGTATCTTGGTTGAATATAGGAATGGCCATAAATGTTGAAACAAAAAACAAACGACCTTTATAAAGTTTGACCCTCAGATGTAAATAATAAAGTTTATCGTTGATTTGTAACAAACGTAATGTTGTATTAAATTCACTTTTGCATCCAAAAAAATACATAGCGTAGCATAGATCATCCCTGCTTAGTGTGGGTTTGCAATTTAGGGTTTTAAATCCAGGTTATTTCGCGATGTTTCTTTAATAGTAAATTCTGTTAACGGGAACTTGCACAAATACCTTTACGCTTATCGTGTCGTTCAGGTTACACCGAGTCTGCTTGCGACCACGGCCGATGTAACCTGGATGATAGGCTGGTGAACAAAAAAAAAATACCTTTAGTATTTATGCATGTTCATCAGCTCACATTAGCGTGAACATGCATAAATACTAAAGGTATTTATGCATGTTCGCGCTAATTCCCGTTACATAATATATTATTATAAACACGCAGCGCAATAGTTTAAAAGTTAGTTCTAATAACGGGTCTTTAAAAAAATAAATAACAGCAGGAGTTAAGTAAGCGCATTTTAATCAAAATCAAAAGTTTTTTATTTCTCATAAACCTCAAAAAGGCGCTTAAGAAGCGTCAAAATTACAGAACTAAATGACTCTAGGTGCGCGGTTCCAAAGTGTCCTTCCTATGGAGAAGAACCGGCAAGAAACTCCATAGCTTACTCTTTTAAAAATAAGTTTAATACATTCAAAGTGATGAGATATGCGTCAACAACGCAATGCAGCCGGCGGTAGTGGCAATAAATAAATAAAGTAAAAAGTAAAAAAATGAAAAGTATTAGTTCTGTAATAGGGTTACATTACATTTTTCTAGTAAAAATACTTTATCACATACAGAATACACACAAACTGCACATAAAAACAGATGTTAAAGTCATGTTCGTAAATTCCTGGTAAAAATAATTCCACAAAAAATCGTCCAGAAATATTTCAGTCATTTAAATGTAGTCGAAGTTTCCTCCATTTTATTTGACTTCGTCATGAAACTGAATAAATGAATGTGGAATGTTCTAGGCATTACGATGCAAAAATTGCCCGTTGGTCGTCCGTAACCAGTTCTTCGGCTGTCTCATATCGGGACCAGTTTGCCGGTTTTTTCCATTTCAACGCCGCCGCCGCCGGCTTGGTTTTCAAAAAGTCGCATGAAGAGTTCCGACTGCTTACAGTTATTCAAAGTTGGTGTTCGCAACTTGGCTAGGATTTATATTGAATGTGGTTAGTTATATACAGGGTGAGTTTTTGTCGATGTACAAACAAAAGCAATGACTTCTATATCGACTACAAAAACGATTGGTACAAAAAATGAAAAAAAAAAATAATGAATTTCAATACAGTAGCCGTAAGAGTTTTACAGTAATAGTACTGACATTCGAGAATTGTGGTACTTAGGAGCTATGAATAAGGGTGTCTCGGTGTACACTAAGTCATTCTTCATAGATAACTGAAAAAAGAAATGAAGGGTCTTGTTACGACACATCTTAATTATTGTATAACTGAGGTCATCAGGTATAATAGGTTCTAGCAGAATAAATAAAATTTCACAAACTCAAAATAATATTGCCATTTTCAGGAAGTCACTTAACAAAAAAATCCGTTTTTTCAATCTATGAATACAGTCATGATTTCTATGCATAGATAGATTCGTGACCGATTTTTACTGATATTATCCGCCATTATTCGGTCGTCAGAACTCAGAACCAATACGTGTCAATGCACCGCGTGTTTGAAGATAATGATTTGGACATTGCTCGTATTTTTAATTACCGATAGCCAGAATATTCCTTTTTAACCTGGATGCGTTTTTAATTTTGATATTTTTTATGACAATTTACTTATTCGAATATAAGTTCAACAAGAATTATTTCAATTGATAAATGTATATATATTAATTGCAATGATTATTATTTTTTGATTAATGATCTATTCTGCTATTCAAGGTATCTAGAAATACCTGTCGAAATTTCTCTTGTTCAAACCTCTGGATAAATGGTTCTCTGTTCTCTCCCTTACAGGAGTGATACCAATAGGACAATTTTTTTTATTTACACATCAAACAATGAGGCAGATACAGTGAACGGAAATGTCGCGTGACGTCACTTGTAGCTTCAATTTTTACCCACACGTGACGTCACAAGCTACTACTCCTGAACTTTAAAGCGCTTTTCATTGATTTGATAAAAAAAAAACACATAACATGTGGTTTTTTTTCTTTTTTTATCTATCTGGTGGACTAAATAGATATTTCCTTTTCATATCCAGTCCGCAGCCCTATTGTTATCACCATTAACCGATTTATCAGAAACCAATAATAGCAGGTAGGTATGATTTTTGGGCTATCCAACAGGATTTTCCTATCAGAAATTTCATACATTTTGTTCAACGAATTGATTGGCAAAATTACCTGTAGATAGTGTGTCAAGCTTGAATGATAATTTCATTAAACACTTAAAGCGATGCTTTCTGAATACCGACACGATTTTATTTACGGAAAATATTCAAACAGGCTTGTAATCTGATTACAAGATAGGTTAAATAGATTGTGGTAAGTATATAGCTTCCCACTGACGTATGAGCTAAAACTTTTGTGGAGACCATGATTTTTTTGTTGAAAATTATTAATGGTTATTTTAAATTTAATAATGTTACTATACTATCTTATGGTCCTATTTATAAAAATATCGACGGTATTACGCAATGCTAAAAAATTTCTAAAATCAAATTCTCTATAAATAATGAAATAAGAATCTGCTAATCAATTGCTAACCATCGTCGAGATTTTTATAAATTTGGCCATTAATATGTAGATTCTTATCTAAATTAACTTTTAAATTGGTAAAATTCTATTTTTTACAACTGTTTTAAATTAAATTAAATAAATATCCCGGTCTAGACTACAAGGTTGGTAGTTTCTTTGTATTTTAGGTTGTCTTTTAAATGACTCCCGCACTAAGGAGTTTATTCCTTTTGTCATGGGGGTTACATTACGAACAAGCATTTGTGGATCGAACAAATTTTTGTCACATGCAGGGATCGAACCCGCAGCACAGAGCGCACAGTGGTAGTCAGCATAGTGACCTATACCACTCGGCTATCAGTTAATCAAATTATTATATCATAATAATGATGATTAAGTATTTCCTTTTGTGAATATTTGTAATTCAAAGCAAATAGTAGAAAAGAAATATTAAAAAATCAGGCAGGACCCCTCGTCTGTGTGTCTGTATGAACGCGAAAAACTCAAAAACTTCCGAACTGGTTTTCATATAATTTTCACCAATAAATAGTGATTCAAGAGGAAGGTTTGTGTGTATAATTTGATAATGTATGTCTATACGAGCGAAACCGGGGTGGGTTGCTAGTAAACTATAAAAATATTGGGATTATACTTTAGTATTGGATTTACCGTCAGCATAAAATAATGCCTAGCTTTTGTAGATTTTTGTTCAAGTGTTTGACCTTACATAGACTTTGAAATTAAGATGTCTGCGACGATAGCTGATTTTTTGTGTCATAAAAACATCGAAGAAAACTAATAAAATAAAAAATGCTTTATGGTGGTTCAAACTCGGCAACAATAGACTTTTGAAAAAGCTCAACTTTTTATTAAAATGAACATATCTGAACTCTGACGCGTCCATCGCATTTTATAACTGAACCACATCCTTTTGGGCACTTTGGCCTAAAATCCAGGTTTTAAAATAGGTATTATTTGTACAATTCATTTAAAAAACTTCTTTTTAAAATCATTTATTAAAAAGAGAATTCACTAATTTAAAATCTTATTTATTTATGCAATCTATTTATGTACTTTTTGTGATTAAATGTTTGTTTTTCAAGACCAGCGATGCCCCACAGTTTTGCGCACTGCTTTGACAATATTTCTTTGAGTTCCTTTAAATTAAGTAACCAATAAATTTTATTAAGAGTTGTACTAACCAACGCAAAAACAGACTGTCAACTCTTTAGGTTAGTGCAATAAAGAACGTTTTATTTTATTTATATGGTACATGTGGATCTGATATAACGGGTGCCCTATTCGAAGTGGTTGTGTTACACTGACTGGGCTGTACAGTTCCTTAGGGATTAAACTTTTAACTAGAGGATTTTATGTGACGTAATCATTGTCGTAAGCAGGAGAGGAGGCTGGGACAAAAAATATTACTCGCAAAATATTCCATGACGTTATATATTATGTAAGTTTAAATAACTGGGAGTAATGTAACTTGTTGATATTTTGAAATAGATTTATTTTTTATTTCTTCGCTTCCTCCTTTACCCAACTGCGCCAAAAGGGGGGTTATGTTTTCAAGTGTATGTATGTATGGATAATATATTTATATGACTCGCTCTGCAGCCTAAACGGCTTGACGGATTTTAGCTTAAGAGGTGTCGTTAGATTCGACTCAATTGTGAGAGTGACAATAGGTATATTAAAATTATACAAAATGAACAATGACCGATTTTTGGCGCCAATTAACAGGAAACGAGAATTAAAATTTTGTATTTCCTCAAAAGCTATCGGTTGGTGTATAAAGGATTTACTTAATGACCAACAAAATTATATAAGACTTGTATAGAAATTCCTAAAATATTAAATATTTAAATTTTTTTGTTTTTTTTTTTTAATTAAATATATTTTTTTAAACGACTCCCGCACTAAGGAATTTAATCCTTGTGTCGCGGGGGGTTTCACAAACATTCAAATCACATGCACAAAGAACAGACTTGATCATTATTGGCGGGGATCGAACGCGCGGCACGTCGCGCAGAGGTAATTGGCTTGGTGACCTATACCACTAGGCTATCCGTGCAGTCGCACATTGTTTTGTTAGTTTTTATAAGTTTAATAACTTAGGTACTAATGAAGCTGGTTTAATGTCAAATTTACGTCAAAACCACAATAATTTCAAATTGCAGTTCACTAGCCATACGATACAAAAATAATTGGCAAGCGGACTGAGGTGACATTTAAAAAGCTGGCATTATGTTTGTCGGGTCCTAAACTAACAAACGAGTTTGTTTTATGGTCTTATTTGTTGTTGCTCATGTAAATTAGAGGGCAGTGGGTCAGGTCCCAGTTTATGACGCTTGTCGCTTTACTGACCACAATATACTTGGTATTAAATAAATATTTTTTCTTTATAAATGAGGCGTTTTTGCGTTACTATATTTACGGTTACTTTTCGTAGCAAATGAAGATATATTTTTCTGTAGTAAACTTACTGTAGATATACATATACAAGAATAGAGTGCGTACTAGTAGAACGTTGTGCCGTGCGTAAGCAAATTTTAAGCTGTAAGTATTACGCTCGTTTACTGATTTAAGTGATTTTCCGTGCAACGACAGACCTATATGCGAAAATATCGATGGTTCCGATATTATTAGGGTAATATTAGGTTTTCAGATAGTTTTAATAAAACGGCGCTCTCGATTTTTGATACCAATTTTACGTTTTTACTTGGTCATACTTGTCCACAGTTTATGCGCATATCTCTATAGTTTACTTATTATAGGTTAAGCCGCGCTCGCCGCGGTTGGTCCGTGGATGGGTGACCACTTGTACACATACCGACAGCCCTCAGGGCTACGGAAAGCACGTTAAGCCGTTTGACCCGCCTGTCCTACGTTGATCTTTGACAGTCGTTAAGTCATTACAATTCTGACAACCAGTCTTACCATGGGATACTGTGTTATCCAGTAATATGGGTTATGGAGGTCAGATAGGCAGTCGCTCTATGTAAAATACAGTATTCTAGACTGGAAATCGATCCCAACATAACTTGGGAAAAGGCTACGTAGAAGAAGATTTTTAAATAATGCTATTTTTCCTTACACTATATTTAAGACAACATTTTCGCATAATCAACGAAACTAGTCTGAGCGGGCGCTTAAATCTGAGCAAAAGCAACCGCAGTATGTTATTATGCTTTGAATCTGTTACAATATGCAAATAGGCAACACAGCTGTTAAGATGCCACAACGATATGCCTAGACTCTGGAGTCTGGACTCTATTTCGACAATATTGGCCTACTTGCTATTGAGAAACTGTTTTCGTTTAAGATAGGTGGAAATTTAGATGGAAATTTGGACTGTGATACAATCTTTTTATGTTGTTTAATTTCGTTTATAATGTAAGTAAAGTGCATTTTTTTTAAACATAGTCCTGTGCTCTGAATTAAAAGACACAACAATGATGCCTAATTTTAATTGTGTTTTTAGTTTTCGATTGGGGATAATTAAGGCTGCAGTAACTATTTGTCTATTCATGTTTTATTAAATTACTTATATCGCTTCCTAAGCTGTAATTGAAATAAATAATAACAAGATGTGGGCATCATCGGATACATTTATTTGAACCCAAAGTAAGTAGCTTAAGCACTTGTGTTATGGACTCAGAAACAATGCAAGTACCACAAACACCCCGAGACAATGTATATACTGGTTTTATATATTGACCGCTCCGGGGATCGATCTCGGGACCTCTGAGCTAGCGACACTTTAAAAACCGCCAAACGACCACGGATGACGTGAAAGAAAATGTAATTTTTTATTTGTTTGTAAATATTTATTTCATTATATATATCACTATATTTAAATCTCAATAAAACACGACAACAAAATCTCATAAATACTTACCTTATTTTAAACAAAATTGTATGAACAACAAAGTGTTATAAATAAACACCTTTTATTTTCAGAAGCAGCTTATTAGAAAAGCTAAGTCTGTGCTAAGCTATTAAAATGCTGTCACTTACATTTATTGGAAGGCGACCGGCAGCTAACGCTTACATTATTTCAGTTATTATAAGATATATTTATTTTACAGCTTTATTTATGACAGAAAAAGGAAAATGAAGTTGTTTAAAATATAAAGTAAAGGTTTTAAATTGTTAATGTTTTTTTGTTCATGTCATATCATTTCTCGACTCCAGCCGGCTCAAAAAAAGTGACGTGTAAAAGTGATTGTATATCCTAATCGCATAATAAACAATTACATTTCATTTCACTGTACAGTTTTTAAATATATATTTTTTAATTATGTAGAAAAAAGGAATTAAAAACTTAGCTAATTATAATGCACTAGCTGTCCCCCGCGACTTTGTCCGCGTGTTTTAGTTTCAACGGTTTTTCATTTTTGCAACATTTTTCATTTATGCTCCGCTCCTTTTGGTCGCAGCGTTATGTTATATAGCTTATAGCCTTCCTTAATAAATGGGCTATCCAACACCGAAAAAATTTTTCAAACCGGACCAATAGTTCCTGAGATTAACGCGTTCAAACAAACAAACAAATAAACAAACAAACAAGTAAACCAACAAACAAACTCTTCAGCTTTATATATTAGTATAGATGTACAAAATATTTCTTTAAAAAAGTATGTAGGTACCTACTATAAAATCCTTAGAGGAATAAATAAGTAAAGTATAGAGTAAGAACTGTTGACATTAGTATGATCAAGTACAATCGTAAAATTAGTATCAAAACAGAGCGCATCGTTTTATTAAAACTATCTCAAAACCTAATAAAATCGGAACCGTCGATATTTTCGCATAAACGTCTGTCGGTGCACAGAAAATCACTTAAAGTGTAGTACCTACATTTAGCTAAAAATGTGCTTACGCATGACATAAGGGGCTACTAGAGATGCGCACGCTCTATGCTTGTCTCTGTTTATGATAAAATCCCTGTAATTTAAAACAGCAAAATACTGTGCAATACAAAACAAGCAATTTTAAAAACAGAATATTTTAAAAATAACTACTTCCAGCTTTACCATCACAGCTTTAATAATTAGTTAAAAAAACCAGGCGGCTGTGACATCCGGTTGGAGACGCCGAGCAAAAATGAGCATCTGTAGCAGTTCGCCTGAGGGCTCGAATTGTGCTGATCCTGAATGTAAATTACTAGCACCGCCTGTACTAATGGATGCAGCATGGCCTCTTTCGTAGGTGGGCCATAGAATCTAAGGACGTGGCTTAAAACTACCTGAAACCAGAAATGAACAAAAGTGAACAAAACAACATTGGCTAGAAATAGTGTGCTCAAGGTTTTTGTTATATTTTTGTTTCTAACTGCCCCGGCAAACTTTGTTTTGCCGGTAAATTTGTCTAAAAATCTCTTAACATATTTCATACTAGCTGTCCCCCGCGACTTTGTTCGCGTGTTTTACTTTCAACGGTTTTCCATTTTTGCAACATTTTTTCATTTATGCTCCGCTCCTATTGGTCGTAGCGTTATGTTATATAGCCTATAGCCTTCCTCAATAAACGGACTATCCAATACAAAAAGAATTTTTTAAATCGGACCAGTAGTTCCTGAGATTAGCGCGTTCAAACAAACAAATAAACAAACAAACAAACAAACAAACTCTTCAGCTTTATAATATTAGTATAGATGAGTTTTCCCGATTAGTATTTGATGTAAGTAAAGATTGAAAATAGATGTATTTTCTCTTTTACGGAGTAGTAATCCATAATTTGAATGCGAAAGAAACTCTGTCGGTCTGTCTTTCTGTTACGTTTCTGCTGAACTGATTTTGTTAGAACTTTGTATGGGATAAGTTTGGATCCGAAGAAAGGATTTAGAGTACTTTTTGGCGCGATAGCCGACACCCACGCGGGTGGAGCAGCGGGTAATTATCTAGTAGTATATAATTACGAAATCATTTAACAAGAAATGTTTATTAACATAGACATTCTTGAAGTTTTAATAAACGTCGTATTAAAAAGAAAATAAATTAATACCTTACAAAAATTAGGTATGAATTATCTTTTATAATGTTTATCTACATAGCCGTTCAGCATAAGCAAAATTTTAAACGCGTTTCACAGTAAAATGGAACGATAAAGTGACGTAATGCTGTGAGTAATATCTTATTGGATCTATTGCTTTCGTGAAATCGGCCTTAACAACATATAACTTAGGGCAAAGCTTTTCATAACGTAGGGAATATTTTTAAATTTTTAGACAATCGAATGTTTATCTTATTTTACTAATGTTATAAATGCGAAACTTTGGATGGATGTCTGTTACTCCATCACGATGAAACGGCTGAACGGATTTGAATGAAATTTGGTACATAGATAGTTTATTACCTGGAATAGCGCATAGGCTACTTTTGATCATTTATTATCACCATTTTTCATCAACACGTGAGCGCAACTAGTTCTATAATATATCATTTCGTCCTCTAGAGCCCTTGGTATACTGATAAATTTACCTTCAGCATGATTGGCCAAGATACCAGTCCAGAAAAAGGCTGCAGCCCAGAGAATAACAGACCCTGCAACAATCTATTTAATTCGTTCCTGACAATTTTTTTTATAAATTTACTTTTAAATTAGTAATAAACAAATCGAAGGATTCGAAGATGGTAAAAAATTGAATCGCAACACTGTCACCGACTTCTTTGTATATAAGTATGAACATATATTGTATACTAGCTGATACCCGCGGTTTCGCCCGCGTGGATGTCGGTTATCGCGGCAAAAAGTAGCCTATGTGCTTTCTCAGGCTCTAAACTATCTCTGCCGCGCAGAGCTTGCGTAAGCGATCCCGCGGCTCCGGCAAAGGCAAGGACGGGACCGGGGTGTGCCCTCGGTGTGGGTTGAAATCATTAGAGTTTCTCCCCGATAAAAAAAAAAGTCTCTAAACTGTCTGTGTACCTAATTTCATTTAAATCGGTTAATTAGTTTTGACGTGAAAGCGCGACAGACAGACAGACATAGTTACGCATTTATAATATTAGTAAGATTACTTCTGTCGGTACTCCCTTTGTTACAGTTCTCAGACTCAATTCGTTTTGGAAACTATCTATAATAGACGTATATACAGAAGCTACTGTGTGACAACCCTTCCCCACAGTTGATTAGATTTTCGTGGCCCCACAGTCACCTGGTACGTATCTTTGAACACGCTCAAGACCTTTATTACTGCCCAAATAGACTTGAGTCGGGACTATATTAAGCTGCGCAGTAATTAAAATTAAGTTTATAACACAATTTACTTCATCTATTGATATATCTGAATCAGGTTGAAATTTAGGTTTAATGTTTATGTTGGGTTATTGGTGAACTAATATTTTGATTGAATCAATAAACTCAGTCAATACCGTTTACCTATACTAGCAAAACAGCAACCGACAGACAGAGTTACACACGCATGTATAATATTTGTATGAAAGTCGGAATACAACTGGTGGAGATAGGCCATTCTGATGTTGCGATATAACACCCGGTCCTCTGCCTTCCGCATCCAGACCGACACAGCTTCTTATTAAGGTCGATGGTCTATCGGGCGATAGAATCAATTATTGCTCCTACCGATAGACTTTGACGTCTTTATAAAAACCACTAGTTTGTTTAATAACTTTCGTGTGGAGTATTCATAATTATTTAAAACAAATCAGTTTACTCAAGTATATTCTCGGGATCGCCCGACTAGTTTCAGACTCAATAGGAGTCCCAAATCATGAGCTGCCGCGGCGGCGGTGGTGTCGCGAGTCGAACTGTTAACTCTCTAGTGCCCTCCATTTCACCTGCATGTTTCCTAAAGGATGGTAGCGTGACTTATATCTAAGCAGCTGAATATAATAATTAGATCAATACATACATATTCTAAAACAATGTCCCCCGCCGCGTATGTCTATCAGTCTAAACGCGATAAACTCAAAAACTACCGAACGGATTTTCATATAGTTATCACCAATGGATAGAGTAATTTAAAAGGAAGTTTTAAGTGTATAATTCTTATTTTTTTTCTACCCGTGCGAAGTATAGGACTACAAAATTTGAGGCATAATTTTTTTGCATTATAACTTTCAATTTCAATATTAAAGTATTTAGCTATATAGTAAATACGACTGGTAACTCTAGAGATTAGCAAGTTCAAGTAACTATTCTGTTTAGTTATATTTATTATAGATCGAAGCTCTCTAGACATTTTTTCTTATTCCGTACAAAAATAAAAGCAAATATCATTGTTATCTCGAACGAATAGGCTGCTACTACCCGGTATTGGAATTCAGGGAACGCACGAATACCGTAAAATTTGGTAGCGATAGCACTGTATTTTCATGATGTGACAAATATGAAACAAATAAAAATAAAACGGGGTATACGAATATCTTCAGATGCAGACGTTGTCTGTAAAATATTCATAGAGCCTCCGCCGCGAGAAATGTTTTTAGGTCCTATAGAATCGAATTGGGACTCAAATAGAGCTCGAGGCAACCTGCCTCATCAGGTAACCTACCTGCCCTCGTAGATGACATTTTTACAGTAAATGACATTTGTTTTCGATAAGTCACGTGACTTAGACTTGTCACTTCCATACATTTGAGCAATTCGATCGACTTTAACGATTTAAGAAATGTTACTTGGCTAAGGGGGCTGTTTCAATTTTTGATCATTATTTTTAGTGTTGGTGGAATTCAGGGGATTTGGAATATAACATTCTTGGTTTTTTTTTGTGCATGTTGTGAGAGGAACTCCATATAAGTACGCATATTTATCGCATATTAAAAAAGAAACTGCTCCCGCACAAAGGAATTTAATCCTTGTATCGCGGGGGTTTTTCAATCATTCAAACCACATGCACAAAGAACACCCAGACTTAGAACAAGCATTTGTGGATCACACAAAATTATGCTTGTCCCATGCAGGGATCGACCCAGAAGCACGTCGCGGAAAGTGTTAATTTGCGTGGTGACCTATACCACTCGGCTATCCGTGCAGTCTGTGACAAAACTGACCGTTTTAAAAAGAGATGGAAAAAGAAGACGTGCTATGTTATTCATAAATTATGACTCCAACAGTGTACAACCTTATTTTCACTGACACCTGAAAATAGTTTCTTCAGAATCAGTAACCGAACCAATGATTATGACACCATAATAATATGAAATTTTATAAAAACGCCCCGAGATTTTTTTTTAATAAATTCTTCATTTCTTAAAAGAGTTTTGTTTTATTAGAAAAAACGGTTTCTATTCGCTTTTAAACGTTAGTTTAAGTATATACAGAATTCCCTGGTATAAATGATAAAACGGATCGTAAGCAGCAATTTGTATGCAGCGAAATAAGGTTGCAACTGGAAAACTCTTTTAACGAGAGCCACATTTCTGACATTTTTATTTGTTGAACGGTCAATAATATGAAGAAATACTGATACTTTACGGTTAGAAATGTGTATTCGGAATATTTACGACTACAAAGAGCTGTGCTACTTCTAGGACCTAGTTAGTAGTTCTACCTATAATATTTTTGTATATTTTTATTATGTCATAATGTAGCTTTCGTTAACAGGTCGCAATTTAGGTCACATAGAATATATTATTATTATTACAAAAAATAAGAACTCTTAACCGTTTAGGAAACTATATTTTTTCGATGAATAAAAAAAATGTTACCAATTTTATACGGATAGAAAACGAAATTTTACCTGTGTCAAAGTACGACCTTTCTACTTTTGTGTGTGAGTATGTAAGATATCCGGTGCCTCTAATCCTTACTAATATTATAAATGCGAAATTAACTGCCGACATCTAGGCGGGCGGAGCCGCGGGAAACCGCTAGTCTTATATAGATTACTAGCTGTTCCCCGCGACTTTGTTCGCGTGTTTTAGTTTCGACGGTTTTTCATTTTTGCAACATTTTTCATTTATGCTAGTTTGAGAACCTCCTCCTTTTTGAAGTCGGTTAAAAATAAATCGGGATTTCCCTTGGTCACGTCATAACTTCCGAACAACTGCATCAAATCGAATATTTTTTCGTTATGTTCCTTATTATAATGACAAGTTTTTAATTGAAGGAAATTAAAAAAACCCCGTGCAAAGACGGGGCGAGCAGCAAGTCCCCAAGAGATCGAGTCTCGTCAAAAGCACAAGCGTTTTTAAACCACCATCATGTAGACCGTCATCGACGGCTTTGCTACAAAAATAAGTCCACAATATAAATTCAAAATTTGACTACCTCCGTAGTCGAGTGGCGTACACACCGCTTTTCAAGGTGTCACTAGCACTGAGGTCCCAGGTTCGATCCCCGGCCAGGTCAATGTAGAAAACCACTTTTCTACATTGTCTCGGGTCTGGGTGTTCGTGGTACCTTCGTTGTTCTCTGAATTCCATAACACAAGTGCTTTAGCTACTTACTTTGGGTTCAGAGCAATGTATGTGATGCTGTCCACATTTTACATTATTTATATTATTTACATTTACATTAAAATTTTTAACATCGAAAATTCTCGAAACTTTCTACTGAAGTTCTAGTATCTAATGTGAATGCACCCGATCCATCCAAATCTAATAGCTTGAGATACTCAGGCACCTTGCAGCTCCTGTCGCCACAAACACAAGGATAGCGTCCAGAGCGACTTGATTAGTTTCTCAACGCCGAGCGCCCTTTGTTCGAGACTCAAAGCTTTATTTCACGAAATGTTACTTTGTAATTGTTTAACTGAACGTCTTCTGATATTAAATTTCAATTACGTTGATCTAATACTACTTCAATACGAAGAACTAATTCATGAGATCTGTAATTTACTATTTTCAAGCAAATAAAAAAATCTATTCTATTTTATCTAATATATAAAAAAAATGTGTCACAGTGTTTGTTATAAATCTCCAAAACGGAGAGAGAGAACGGAGAGATTTTTAGGTTTTTTTTTCGTGTATATATTGGTAGGTTTAAAATAGGTCGTATGATATTATTAATACCTCCGATACCTCCCCAGTTTCTTTAGTTTTATATGGAAAAATAACGTTTGGATCAGCTAGTCTATTTATAAAAACTGCAACTTAGCCTATATTTAGGAGATACTTATTAAAGAAAAACGAATGAAAAGTTTCTTTATATGAATTAGAGTATTTTTTTTATTTTGTCTGTCTGTGTGTTTGTTCGCGCATCACGTAAAAACTACTGCACGAAAGACAAGGCCGTTTTCATAGTTAGTTGTTGCAAGTCTTACTTTAAATATGGTGTGAGATTCATCTCGATACGCCATCTAGAAAATGATATGTTTAAAATGAAACCTACTTAACGCGTACTTATGTCGCAGGGTAAAGCTATTTTCTATTAAATACAGGTTTTGCACAAACGTCAGTTAGGTACGGTAGGTAACAGAAACAAACTTGTTTAAACTGTAATGAGGTAACTCAATTTCCTGGGGGTAGGATGAGTAACAATTCAAAATTTAATTTAAGTGAAGTGGAAGAGAGAAGTTCAAAAATAGAATGGAAACAACATGCTCATTTTAGTTTAGCACCTTGTTACATTTGACGGGTGGCAACGTAAATTCTTGGAAAATGTAAAAACAGAAATAGTAAAAAAATACAATAAATTAATGTAGAGTAAGTAGCTATAGCACTTGTGTTATATAATCAGAAATAACGAAGGTATAATTAACATCCAGACCCAAAACATCCCCGGACGGGTCAATGTTGAAAAGTAGTTTTCTACATTGACCCGTCCGGGGATCGAGCCCAGGACCTCAAAGCTAGCGACACCTTAAAAATCGATGTGTACGCCTCTTGACTACAGAAGTCGTCATCATAGTAAAGTATTATAAATATTTTTTATTTACTTTAAAGAAAAATTTTAAAGGATACAAATCCATAAAGATTTTTGTAACAACTCAATAAACAAATACACAGTCAGATTTATTCAAATGCCAATACATTATTGTTTGGTTGCAACTGCAGTCAAAGAAATTTCAAGCGTATTTTACAGCAAATATAAAATTGCATTTGGTCTTACTATAAATCGTCATATATATGAAATGGTATCGATAAATTTCATTGGCTCCACAATATCGAGGGAACGTCGCACTACTGTATGAAATATTAACGTCACTCGATTATATTTCACTATCTGCAACGTTTCAGGTTATAAGGAGGTTGTATATTCTTAGGGAACTCAGTTTTCTAGGTATCAGGAGTACCTAATTTAGGTACCATTGACATCGACGCACAACTTCAATACCTTGTAAAAATCTTGCAGGGTTATTCGCTATGGCGGTTGTCAACAAAAGCGATAGTTGCTTTATAAAAAAGAAAGATAGTGGACTGAAAACAAACATTTCTTATCGTGTAACTTCGATGACCAACTAGATCTACTACTACTTAGTTGGTTACCGATGTTAGCCGATACCGACCAAGCATTTTTATATTTGTTTTTATCCAGTAAACATCGGTTGGGTTGGCAACTTGAGATAGCGAATAAGCCTACTGTTCTTCTAAATCGGTTCAATTATCATCATAGTTTTTCGGTATCCGACCTTCTTTTTCGTTAATTACATAGTTTTATTTATATTATATGTTTTAATTTTAGTATAGCTTATTTTTTTCTATATAAATAGTTTATATTAACATTGATGTATCTATAAATAAACACACATATATACATAGATATCGTAAATTATTCTAGTAAAATAATGAAATAATTATGAAAAAAAATGTCTGTCTATTTTCAGTCAGTTCGATAAACACAATCTAGAGCCAGCAGCATTCGAAAGAAATATCAATTCTTTATGATAAAAAGGAACCCAAAAATACTTTGAATTTACATAACACTCTCTGGGTCAGGTCCAAGGATGATTGTCCCTGCATCTTATTGTTACCTTATAAGAATTCAATACTCCATGATCATACTTTTGGGAGAAAAGAAAAATATTGAACGTGTTGATCATCATTTCAGCCTGAACTTGTATATTACTAAAAAGTGACTCTATATATTAAAGACAGGTTTTATATGACTTTTTCTGTATACAAGGCTAGTTTTCAATAACCGGCCAAGTTTTCAGAGGTGGTTCAGGATCAATAACGGTTTCGATAAAAAAAAAAAAAACATTTATTTTTTAAGTTTTCATTCCTTTCCACCACTGAAAAGCAAATATTACAACAACAAAATTTTATTTAGTTTATTAACCTATATAAGTAACAGTTTGCATACAGATGAATTTGGTGGTGCACGCACGCACACAAGTGCATTGCTTCCCACTAGGCAGTTGCTAACGCAAGTTTTTGAAACATTTTAAAATGGATGCTATTATTTTATTTAAATTAAATAAATAAAATAAAAAAGCCTTTATTTCTACTACATGCCTTTTAAAATAATTGAAAAATAAATATAAAAAAATATTTGCTTTTTATGAAACTCTACAACTTATATTTATGTACTATAAAACATCTTTCATAGTAGTAGTCGCCTCTGCGGCTAGATTATTTTATTTAATTCGACAGTAATATTAAAAATAAACCTTTGGTTTGTCTTGTTATTGAAAACTAATTCTGTATAACTAGTTTATACCTTCTGTCGATTTTGTTTTAGTGAAACCTCAAAAACTAGGATACAATGTAATTCAATAAAAAGTGATTTATCATTTAAATCACACACGACAAAAATGAAATGGTTCTATTATTTTGAAGACTAACTCAAAAAGGCGGCTGTAATTATTATAAATTTTATTTACTCAAGTATCTGTTATTTTTTATTATTTATAACGCGTGCTTAGCGAATATTTGTAATTAAATACTAAGTAGAAAGCAAAAAAAATAACTTTAGGCAAGACTCGAACCTACTACACTACCCAGCTACTGGTTAAACGCCCCACGTTTAGTATCTGTCTTGTTTAATTTCGAATAACCGCTAATTATTATACAGTAATTGAACCTACTACATTACTCTATCCACTAAAGAATTTTATAATTGAGCGTTCTTCATAATTTGCACAGCCTTAGCTTCATCTAGCAAAAAAACAGTAAATAAAACATGCTGAAACCAGTAAAATCTTTATAAAGCCTGAAGAGTGAACTGACAAAAACACTATATACTCTTTTTAACACGTTCAACATTTAGAAAAATGTCGGCAGTAAGTTAAATGAATGAACCACGACCGACGACGACGGGATCACGTTTCTGTATTTAATTAATGGAAACTACAGAAAAATTAAATTATTTTGTTTTTAAGCTGAAAAAGTTAATAGCTAGTTTGTTTGGTGACAACTTGAGATTGACCCTTAGTAATTGGAAGGCTCAGGTATACAATTCTTTGTCAAAAAGGATTGTTTGGGATAAGTCTATTTAAGATAACAGTAAATATAAATACTTTTAAGAAGTCAAAAGTGGTATTTTTCTGAACGAATTATAATAATTGCAACCAATAAAAAAAGTAGTTTTTGCTATAATCTAACTCGTTTGCATAGATAAAATGGTAACCGAAATTTAAGACATAGATACTTAAACAGTTCGTATCCCTAGTATTCATTGAAATTTAAAATACGCAGTTTAACTTCACACGGGCTACTAAAATTGGGCAATTTTTGGCAATGTATATAAAATTCTTGTATTGCCATACATTATTTTTGCAATTGCTAATAATTGTAAATCAATTTAAAAACAAATATCTAAATAAACAAAAGAAAGTAAACAAAATCTAATAAACACGCTTATTTTAAAATGAGAACTTACTAAATCTCAACCAGAACAAAACTAGCGGACGATGCACAGCAAAATAAAAAAAAATAAAATTTCAATATAGCCAGTGTCAGCACTGCATTTTTCTATCAGGGGTGTCTAGTGTCCATTAATAACACATGGTGTCTTACGACGTTGATATTAAACTTCAGGGACATGAGAGTGAAAAATGAAGCGAAGATAGCGAGCTTCGGACAACCCTGTTTATTTTCGACGTCTTTTCCTTATATTTGGTGTAACCCGTTTATGGGACCGCTCGAGAACATTAGAGGGTTGAGTGTGACGTATGAGGTACATAAGTTTTTGAGGGTTAAAAAGGATTTTAAATGAGAATTCGATTGTTAACATTGTTTAATAACGAGTGTTTAGTGTATTAAATAGCTAATGCTGAAAAGCAGGTTCAAAGTATCCATGGAACTTTTTGATATCCACTTAATGAGATGTTATAATCGTTATACTTAATTAACAGATAATATACAAAGGAATTTTAATAATAAGTTTTGAAGAGCCTATACATTAGATCCTTTCTAAATCAAAAATAGGGAACAGTTCTCAAAAGTCTTCTTAATTTATAATAATAAATAATACAGGCCTCTTCTCATATAGAGAAGGCACGAGCATTGATCACCACGCTTGCTCACTTACGGGCAATTTCAGATTCTAATTTTTGGAACCACGATGTTTTCCGTCACATTTTCCCAATAGTGTCTTAGAATAATTTAAGAAATTATACATAACTTTGAAAAAATCACATTAGTAACTTGCCTGTATTGGGTTCGAACCTGCACCCTTGTTCAAACAAATCCATTCATTAAACCGCTAGATTACTACGACGATTTCTAAATTTAAT
Organism: Diachrysia chrysitis; assembly: GCA_932294365.1. NCBI lineage: Eukaryota > Metazoa > Arthropoda > Insecta > Lepidoptera > Noctuidae > Diachrysia > Diachrysia chrysitis. The sequence goes on along the minus strand of OW028662.1, from coordinate 4,296,031 downwards.
TTCAAAATAATATCCTTTCAAATTATTAACGACATACCTACATACATTCCGTAAAGTAACTTAAACTGAAACTCTCAAGTTTGTGGGGAGCCAGGTTTTCATGTAAATTGTTGCGGTTACTCCAGGCAAGTAGCTGACGGTAATAAGACAAGTTTTGCGAGGAACCGAGCGTTGGTGGCCAAAATTATGTTACAGTGACAGGGTGCGGTGTTAATGAGACCTGGATTATTCAAGTTATATATGTCAATTTCCTTTTTTTTATCAGGATTTGTTCTAGCACAGAAATAATTGAATGGATATTTGAGTTATATAAGTATCTCCTTAGGTATATATGTTATACCTCGCGTAACCGAAGGGCTGGCTTTTGCCTTGGACAGAGAATAAACATTGCCATACAACGTGGTTATGCCGCCAATTTTTTTACACTTCCAGTCGACAGCGATCTGGATCAATTTTTTAAACCCATTTTTTGGGTCTGTTTGTTAATAGAAATTGAAATTCGTTTATTTGTATAAGTAAGTACACGGGATGTTATGATTACTTTGGCGTCCATCTATGTTTTGCATAAGAGCGTACAAATTCAACATGAGAATTACAAAATTATTAATTTTGTAGTTAAATTCATTCAGATTACATAATATTAAGATGACAAAGAAACATTACAGAATACAGCATATAAATTCATAAGTCTGTATTGATAATTTTAATGTTATGTCAAAATTTTATAATTATTTGTTTATATTAATTGTCATCTAATTGGTAAGTAGTAGATAAATTTGTAATTAAATATATCACATGGTTAGGGAAAACAGTTAGGAGTTCAGTTTTATTTAAGTGTGTTTGTAAATATTTAAATTTGTTAACTAATTATAATAAAATAAAAATAGATAACGTCTTTTAAAAAAAATAAGTTATAAAGAACTCTTATTCCCATAAAATACAACATGGTCACAAATTCTTTCAACGTCTCTTTCATGGTTAGTGCGTGAAGTCTTTGACCGACAAACTATAAATCCAAGTAGGACGTATTTTTAATAAAAACTGTACAATTATTTCTTCTTAAGTCGTTGCATTATCTTTTGAACTATCCCAGTTACACCAAAACTTCCTCCAAGTGTTTATTAAGGTCCCAGGAGTCAGTAAATATAATAGTATCGCATCAGATAGTGGCAGGGTGCAGGTTGCAGGTAGAGGGCGCCACCATTACCCACTATTGCAACTCTGTCCCACCGGCGACGTCATACAGAGCTAATTTGCATTTTGGCATAGATTAAGCTTTTGTGCAGACAGGACAAACCAAAATAAACAAAAAATAATGACATATTTTAGACACCCAAAATAGTTAATTTTGAGAAAATTATTTTTAAACTACTTAAAAAAATATAAAAATTAAAACACTTTATCAGCTTTTGTTTATTTTACCCATGACTTTGAAAGATTTAGTGAACATTATTTTTTTTTCTATCCAATGGCAGACACCAGCGGAAAATCAGTGCTATTCCCTGTTTCTGCTGAGTCGCAGTGTATGTACTGAGCTGGATTCCTTGCCACATATTATTATATAGTTGTATTTATATTTATTGTTTTTTTGTTTTGTTTAGTGTAATGTTGATTTTTATTCTGAGAAAGGACATATCTTAGTTTTTGCCGCGATAACCGACACCCACGCGGGCGGAGCCGAGGGCAACAGATAGTTTCTATAAGAAACTATCTGTTAAAAGAAATTAAGAAATTAACTGTTTCAAATAGTTCTTTATTGACTCCCTAAAATAAGAAACACTCAAAAACGTCTGCTCCCAACTCTTTGACCCACGTCGGCACACTTAATTAAAAGCAAGCGAATAAGTGCATAGTTAATTGTATTTTATCATGTGATTCTGTTGTAGAATGTAGAGATGTAGGTAAATCACTTGAGATACGCTCTTTGAGTACGAGTGGACACTTTATGTTATATACGGCGATACGTGAGGAGAATAAGTGCCTTTTACTTCTTGAAATATTTTTATGGTACCTCTTAGCTTCTTAAGCGTTCGTAAGGATCTAAATTGTGTTAAATTGTTACTGAATAAGAGTCGGCTCTTTATTTGTGAGAGTATGTTTACAATATTCGATAATACGACCGTCCCCACAATCTACATGATACTGCATTAATCAGTAATAGATGCAAAAGCAAATAATTATGATAGACAGCTTTCCTTAGTTTAAAAATTAAGGTTAAATTCTATGGTAGTTTGAATCAAAATCAAAAGTCATAATTAGTTTATTCAAAGTAGGCTACCACGCAGCACTTTTTGTATATCAACAAAGTATAAACAGCACCCTGATTGGCCTACCCTTCACAGAAAACCAGTTTTCTAGATCGTTTCGGTTCTAAGTGTTTGCGGTACCTTCGCTGTCACTGATTCCATAGCACAAATGCTTCAGCTACTTACTTTGGGTTCAGAGCAATGTATTTTGATGTTGTCCATAGTTATTTATAATAATTATTTTGAATAAGGTATATTCTTTTGCTGTACTCGTTGGTATTTAGTCCTATGTGGCTTTTAGGGGATTACAAAATGTATTTTATTTCGTAACCTCCAAACGCCTCGTTGACACTTCGCGCGACTCAAGGGCTGGCTTTTACCTTGGACAGAGGATAAGCATTGCCATACAACGTGGCAATGCCGCTAGACTTTTGGGAACACTCCCAGTGGACAGCGACGTGGACGAATTTTTGGATGCCATATTTTAGGTTTATGTTTAATTAGATAAGTTTATTTTATTATTTCTTTTGTGTAGGTATATAAAGTTAAGTATGTATTCATGTTCAGCATGTAGCCTCCTTAAAATAGTTAAAAGTTAAGGTATTTAGGTCACAGGACCTGATGGCCTGGTAATCAGTACTTCAGAGCCTGGCTACTGATTAATGGGCTCTACTCGAAGTTCACAAAGTGACCACTTACGTTGTTGTTCTGACAGTTATTTAAATACAAGGTTTATTTTAAAGGTAAATTTGATTGGTTTTAAGTATAGGCCATTAAGAAGTAGTAGAAGGGATAATAGAGTAAAAAGAAGCTCACTTGATGGTACCGTAACAGCTGATGAAAATTTAGGTTTAAGATTGATTTTGAGAAATTCCCTTTGCATGCACTCATACTTATAACAAACATTTCATGGATTAAAAATATATAACAGGCAGTGGTAGTCGCGTGGTTTCTTATACCATTCGTTTTTTCGTATAGTATCACTGCTGAATCGATCCTCGTTCAAGATCATTTCCAAATGTTAAAACATAATTGCTGTCCCTTTAAATATAACATTAAAAAACCATTACGTCAAATCGTACAAATGAATGAAAACAAAATGTCTTTTGTTGGGGACCCGCTTTAATTTTTATTGTTTGTTGTTGTAGTGAAATGTCTATTAAGGTCCACGAGATACTGCTTTAACAGACAGACAGACGAAGCGGACAACGGAGGCTTAGTAATAGCGTAGGTACACTTAGCACCCTAACCCTAAAAATTGCTCAAGTTTTAAGGGTATTTACAACAGTCATAATTTTTGAGTTTTAATATTTCTATAATACCTGATATTTCACCTTTCTAAACTAACCCATGGAACAAAAGCAAATCGTTGTAGCAACAATTATTATTTAACACAGTAAACCTAAACAATGTTTATTGTAACTAACAAATTACAACTAAACTAATACCTGTTTAAACCTGTTTAAATATCAACAAAGCGGAGGCCCGTCATTTTACCTTCAGAAACACTGAAACAGAAATTAATAAGCGTTTTGTGGAATTCCGTGGTGTTGCCACAATATTCAGGCATAATACAATTTGGGTACGCTCCAGGTATTAAAGCTAGATTATTCGCTGCGCTAACAACCGTCTCAAAGTGTTAGATATTTAACTAAGTAAGTAAAACCTACAACTGCAGTTTTAAATGAAATAATAATTAAGTATTTAATTTTAATAAAATCGTCAAAAATATTTTTGTTTTCAATATACGTTTGAATGTCGTGGTGGCCTTGCGGTTAAATAAACGGATTTGTGTGCACAAGGTTGCAAGTTCAAAAACCATACTGTCAAGTAATTTTTTCCTGTAAGGATGACAGTGATTGGACCAATGTGATTTTTTAAAAATTAAATGTACTTTTTTAATTATTCTAAGGCATCAGACAATCGATGAAGGAAACCATCAAAACGGAAACGTCATAAAAAATTGAAGTAGCAGCGCAATCTGAACGTTATACTATTACACTTACAATTGTTTTTCCTAAAACTCGTCTTTGTTTACATATTTAGCATATAAATTAAGAACGCAGTATATCTATTGTCCAGTGCCAATTTTAAATTATCGCCAGCATTACCTTTATTACACGTATAGATACCATATCTCAAATACTGGCGACTCAGCCAAGTGATTCAAAAACAGTACAATATATTATGAAAGTAAAACGCAGCAATTCTATTTACATAAGCTCATCTCATTGAAATAGGTTGCTCCGCCAAGCCAGCATATTGGGAACTTGGAATGGTCCCAACAGGTAATAACGATCTAGTTATGGCAAATAAAGTTAGCGCCGATTTAAGTTTGGGAGATGTTGATTCATGTTTTGGATTACAATAAGAACTTGGTCATTATAATAAAATATATGTATTTAGTTGGATTAAGCACAGTACGTACCTACCTACTATGTTTCTAGTAAAAGGTTTATAACCTTAAAGTAATCATAGACAAGCATAGAGCGTGCGCATCGCTAGTAGCCCCTTATGTCAAGCGTAAGCAAATTTTTAGCTAAATGTACTGCGCTCGTCTACTGATTTATGTGATTTTCCGTGCGACGACAGACGTTTATGTGAAAATATCAACGGTTTCGATATTATTAGGGTAATATTAGGTTTTGAGATAGTTTTAACGAAGCGGTGCGCTCTGTTTTGATACTAATTTTACGATTTTACATGGTCATACTACTGCCAACAGTTTATACTTGATATGCGACCTTTTTATCTACTAGTAGGTACTACTAATCCGAAGATGGAATAATGACCTCTAACATTAGACAGACGGCTAAGTAAATGTAAGGGTTAGCCAGTGGCTGCCGACGGTGGAAAACTGTTGTACCTAGCGATCTTTGCAAAAGACTTATATCTAGCAGTGGACATTTATCGGCTAAGACAACCCAAAATATAATATTTTACTTGTTAAGTACATCACAAGCTTTCTCGAAATGTTCTGTTTTGATATGCTTGTAGGCATCGATATACATGTATGTATATGTATAAAGTGTCGACCAAACTGTACCCAATGGGCCGGCAATGTTTGTGTAAATATATGACACGATTTGAGCGTCGCCCGGGTGTGTTTACAACTCTCATAACTCACTTAAGACGATTTTACTTACACCCTGTTAGCAGTAGGCATATTATTTATATATTTTAAATACGTTCTTGTAGATACAGCCTTTTAGAACGCAAGGATTTGTAAACAAATCAAATTAATAGGTTACCAATACCTATTGCTTTTTGAAGTTTACGCGAATTTTAGACATTTAAAGAAAACTACTTTTTAAACAGATTTTATCGCGGGTAAGAGAGAAGATAGCCGGAAGATATCATCTACTTGGGACCCAATAATACATATACTTAAAAGCAAACCCAAGACGTTTAAAAAGTGGTTTTATTTCAAGGTTAATAATAATCATATTGATCTCTAAAATTGTAATAAAAGTGTATTTATCCAGCCCCCCCTAGACAGGTGGCATTTCGAAAAGCGTTAACTATGATAGAAATCTCTTTAATAACATTTAAATCGTTTACTACGAATGATAGAAATCCCTTTAATGACATTAAAATGTGTGGAAATGGACGTTTCGTTTCGATAAGTCACGTGACTTGGACTTGTCACATCTATACAATTCTAACTTCAATCCTGAATAATCTAGGCACTGAACAATAATAATATACCTAATTCGTGCGTGACGACCTTTTGTTATTCGAACGATTCGATCAGCGTTGTCGCTTGTCGAAATGTCACTTGTCTAGAGAGGTCAGAAAATTAATTACAGCATTATTGATAAAAATAAGCCAAAATTGCATACATTTGAATACCCAAAGGCTTATTTCCTTTAGTCATCTTTATAAATCGATGATAATTATATCCATTGATCATAATTGATTTATAAAGGACAGTATGAACGGTCGTTTAAACCTGTTTCAATATTAAAAGAAGCCCTATTTTATCTCGTGATTGCTATCCATATACTTACTAATATTATAGAATGAAAAAATGTTGCAAAAATGAAAACCCGTTGAAACTAAAACATGCGAGGACAGCTAATATTGGATAAAAGCATGTGCACATGGTAATTTTGCGATCCTTCGAAAATTACATTATGAATCACGTCCAGTTAATAAATTACTAAACAATTAACATTGGAAAATAAAGCCAAGACCGCACAAAGGCGCTCGGCGTTGAGAAACTAATCAAGTCTATCTGGACGCCATCTTTGTGTTTGTGGCGACAGGAGATGCAAGACGTTGAATTGCTGTAACTGTAAAGACCTGTGGGGGTGAATCCTGAATTTCGAATCGATTTTCTAGAAATACCTATTGCTTAGAATCGTAATTCTCAGAAACAAAGTCGGGTTAGTTACACCATTCACAAATCAAGAACGGGAGGACTGATTTTCATGTTCTTTAAATTTTTAATTTGCCGAATCTCTTGAATATCAGAATAAATATAAAAACAACAGAAATAGTCCCGTAAAAAAATTATGTCTTACGGGAACGAAAACTACTTACGCGGGTAAAACGAATAATCCTAATTGATTATGATATTTGCCACTAGCTGGCGTATAAGTCAAGAAGCGTGTAGTATATGACATATACTTACAACCAATCAGAATTATTATTTTTAAATGGCGGAAGCGTTACTTCCGTCAGAAAAAAAATCTGAGTTACTCCCTAGTCGCGCCTAAAGAAGTTTTACTTCAAAAAAGATACGCTAAACGTAAGAATAACAGCTATAACGCTCATATCAGTTTAAAAAATAATCAAATCAAATAAACCATTAAAAAACAATCACGACTTTCTTCACATCTCCTAAACCAAAAATATTGTCAAATGCACACTAAACTAAGACATTTTGAATATTCCAAGACCCCTAGCCCCGGTGCACTCTGGCCTAACAAACAGCCTTAATTTGTGCCTGAAATTGTAAAGGCTTCCTTTATGCTTCAATTGTTTACTATTATAACAAAACCAAACACAATCTTTACTAATATTATAAACGCGAAAGTAACTCTGTCTGTCGCGCTTTCACGCCAAAACTACTGAACTAATTTAAATGAAATTTGGTACTCAGATAGTCTAGAGCCTGAGAAAGGACAAGGCTACTTTTTGATGATATATCAATGAGTTCCTGGATGGTTTGATAATACAATTAGACCCCGGTAGGTGGCGCTGCTTTACCTGGTATGACGTCTGCCGGGTTCGCTAGCATTTAAGTAAAGATTAAGCCACGATTGCTGTTACCTTACCACCATCATCGAGGAACTTAAGTGTAAGCTATTTAAGGATAATATCAAAGAAATAAAAATCAAAATGTAAATCTAGGATATTTATTTAATACTAATCCACAGCAAAATATAGTTTTCATACGAGAGATCTCTATAAATTAAATGAGAAAAACGGAATATCACCGAAATCTATAGATAAGAACAATAATTAATACTATCCAACTTCAATATAAAACTAATACAGACTTAAATATAAGAATACACATCTTTATTATAAAGTAAAAGAAATAAAAAATAGGACTTTTAAACGCACGATAGAATGTAATGTAAAACGATTCTCTCAAAAGAAGAAAGTATAATTTCGATGCGTTGTATATATTGAAATGTATTATACTTAGAATGTTTTATTTATATATTTTATTGAGATGATATATTCTATTTTAATGAGATATACAGGCTGTAAAAAGACCAATCATATTACTGAAGTCTGCAGTCTGGACTTTAAACTACATCAATTAAGGAAGTATAAATGATGGGAAACGAATTTTTAGGCATTAAAAAAAAACTGCGTTTTATACCGTGCAATGTAATGCACGCAACCGACTGTGCCTATGTGTGTGTGTTAGGAGTAAATGTTTGTGTGGAAGTAAGTTTAGTATAAACACTTAAATCCATTTTAGTAAAAAAATAAAAACCCATGGTTTCCCAGGTATGCTTTAGAAGGAAAAAAAGGATCCCAATGATGGGTACATTACGTGGTTTTCGTTTACGTTATGGGTCTTTTTACACCCGTTATTGTCAACTTCCTTGCACTATCTATTAATATTAAAATAGTATAATAAATGAAAATAATCATAAGTATGGAAAGATTCATAGCTAAGCACTTAATCATCATTTCTAGTTCAAATAACTAGGTATTGCCCGAACCGAAATTAAATAAAGGAACTCAAACTTTAAATAAACTTAGTTTTAAGAATAAAGACCAATTACACACCTAAAGACTCAGCTAATCTCAACTTAAATATGAATAAGATACCTACTTCAATAAACAGATATTATAAAAATAAGTATTTATTTAGAATTTATACAAGAAAACGCCGCAAGAAAAACAAAACAAAATATAAGAAATTTCAAATTAAATATTCACTAATCTGAGCCAAAGTCTAGAGACATGAAACTAAAATGTATAGAATTTACATTTCCTTAAGAAACGTTATTTATTTAAATATGGAAGGATACATCAATAAAAAAAATGGACAGGAAATAATAAATAAAGAGTAATTTATAAATTTTGGTGAAAATTTTACTTTCGCAGAATCATTCTAGGAATTCAATTCTCTATTATAAATCAAGTTCTTTCAACATTTTCGATTGTTTTTTTCTCTTCATCAACAACAACTACCTCGTCTTTCATTTCGTAGCTCGGTGGGCGGACGGGACCGTTGATCAAGCATTCTATGTAAGATGGCGGTTTCTCAATGTTCTGGTCAGCTGCTTTTTCCATCCTCAACGCTTTTGTGTATTTCTGGACTATGATCAAGAAGATTATCGCGATCACTGAAAAGATAAAAAATAATATTTTTAATTTCTGTATAGCTGGTAATTTTTTGGGTGGGGAGATTTTGGTAGTATGTACTAAGATAGTACTATGTTCTCTGCTCCCGTAAACAAGTGAAATTTCTACAAGCGTTAACCATGATACAAATTGCTTAAATGGCATTAAATGTATGGAATTAACATTTCTTTTCGACTAGTCACGTGACTTAGACTTGTCATTTTCATACATTTAAGTGATTCGATCAGCGTTAGCGATTGTAGAAATTTCACTTGTCTGGGGGCTGGTGGGGAGTTTATTGCTTCGTCGGCAACTTTTTTCTCGTTCGGCTTTGAAATTTAAACTTAAAATTGTACCAAACCTGTGTTTTTTTTTACGGAATGATTCTGAATTGAAATTAAATGTAAAGTGTCTAATATTAACCCTGTTTTGAGAGCTTCTAAATAGCTTCTAGCGTCAGTACGCTAGAGGAATTAATAAATAAGTAGAGTGCCTAAATCTAACATGATATTTAGCATGACATCAAAGCAAGGCAACTCGAACATTACACTCCCAAATAGATGTACCAGAATAATTAATATTGGCTTTATATTCAAAACCTACTGAAACCGTATCATGATGTTTAGGAATCCAGATTACTGTAGTGTTGGAAAGGGATAAAGTGATATACGAATAGATATAAATCCGAAAGTAACTCTCTCTGTCTGTCTGTCGCGCTTTCACGCCAAAACTACTCAACCGATTTTAATGAAATTTGGTAGACAGATAGCTGAGAGCCTGAGAAAGGACATAAGCTATATACTTTTTGCCGCGATAACCGACATCCACGCGGTCGAAGCACAAAATAGCTAGTATAGAAATAATAGCTCCATTTCTTTCTACAGAATAATAATGATCCGAAATGATGATGAAAATTAATACAGATGGACGGAAATTAATATATAAAATATTATAGTGAATATTCAATTCAAATTGAAAACAAAGAACTGCATATGAAAGGCCCTGCATTGTGTCGATAACGCATTTGTTAATGACGTTCACTCCATACTCGTGTTCCACGATTATTTGAAAGTTGATATTTTAATACACACCTATGGTGGTATAATAGTTAATTAGCCAATGAAAACTGTAGTTTATTGATAAGTTTATTTTATATTGTACTTGTAGTTATATTATGTATTCGTTTATACGAATGTCAAAATAAGTACCTACACTTTAATGTTAAGTAATCAATTTGCTCAAAAATATTTCTATTAGAGAAAGATCAGATAGATATAGAGACCTACTTTAGGAACCTGTACCATGAACTTGTAAATCAGTACTGCCCCCCTAGACAATTTCAACAAGCGTTAACGATGATGGAAATCGCTTAGATGAAATTATATGTACGGAAATGACATTTCGTTTCGATAGGTCACATGACTTTTACTTGTCACTTCCATAGATTCGATCAGCGATATCGCTTGTCGAAATGACACTTGTCTAGGGGGGCAGATGCCGTTGTGGAAGCGAGACGGCGCACTACACTGCATGTAGAAGCGTCTCTCTTTCACGACGGCAACAGTCCTGCTTTAAGAGTTCATGGTAAGGGCGTTGGTCATCTTTTTATTTTAGTGATAGAAATTGTAACGAATTTATGGTTAACTAGCTGTCCCCCGCGACTTTGTCCGCGTGTTTAAGTTTTAACGGTTTTTCATTTTTGCAACATTTTTCATTTATGCTCCGCTCCTATTGGTCGTAGCGTGATGTTATATAGCCTATAGCCTTCATCAATAAATGAGCTATCCAACACTGAAAGAATTTTTCAAATCGGACCAGTAGTTCTTGAGATTAGCGCGTTCAAACAAACAAACAAACAAACAAACAAACAAACAAACTCTTCAGCTTTATAATATTAGTATAGATTCAAGATCTTGTCTCTTTAAAAGAAGACCACAGGTTTATTATTTATTTTGAGTAGTAGCTTGTACTTACAGATGTCAGACAGTTTGAGGAACCAAACGGTTTCGACAGTGTACACATCGTAGAAGAATGGCTGGTATCCGAAGTACATCGCCTGCATCACCAGCTTCACCACAGACAGGCTGAAGAACATGCGCATTGGCTCTGGGTCTTTCTGTGAGGGAACAAATAAAAAATACAAACTAAAGTAGAGTTTTTGCCCGAGCTGTACACGGGACAGCCTCTTCTGTTTGTACCTGAACATTTTTTCACCACGCTATTAAAGCTGCACTTGACTTGTGGACTACACAGATATCTGAGTGGTCACTACGCCAATTACCACAGTGCGCTAGGTGCGCGGGTTCAATTCCCGCATGGGGCAAAAAATTTTATGATCCAAAATTGCTTTTTCCAAGTTTAGGTAGGTGTTCTTTGTGTATGTGAATTAAATGTTTGAGAAACGCCCCGTGTTACAGTGATTATTATTGTCTAAATAGATGCTATTGTCTAAATTGTATGCTGATACTATAAATGTAGAGAATTTAGAATATTATTATTAAATATATCTCTATTATCTTGTTGCGAAAAAATCTTAAATATAATCTAAACAAAATCCAGGAGACTTATTACAGATCTGTTATTTGGTGTGACTATTGATATTTTTCTTGTCATCGCAACACTTACGCTGTTTAATAGTTTTGCTGACGATGACTCATACCAATTGTATTTTAATTGGATTTTTTTTGTTTGAATTTTAAGTTAGACATTTTTAAACCTGGTCGGTTCATTTTTAGCAGTATTCAAATATTTGACAATATCACGAGTTAGATTGATGATTAAACATGAACAGTTGATTAATTAGGTAAACCTGTAATATGACTGACTATTAAAACTTGTTAACAAATTTACAGAAAATGTTGCTACATTCACGTTTATTATCTTTATTAATAATAATTATTATTAACGGAACTATAGATAGAACTGTATATTACCACTTAACTGTAACTGTATTTATCCACTACTCTGTTCCGTAAGTCACATAAACATTTCCATTGTTTAACCATAGTGTATGTTACCCACATCAAAATTGCCTTGTAATCTTAATGTCAAACATAAACATAATTATCACTTTTTTACACCATTCTTTCCAGTAAAAAATACAATAACAACTTAGCTTGAGAAATAGGAACTATTGAACATTCTGAAACAACAGTCTTCACGCTAGAATATTCTTGAAGCCCGATTAATTCCATGCCCAAATGAGGCACTGAAGTATAAACTAGTTTTTTAACCCACATGTACCCAAGCGACGACTGGTCACCGCGCATGTCCATAAATCTCAGTCAAACCCCGAGCGGCGACCCGTCGTCGCACTACCTCCACTTGATTTTAACCCTTTTCTTTTTGTGTTTAGAGTCTACTTTTGTATGAAGAAGTCTTATGATATACGATCTTTAACCTCTAGTTCAACGAGGTACAATTTACAATCAATGGTTAAAACAGTGGTTTGTGTTTTCAACTGTAGAGGAACTTCAATTAATTCCTTACCTTATGCACAGCTCCAACATAAGACATCACAATCCTCAGCCAGATAATATTGATGAGGAAATTGAGGAGATCTATCAAATAGATGTGTAGCATCCCAGGGTAGCACCTAGGTTCTGTGGTGACGGACATCTGTTCGACATAGATGTGGTACTGGTTGCGGAGCACCCGAGGGTAGGGGTAGAAGCCGTGGGTTCCAAGGTTGAGGACGATGAGTACCGGTTCCAGCCATGGGAAGGAGACGGCTTGTAGCTGTGAATAAAAAAAAAATATTAGTGGAAGTTAGCGTTGCCTAAGTAGGGTTTAAGTTAAAATTTATATCTTAATCATGTGTTACCAAAAAGTGTATATTTCGATTCATAAACAGCCTATCAAGTTACTGACCTATACGTAATATTAACCTTTTATTTTATTTCCTACTGAGAATGTATTCATCATCATGGGTTTTTAAGTTACAATGACTGATTTCTTACTTAAAATACTTAGCTCGATCAAAACATTTGTGGTTTCTGATTTTATGATGAGTTTTTTTTGACAAATTTAAACTCTTAATTTGGTATAACTCTGTATCCTTGAACACGTGATTTAAGATATTTTGGGCGATGTCAATGTGGTTAGAATTTATTATTATATCTATTATTCATAATTGTTGTGGTAACAGGTTGTATTTTCAATACAGTGCATGCGCTGTCTTGCGGTTTTGCTTATTGATGCAATCATTTCCCCGTATTCGAGTCTCATTGGGTCTAAGGAGGAAAAAGTGCGCTAAGTCTTGGGGAGTAATTATTTATCGGAACAAGTGTCTTATGGCTTACCGGTCAGATTTGATAAAAATATTTATAATTATAAATTAAAATACGTAAATTCTGTAGGTTTTGTATGAATTATTCATTAATTAAATAAATAAACATTAGCGGTTTTGATTATCAGTAGTTTTGGATACATGATAGCTATAAGTATCCAGACTAAATACAGTATGTTCTGGTTCAACATACGTACCCTGGTTCAACATACGTACTAGATAAAAATGTCTCGCTCAGGCGGCCTCCTTAGACAAAACTGTAGGTAGTACACGTGAATTTTGTCGAGCGATCAGTGTTGCCTTTGATCAGTTTTATTTTAATTTAATTATATTCAGCGGGAAGAAATAATAATCTAAAATCCATTCGATAGTTGCGTATATGTGTACTCAGTACGATGCCGAGTAATACTCATAAGGATCAGACAGGGTTTTTGTTACATGATGTATAACGTAAAGTAGTATCGCACCTGACTTATTTCCTATTCAATTCCTTATGATAGCAAGCCATTACTATCGTACTTTAGGTATCGAATCATCTAGAAACATTTCTCATAACAATCGTCATTAATAACTCGTTTATCCTTGAGAATCCTACAGTGTTTTGTTTCAATACCGTCACTGTCGTTAACAATTGTCTTCGCAACCGACACTAATAGTTTAGTTGTTTTGGAATCTATACCAACTATCCCACTTAGCTTGATCAATATTCTAGCCTTGGAATCGTTAGAAACACGTAATAAAATAACACAATTATCTATTTCTTGGAGATTGTGAAATTTACAGCCAACGTTGGTTTGTTTTAATTGTGTGTGATGGTTAACTACTTTTTTGACATGAACTTTCATATTTGACGACCTCCGTAGTCAAGTGGCGTACAGACCGGTTTTCAAGGTGTCGCCAGCTCTAAGTTCCCAGGTTTGATTCCTGGACGGGTCAATGTAGAAAACCACTTTTCTACATTGTATCGGGACTGGGTGTTTGTGGTATCTTTGTTGTCTCTTATTTTATAACACAAGTGCTTTAGCTACTTACTTTGAGTTCAGAGCAATGTATCCGATGTCCACATTTATTATTATGTTATTTATTAATATTGCCGCTCGTGGGTCTAATTGTTTTCTCGCCAGTTTTAACCTCAGTGAAACTGGTTTGATTTGATGTATGAATTAATGAATGTGATAATTTGATGGTTTAACTACGTAGGTAATATTTGACGCAACAGTTTTTTTATCACACATCGTGTTTTTCCCTTGACGTCAATGTTACTTAAAATAAAAAGCAAATACGTCCTATATTAATCAAAATCGTAAACTATCTAACATCTAAGATATAAACTATATTCCATTAGATTACATTAGGATTTAAAAATATGCAAGTTCTTCAAAAATAATATTTTATTTACGTTACGGCCAATTCCATTAAAGTTTTTGAAATGGATATATTTTATTATAGTTTTAGATTTATTATATTACCAACAGTTATTTAGGAGTCACGATCATAATATTAGCAACATGAAAGAAAAAAAACAACGTAAAAAAGAACATTTAATGTCACACCAAGAGAAAGCACAAAGACTTATTAACATAAAAAAAAAACAATTTTAGCATTGTCATAATAATAATAATAAATTATATCATCATTGTTCACTTGACATTGCAGTCTGTGTGTGTGACAATGACTACTTCATTTGTATATGGTATTGGAAATAAGTAAATAAAAAAATACTTTCATAATCTTGCAATCGATCTTAAATAGAAAAACCTAATATTGTTAGATGAATTGACGTTCAGATCAGCTATTCAGTGATCTTATGAGTTTGTTCGCAAGTTACATATTTTTATGTTAAGTAACGAACAAATTTAACTTCAGAAATTCAGTAAAAATATAAGACGAAGTGATTAAGATCGTCCGTCGTCGATTAATATCTCTTTAAGAAAAATATCTGCCTTGCAGTGGGACAAGTAAAGCTGTTGTTTTTTATTGAATCATAAAGTAATTATACACTTTGCTGTAACACGAAACAACGATATAATAATAATTAGAATAATATCATGGGACATCTCACGCACGGCCATCTGATCCCAAACTTGGCAGAGCCAGTATTATGGCAACTAGACAACAGATAAACATACTTATATATTTCTAAATACATAGATATTATAGATAAATTACACCTAAATACAGAACAAACGATCATGCTCATCACACAATGTTTTGTCCTGCGTGGGAATCGAACCCACGACCTTCAGTCAGGGTCACTAACCACATGAACACCAGGCCAGATATAAAAATAGGCATTCAAGAAAAACAATTGAACATTCATGAGAAATCGATCTCAATAACACAAGAATCGATTGTCCAAAACTGGACAATATGCTCACTTGGTAACATCATATTACTCACACTTTCATTGTTCACGTCGCATTGGAAGCCGTTTGTCACAATGGCGACAGTCAACAAATGACAGACGACATCTACTATACTTGACACCTGAAATGTAAACAGTTATTATTTACTGGAACCAAGTCAAAACATTGAAGGGATAGTGGTAGTACTGTCTGGGACGAGTTTTGTTATTGTAGTAGACAAGTTACTAGTTATAGAATCCTCATATTTGCTATCAATCTTATTGTTAAAGGGATCTTATTACTACGTTTAATAAAAATACATAGACAAATTGACTGATAAATAAAAGTTGATCATGGAAAGTTTAAATAAAGGAGAATCGTCATCAACGGTCTTTTTGTTAATGTTGTGTTAAAAAAATTGTTTTTATTCCCAAAATAGGAAAATTTGTTCTAATAAAAAACATGTCAAGTGCGAGACGAACTCGCGCATAAAGCGCATAAAATTTATAACATTAAAATCAAGGAAAATCTCCAGATAATATGTCTCTTGTGGGACCCACTTTAATTTTGAATATTTTTTTATTATTTGTTATAGCGGCTACAGAATAACACCCTCTGTGAATTTTAACTATTAACCTATTCAGGTTCAAGAGATACAGCCTGCTGATAGCTACAGATTGACGAAATAGGGTCCCGTAGACCCCTTTGGGTACGGTACCCTAATAAAAATAGATGGAGAAGTCATGTGTTATTTATTTAGTTAAAAAATAATAACGGTTCTGTTTAGCACAGCAATTAAACGTAATTAGAGCAGCAAATTGTTCGGTATGTCGTGTCAGGTGTAACCTGACACTTGAGAGTCACATTGTCAGTAACCACAAACCTCCATCCGGTCTGAGGTATATTTTACAATCGTAATTACCTACAATAGTTTCAAGTTCTCAGAAAGAAGGCAAGCATACTTAAAGTTGTACAATAGAAAACTGAAATACAAAAGTACATTCAATTTCTTACAGCAATTAATAATGATAGAAGAATTCTAAAAGAAAGGGGACTGAAAAAACCTGCCAAGTCCGAGTCGGACTTGCGCATAAACGGTTCCATATCGTACAAGATTTATGTCCTTCAAATCTTTTCTAATTTATTTTTATTATTTGTTGTTCTAGAGGCAACAGAAATATACACCCTCTGAAAATTTCAACTGTCTACTGTAATAGTACAGTTTATGAGATACAGACCGCTGTCAGACAGATGGACGGACAGCGGAGGATAAATAATAGGGTACGAAATCCTAAAAAGGGACACAATCAAATAATTTCAAATACATATTTTAATTAATAAACATCAGATGAACATGATGAATTTGAGTTCCTGTTGCTAATAATCACTTAATAGCCACGTGCACCAATACCAACTAATCGTGTACCATTTTGATTAAAGTAATTTCGCACGCCAGTTTCGGCCATGTTTGCATAATCAAAAAGCATGTTAATCCAACATTCATGTTCGGAGTCTCGCATCAACGATTAGCTTTAACTTTAAACGTTGAAGCTGAATATTTGGACTTTATCCTCGATATTATTATTGACAAACTTGATGTTCTAATCGGCTGGGCTAATAGGGATGATTACACACTTGATCGAGTAGGTTAATTAGGCCTCAAATGCAAACGGCTGAAGGCAATCTAATTGCCAATAGGTGGCAGTAGCTACAACTCAAGATTTGTTGGTTTTGAAGACAGTTACTAAGTAGATACAAAATAAACTCTTGAATTAATACGTGCAGATCACTCCTAAATTCTATGGATCCTACTTAAATCTGCCCTATTTCCACGTGTCAGGACCTCCAATAACTTCGTTGAAACTCACATCGGTCTGTAAATAAAAGTACTAGCCCGCAGGCTGCGGCAAACCGACGCACTATCAAAAACGATATTCAATTTGCTTTGTATAGATTCTCATAAAATCCACTTCGACGACCAGAAACGCGCATAACATTCGTTATTTTTAAACTTGGCAAACGGGTTCGACCCTCGTTTTAATGGACGAATTTTTCTCACTAGCCATTTTGGGCAAAAGAAGACTGGGGATTGTGGCAATGATGTGAAGATATTTTCAAGGATAGAAATTACAGCAAGCAGAATTAAAACTTCCAAAACCGTAGGCATCCTAATTTGTTAAAAAAATTAACTACTCTTTGGATTGGACTAAAATAAATTGAGAATTTAATACCTTTTATTTATGACCTTTAATAAGTTCTTCAAAAACAGGTGAAGGCAGAAATTAAACATAGGTAGACTGAGCTAGTCCTAACAAGTTTGTCTGTCATTTTTACGTCATCTACAATGAGACATTGGTACCTAAACATAATATTATCCATGTACTCGTCAGAACCAATGTCAATGAGTCAAATCATGACGCACTAGGTCCCACTGAACGGCAAGCGCATGCCCTTACTGAGATTAACTCCTTTAATACAGATTGGCTTATATCAGCACTAGATAGAGAGGAATTAGAAGGAGAGTAGAGTGACCTTTGACAGACAAAGGGACAACTTCAAGTACTATACCTCTTGTCAACTTTTAGTACGGCTGATTCGATCCACGCATGGGTCATACATTGACGTAATCCAAAAATTCGAGTCGATAGTAGAAAAGTAAAAAATAAGTCTGGGTGTTAATAGTGCATGCGATTTGAACTTTAGTGACACCCTTCACGTTAGGGATGAAATTCCATCACGCGGGACGAAATTCATCATTCAAGATTGTGCAATAGAATTTAATAATTTAAAATTGTTTACTTTCTTACCAAATGCATGTATCCGATCAGGAAACATAGTGAGCGAAGGTTGATGCCGCAGCAGCGATTTTCTTTTGGTGTCATCGTGACACTACAAATAAAACAACACAGTTTTGATGTTAACAATATTAGCATGGCCAACTAGACTTTGTATAAAAACGATGGCTATTAAGTGTCTAAAACTAATTAAAAATAATCACTATCTTTTTACAGTGTACTTAACTGTCATGAAGGAAAAGTGGTTTGTATCTTAAAAAAATGCTAGCATTTGTTTCTGCTGTCATATCAGTTTCAAAACAGGCGACATGACAATATACCTAATTCAATCGAATAAAAAAATGCAAAACAGCTTAAATATTAAATTTCAACATCTAATATTATTTCATAACTTTTCCTTAAAAAACCGGATTATACAATCAGAAAAATCATCTGTAACGTAAATGGGAATTTGAATTTAATTCGATCTTGAAAGAGACCCGACAGAGATTAGAGTATCCTAATGTAGACTCTAGAGAAATTACAAAACTCGCCCTTGTACATCAAATTTCAAACAAGAACCTTTATTTTTATGATTTTCTAAGTACAATAAAGAATAAGAATAATTTCAGGTACACATATCCGTAGGTAATTAATTTTGTAATAATACTGCACTAAAATTAATAGCAAACTAGCTGTTGCCCGCGGCTCCGCCCGCGTGGATTTCGGTTATCGCGGCAAAAAGTAGCCTATGTCCTTTCTCAGCTTCTAGACTATCTGTGTACCAAATTTAATTTAAATCTGTTCTGTAGTTTTGGTGTGAAAGCGCGACAGACAGACAGACAGAGTTACTTTCGCATTAATAATATTAGTAAGGATTTTACGTGATTAGATATATGGATGGCAAAGATTAAAACAAACCTAAATTCAATGAGGCTGTCGACCAATAAATACTTATGATCAAAATACACGGTTCAATGTCATAGAGCAGCTATAACTTGAATCAAATTATATCCATTCAACACACGGTTTAATACCACTTTTTCCTCATAAAGTGACGAGGGTTAATGACGTATCTACCTATATATAGGTACATAGCTCTACGTTGCTCGGCCTTATTTATATATATATATATATTTATTATGACATATGCAATGAGGAAAAGTTTAGTATATACTGAGTGTTGAACGTGGTTATGGTTAGATAAGGTAACACACAGATTATACTCACAGACTTTTAAAACAAATCCTTGCTTTTTGAGTAAAGCAGGAAAAAGAGGTAGGTACTACTTTGAAAAAAAAAGAGCGTCCATTTATTTTTTAATATTCATTTCAATTTGTCAAATAAAGAATTGTGATTTACGGTTACACAAGACTAGCTGCGCTCAGTGGACTCACCTGTGTTGTTTTTAATTTACTTCAAGGCTTTGCTATCAAATACAAGGCTTTTACTTTTTCATATCCGACAAGTTCAAGAGATTGGCTTGTTTGAACGAACTATTAAAACTAACTAACAAAATTACAGATTTAGTTAAATATAGATATATTATAGAGTAAATAAATTACTGGGCGGTCCAATATTATTACTAGATTATATTATTATTAAGAATTGAGATACCCATGAAATATTTTTATCTTATAAAATTACCGGATCAGAGATGACGACAAAACCACAAGGTATTAATAAATCTTATAGATATAATCACAAGGAAAATGTCAATTAATAATTTAAGTTATTAAAAGTGTAGTAAAAAATAATATTAGTTTTATTTAATTTTTTCCTTCTATAGTTACACACCTACAAGGAAAAAAAATTACTTTTTTTTACTAATTGTTGACCTTATGTTGCAAAAAAAAGTGTGTCGAAGGGATATCTGAGCTCAGAATTAAGAAAAACGTAAAAAAATGGTATATCCACTTGTTTAAATGTGGCTTGACTTAGTTAAGTATATTGATACGAGACAATTTTTTGTATGTAAATTTATCAAGGCTTAATTTCCATTTGGTAGGTATCGAATAAGTCAAATTCACCAATTTTAAAATAGTTAACCAACTAATAAAAAGGAGGTTCAATTCGAATTCAACCTTTTTTATATACCCAATATCTTCGTTAAATAGGTATTAACCAACTTCAAAGCTCATTTATTTGAATTGATTATGTTGAGATATTTAAGTTTCAAGATATATTCAATCCCAAAAGTTAAAAACAAGTTTACAATACCTAAGTCAGGTTAGTTACACCATTTATACCTCAAGAACGGATTGACCGATTTTCGTGAACTGTTTTTTTTATTTATCTCCTCTCCAAATAGCAGAATAACTCGATAATTCAAAACGGGGACTACTTATGCGGGTAAAACCGCGGGACACAACTAGAAAAGGATAAGTTTCATATTTGACTTTAATTATGTCATCATCATCATCATCATCATCAGCCTATCTTCGTCCACTGCTACACATAGGCCTCTCCTATGGCCCGCCACTGAGCTCGATCTTCAGCTTTAATTATGTAAATTAATAATTTTATAATTCATACAAAATTATATTTCTGTCATTCTTACTAAATCTAACATTCCTTTAATTCCGCAATGCTATGTTGCCAATTTGAGTCGGTCCACTTTTTGCGTACATTGTACCAAACTGTGCATTGTCATGATTGATCTATTACAAACATTAACAGCTTATAACACGGGATGTTGTGCTCGAGAATGTCGGAATAGATTCTACTGCAGTCTGCAAGTCATTCAACACATTGAAATAGAAAACACCTTTATTACAAAGACATAAGGTGCATTTTCCTTATTCGTTGTAGCCATTGACATAAGGCTGATTGTACATCCTGTCAATATAGAGTTGTTTGTTATTGTTAAATATATCTCTCGATAGGTTTTTAAAATAATATTTAGCAACTATCTTTTGCTAGCGACTTTGTCACTTCGATCATTCAACTGGATTAATAAGAAATATAGGTAGGTATCTTATGTTAATCAAGTATCATAATCAGGCTATGAACTATCTGTGTGCCAAATTTCATCTAAAAACGTCGAGTATTTTTTTATGCGAAGAAGTAACAAACGTAAAACCTTTCACATTTCTAATAGGTATAAAACTTTTCATTATGGAAAAATTTAATGAATATAATAAAAATATATTCTTAATATACCTATATAAATAGAAATTATATAAATACATAGACATTGGCAGGCCGAGATTATACCTATGTATGAATAAAAAATAACTTAAATGATTAATTAAAATGCTAATTATTATGTGATTTATTTAATCACAGAATTTTCCCCATAATTCCTTTATCAATACATATAATACATAGGTATATTATATCCTTATATTCCAGTAATTATTTCTAATTAATAACCTAATATAGGAAGGTTTAATTAAATAATATTATCAGTTACACGTACACTTGTAAGTTAATTCTTATAAGGTTATATTGAAATGTAATTATTGAAATACAGCAAATATGTAATGTACCAATTATGGACAGTTAGTGGTGTCTTAAAGTAACAAGTATAGAGTACCTACCTAGCTAAGAGTAAACATAGTCAAGCATAGAGTGTGCGCATCGCTAGTAGCTCTTTGTGCCAAACGTAAGCAAATTTTTATCTGTAAGTAGGTACTACGCTCGTTTACTGATTTAAGTGTTTTTCGTTGCGACGACACTTTTATGTGAAAATATCAATGGTTCCGATATTTTATTATTTACTAGCTGTCCCACACAACTTTGTTCGCGGGTTTTAGTTTCAACGGTTTTTCATTATTACGACAGCTCCTATTGGTCATAGCGTGATGTTATATAGCCTATAGCCTTCCTCAATAAACGGACTATCCAATACAAAAATAATTTTTCAATTTGAACCAGTAGTTCCTGAGATTAGCGCGTTCAAACAAACAAACAAACAAACAAACTCTTCAGCTTTATAATATTAATATAGATTATTTGGGTAACATTATGTTTTGAGATAGTTATAATAAAACATCACTGTTCTGACACAATTTTACGATTTTACTTGTTCATATTACCTACAGTTCATACTCGATAAGCGTACTCTATATTTTACTTATTTCTTCTTTTCCCACAATAAGTATGTACCTATTTACATCAAAAACATACTATGTTTATGATCATTATTTGAACCTTAAGCTTGAGCTGATTAATTCTGTACACATATCAAAATCTTAGCTATCATATATATAATACCTACTGTATATTCAAGGTTAATTCTTAAGTAACAATTAATAATTCAAATCTATTATTTGACAGCTCTTAAAGTAGGTAAACAAACCGGCTTAAAAATTATAATAGTAAACATTTCCCTTTTAACATCATACACAACACTATTTCACTGCACAAACAAAACACGTGATACAAGGTACCTACATAAAGTAAAACAATTGAAATACGATTAAAAACATTACACCGTAAAGAATTGTATTTCCAGAATATTCCCCTAAAGTAAAATTGAATAAACTACTCACCTTAATAAAGTAGCAAGAGAAATCCAAATAGAGTATAACAAAAATCAGTTGTTTTTTAATAAAACGAACAAAATAAACGCTTAGTTCGTTAACTGTGGAACACCGGCCGCGGACTGCGTAGTTGCCCGCGCGCAGACTGATGCAACGAACTTGCGTGTGTAAGTGACTAGTGAGCGTTACTCTTCAATGTGTGCGTGCGTTCTTGGAAAGCCCCTCGTGTGTATAACTGACACTGGCAACCCGACACAAGGAAATTAACCGTCGATGTGTTTTAATTTGCTTGCGCTGTATATAAGAACATGATATTTAATATATCTACTTAAACAGCAATGTAAACCATTTAAGCGATATAATCAAATCGAATACAACTATAGCTCATATCCTAATAATTATTATTAAACTACTAAACATCTGCTAGTTTGATAGGAAAGTGCAGTTATATGCAAAAATTTGATCAAGTGTTCGTAGGTTTACGCCAACATTGATAAAATATGAATGCATTATGCCTTGTATTTTTTTACTGATAACAGATGACTCATTAGCCGAGATTGTAAATTTATGTATGTTTGAACTGTTTGATAAGATTACATCGGCTTCCCAGTTGTTCTGTTTTGTTTATTGTTTGTATGGACAAGATGATTTGATTTAAGAGAATAATTGAAATCTTTTGATAATAATTTGTAATCAACTACTTAGCTTTGTCCCGCGGTTTAACCAATGTAAGTAGTGCCCATTTGCGTAAGACTTATTTTTTTGACTTTCGCGACTTTGTCCGCGTGTTTTAGTTTCAACGGTTTTTCATTTTTGCAACATTTTTCATTTATGCTCCACTCCTTTTGGTAGCAGCGTAATGTTATATAGCTTATAGCCTACCTCAATAAATGGGCTATACAACACTGAAATAATTTTTCAAATCGGACCAGTAGTTCCTGAGATTAGCGCGTTCAAACAAACAAACAAACAAACTCTTTAGCTTTATATATTAAGTACTAGCTGTCCGCCGCGACTTTGTTCGCGTGCTTCAGTTTCAACGGTTTTTCATTTTTGCAACATTTTTCATTTATGCTCCGCTCCTATTGGTCGTAGCGTGATGTTATATAGCCTATACCCTTTCTCAATAAACCGACTATCCAATACAAAAAGAATTTTTCTATTCGAACCAGTAGTTCCTGATATTAGCGCGTTCAAACAAACAAACAAACAAACAAACTCTTCAGCTTTATAATATTAGTATAGATATAGATTCTGCTATTCAGGATGGAGACAAATATGACAAATAAAAAATAATGAAAATCGGTCCACCTGTTTTTATTTATAAAAATGGTGTAACTACCTCGACTTTAGATTATGTAGGTAGGTACCTAACTTAAATATAAACATAAAATCTAAATATCAATATAAAATATAAATAAAATATTTATATTTTTTAT
Organism: Diachrysia chrysitis; assembly: GCA_932294365.1. Lineage (NCBI taxonomy): Eukaryota > Metazoa > Arthropoda > Insecta > Lepidoptera > Noctuidae > Diachrysia > Diachrysia chrysitis. The sequence continues at coordinate 4,271,636 of OW028662.1, read as the reverse complement.
AGTAAATAAGACTAGTGAAAACAAATTGAAAATCCGTTCGTTAGTTTTTTAGGTTATCACGTTTAGACAGACAGTCAGACTCGGGAGGACATTGTTTTATAATAATATCGAGGGTATAGTGCTCAAACCCAATAAGTATGAAATTGTCACTTTCGAGATATTCAATATTTAAGTTTTAAGGACAAAAATACCTATTCTATTCAAATAATATCGTTATAATGAGTATTTGTGGTAAAAGTGTATACATTGAATTAGTGTATAACAGTATTATTAAGTTTCTAAGGTGGTCCATTTTAGCATAAAAAAGTGTAAAGTGGCGAAGGGTACCGACTTATTGGGTTTTAGGTCAAATGAAATTAAACATATTATAATTTAACATTACTTTAATAAATGGTTTATTTTAAGAAACAGAAAAGAAAACATGGTAAATTATTCTTTCGAAGGCTGTTGGCTTGGTGTACGTCTTCATACCACGTATCCATGCGTGTAGTTCCTCTGATATGATTAGTTTTTCGCACATATTTTGTAGATCCTTCTTTTTAGCAATGCTAATTGGTAATTGACCGGAATGTAATAGGCTATTTGACACTATGAATATTTTTGTGATTATTTGCTTTAAATGCATAAAATGAGAGTTTTTCATGTGAATCACATCATTTTTATTAAAAATTAAAACAATTAATATATCCAAAAACACAAAAATATGTTTGGCTATTTGTTTCTCGCGCCACACATTGAGAAACGACCCGGATTGGCTAATGTTATAATGACGTCATCCGCGCGTAAACATATTGTCGGTGGTTGAAGTTTCTATTGTGTTTACAGATATTTTGGCGTTTCTAATTATATTTGCAGCGATTTGTGATATCTTTCGTTTCCCACTTTTGTTTTGCGAGTTTTTCTCGAAATGGACAGCAATTTTATTAAGCAATTTTTTCGGGGGTTTTTATAGATGTATTTGTACAACAGGGTACAGCACACCACTTGTAAGTCATTTTATTGGATTAATCAACAATAAATTACAAATATCCAAACACAAACACCACTGCGGAACCGAAAACCTTTATTGCTTACGCTTGTTTACGCGCTTGTGACGTCACTCACAAAGCACGACACCATATTGTTTGAATAAAGCGTTTCGGCGGCTTATTTGAATTTTGAATTTTTATTTGCAATTTTCTTACGAAATACGTAATTTCTTTTTGAAAAAATTTTATGGGTGAAATTCTTAACCGTAACCAAGTAATTCAAGATAGAAATTATAAATCTGTCAAATAGCCTATTGGACGTAGTTATGGAATATCAGATTAAGCGACACCTGGGTCAAATTGAGATATTTAGCTTCAAAGTTTTCAAAATGAAAATCACCGCTGTGTGTAGATTTTTTATGTTATGAATATAATTTTTAGTTTGAAGGTATAAAAATGTGTATAGTTTAGACTTATTAAGAGATTTTTACGGTACAGTACGAGATTTCGCAATAAAGGCCTTTTTTCCGCTTAATTCGTTAATACATTTTTTCTATATTCAGACTAACTTAATTTGTCAACAACGTATTATGCGAGAATTACGGTGTTTGATTCGTTAATGCGATTTGACTTGGGTTAAACAAAGCGCAATATAAGATTAAATCCATATAATTTTAATTTGATTTGGTCAAATTTTAGGTAACTTCTTATCATCAGAAACTTTACAACGCTTTTCTTACATTTTTCATCCTTCTCTTGTTTCCAAATAAAATATCAGTTATAAAAATTTTGGAAATCAGTCTGAAAAAGTCTATTTAAAATAATAACAATTTAGGGCTACGCTATTCGTTGCGGAGAGGGGGCCGGGTCATCTCCCACTTGTTATACATGGACGACCTTAAACCATTTGCTTCTTATAAATTCCAACTATTGAAGTTACTGAAGATCACTGAAAGCTTTAGTAATTCCATTAGAATGGAATTTGGTGTTGACAAATGTGCAGTCATGCATGTAAAACGAGGCGGGATTATGAAATCGCAGGGCATACAGCTCTCGGATTCTATAAACCTAAAGTCGCTCTCTGCAACAGAGACCGACAAGTACTTGGGTATGTCAGAGGCGTTAGGCATCAACGTTGCTGACATGAAACAATCATTACAGACACGTTTCTTTGGCAGCCTGAACAAAGTACTGAAAAGTCTTGCGTCAGGAGGTAACAAGGTGCGTGCCTTTAATGGTTGGGTCATGCCAGTGTTGATGTACTCCTTTGGTACACTCAAGTGGACTCAGATTGAGTTAGACGCCTTGGATAGGAGAGTCCGCACACTACTAACCGCAAATCGAATGCACCACCCACGGTCATCGGTAATGAGGTTATTATTCCGCGAAAATGTGGGGGTCGGGGCTTTTTGAATGCTAAGACCCTTCATAATCGCGAGGTATGTAACCTCAGGGAGTAATTCCTCCAAGTTGACGTGGGGATGCATCGAGATGTGGTGGTAGTGGATAAGAGCCTCACACCGCTCTCCTTAGGCAAGGAGAACTGGCGCAAACCTGTCGTACTAAGTGTCAAGAACCGCAAGGATGTATAGCAAAGCAAGGAGCTACACTGACGCTATTATCGGACCCTCCATGGGCCCGACGTAGATTTCCTAGCGTCCGTGGCTTGGCTACGCTTCGGTGACCTCTTCGGTGAAGGGTTTTTATGTGCAATTATGGATGAAGTTATCATGACAAACAACTACCGAAGTATATCATAAAGGATGGCACAGTTGACATTTGTCGGGCATGTCACTGTCCGGGTGAATCCTTAAGGCATATAGTTTCGGATTGTTCTTGTCTTGCTAACGGTGTATACTTGCATAGACATAACCAAGTGGCCAGGATTATCCACCAGCAGCTTGCTTTGAAATACCAACTTGTGGAAATAGAGGTACCGTACTACAGGTATGTTCCCGACCCAGTTCTCGAAAATGGTCGTGTCACATTGTACTGGGATCGATCTATCATCACTGACAGGACTATTGTAGCCAATAAGCCTGATATAGTGGTGATAGACCGATCAGAGCGTCAAACAATGATTGTTGATATCACTATACCCCATGACGAGAACCTCGTGAAAGCCGAAAAAGAAAAACAAATTAAATATTTGATTTAGCTCACTTTACCTGGTATCAGCGGATTAATGCAAGCTAGTTGCACTAATTTTCTTCCTCGATCACCCATCGTAGCAAACACAAACACTAAACAGAAGAATTTCGAAAATAATTGGCGTAAACAGTATGCGCGTCGCAAACTGACAACAGGTAGCGCAAAAAGATGATAGGTCTAATTAATTTATTGGGTTCTTCTCCCAACAAAGTTTGAAGAAAGTTAGTTGACGAAGTGAGCGAATACCATATAACTAAACATAAATTGTTTCTTTTGAAATATAATCGTACAACAAAACCCGACAAACACATTTGTTTTGATTTAGCTTTTGGTTTTGTTTGTTTTCTTACCTACGTATGTAAAGCTAAAACCCGATAAATACAAATTGTGGTTATTGCCTTTATGCCGTTGAGTAATTTTAGTTGAAATCATTGAACACTCAATACCAATAAATAGCTTTATATGGTTTGAGCGTGAAATAAAAATATTATTTATCAAGATAACACACTTTATAGGATTTGAGATTTTAAATTTTGACTAAACGCGGTCACTTTATTGGGTTATTACCTCAAGTACTTTTCTTTCTACTGCGAATTCCACTTATTGGATTATACCACTGGAAAGAGCGTAAAAAATGCATTAAGATTTTTTAATAAAACGATTTTTGATTTTTTGGCACTTATTGGGTTTTAACACTATACCCTCGATATATATGTATAGATAATTCGTCAATGTAGGGTGTAGGTAGGCAATAGTTAATTTTATCCCGTTTTTCCTTCCTGTTTTTATTGTTTCTTTGATATTTCAAGGTTACAAAGAATTTAGAGTTTACTTTGGTATTTTTTGGTAAGGTTGGCAATTACAGGATATATTCTAAGACTTGGTGGTTCTTTGCCTGAAGCTCACTTTTTATAGCTGTTGGTAAAATCAATTCAATAACTGAGACTCAAAAAGTTTGTAACTAACAATAACTACCTGAATTTTACGCAAATGTTAGACATTGTAATAAACTTCTAGACGTTTCAACGCTTTTTCTAGAAGTTTTTTTACAGACACGTGGGACTTTGTGTCAGTAATGACCCCTCATTACTGACACGAAGTCCCTAGTGTCTGTCTTCGGAAACAGTGAGGGTTATGCACTATACACCTACCTCTCTAGCAGGGGTCTCTACAAGGACCGAGGCCCACCGGAGCCCCGCCGAGCAAGCTTTAGCGAACCCGGGACTCCGGCAAAGGTAATGACGGGACCGGTGTGTTTTTAGTCGGTGCCAGTCCGATATATCCCCACGTCCGTCGTGCCTTCAGCTTGGGGATAAAGTCATTAGATTTCCACCCCGTAACACGGTCATGCGTAGACTGAGGTGGTATTCGTTTTGACGAAAAAATTTAAATAAACCGCGATAGAATCCGTTTAAAAAACAGTTTCATTTCAATAACAATAACTACTAAGTAATAATGCTGTGTGTACAGTTTACTCTAAGACACTACTTAATGGCCACATCGTCTGTACGTGTGTGAATACGAGTGTCCGAGTCTTGGAAACACAGACACTCTCCAAATAAAGAAATATCTTACTGAGAACATTCAAGAAAGTGTCCTACACTTGTGCCGCAATAGATAACTGTAAGTGTCGCAGTTTAAACGAGCTCCAATTAATTTCGTAACCAAAAATTAAAAGCAATCAAAATAAAAGTGATGGGACACGATATTGATATTTATACTCGACGGATTTCATCGACTATCCGATGACCCAGTTCTTCAAACTATCCGTGTCAATACAAATTGCGTTCACCTAACGACGACCCATCATTGTGAATAATTCCTATAGCTTATAACGCGGTGTTGCTTGGGTTTCTTTTGTTTTGTTGATTACACTCGCAGATCGCGTGTGTGTCAAAGTAAATTATGACAAATATACTGTATTGGGACTTAATAAATAATAGGAATAGATGATGTTGTTATTTGTGTAAGAGGTTTGAATGTTTCTGAATTATTCGGCAACATGATATTTTATTTTTATTTAAAAAGTAGTTTATGACATATTTTTTGGTTCCATATTATAAGAAATTTTTGGTCAAATGCTGCATTAGGAATGAAAAATATTTTTTATTTAAAATGTATTTTTCAAGCTTCAAATCAAATAGGCTCGAAGTATTAGTAAAGATAAATCAAACAAGCCTAAGCACAATAGGATTGCGTCGTTACCCTACAGAGTTCCTACGGCCACCTTCTAGCTTTAGAAAAGACCAGCTCGTAAAAAAACATTACTGTATTGTCATCGAACTTATTGTAATGTTTATACTTTTTGTAATGTTTTATATAATATGTTAGTTTGTAAGGTATTTATCTATGGGCCATAGCGGCCTGAAAATAAATGATTTTATTAATATTATTATACAAGTATGAAGAATTTCGTCTTAATTGGAGTTGTTCTAATTAAGCTTACAAGATTTGACCGAAACAAATAGTATGTATAATACTATACATTTATTGTAAGTCATAGAAAAACCTGTAAAAAGGCATTTAAATCTAGATTAGTTTGACATTTAAAACTCATGACCCGTTTTAATCGACATTAAAACCACAGATGCTGACTGTGGTCTGTGGGACACACCAAATAAGTGTTTAATTTAACATAACTAAATGTTTGATGGCAGTTTACAAATTTAATCGCTTTTCGTAGGGAATAGAATTCAGTTTTACTAAAAATGTCATAAAAAATTCAGTGGTTACTTAACATGGATATATTTACATAGGTAATTAGTAAGCTATCGTGTGATGACAGCCATTATATATACTAGAACATGCATAGCTACTATGTCATGGCCGAGTGCATGTTAAGAATGCATGTAACTAACAAAAAAATCATGTGATTTTATCTATTGTGTATATAGAAACTTAGAAGAGATATGGGTTACCCGTTCACCGACAAAGTATTTTAATTAGTTATTGCAATGTAGTAACAAACCGTTTAATTATCTTTTCAAAATATAATTAAAACAAATGAAATTCTATTTTTTTAATGTATATTTAAATTTTATGGTATATTTGTTTTAACAATAAAAATATTTATGGTAATACTTTTGTATGACAAAGACAATCGTTGAACATCATTGCAGGAAACCTAGGTTTGTCCGCCGGAGTCGAGAAGAGAATGCACTTGCGAACCCGCGACTTCGGCTAAGGATAGAGATGGGACCAGGGGGGTGTTTTTAGTCAGTAAAAGTCCGAGTGCACAACGTGTGGATAACACGTTGTGCACTTGGCGCGGGTTGAAGCTTTAATAAAAAAGAAAAAAAAATAAACCTTGGTTTGATTTACTTAGGATTAGCATAAAAATAGTTGTTTTGTTGATTGGCATAAAAATAGTTGTTTTTTCCTCCCTGTGGTTTATTGTGTTATTTTCATCGAATGTCGGAATTAATCAATTAATCATAGAAAGTAAAAGCATGTCATGCATATTAGCATTTTAAGTAGGTTTTCGATAACATTAGCTCCACACTAGCAGTTTTTATCGATTGATTAAGTCAGCACAGCATTATATTATGTGACTGTTACTTAAATAAAAATATCTGTTCATTTAAAACGAACGGTAAGTTAATATAAACTGTATTTTCATTAATATTAACATTTATTATTTATACAAGAACGATAGTTTCGCTTATATTGACCTCATTGATCGTTTACAGTATATACTTCGTTATATACGGTTTATTTAAAGCATATGACAAGTAAATAATAATCGTGACACTGCCGTTTTATTACCTGGTTGATATGCTTACTTAATGAGAGCTCACCAGTTGGCGCCACTGGAGCGCTAGCTATCAAAACCCACCACAACAAACTGAAATTTGACAGTTTCGGACATCACGTGCGTCTAGCGCTTCTGGTGGCAAAATTACTAATGGTAGTCCTGATTTCTATTCCGAATCTATTCACTGGCTATCAATATAAAGTTATTAAGTAAAAGGCTCAATAAAAAAAAAAAACAAAAACATCAAGACACCTCTCTATCATCACAGTACAAACACAAAAATATTGTGTCGACCGTCCATTTTTTACACTTCATTCCTCACCTGTCTATAAAACAATGGACCAGACCAACAAACATAAGTAGGTATACTTGCAATCGATAGCCGCCAGGTGGCATCGTCGTTGCATTATGTATCGGCCACAGATGGCCTGCCTTTTGAATATTATATGCGAGTTCTAATGGTACCGTTGCAACCTTTTATTTATGGCTGTCTTCAAGTAATTGTTATGCTTAAATTGCTTTAACATAGTGAAATGTGACAGTCAGATTTCGTTTTATTAATTTGATGAAACCGATCACCAATTTTTTGACCTTTTAGGTCATCATCATGTTCTTTTTTAATCCTTGAAAAAGGTGGAAGATTGATATTTGAAACCACCCTGGTTGTTTCTCCAGTATCTTTATCTAGAAGCACTATAAAAACATAGGGTTAAACTCTACTTAGACATAGATAACGACTCTTTGTCGGCGTAGATTTTATTTTTTAATTCTTTAAAAAACCTACTTCTACAATTCCTTTGTACCTTGCCATCTAATGTGGTTTCCCCTTTGTATTTGTGTGTACATTATTATTTATTAAATAAATAAATATACTCTTAATATGATATTCTTGACATTCTTAATGAATATTAAAAATGACCTCATATCGATACATAAATGATATCATAGCGAAATGTCATGATATTTGACAAGATAAATAAAGATCAATTAATTACATAAACTTAACATTTTCGAAATATAGGTAGTTACTTAAATAGTTATAAAAAAAAAAGATTTAAAAACCAATTTTGGCATAACACAATATATACTTCGTACTTTACTGTCCTAATGCTGAGTCCCATGTAAACTCTTGTGTGCAAATAATTAACTTTCCTAGGCATCTATAGAATTAAGAAACTCAGGTTTTTTTTAAACCAATACAGTTTAATTTAACGTTTAGATATATTTTCAGAACGGGTGATTACATATTATTGCCTAATGCACACCATATATATTGAACCGTTTACGTAAGGACACATTTTTCATCTATAATAATATGTTAATAATAATAATATGTTGGGACACACGGTCATCTGTTCCCAAACTAGGCAGAGCCTGTATTATGGCAACCAGACAACTGATAAACATACTTATATATTTCTAAATACATACATATTATTGATAAATTACACCCAGACACAGAACAAATGATCATGCTCATCACACAAAGATTAGTCCTGGGTGGGAATCGAGCCCACAACCTCCGGCTTAGCAGTCAGGGTCACTAACCACTAGACTAGACCAACAGGCCCGTCGGTATTCAGCAGGACAGTATTGAGCATTCCAACGCTCTTAATAGTTTGAATCCTAGACAGTGCCAATATATTAATGAACTCGACTGTACATAAATTGTTAAATAAATATAATTATATATAATTATATATAATGATTTACCCGGTAATATATTGCATACAGAGAACATTTTCATACTCTTATATTTAAGCCATTTATAATTTTAGAGATAAAAACGTTACTTAATATAAATATTTAACTTCTCCCTGGTCACCGTTTGAGTGAATACTTACATGTAGGTACATAAATGAATTTCCCGGCAAACATCTTCATTTGGTACTGATTCGTATCCGATACGGATTGCGTATAGTTGAATAAATACTCGTTATTCGAAAGGTGTTGCGAGCAACGATAATCTTTTCAGGGCTGTGTTGCCATGTAGAATTTATTTATTTATCCGTATATTTTATTTCTTTTTGTATTTTTTCTTTTTTATGCATTGGTCTGCATAGGTTTGTTGGTGCAATTTTTTTTTGCAATAAATCAATACATTGTTTTACCCGGTCAAAAATATGACGGTTTTTTTTCGAGCATCTTAACCCATGATTGAGATTATTTTATTTTTTAAATCGTTAACTTGAATAAGTATGTCAAATTATCATCTGGCCAAATAAGGGCCTAATAAAATTAATATCACATCATTATTAGCAAGTTATTGTCCGCGACTCCGCTCGCGTGAGTGTCGGTTGTCACGACTAATAGCCTATGTCCTTGCTTGATCCAAGCCTACCCCATACTAAGTTTCATCCAAATCGCTTGAGCGGTTTAGCCGTAAAAGTGTACCAGACCGACAGGCAGAAAGACAGACAGAGTTACTTTCACATTAATAATATTAGTTTGGATGGATGTTGTTCTACGGTTTTGTGTGTACCTTCAAAAATTGTTTATCAAATAAATACGTTGGGAATAAGTATTAAACTTATGCGTGGCAGCCCTGACTAATAAGACGGGAAGGAGCTCACTAATTCCATCTAAGCCTTGTATTTACAATGTGAAGGATTCAGTGAAAGACGTAAGTGTGGACTTACCGCACATCTACTAAAACACCTCATCAACCAGAAGAATTCATTCTCTAAGACAAATAGAAAAAGTGGATTTATTTTAATCTGTTTTGTTTTTACATTTGTTTTAGTTCCATTTCTGCCGGAGTAATGAAAAATGTGCCGGTGGGGTTACAGTACACCTGACCCATGTGAGTATGGCATCTTCCCTCAAACGATGGCCCACTTATTAAGCTGCCCAGCATGCCCTACCACCTGCACTCGCGAGGAGCTGTACAAGGCCACGGATAACGCTGTTTGCGTGGCTGAGTATAACTGGTCTGGGAAAATTTGACTGCCATTGATCGACTCGCTAAGAAAAAGATGTTCCATTTTTATTCAATGCTCAGGATAGAGTAATTGTTGTTAAACTTTAATCATCGCCTGAAGGAAGAAAAAAAAAGTATTTACTTGGACAAATTATGTTAAAAAAATATAATATGAGCTTAAAAAACTAGTCAAGTGCGAGTCCGACTCGCGCACGAAAGGTGCTGTATCATTATCTATAAAAACGGCAAAAAAAAAGAAAAAAACGGGAACTAACATATAGGTTTTTGACCCCTACCCCCGTAGTACCCTATGTACTTGCGGTTGGCCTGACCTAGGATTGTCAATTTTGGTTAAAAGCAAGGTCTTACAGGAAGAGGAAAAGGAAAATTCCGCAAAATAAAAAACGTTGAATTAATTTAATGAATAAGAACGACAGGTGTCTAAAATAAAAGATTATAATATGATCAAAGTACATTTATTAAAAAAAAACAGTTAAGAACTGACTTATTACTTTATTAGACTATTTATTCAAATTACTTTACCTACTTAACTACTTCAAAGTAATTTAGTTCAAATTCTTTATTTGAATAAAAGCACACTGCATTAATCTGTTGCAATTAATTATCAAATACAATAGATTCTAATCAAGTACACCATAATGTTATCAACCCCAATAATTATTATCTCGACTTAATCGATTAGAAATCACGCCTGCACTCGCATTACACGGAATATACTTCGATATTATTATTACGGCCTCATAGCCCGGGAACTAATATCATGAAACTGTATAGCAACATAACCGAGCCAGGGTAATGGAACAGCCGTATCGATACTATCGATAATGTAAATGTCCCCATTGTTTCATTAATAATATCGAATCGGAACGATTTTATCGATACGAAATCGAGATCGACACTGAAGCTTGAATCGAGTTCAAGATAATCCGTTAATCGTGTTTGAAAATCTTTCGTTCATCCTGTTCCTGGTAGGATTAAGTTTTATTTAATGTATTTTATGTTGATTTTAAACAAGTTTGATAATGAACGAAAATGGGTAAATGTAATATCATTTTCGCAAATAATTAATAGTGACACACGTCACCTAGATATATTTATTAATTTTAATATATCATAACATTTTATGGTCTAACGCAAATGGGCCTTTTAAATTGATAAATTTCCACAAAACCCGACAGCTAAAGCATAACGCACATAGGTATGAATTACAAAACAAGTCATGAAACAATGAATCATGATAGTACCTATTCTAAAAACTGATACTGTGGTACGAAAGACCGGAAAATACAATAATTGTTACATTGTTTACCGTGTCCTATGAGGTCTGGTTTGGAATCCTGTTGATTGCCAGTTTATACCTAACCTCTTTTACTGCCGTATTCAGAGACGTTAATGGTTACTTAAGGGAATCCTTAGTATCGGTTTTTCTAAGCCAACTCTCAGAAATCTTAGAGTTATATTCAACCATGGAGTTCCTTAAATCTGAGAGTTGTCTTACTTAAAATGATACTAAGGTTTAAGTAAGCCAACACTCAGATTTTTAAGAGTAGGTTTAGTTAAATATTTTCTAAGAAATTGCTTAAGTAATTATTAACGTCTCTGAGTACGGCAGAAGACAGACCACTTTATTATTTAATCAATGCGTAACAGAGACGTTACCTACTAGAAAAAATACATGCATATATATAATAGTCATCAGAATGCATTATTCTGTTACTATAGTTAAACCATTGTTTGTTTTTTGACGATTATGGTGATGTATTAAATCTCTCCATTATTTTCTTTTCATACAATAATATAATGACTTGTATAAAATTACAACTTTTCAATAGGCATTCTATTTCGTTCAATATGACCTAATACGATTTCGGCTAGGCTAAGCACTGGGCCCCATCTAATTAGGTATCTGTATAAGTTATGCGACCGTATAATACAATATGTCCAATTTATGCAATCTGATTTATGATTACCTAATGGCGGGGTCCTACTGACGACTTTTAGGCGTATTTATTTTGTATTTATTTGCATGGGACATTACTTCAGTTTTCTTTTTTTTCAATGCAAATGAATTGGTTCCGAAGTTTCATACCAGAATCGCTTAATACCAGATTCGCAAATGACCAGACTCGCAAAACACCGGTTTCCAATTACCAAAATCACAAATTCACTTTTCTATAAGTCTAGTAAGAAGGAATATTTTAAGCTCATGATTAGGGACTCCTATTGAGTCTGAAACAAGTCGGGCGATCCCGAGAATATGCGTGTGTAAACCGTTTTGTTTTAAATAATTATGAATACTCCTCACGAAAGTTATTATTCAGGAATAATTTTACATTCAAATGGCCGAATCCTAAAACGTCAATCAATTTTAAGTCACCGTTAACTCTCCGTCACTTTAAGGCACCAAATAGCCTCAGATAGACATTTAAGAATGTCTTAAAGTTAATTTGCCTTTCAGTATTCGTGGGTACGAAAGCAATAGTTTAAATATAAAGAAGTTTTAAAATACCCGAGCTAGAATATAGTCACACTTAGATACTGCCGCACTCAGAGGGATAGTTAAGGGATTGCTAAGCCAATTCACAGAAACGAAGCTTGTTGTTGGCTTTCTTAAATCGATTTAAGGAATCCGTGGTACCGATAAAGTAAGCCCACTCTAAAGAAAATTAGAATGGGCTTACGTAAATCATTTAAGTAACTATTCACGTCTATGAGTACGGTAGTTATATCCATCCAAACCCGGTATACAAAATGTCCTTTTTAATTAACAAGAAGAAAAAAAGTGCATTAAATTTGATATGCAACTGTCTCGCTGTCACTCGCACCCGACACTATTAGATTCATTGAGAGCTGATTAATGTGTTTGAATAGGCTCCAGTAACTCTGATTAGTAATCAACTGAAAGTAACTGCTGGTATTGATGGCATATCTACAATTATATTGTCCTGCAACTGTTAGTCCAATTAACTAGATTTAAGGGAAGAAAGAATTTATCATAAACTCTACGTATAAGTTATCTTCCTAAAAATGTTTGACAATATTGTCCAAAATATGACGTTTACTTTAATTTTAAATGAAACTACCCCCAGTTTTTCAAAGACTGTTTAGTGGGTGCTGACGTAATCAGCTCGTGCTGGTGCAGCTCTTGATTCAAATGAATATTGATTGATAGAGGTTTGATTAATGATTATCTAGTATTTAAGTTGCCTTTCAAAAACCAGGAGTCATTATTTTACCAGGAGTCATTAAATAAACTAACCCTAACGAATCTAACATAGCAAACTTCAAATCAATTTCCGTATTTTCTCATATCCCGTTTTTTCTTTTATAATTTTTATTTTAAGAGGCTTTTGTCTTCAAGGATTATCCAGCCTCATCGTACTTTAATCTACAACTACATCATAATAACCGTGTGTACTTACTAAAAAGACAGGAATCATTGATAGGATTGCACCAAAGTACCTACTGCTAATTTCCCTTGTCAAGCACCGAAAATCGTCAGATTAATCAATAACTTCTATTATCAATTACTATAGTATGGTTAAGCCGAAGCAAACTATTTAACCCACTTTAAAATAATGGTTTCGGATAGTTAAATATAACTTTGATCAGCATGTGGTCGTCGTTACAGGATAATTATAACCAGCCTTAATTACTATAATAACCGCAGTTTCAATGAAAATGATTAAGTTTTAACATAAAGGTCTATTATATTTAACGTTAACTTAATTGAACCGTTAAATAAATATCGATGAGATTAAAAACAAAAATGGGCTGTTAGGGCGCGCGCACATGGACTGCTTAAAATCACAATAACTGTATACACAGACGGCTTGAAGCAGTCTGCTTTGAGCGGTCGACAAAGCAAAATGCTAGCGGCCGGGAGGCTAACGTGTGCGCGAAAATGGTCAACCACTCGAGAAGTCCGTGTATGTTCATCACTAGCTCATTCTCGAGCAGGTTCGTATAGGGGTGGCCTTACTCACCATTTCTTTGACTTCGTCATAAAATTCTTTTTTCTTTGAGAAGGCGTATCTTAGCAGCTAAAAGTCATACCTGGGGACCTCTGTCAATTTTTATTATTAGTGGAAATGTAGCAAACAAAGAGACAAAACGGGATACATAACCGTCTTACCTACTTTTAATTACATTAGATATATTGCTAAGAAATTACAATCAAGATTTTCCCGTTAGGGCGTTTTAAATCATTATCTTGACTGTAGAATATGGCTCACTAAATATTTGAAGTTTAATTCCTAAGAAAGTTAAGTGGTCTTGGATAATCTTTCAGTGTGTCCGAGTAATGCGATTTAGTCGTAACTAATTACGCGACGTACACTGTGTGTGTCGCATCTAAAGAGAATTAGGCACTTCCCTAGTGGCGTATAATTGCTCTAGAAAGTTTATTACGAAACTAGCACTTGCTATTGCTATCAAGGAGATTAGAAATATCAAAAACATAAAAAAGAAACATTATTTTCTAATTGCCAGTATCACATTCTGTTTTCAAATATTTTGTTGTCAAGTAAGACCGGGATTTCAATTTCGAAACTTATTTATTTTTTTAATTAAATGGCTACTGTTTACCTAATGCTCAATCCATACTACCGCAGAGTCGAAGCGCATCGATGCGTCGTCCTCGTCCAATATCTCTTTTTATTTCAAAAGAAATATGAGCTTTATGTTGTAGAGTTAAGAATGAATTTGCTGTGTCAACTTTTTTATAGACGCTTCGATTCTGCTGTAATATAAATTGACCCTAAAATGCCTCAATATGCTATGTATTTACGAGCATTAGGTTAAAAATTACGTATGTATGAACGAATTATGCATAGTATGCAAGTAACTGCTTCGGAAATTGTATAAAAGATATACATTGTTGATAATACGACACTTTATTAAGCTGCCCGTTAAATAATGACATCATTGGCTATATGATACCCATTATGCCTTTATTCTTGTCACTCATTTAGTCATGTGTAAGATTAATATGTACTTTTTAATTGCCCATTGATTCTGCGTATACGAGATAGCGTCATCGTGATGAGAATGTTCTTGTAAATGAACGAGAATTGTGCATGGACGGTATTTTTTCGAAGTTATTAACTGATTTTCGAAATAAAGTCATAAAAACAAAAGATTTTATTATGAGTAATCTGAAGTGATAGGGCAGGAAGATAGACATAATATGAGATGGTATAAACATATGTAGACATTATACATGTAAATTTTTAGAGAAAACTTTTACAGACATATCCACAAATAAAATACAATCCGTAGCTAAAAATTCCACCAAAACCAAAACCAAAAATTATGTTTTAAATATATATATATATATTTTTTTTTTAATTCAGGTTACTAGCAATCTTGTTAACACTTCCAACTAAGATATGCTTGTGTCTGAAGTGGGTTCATGTTAATAGTGCAATGGGTGGGATTCGAACCTGCGACCTCTTGATCACAAGGCCGTCACCCTAACCATTAGGATATTGCCGCTTCCGATTCTTAAATATAATTCGTTTCATAAATTCGCACAATAGTCATAAATTCGTATTAAGTAAATAATACTTACATTAGAAAAATATCATTTAGTTTACAATATTATCGAAATAAAATAGTATTAATTTAAAACAACTAAAAGCAAGAAACAAGGTATTCACGCTTTTAAAATATAAAATACACATTATGAATATTTGCTTGGCGCGTCTCAGTCAAGAAAAATTGCACCGACGGGTCTAATTATAGAAAGTGCATCTACAATAGTTCGACGAAGCCCGAAGATTGCGAGAATTGTTCCGTTTATAGGTATCCGAGGCTCCCGTGAGGAAAATATTAAAGAACCTTTAATGTAAATACTATAAAATGAAGATTATAAATAGTTTTATGAATTTAATAAACTAATGATTATTGAATGATGGGCTAGGGAATCCTGGAGTTTTACGACAAACAAAAGAAATAAACTTGGTTTGAATAGGGTAAATGACTGGAAATGAAGTCAAAACCTTCTAAGTCCGTAAGTTAGATAATAAAAAACACCAGACATGTATTTTTTTTTTCTTAATAAGGTTACCTAAAAAGATAAAAAGAGAATTCAGGAGGAGCTAATGCTGACATGCTTGCGTACAAAACGTACAAAATGGCGACGTCACGCGATATTTCAGGTCAACATATCGTAGTGAGTTTCTGGTTAATTAAAAAAAAAAAATACGTGTCTAATATTTTTTCTATATCTATCAGTGACAGACGTAAAAAAAATAGACATCAACCTCATTAAGGGGTTAAAATTTCCTCCAAGAAAATGAAACAAATTAATTATGGTGTCTGTACGATATACCTAAGCTGTAATTTCTCTTTGTGTTCCCGCCAGGCCGTCGACAAAGGGATATACATACAGCAAATATTTATGGATTGTGGAAAACATTTATTAAGAGGGACTCGTGGCTAAGTTTGACCGATTAATAAAGGTAAAAGCGCGCTTGCGCCGTGGAGAGGTGACCATTTGTAAACATACCGACACCCCTTCGGAAAGCACGGAGTCGTTGTTCCCGACTGTCATACGTTGATGGTCCAGATAAATTTCTTTTTGACAGAGCCAATTGAGGGTTAAACATATTACAACCTTTTTTTAATGGATTTATTGTCCTAATGAGTTTCTTATTTACAAATAATAACAAGTAGTAAACAAGACATGTGTTGACATAATTTTAAGCAACGCATTTATTAAACTACGTGTGAACGTTGTGGTTGAAGAAAATAACTACGTAATGTAGGTACGCTATTTTTGTTTTTATTTAATGTAATTACTTCTTAATAACTTATTTCTCACAAACTTATGATATATCACAGACGTTCCTTTTTAAATTGGCCGCCTTTAAATTATATTTAATATTAATTTGCTAAATAATATAAATAATTCCAAAACATTTTTTTTTCTCATTAAATAAATATCGCTAAATAAGGTAAAGGCCTATACAGACATTTTACACACAGATTATCATCACAATCACTTGTCTTAACAAAGTATGATGATAAAACTGTTGGTCAAGAATTTCTATTGCAACACGTAATAGGTGCCCAAACACTCCATAGAAATTAGAACGTAAATGCATTAGTGTTAGCAATAATAAAATTGCTAAGCGAAAATCGTTATTTGCTTCTTTAAAACTATGATTTGGATTTAAATGTCGTAGTGGTCTAGGGGTTCATGACAGGATTTGTGTACACAAGGTTGTAGGTTCGATCCCAGTTTAGTATCAATGTGACTTTTTCAAGGAGATGAGGCCCCAACAGTGGGACAGTTAAAGGCTGGAACATTTAATTAAAGCGTTTGTAAAACACATTGCAGTCGAAAGCATTCTTGCATTTTTTCGCATAGAAACGTTATTTTCGAGAAATCCCTTGAATTTAACACCCAAGTAATTATATCAAATAGTTGAAAAATTTAACCCTCAGGCAGGATTCGAACCCGCCATTACTGGTTAGACACACCAGCGGCTTTACCAACTATGCGTTAATGCTTAATAAATAATAATAACAATAAAAAAATATTCTATATTTGTTACTTTTTTATCTATAAAGCTTAAGAAAATAGATAAAAGTAAGTGCATTGTTTAAAATTCAAACCATAATTTTTGTGCTTTCTAAATATTTATTATTCTTTTGTTTATAAATTTAAAAGGCCCTTTATAAGTTTTAATCTGTCTGAGCCTCAGACTCTTTTCATATTAATGTTTACGTTTAAAATTAAAAGTTTTAAGATAAATAGGTACCTATTTTCTGTATAATGCTAGTACTTTTAATAATGTGACTTTTTGTCAGTTTTTTCTTTCTATTTTCTTATAAAATTTTGCCCAAGTAAAATGATACATTAAAAATAAAAAGAACTATCAAGTAAGCTATAGAGTGCGCCTATCAGAGAATGAACTGAGAGCATCAGTGTAAACAAGTAAAATCGTAAAATTTGTGTCAGAACAGAGCGATGCCGTTTTATTAAAAATATCTCAAAACCTAATATTATCCTAATTATATCGGAACCATCGACATTTTTGCACAAACGTCTGTCGTCGCACGGAGCTACGGGCACTATGGGCTACTAGCGACGAGCGTACTCTATACTTGTCTATGTATACTCTAAGATTACACCACAAAATAATGTAACATACTTAGGTATTCACATATCTTTTCTGACATATCTATCGAGTTACTTAGTCCACGCTGACATATTGAGCACTGATTACCCTACAAAAATTTACCTACTTACTTGACTGCACGGATAGCCGATTGGTATAGGTTACCATGCGATGACTTGCCGCGAGTTACATCCCCGCATGGGACAGGTATTCGTGTGACTACAAATGCTTGTTCTAAGTCTGGATGTTTTTTTGTGCGTATGATTTGTACAAGGATTAAATAGCATAATGTGGAAATCATAAAAAAAAAGTAGCACAAATATATGTTCATGTATGTTCTATATGCGAGTAATCTTGGCTATGAACTACCTGAGTTCTAAATTTTATCAACATCTGTTAAGGATTTTTCGCATATAGAGGTAAAATAAGCAAACATTAGATAGCTATAATCGTGATATTCGGTACTTATTTAATATATAATATGCAATGCACTATTCTATTTATGAATATTTTTGACTAGCTGTATCCCGCGATTTCACCCTCTATAATATTAGGGTTCATCCATAAAGTACGTCACACGTAAAGGGGGGGGGAGGGGGTCGACAAAGTGTGACATGGTGTGACAAGGGGTGGGAGGGGTCCTAAGTTTCGTGACATCACATTTCAAAATCTAGAGGTACTAATCGCGTAATTTGAAATATTAATTAAACTAAAAAATATGTCCAACTCTATCTTTAGGGCAATACGGTTTAAATTGTTTTGTTGACAAGTTCATAGCCGGCCGATCGCCGACGAGCCCTTTGACTAATGCCGCCAAACGCACCGCACCTCGCATAGGTAATGTTTTTGTTTTTATATTTTCATTCGACAATTTGCTTTCGCTGAGTGAACGACGTCGTTTTTTAGTTGTGCTATTTTGTGGATATAAATATAGTTTAATAAATCAAGTTCAAAATGAACAAAAAGATAGATTTAGGTAATCTTTACCGTAGATTATACGAAACATACAGTGCGACTTACGCTGATAAAAAAAAAAACAGCATATACAGGAAGAAGTTAATACCTTATGGAAAATTTTGAAAAGTAGTGCCATGCCAGTTATAAATAATTTAAAGGACTGGGTTCAAAGTCCATGGACTGAAGATGATTGAGTTTCTTTTTCTTTATATTCATTAGTTAATTTTTTTGTTGTTGTTTTAAATATTTGATATTATGTTGATTTCATAAAAAAGTACTTAATTTAAATGGAAATAAAACTAATTTCGGAACTGCTGTTTTAATTTAATAATTTTTCGATGTTAAATTGCAAAACATGTGACGTCACACTAGGGAGGGGGGGGTCTCAGAAATGTGACCACCTGTGACAAGGACGGGGGGGGGCTCAAAAACTCATGAAATTAGTGTGACGTACTTTATGGATGAACCCTTATGCCTATAACCTTCTTGAATCATTCTGGCAAATGCAAAAAGATTTTTTCAAATCTGACTGGTAGCTCCAGAGATAAGCGCATTTAAATAAACAAACTCTTCCACTATTTTAATATGTATATAAGTATATAGATTAATGTGAACCTTTATATACCTAGTTTAAAATAAACCTACATTCAACGCGATTGTAAAACTCCGCTCCAATTTATTTCAGTATCACAAATATTCCGACTTTAATATATTCAGCGGCGTATATTTTTAATGGCAACAGATCAAATATATGCAGAACAACGTGCTCAGGCCTAATTGAGAATGTCCAGCAGCCGTTGATATTGCAAATATATTTAAAACCATCAACTACACTAAAATAGTTAAGAAATATTACGAATACCAACCTTTCTGCTTCGTAATAAGAATGATTTCAATGTTAATATGTTACTTAAAAGCTGTGGATGGCTGTACGTATTCCCTTGATTGTATCTGTGGATGTAAATATGGACTGATTTTTGGTAAAGAAAGTCTTTGATTTACATGTAGTGACGTTTTTAATTGACTTAAATATTTAAAAGAGGTTTTGAATTCGAGAAGTATGAGGATGAATTTAAAATTGTTTGTAGTACAGAACATGGGAGTTCATTAGGGCTTCCAGATAAATATTGATGTGTGCTAAATTAATTAGTATCAGTAATAATTGTTCCATTGCAGGCTAGAGGCCTGGAGGTTTTCCTCCATCCTGAAAATGAACGAACAAATACTTAGGTGCCCATATTTTTTTTAACCTAACAGTTATAATCAAGCAAATAAGAAACATATACTAAAAATAACCACTGCGCGGTGTTTCAAGCAAAAAGCACCTGTATCCACAAACATTGACCTAATTTAGCAAAAAATACTCCGTACAAAGTCAAAAATATTATCCTTTTTTTTTTGGAATATTTCCGGTCATATTTTCAGGTACGTAGCACTTCCTCGCTAAAATATATGGTTAAGTGTTATGCAAAACGCATAAACGCAAGAGTGCCAAGTAGTGTTCCAGTGTGGGTACATTCGCCGTGAAAACTTCATAGCACGGTTTAAAATTGTGATTTAAAATTTTCATAACCCTGTGTTTTATGTTTTTAAGTGTTATTTTTATCTTGAAAAGGTGGCATTTTATGAGTGTTAAAGTTTTGAATTTACAGTTTTATATGTTAAGATCTCGTTTTTAAAACACGGTCTATTAGAGTTTGGTATTATTACAATAACACAGTTCTCTGATTAATAAATATGTATAATAATAGCCTATTACTGATTAGATTTATTAAAATAAAAGTTTAAACCAGACTTCTACTTAAGACGATTCAGACCAATTTTTCTTTATTTGTTTTAATGGTCCCATATTTGTTTTTTTACGCCTACAAAAGTAAAATGGCAATACATCTAAGACTGTTTTGTTTATATCTTGATAGTAACAGGAAATCGTTGAAAAATAAACGAAAGAAAACTACATTATACCTACAGTCATGTCAACATTATTTTTTCTCTGCGTGAAATTCATGAGTTTCCCTAACACTTGTGGTCTCAGCTGTACGTTTACAGTGCATACGAACTGAAGTACCAAGTTGGTACAACATTGTCGCAAGTTTCCTTGCTCTAACAGTTGAAAAATGAAATTTTGTTTCTCTTACACTTTTATTATGAAATAGGTGACACACTTTTGCTTTGGACTCAATAAACCTCAAATTTGGATTTACATTGTCATATGAGTGTTTTGCAGAAAGAAAATCTGAGAAGTTTTGATGCAAGAAAGTATGTTTTTTTTTAGTTTCAATGCTAACCAACATTTAGTATTTGTAAGATTGATGAAGATTTGGTATTTGTGAGAATAATTTGTATTATTTTAATCCTGGTCACTAACAGGCGCGCAAACATTCGAACAAAATTCGCGCGCTTTGATGTTAATTTGCTGGGAAATTAAAATCATTTGCAAATGTCGTCCTACACTTGTGGGTTTGCGTATTCGTGCGAATGTGAATGACCAGCATAAGAATAAAGCTTTTATTAGAACAAATTTTACGCTCATTTCTATGCTTATTACAATGTTTTTTTTCTTCATCAATAAGTGTTATTGATATATCTTAATAAGGGCTACTGTTATTGCGCTCACCAGCTGGCTCTAGTAGCGCGTAAGCTGTCAAAACCCACCAACAAACTGGCATCGGACATTTCAGACATTACGTGCGACTAGCGCCTCTTGCGGAGAAATTACAAACGGTACGGTCTCTCATTGGGAGCTCGAGTTTTTTTTGCAATTTCAGCTGATAATGACTATTGTCATTATTACACATATCAGTCAGAGTAACTAGAAATAATTTCCTGCTATAAATATATGACGCTTAAATGTTAACCGTCCCTCAAATGTATTCAAAATCTTAATTACCAAAACGTATGAGAATCAACCTGTGACACCCTCACACACTGTGCCACTAAGTTAATATTTAATCCATTCCCCTCAAGCAGTAATTTCTACATTTATAAATGTAATTTGCATTAATAAGTGAAATTATAGCATTGTGAACACAGCTTTGATATCGGCCAGGTGGCTTCGAGCGATAAATTATTAAAACATCGTTCGAAGACGATCGATACCGTTTAAATAAATTGCAACCTTTGTTGATTCTGACTCGATAAGTGGGCAACATGTCGTGTAGGGTTCATAACTTTTATTATTGGCTGCATATTTTATTTGTTACGACAGGACGGTATTTCTTTGTTCCCTTGGAAGATAGGGCTTTATTTATTTATTTATTTATTTATTTATTTATTCATAAAATATAAGCTTACAGTATAGTCAACCAAATCGCTTATATCTAAACTATCATAGAAAAACAAGAAAAAACAGAAACATGAAATCAATTAATATAAACTGTATAACTAAGTAACACAACAAATTATATATATATATAGACCACCCACCACCTAACATGCCTACCTTAATTAACTATTTAAGGAAAGTACTACATTTTTTTTTAATTACGTTAGGCTTATCAAAAAATATGTCTACTTCTGGATTGGCCTTAAGAAAACAATTTATTAATGCAACGGCTCTGGAAGTAGGACTGTGGTCTGCATATGGGGAGCGCCACTCAGGCGGACAGGAGAGAAGTCTGTGCTGCCGTCTGCCAATGCCTCGCATGTATTTGTCTGGTACATAGAAATTAATGTTTTCGCGTACTGCGGGATTATCTACTTTAGTGTGGGACGCTACTTGTGTCGATTCTCTTGCGCTATCTGATCTTCCTAGTTCGTCGAGCTGTGGAGGTTCTCAGCAGCCGCAGCAGCAGTGGCGCTGCTGCTGCGGCTGCTGAGAACCTCAAACGGCGGTAATATAACAACCTTATTGGAAGTTATACATTTCAGCGGTTTAGGGTCAAAAAACTTGGACCGTGGGGTACGAGGGCACACATGTTATTCAACGAACTGGCGAAACGTCTTGTTGACACCTCGCGTGACCGAAGGGCTTGCTTTTAACTTGGTCTTTGTTTTGTTTTTTTTCTGACTCTGTATTATTTCTCATGGACATCATCCTGATTTTTCTAGGGCGTACGGGTCGTGCCCTGCTAATAGATTCCCTTTGTTGGGATATCTAGGAATGCGATTAAAATTGTTGCGATGTGATTGATGAGATTCGTAGCGTACCATTATAGAAAGGATCGATGAGTTTCTTGCTCATTCTTCTCGATCACAATCGATATGTTCAAATTGACAAATTCAGCAATGACTGTATGGGACTTTTCAGGTGTTAAAATTCGAACTTCTATGCTTTTAACATAAAAAGTCGTGGCATTCCACAATCTTCCAAAAACCATTTACGAAATAAATGTCGACATCTTCAAAAAGAAGGTACCGTAGTTTGTTCTAACAAAATAAACGTCTCATTAATATAATGTAAATAAATCAGATTGCTACCGTACATTTTAAGTTTTTTAATCAAGTTAAAATCTAGAATTTTCTGATTTTTGAGAGTATAGATGTGAAGCGCACCGTGCTCCGGGGACATTGATTACCGGGAAATGTTTGGTACAAGAGTTACAATAAATGTATGTCAACGAAAATAAATATCTAAATTTTCTTTGTATGGATTTAAATTTATTGATACATTAAATTGCATGGAAAGACAGAAATTGTATATAAATTGCCATGAAAGGTCAAATTTTAGTTGCTCGCGTAAGCGCACTTTTAGGGCCACATTCTAAAACTATATAAATAAAAATACTAAGTCTAAAATTAATTTTACTACAGAAAATTTTAAATTAGAATCTATTAATCCGTTGCTAAACACCGTCGCGATTTTTATTAATAAGTCCATTATACGTTAAAACCAAATTACAATTAAAACAAAAGAAGATTACTTCTATGTAGATAGCCTACTTAAATTGAATACATTAATTTTATTCAGCAATAAAATTCCTGATAAAGATTAAAAGCGAATAAAAGATCAAAGCTTATGTAAATCGCGTCATCTTATATTTTGAAACGAACTTATGTCACTGAGGGAGGACCAGAATTCTCCTGGAAAAGTATTTGGCGTTTTTCATGACAGTTACTCGTGTAAATTGTGATTGATTATTCTGTTTCAAAAAATTAGTCATTCGCTTCTAAGAAAAATTATGGCGTGAATATTTCCTGCATTCCTTTTGGTTTATTTATGTCATCTTTTATAGGACCATCCTCTCTAAAAACATGATGGATGGTGCTATTTCTGGGCCTATGTAGTTTTGGTCTTATGGTTCAAGACTGGATATGTATGCAGTAGAGTGAATTTTACAAAGTTTGATAAACTTTTCACTTGAATATCTTATCTCGTAAAGGAAACAGTGCGAGTACAAACAGAGTACAACAATATTTTATTTATAAGACAGAAAGCGCTAACTCGATGATCGAATGAGCTTAGTTGAAGATCTACGCTCTGTTGTTTTAAGTTTAAGTAAGCTAGAAAGGTTACTAAAAAAAAATAAGGGCTCGTGGCTGATCCGGTAATGTTTGACCGATCGACCGAACAGTCTGTAGATGGGTGACCATTTTTTAATATACTGAGATCCCTTCATGCCTCGGCCGTTGTTTTCGACTGTCATACATCGATCTTTGATAGTCGTAAGGTCATTACAATTCTGACAACCAGTCTTACTTTGGGATACTGTGTTACCCAGTAAAATGGGTAGTGAAGGTCAAATAGGCAATAGCTCCATGTAAAATACGGTATTCAGCTGAATCCTGTAAGACTGCAAGCCGACCTCAGCATAGCTTGGGAAAATGCTATGCAGAAAAGGTTACTAAAAAGAAATAACTACTGAAGTGAAGCCTGTAGGCACAAGAATAAGTTCAGCTAGTAAAATTCCAGTATCCTCTCCACCTTTCCCAAGACAGAGGAAGCTCAGAAGGTTTTCCACAGGAACAAAAGACAAATATTTTTGGTGTGTGCGCATCGCTAGTAGTTGTGCCGAGCGTAAGCAAATTTTTAGCTAAATGTACTACGCTCGTTTATTGATTTTCCGTCCGACGACAGACATTCAACATCGACGGTTTCGATATTATTCGGGTGATATTAGGTTTTAAAATAGTCTTAATAAAATAGCGCGCACTGTTTTGACACTTATTTTACTTTTTCATAAGAACAGTTTATACTCCATATGCACACTCAATAGTTTACTTATTTTATTCTCTAAGGTAGATACTATACAGTCCAAGAGATTGAAATTTCTTGACTTACATTATTTTAGACTCAAATTTCTTACAAGCAAACTTAATATCTTTCAACCCGGTGTCTCTAATTGCGAAGACATGATCTTAGATAATACAAATTAATGCACGTAAAACAATTAAAGCGAGCCTTATCTACCCCCTCACGTATACAATGTCGCGTGCAGCGTGCAAGCCTCCGCAACCGGAAATGACAAGCCACATCCGGCGGAAGTGGCGCGTTTCGTCCGACTGACACTGCAGTTGAATATGTCAATAGCGGTGGGACGTTCGGTTGTTCCTGTTTATAATTGAAGTGGATTCATTAATAAGTCTAGCTTTTTGTGTTAGTAAAAAAAATTGCTCGTGAAACAGGACGCAGAACAGATATGCAAAGCTGACTGCCAAATTTTCTAGTCGGAAAGACACTAGCGGTTTTGTGTTTACTATATATGGTTTTTCAGAACATACCAAATCCATTCCTGTTAAACCCACACTAAATTTATTTTAGGCTATCGGTATCTCTTTCACTTGTACACAATTAGAAAAGGACAGACGAAAATTAGAGCAAATTTAGTTTCGACTAAAATTCTCATACGAATCTACCGACGCAGAAACGTGTGCACTAAAACACAGTGATGTTTAAGGTGAAAACTGGTTTGACATTTCTAAGTTAGTTGTTATCGGTTGTCGTCCTTTTCTCACACTGTATGTTAGTAAAAGGTAGCAATGGTTTAATTTTGATTTAGTAAGCGTACAAGTCGGAATCGGCGCCGTTGTGAACGTAGTAACTATTTATTAATCTGTGATTGTGTTCTTTAAATTGAGCAATGGTTAAATTAGGTGCACACAATACCTACCGTTTCAGCTATTAATTGAAAGTGACGTCGCCAGATAACGTCATTTAGAAATGGCCGATAATGATGTTTGGATTCAGCGTCTTCGGGCTTAAGCTAAGCTAAGCTTATTTTTTATCTTTAGTACGCAAAAACGACCAAAGGATTTTGATGAATTTTGGAACATAGATATTTTACAGCTGGTTAACGCGTGTTACATTTTATTCACGTCACAATTAATGTGTTTCAATTAGATAGAGGAAAACAGTCAAATACCTACTAAGTACATAAAACCTTGGATAAGGTTACTGTATACTTCATTGACAGAATAGACTTTCATCTGCAATAAATATAAAAACGCTCAGTCATTTGGCGGTGACATTTTTCCTTAGTTTCTTTGCTAAATTAGTTTAGGGTGGGGGCGCAGTTGCAGCGGGAAACGATATCTTATTCAGTATCAGTTTTTAGGGTTCCGTTCTTGCTGAATGCCAACAGGACCCTATTACTACGCTTCCGCTGTCCGTCCGTCGATCTGTCTGCGGGTTGTATATCACGAACCGTAATAGCTAGAGAGTTGAAATTTTCACTTACTGTTTGTTTCTCTTGCCGCTATAACAACAAATAATTAAAATGAACTAAAATTAAAGGGGCTCCATAAAATGGTACGGAACGCTCTATGTGTGAGACCGACTTGCACTTAAAATTTTTTTATACAGCGATGTCTCTCATACTTTAATTTTTTATCTTCCACGAGATAGTAAATAAAAAATTTTAAATTTGTTATTGTTTAACTCTATTGGTTTGGGTGACGGCTTTGTGATCGAGACGCTGCAGCTTCGAACCCCACCCATTGCACTATTGACGTGAACCCGCTCCAGACACAAGCATACTTAGCTTAGTTGTACAGGGTTAACAAGATTGCAAGTAGGTACTGTGAAATCCACATACATAGCTAGCATAGTAACCTTTTTAAAAAAATACATGAGCAATAGTTTCTGCAAGAATTCACTCGAATACAGCAATAGAAGAAACCATTCTACAAAGTCGGTATCTAAGTTGTGATTATCTTTTTGTCATAGCCACACACACAGTCCGCCCCCGCCGGTCTTGGCACAATAAAAACTGTCATATCCAGACCCTGTTGCTAGTAGCCGAGAGATATGGGTGGGGTCCCAGCTGTGAGATGTAGCGGTGACTATAAATATCGAAACAAAATTAGTGAAAGTGGATGGATACAAGCAGAGTAAACCAAAATAGATAGTTGATTGGGTGCAAGATGATATAAGAAAGAAAGGACTGAATGTTGAGATGATGAATAGTAGGGATGAATAGAAGCAAAGCAAACATTCGACCCCAGCAAGTTTTGTGTAGTTGGGAACTAGAAAATGAAACATATTTTGAGACTATTATAAAATTGTACTGAACAAATTAATCTTATTATATCTTATTATTAATTAATTCTTAATTTTAGTTAATAGTAATATATTACTGTTCTAAAATGAGTAAAAAGCATTTTTTTGTTCTGAAAAGTACCTTCTTTTTGTTGTTGTTTTGATGTCTTTATGAGATAAGTCTTAAAAGTATTAAGTTCGTCATCATATTAAAGAGGTTGTTAATATTTGGTTTCATGTGGTTGTGTTTTTTATAAAAAAAATCTAGTATTAGGTATTAATAACAAACGCATTATAATGGGACAGTGACTGCTGCTAATACCAATAAGAAAATGTTTTAATTTTAATAATTATTTTCTAGTAAATGTTAAAATATTTTTTAATCCTTTTAGTAGTGACATTTCTTTTTTGTTAACCTTTTGTTGAGTATTTAAATTCTATTATCGCTTAAGCCTTTAATTTGCACCATAAAAGGTAATAGTGACCCGCAGAGGTACAAAAATAAGCTTTTCGTTGCCTATTATATGCAAAATACAGCTAAAATAAAATTCTCTTAAAAATTGTCTTTGTAGATCTAACCATATAGAGCAAAAATACATTATAAATATCATAACAAATAATTGAAGTTAAAGTTTTTCTTTCTGTACAAGTTATTTGTTTTTATAGTTAAGTAATTTAGTTTTTGTTAGTATGTAAGTTTTTTTTGTTGTATGAATATATGAGTGTAGATTTTATAGAACGATATTGTTACTAAGCGACAAAGTTGTGAAATAATAATAAAATAAAAAATAAAAAAAGGTTTTATTTCTTCTATTTGTATTTATTTACAAATAATTGAAAATGTAAAATTTAGAATTCGAGGCAAATCTAAATAGTGTTTAATATATTTGGGAATACGTACCCACTACATATCTAAAATATTAATTATTAAACCTCGAATATTCAATCGCCACTTAACTTAAACATGCTATTTACTGTCTATCCGTCGCTATTTTACTCCTTAACGGCGACTTAAAATTGACCTGTGTTTGAGTATTCAGTCATCAATCTATAGAACATTAAATCGCGCTTAATATCAGCTCTTAAGGCAGGACTGTTCCCGTCGTGAAAGCGAGACGCCGCTACGCGCAGTGTAGTGCGCTGTCTCGCTTCCACGACGGCAACAGTCCTGCCTTTAGAGCTCATAGTACAGGCACTGATATCTCGTAGAAATCCATCATATTGCTTAAGTGAGTCCTTAGGGAGGAAATAGGACCCGAGCATGTCTTCCGACCACACGGTATACAGCGCATTATAGTACTGCATCAAACGTGATAGTTTGTGCTAGTAAAGTTTGAAAATATGGAAATTGGAATAAAATATAATGCACTAAAGCTATGGTTGACTAAATTTTTTTTTAATTTAGCATTATAATATACTAGCTGTCCCCCGCGACTTTGTTCGCGTGTTTTAGTTTTAACGGTTTTTCATTTTTGCAACATTTTTCATTTATGCTCCGCTCCTATTGGTCGTAGCGTGATGTTATATAGCCTATAGCCTTCCTCAATAAACGGACTATCCAATACAAAAAGAATTTTTCAATTCGAACCAGTAGTTCCTGAGATTAGCGCGTTCAAACAAACAAACAAACAAACAAACAAACTCTTCAGCTTTATAATATTAGTATAGATATAACTTTTTACCAGCGGGTTTACCCACGTGGATGTCAGTGATTGCGGATAGCTTATGTCTTTTCTTGGGAACCTAGCTAACCCCATTCTAAGTTTCATGAAATGCGGTATAGTGGTTTACCCTTGAAAGCGTAACAGACTGAAAGACATCGTCATTTTCGGGGCGTTATGGTGTTAAGACTTCAGTTGGACCCATAACGCCACTAAGGCGAAGGATAGTACCAAGTGTTCATGAATGAGTTAAATCTGTAAAAAAAAGTGGTTATGAGTGTTTCCCCTGATCAACAAATATTAGCCAACTGTGTACCTTGAATAAAATAACCACAGAAATAGTGAGGTCAAAGTACAACCCTACTCCTTGACTAAGTGAGACTGAAGATTCAGACTCTTTGATGGAAGATTAAAGTAATTTACAGCATTTTGATGCTTATTAGTTCGCATTAAGTGTAACTGCATTTTAAATTAATGGATTTCGATAACAGAGTTCAAGATTTCGGTCCATTAAATAAGACTAGCTTTGGCTGTGGTGATCTCTTTGTATTTATTTAAGTTACAATGGCAATGGCACCAATGGGCAAAGTTAATATTTTAGTTACCGCAAGTAAAAAATCGTCTCAGCTGACAGGCCACGGAGGACACGCACGCTAAGTCCCACGCGTGCGACCTCAGAATATGTGGGGGGTGGGCACTTTACACCCTCCTCTCTAGAAAAGGTCCTTGAAGGAACCGAGGTCTGCCGGAGCTGCACTGAGAATGCGCATGTGGTCCCGCGGGTCTGGCTCAGGCAAGGATGGGACCGAGTCTCTTAGTCGGTGCGAGTCCGACATATCCCTACGCCGTGCCCTCGGCGTGGGTCGAAGTCATTAGCTTTTCACCCCGTAATAAAAAAAAGGGTTACTAATGTCGCATCAACTGTAGCTGTCATTCTCCATTAATGAGAGACCACTACTGGCCTGTTATTGGTGGAAATTGACAGATAGATCTGATTATGGACCTAGCAGATTTTAGCCTCCAATGATAGAATTTATAAATGTAAAAATATCTATATTTTAAAGAAAAATACTTGTTTATTTAGCCTTAACTGTATGTATCTTGAGATAGTATAAAACAAAGTCACTCCCATTGTCTGTAAGCTTAAATCTTTAAACTACGCAACGGATTTTCTTACAGTTTTCAGCAATAAATAGAATGATTTAAGAGGAAGGTTTATATGTATAATACTTGCATATTATAGTACTAGCTGTCCCCCGCGACTTTGTCCGCGTGTTATATAGCTTATAGCCTTCCTCAATAAATGAGCTATCCAACACTGAAATATTTTTTCAAATCGGACCAGTAGTTCTAGAGATTAGCGCGTTCAAACAAACAAACTCTTCAGCTTTATATATTAGTATAGATTTATTTACTATAATGTATGTAGGTACAGACAACGGGAGAGCCGAGATATATAAAGATTTGTAATGTCAAAAACTTAACTGTTCGAAGCCGAGGTTAGTCGCTAGTTGTATTATATTAAATTATTTCGTAAATAGTAATGAACTTTAAACTTGATGGTGAAGCTTTATTTTTAACAAGGTAAGTAAGGTTCAGTAAACCGCAGAAACCAAACCTAAATAGGTTAATAATGCTTATACTTTCTCTGCTTTACAAGAACCATAATATTTTTGTTACGTAATAGGTCATTATACTTTTATCTGCTTCAAAGCAAGATCATTATATACATACCACTAAAATATACCCTGCCTTAAAAATACTCAGCAAAAAGATGTAAGAAAAAAACAGTCTACGCAAATAATCTCTAATCCGTAGAAAAATACTACTATGATTTCTTGACAAATTAATAAGTTGCCAGAAAATTATAAAATTTTATACTTGAACATTAATTTCTTTTGAGAAACTTGGTATTTAAGATATCTCGTGCCACTTAATCTCATAATAATAATTATTCCCAAATTGGCTCAAGCTCATTTAAATGAGAAACAGAATTGTTTATAAAAGGCGATAAAACTAAGCGCAGCTTTGCTGAATTTTAATTTGGACAATCTTATAAGAAGATTAAAGGAACAAAAAGGCACTTTGCTAATTAAAAAGTCAAATTTAGAGAAAAAAAAACAAACATCGCTTACTTCTGAGGCAATTTTGGAATCTGACTGATGTTTTGAAGAATATTTGAAATATGGAGAGAATTAATTAGGAATATTTTATCTATTTACTTATCCTGTAAAAGTAAGCATTTTAGGAGATCACTGAGATAAGAAAAAAAATTGTTTCGTAAATCATTAATGAGTCGTGACATCATTAACGTGTCGTTGTTTTATTTATGTTGTAACGTTATATTGAAAGCTTTGAAAAGCGTAACAGACAGACAGACAGAAAGACAGACTATTAGTAGGGATAAAGTAGAGTAATACAGAATAAATATTATTATATATAGTATACTAGTTGCCCGCCCCGGCTTTTCACGGGTGATGTGAAATTTTCAAAATATAATAATTTTCTTTTATAGAAACCGCATTAGCGAAATAGTTCCATCCGTTCACGCGTGATGCGATGACCAAGGGAAATAGAGGTTCATTTATACTAATATTATAAAGCTGAAGAGTTTGTTTGTTTGTTTGAACGCGCTAATCTCAGGAACTACTGGTTCGAATTGAAAAATTCTTTTTGTATTGGATAGTCCGTTTATTGAGGAAGGCTATAGGCTATATAACATCACGCTACGACCAATATTAGCGGAGCATAAATGAAAAATGTCGCAAAAATGAAAAACCGTTGAAACTAACACACGCGAACAAAGTCGCGGGGGACAGCTAGTCTTATATATGTATTGATACAGCATAATTTATAAAGATAATTGACAAAGATATTTTTTTTTTAGTTTAGATGTGACCAAAAATTACTATCCATGTTATTCTAACCTGAATGTCTAGATTTACATTAACTTGTATTATTTTTCCTGTGAGAAACTACGTAGCATTAATTTATTAGAGTTCAGTGGATAACGGTGTTGGTTGTACAACAAGCGTTACACTGTTTAAGCTTATATCAATATTATATTGTCGTTGTACTTCTGTTTGTTCAAATAAATAAAAATAAAATAAAATTCTGTCGTTTCCGACGCACAATTATTTAAGTAGGTATATACATCTATACTTAATATTATAAAGCTGAAGAGTTTGTTTGTTTGTTTGAACGCGCTAATCTCAGGAACTACTGGTTCGAATTGAAAAATTCTTTTTGTGTTGGATAGTCCGTTTATTGAGGAAGGCTATAGGCTATATAATATCACGGTACGACTAATAGGAGCGGAGCATAAATGAAAAATGTTGCAAAAATGAAAAACCGTTGAAACTAAAACACGCGAACAAAGTCGCGGGGGACAGCTAGTATATAAATATATACATACATATATCCATGGATACATACATAGGTACATATTTACTTACTTACTTACTTACTTCTTGTTTGACTACTCAATTCATGATTTTCATATCAATGTGACTATGATAGCTTTAAACTTGATAATACCGACCCCAGTAAGTTACAATATTATACTATTCCTTTCCCAATACCAACTTAGGACTCTAAATTCTAATTCCGCGACAACCAGCGCCACCTAGTATTGATATTTAGCATTCTACTACAACTGTAACTGTGGAGTGCACTCTCGTTTCTCCCATGGGACAAAATGCAGACTATGCTTATGACATTACTTACTGTTTGACATAGTTTGGTTAATAACTAAATGTACACTTAGTTTTTCTGGTAATACCTACGTTTTCAGAGCATGCTACATTTAAATATTTAATATATATTTACTAACTAGCTGTCCCCCGCGACTTTGTTCGCGTGTTTTAGTTTCAACGGTTTTTCATTTTTGCAACTTTTTTCATTTATGCTCCGCTCCTATTGGTCGAAGCGTGATGTTATATAGTCTATAGCCTTCCTCAATAAACGGACTATCCAATACAAAAAGAATTTTTCAATTCGAACCAGTAGTTCCTGAGATTAGCGCGTTCAAACAAACAAACAAACTCTTCAGCTTTATAGTATTAGTATTAGATATTAGTATTAGATATATAAAGCTGAAGAGTTTGTTTGTTGTTTGAACGCGCTAATCTCAGGAACTACTGGTCTAATTTGAAAAATTATTTCAGTATTGGATAGCTTATTAATTGAGGAAGGCTATAAGCTTTATAACATTACGCTGTTACCAAAAGGAGCGAAGAATAAATGAAAAATGTGTCAAAAATAAAAAACCTTTGAAACTAAAACACGCGGACAAAGTCGCAGGGGACAGCTATACTATATAAGGTAAGAAAATATGTGCAAAGGCACTGCTTATTTCATAGGAAACTTCTGCCAGCAGGCCCACGAGAAATGGCAGTCAACAGTGATACCAGTCACTCACATTCGCACGAATACGCAAACCCACAAGTGTAGGACGACATTTCCGATAGTTTTATTTCCAAGCTGTGTCAGTGTCACAGACATCAAAGCCTGCGAACTTTGTTCGAATGTTTGCGCGCATGTGAATGACCGGGGTGAGAATGTGCGAATTCTATCTAGGTATTTGCTTAATAATGATAGCTCTTAACAGTGTGTAAGTTCTAGACACTATCAAGAGCTTTGATTGGTAGTTAAAATTTTGTTTTTTTTTTTCTATTTGACAAGATGATCAAGATTTTTGTTATTATTTTAGATAAGGTAATCAAGTTTTAACAGGCAATATTAATACCCATTTTAGATTTTATTGTGTTTAATGTATCATTAATCTTTCATTACGACCCAAAAATGACTTAAGCATTCAGAAATACGTTGACTGATCTTTATCAATATTATTTACCATCTATCTCCAATGACTACTGAGCCACTTTCTTTGTAATACTCTATTTAAACTCTATACAAATTGAATATCATCTTACACTGGTTTACAGAAATCGGTACATAATTCTCCGGCAATGGTGGGTCTTGTCAACCTGTAGAAAATATTGCAAAGGATCTTCAGAAACGTGTGTTTTATTGTTATCCAGTACAATACGACATGTTTTGTTCGTACAAGGTGGCTTTAAATGTGGGCCAGTCCCTATTCCTATATTATAGGGACATCGCCTGGAAATCTATTTAGCCGGTAAATTATATAATAAAAAAATATTAGTCAAATTTACTTTTTCAAAATAACAGAAAAGTAAGGAGATAAAGAGAATCAAAGTTCAGGAGTGGGATAAAGTCCGGTGAAGCAGTCAAAGCCTGCGCTCAGGCTAACAGCATAAACCTCTCCCAAAAAAAAAATAGTTTCGGAGTGGGAGCTAATTACGTCACGATGTTACAATAAACGTACGACATCGTTACGTCATGCGACATTTCTAATCAAAGAAAAAAAATACGTGTCTGATATTTTTTACTTATCCTGCTGAACATACAAAAACAATTTAATGCTGCGGATTTAGTGAAGAATGATTAAATATCTGAAGCATCTCTCATTTTTTTTTCATTATCGACGTTACGGCATAATCATCCTAATTCTGCTTACCTAATTGGAGAATACTGGCGTGATAAAATCATAAAACAAAACATCTTTACCAATCAATATTTGACATACCATAATTTTCGCATTTTTTTTGTCGTGTTAGACAGGCAACATAATAAAAGGGTATCGATTGCCTACCGACAAACATAGTGCATTCACTAACGATCAAATTTCAATTTTTCTAAAAGCTTTTTACGTTCCCGAGTATTTAGTACACGCCAAATGGTTATAGTGTCGTGTCGTTAAAACACTTTTAGTTCATGCAATTCCTGGCCCCATTTGAAAACGAGACGTAATAAAATAGCGTTTCTAAATGTTTGTGAGCGTGATTAGCTGTATGGCTTTTATGAAGTGAAAGATCTAGATTTATTCTTTTTTTTTGGCGTCAATCTATACTAATATTATAAAGTTGAAGAGTTTGTTTGTTTGTTTGAACGCACTAATCTCAGGAACTACTGGTTCGAATTGAAAAATTATTTTTGTATTGGATAGTCCGTTTATTGAGGAAGGCTATATAACATCACGCTACGACCAATAGGAGCGGAGCATAAGTGAAAAATGTTGCAAAAATGAAAAACCGTTGAAACTAAAACACGCGAACAAAGTCGCGGGGACAGCTAGTATGAGATAATTTTTGAATGGTAACGACTCTGGTAGTTATTATGATAAAGCTTGTAAATAGTAGCAAGATCCATCCTCTGGCTTTTGCCATACTCAGAGACGGTAATGGTTACTTAAGAGATTCTTTATAACCGATATGAGCATTTTTTTGTATCGATTTAAGTTAGTTAACTCTCTGAAGTCTAAGAGGTTGAATTAGGCAAAATCATAATAATATACATATATATATAATACCATCCTATAAATGTCCTGCTGGGCACAGGCCTCTTCTCATATAAAGAAGGAACGAGCATTGATTACCACGCTTGCTTATTGCAATTTAGCGATTTCAGATTCCTTTTTATGGAACCCAGGTTTCCCCACCGATTGTTCTAGTTATCCGAAGTATTCTCGTATTTTATACTGAGTGCATATTTATTAACCGTCACGGTTTTAAATCCGGACGTCACCGGACCGGCGACGGACAGCCGCAGCCGGCCCGGATTAGGGCAGCGGGTTACCCGGCAATATTCCAGGTTTTGTTCGACTTGACACAAAGCCGGGAGAAATAGGATAATAGTGTTTTAGAAGTTAAAGTAGTTATTTTTGAGAATTTAAAATGTAAAATGGAATTTAGGATAGTGTAATATAAATATTGTTCACTACTTGATGTCGGTTGTCGCGGCAAAAAGTAGCCTATGTCCTTTATCAGGCTCTAGACTATCTGTGTACCTAATTTAATTTAAATCGGTTCAGTAGTTTTGGCGTGAAAGCGCGACAGACAGACAGAGTTACTTTCGCATTTATAATATTAGTAAGGATTAGAAAGATGAATATGTTGAAATAAGGTTAAAGGAATTATTATAATTGCAAGTCAATACGTTATTAACTTTTGATTCAAAATATACATAAATGATATTAACATAATTTCACTTTATTCATTAACTAGCTGTCCTCCGCGACTTCGTCCGCGTGTTTTAGTTTCACCGGTATTTATGCTCCGCTGCTTTTGGTCGCAGCGTAATGTTATATAGCTTATAGCCTTCCTCAATAAATGGGCTATCCAACACCGAAAGATTTTTTTTCCTGAGATAAGCGCGTTCAAACAAACAAACAAATAAACAAACAAACTCTTCAGCTTTATATTATTAGTAATAATAGATTACAAAATTTACTTAATTTATTCTGTGGAATAAATAACGTAACAAATAATTTCGCTGTATAGTGTTACAGGTAACTCCAATAGTGTGTCTACATTATATACTCCTTATAACCTCCTAAACATTTATATTATGTTACATAACTCAATCCGCTCTATATAATCGCAATCTGAAACGGTAATGTATTAACGTTGTATGCGGTTTGTGACGTCACATCGCTCAGAGCACGCCAGGGAACATGTAAGTGACATTATTTACCATACGAACTTCTCGTGCATTATGTTTGATGATTGGAAATCGTATACAAATCAGAGGAAGGGGGCTCCAGGCTGTATGGTTAAATGTAAGCCCGGTAATACAGATTAAGCCGCCCTCGCCGCGGTCAGTCCGTGGATGGGTGACCATTTGTAAACTTACCGAGACCCCTCCGTGCCTCAGAAAGCACGTTAAGCCGTTGGTCCAGACTGTCATACATTGATCTTTGACAGTCGTTAAGTCATTACAATTCTGACAACCAGTCTTACTTTGGGATACTGTGTTACCCAGTGAAATGGGTTGAGAAGGTCAGATGAAAGTTGCTTCATGTAAAATACGCTATTCAGCTGAATCTGGTACATATAGGGGTGGTATTTATAGTCGGTATATATAGGGCTATAGGTAGGTAACCTAATTTAAGCAATACGTAAGTATTTTCATATATTTAACTTCATTTCCATATGACTTTATTACGTATCTAGGTTTAAAGGAATCTTGTGATCTCCAAGTTATTTTCTATGTATAACCCTGCGTAAGTAATACAATGACTTTTAGGTAAAATCCTTTTGTTAAAGGGCCCGAGGGTATAAGTCTAATGTGATTGACCCTTTGCAGTTTTCCGGTCAATTTGATTACTTTATTTTCTCAATACTTTTTTGGTATATTAGCTTACATTATTTAGGGTGTTTTAGTTTGTTTATAGAAATCACAACAGCGTTTATTCTTTGCTTTTTTTTTTACTTTTTTTGCGGACACAAAGAGAAACATTTCCTTATGATTTTAAAACAAAAAAGATAGTTTTTTTTTTTTGTTTATAATCATTTTTATGCGTCGAGCGATGCGTAATAAGTAAGCTCGACGTACATTAACGCATCATTGGTTGAGTTAAATGTTATATTAACAACTTGTCGGGTTTAGCGTTACGTAACCGGTGATACTTCGACACATCTCCTGTCAGATGTGCTAGAACCCTAAGGGCTCAGCTTTTCAGTCAGTCAGTAATCGAAGAATTGGAGTAAAATGTACGCACGCACCACATACATTGCTCTGAGCCCAAAGTAAGTTGCTAAAGCACTAGTTTTATGGAATCAGAGACAAGGAAGGCACCACAAAACACCTAACGAAACAATGTAGAAAAGTGGTTTTCTACTTTGACCCGTCCGGGGATCGAATTTGGGGCCTCAGAACTGGCGACACCTTGAAAACCGGTGTGTGCGCCACTCGACCACGGTGGTATTCAACATCAACGTCGCTTGTGTGTCGGTTGCTATGCTCACTGCATCAAGCGTTCAGTAATGTACCTTTTTACACCTTTCAAAGGCATAGGCGAGCATCTTCAGCTCCATTACTTAGTGCACATAAAAGACTAAAAGCTAAAATATTTAAACGTCACTCAATTTTAAGTCGTCTTCAAGTCTCGAGCTTTCTTTTTTATTTTAAACTGAGGTCGTTGTCTTTAAGTGTCTTTCTAGTATACCGAAAATATTTTTTATACCATAAATTGTTTGTTATCAGTGTAGGCTTAATTAATTAGTGTAATTGTGTTGTTTACTAAAGAAACTTACGTAAGTCATGTATTTAGACATTCAAGTTAGCCGAAATTCTCACTAAATCTTTCTAGTAAGCATGTTTTATTGCATTCGTTTAGATAAAATCTCTTGTTATTTAGCTTTGTGTCTAGGCAATTTAGTTAATCGATTTTTTTATTACAGTGTAATCAGGGATTTTAGAAATGTTACAGTGTGTATCTGATAAAAAATATTCTCGTATAAATGCGAATAACGTATTTAGTAGTTGGTCATTAATTTAATAATAATGGGGTGCGTAAATACAATAAGCCAGTAGTCGCAGGTTCGAGTCCTGCCTGAGGTTTAAGTTTTTCTTTCTACTATTTGTTTGTTGTTGTATTTAATTACAAATATTTGCTCCACATGCGTTAATGCGTAACAAGTAATTAAAATAGTGGGGTAGTTGACATTTTTTTCATGTCAAACAGGTAGTAGTCTATTAAAAAAATATTATACGCGTATTTTTTTTATTTTCGACAACCAAAGAGTTATGACGATATATTTAGTAGTTTGAAATGTCGCATGCATTTTGTACGCAAATGAAAAAGCAAAACTAGGTAATTAGATTTTGACTTTTCATACCCGACTGGGAATGAAAAGTCAAAATTAATAACAACACAATTGGACAAATATATACCACATTCATCGCAAATAGACTTAAACGATAAAGTACCCAAAAGATTTGTTTTAAATATAAAAATACAGGAATTTGTCGTTTCCCATCTATACTAATATATAAAGCTGAAGAGTTTGTTTGTTTGTTTGTTTGTTTGAACGCGCTAATCTTAGGAACTAATGGTTCGAATTGAAAAAATAATTTTGTATTGGATATTCCGTTTATTGAGGAAGGCTATAGGCTATATAACATCACGCTACGACCAATAGGAGCGGAGCATAAATGAAAAATGTTGCAAAAATGAAAAACCATTAAAACTAAAACACTCGAACAAAGTCGCGGGGGACAGCTAGTGTGATATAAGATTTAAATTGATATTGTGACCTTTAAGGCCCACGCACCGGGTATATAATAATGTTTCTATTAAGATGTACAATTTCATTCTTATTGTTAAAGCAATTTCATTTTTGTGTAACTGATTCATAAGAAACAAGGTCATGAAAGGTCACGTTTTAGCTATTTGCTAGATATTCATAAACGGTGAAGAAAAAAATGACCTGATATTAGATTATCTAGACCTAATGTTGAAAGGTTAATACAGAATGCTACGGTATTATATATAATAATGTTTTGACTGCACGGCATAGCCGAGTGGTATAGGTCGCCACGCCAATTACCACTGTGCGCGACGTGCTGCGGGTCTTATAATAAACTGTCCAACATATTTACTGAAACCACCACATAAAGACAAATGAACCTTCAAGCACACATGCTCATAAAACAAAATACTATAAAAAATACAACACACTACAAAAATATGTCCCATATAATAAATACAACATAATATTAGCAACATTCTATGTTAAGACCTTACTGCATTATTTTTAATTACTATTTGAATATTAAACTTTATTTTACGGTCGCTTCGAGTTAGAGTTACAGTTTACAATATTACTACAAAGTTCTGTGGTCGGATCACGGAGATACGAGTACAGATAACAATTTAACATGGTGTTGGTATTAAAAGTCTGTCTATTATGTCCCGTCATATTTGTCTATTTTTTTCTCTTTTATATAAAACGCCTCCCGCACTAAGGAATTTTATCCTTGTGTCGCGAGGGGTTTTACAAGCATTCGAATCATAATATGCACTAAGAACATCCAGACTTGGAACAAGCATGTGTATTACATAAACGCTTGTCCCATACGGGGATCGAACCCGCAGCACGTCACGCATAGTGGTAATTGGCGTAGTGACCCAATCGTCCAGTCAAGACAATAATTTTGTTTTAGACTTTACTGTGCATAGTTAATAAAAAGACTTAGGATTTAAGAGTTTAAAGAAGAACGTTTACAACAACAAATAGCTAAGTAACTATCAACTATAATTTAAAGTAAATTTGATAAAAACTGTGTCTAAAAAAATTTATCATCTTCTACTAAAGTTTGGCAAATGGAACTTTGTTTAAAGTAGGTATGTCATATCTACGCATTTTCTAAGCTCTGTGGTCCGCGACTTTGTTACAACACTGAAATAGTTGCCGTGAAGTTATGAAGAGGCTTCATGTGTATTTGATATGGTTTGTTAACAGTTTTGTTAGATGGATAATTAAAGGCTTCAGTTGTAGAAATTCATAACCTCGATACAAAAGTGTTTAAAACTTAGATATCGATTTCTGAGTTTAAAAAGAATACTAATTAATATCAACCTATTGAGACCTGCCAAGTGACATTTCTACAAGCGTTAATGCTGATCGTATCGCACAAATGTATGGAAATGACCAGTCTAAGTCACGTGACTTATCGAAATGAAATGTAATTTTCATACATTTAATGTTATTTTAGCGATTCCTATCATCAATAACATCATTAACGGACGGAAATGTAGCTTGGCTACAGACGCTGATATATCGTGATTTAAATACTTGAATTGACAATGGTATTGCGATTCGTTTGCGAAAGAACAGTAATCCTATGGGGATTATGCGACTATTACATTCTTAAAGTAAATTACATGTTATATATATCGCACCCTCAGTGGAAAAAAGGCATAAGCCAGAAATGACAATTTTTCAGTACGGCCAAAAAACTGGTTTTATGGAAATATTTACTTCGTCTTTGATCGTAGAGGAAAGATTCTTATATCAAAAAAAAGGGAAAAATATATTACACTGCGTGTTGTTTTTAAATTAGTGCTAATGTTTCTAGTTTATTAGGAATCATAGAAATAAATTATTATGCTACTTTTCGTAATTTAAAAAAATATGGTATTTTAAGCATCAACACTTAAGCCAAACTTTCCCTTGAAATTAAATATATTTTAAAAAGTATGTTCAGTTAAAGCAGTTATGAACTTGTAACACTGTGAATTATTGCTAGTATAAGTAAGATTACTGCATTTTTTCTTTTATTGAATTTGTTGTTTGTATTAAGTATCCAACACTTACGCCTTTTTTCCATTTAAAGGCTTGTTGAGAGACCTTAAGTAAACAATAATAATGATTTATTCCATTATCTGTTATAGAAATTTTACATGCATATTGACTAATATTACCTGAGGCTAAATAATTACGACTAATGGAAAAAAAACAAATTCATATTTTGTATCAAATAATTTTTATTATATCCAAAATAATCAGCATAGCTTTGGATACAATTAAAGTTTGTAACATAGATAACAGTATTGAACAATAACTGCCAAGATAGTACGTATTTTCTGTGAATATTACCGTTACTAATATTTTTTTGATAAATGTCTAAATATTCAGCTTTAACTTGTAAAAATTATTAAAATAACAAAATGAACAATTTTCGCAACTCTATTTACAACAAAATATTAAACTCTAATAAAATTAAATGCAAGAAACATTTACTAGTCAACAAAAAAGAAATCACTTTTTGTATCTCTTTGAATCAAAATACTGTTAAGCTAGTTTTTATTAAAAGGTATTTAGTTGTATTTATTTTTTGTTGACTATCGACATGTTAACTAAAAAGGGCCTTTCACACATGGCCTGTATCTTTTGTTTTAAAATAATGATAAAAAACTTTTAATTAAATATAAATCAAATATGTCTTAAACAATAATGAGATCAATAATATTAAATGAACTAAAAAGTCATGTCAGGTTCATATACTACTTTGTGCAACCCAAACAGTCTTCTTGAAGATTTTCTTTGAAGTGTGTGTTTTTGGTTGTTTGGTTCACACTCTTCGTGGCCAAGTTTTACGAAAGAAATATTTAATGCCGCAATCACTTCTCGGTATTTTTGTCGTAAGATACGTTGTGAGAGGGTTTTTTTTTCTAAAAAGTCTTTATGCATCGCATTGATTGTCAAATCACTGGGTGTAGGCGTATAAGCGTTATAAGCGGTAGGTATAAGCGGTAGGGTATAAGCGATTGGGAGCGTGTTCACGCCTATAGTGAGATATGCTAGGCTCGAAGCCCATTATATGTTCCTTAATAGGATTTGAGTCAATTTTATTGTGAGGAGTAGCTCCCTGTCTCCTGTCTACTGGCGATACAACTGTCTCCTTGGAATTGGCCAATGCAGTCTGTAAAGGTTTATCATTAGATGGTTTGTAGCCCAAAGTTGTCAATAAGAAAGTTTTGCATACTCCATGCGTTGTCCTCTGATTAAGGTCTTGTTACTGTTCTTTGTTTCACAGATTTTGCTGAAGTATGATGCAGCATAAATGTCTTCCTCTCTTTGTCAATTAAATTCCAGAAGCTTTCATTTATGATTTTTCGCTGATCACAGATGATTTTTTTGAGCTTCCTGCAAAAAGATATGTATCCAGAATATATCAGAATATATTCTGGATACATATCTTTTTGCAGGAAGCTGGACAGGGTAGGTGCAAGCCATGTTTCTCTTTTATATCTTTTTTTTCGCTTCTTTTCTCACATTGAGTGGTTGGTTGTATTTTTTTCTTTTTCTTATTGTACCTACCTGCTTTAGTATAAGTTGTAAGATCATGTGTATTATCGTAAGTTATTTCATTTTGTGCCAGATTTTCGATGTCCCTTAGATTAGCATTACTTATAACTTCGTTTTCTCGGGATTAAATCTCAACAGATTTTTCATGTTCAGCACGTCACACACTTAAATTATTTGTTAGAGTGTCAGAAGTATTTTATTATTTTCGGAAACAGTTATCATTATTTTGTCTATATCAACATGAGAAATACAGGATCTTTGTTGATCATTTGCAGTCTGTGTAATTAGAGTCCCTGTACT
Organism: Diachrysia chrysitis; assembly: GCA_932294365.1. Lineage (NCBI taxonomy): Eukaryota > Metazoa > Arthropoda > Insecta > Lepidoptera > Noctuidae > Diachrysia > Diachrysia chrysitis. The sequence goes on along the minus strand of OW028662.1, from coordinate 4,228,680 downwards.
AGCGCTATCTAAATTAAAACCATTGTTTTTATCAGAACAAAATACTGTCGATGATATATCAGTTAAATTATTATGTTCAATAATCGGCACAGTTGTTAATCAAAGAGTTCGTGGAAATGTTGTTGTTCCCGGTTTCTGTGTTCTGATCGTGTTGTTGCTGATTGAAATAGTCACCTTTTGATGTAAATGGGCCCGATCAAAAGTTTAAATCTACAGAGTCGAAATAATTTGACGCATGATTAATCGGAGCCAGTGATTGATTTGCACTGTCGTATCTTGAAAATGGAAAATCATCATCTGAATCACTACTAGGGAAAAAGTCGGGATCGACAGTTTGAATATTACGTTGTAAATGTTTCGATTTCTTAAACCTTTCTCTCAACACCTTATTTTTTTGTGCAAATAGCATCATCATTTTCCTATTTCTTTTTGACATGGTTTATTTGAAACAATATTCGTTTATTTTAATTAAATTACTTTATTTATTAAAAGTTTTACGCAGTTACCATAAAATAGGTAAATGCTAAATCCAAATACAAAATATTTGGTACTATTAATCAAATTATCATCATCGGCACGACAGCAACCATTTGCTAGGAAATTGTAGAATTAAGTCACATATTATTTTGTTGTGGCCTAGCAAATAAAGTTCAATTTCGCTATGTAGGTAATACGAAGGCGCGTATGCCAGCCGCAAGAAAGTTTTGAAGAAATTGAACATAAATTTATTTTTTGAGTATGATTATGATTATATTATACTAAAATTATACTTAATGGGACTTACCCGACTGTCACAAAACCAAATTACATCACTGAACACGTTACCTCACGATTTTTTACCAATTTAAAACAGTAGTTACAAGATTATGACCTCTTAAACACTCATATCGCTGCTTTATAAATATTATATTGCTTAATTATACAATTGATTAATATATAAATATGATATTAGCTGCTTTATATTCAAAATATTTTTTTTAGTAAGTATGTGCATTTATAATATAATGTTACAAGATTAATAAAACAAAAAAAGACGTATTCGTGAATACAAGACTAGCGATGTAAAAAAAAGAAACGGATTTGAATCATAATATTTGTTACTGTTTATTTTGATCATTAAAATTTAACGAAAAACGTCATAAGATGTGATACCCCTTATTATTCAACAATTTTTTTGCGTTAAAACGTTTATTCTATTTATCCCTGAGAAAAAAGATACCGTATTCAAAATTCATAAAACAAGATTTCTTGCCTAAATTCGTCAAATTTATCAAGAAAAATATGAAAAAAATTCAGCATATGTATCTTCAAACGTACTTTTCAAATATGTTAAAATCGACAATTCAACGTAAAATCACTTATGCCTTTTTTCCACTGGGGGTGCGATATTATTGGTTTTAGATATTAAAAGTTCCTTTACAACAAAATATTTAACAACAAAAAGACCAATGTACTAGAAACCATTAAATAAATAGACCAGAAAAATGGTGGCATCTAAAACAATAAAGCTTAATCTGTGAGTGCGCAGCATCGTGTAGTTACAATGTTAGTTCACGTCACAATATTAAATCATGCGGACCATTAAGTGCTTGATATTAAGGCGTTTGCGGGACTTCATAAACATTAACATTAAGACTTTAAACTTGATTATGTTTTAACCCTTTGGTGTTCATATATAAGGAGCAAAAGCTAGGAGTTAAGTCTGAACATTAAGAAACTTTTATGACTTAGGTTTAAAAATATATAATTATTTTATTTATTTAAAAAATTTCCCACAGCTTTTGCGTAGTTTATATCCATATTTAAAGTTTATTTAGGTGTTCATATTGCACTAGCTGTTGCCTATGACTTTATCGCCAAATCGTATATAACAGATGATTTTAATAATCATTAAAACTATCAACCAAGTTACACAAACATCATTAAATGATAAAAAATAACAGTACTAGCAGTTGCCGGCGGTATCGCCCGCGTGGCTGTCGGTTATCGCGGCAAAAAGTACCCTGTGTCCTTCCTTGGGATCTAAGCTTATCGCATACCAAGTTTGATGAAAGCAGATTCAGCGGTTTAGCTGTAAAAGCATAAAAGACAGACAGAAAGACAGACAGACAGACCGAGTTACTTTAGCATTTATATATTTTTTTTTATTTATTTAAACACTTACAGGTGGATGAGCTCACACTGTAACAGTTTCCCTTTAATCGCATTATAAGGAAAAATAATAATATTCTCTTTTAGGTAGAGTTTTGCTTTATTCAATATTCTTGAGCTTGGTTGAGCGGGAGTTATTTCACAAAACACAACTCTACCAACACCTAAAGACAAGCTTGATGTTTTAAAACACAAAACATTAATATCCTCCACAAACAAAATCAATAACCCTTTCCCAATTCAGTCAGCCGAAATGTAAATTAAAAAAAAAATCGCTCCACAAATTCATAGATTTTTCGCGGCAATTACTATAAGCAATTAACTGGATCATTAGTAGAATATCATTGGAATGTCGAGCGTGACGTCATAATTATTGCAAAGCAATTAGTTGCTTCACCTATTCATAATTAATGATTAATTGTAATTTACTTGGATTGCCGGATCATGGATATTGTACATAATACGATTGTCGATACATAGATCTTGTGTTTAGTAGTTCGGGATGTCAGATTTATGTCAGTTGCAGATCATAGAATGGTCTATAGTATAAAATTACGTTAACAATATTATTATACCATCTTGTAACTGTCTTACAATGGCACTCAATTATACATATGGAGTTTTAATTCAGAGATATTGAAAATAAATTTAAGAGAATTAAAAATATTTTGTATAGAAACTGCCACGCATAGACACTGACCCTGATTAAAACCTGCAACGGATTCAGTCTATGCATCAATATACTCGTAACACCCTGATATTTCACTTTATAAACACAATATAAAGAATCCAACTAATGGGTAAAAGACTTGTTATGAAAAGCCAAAATGTAATTAGTCCGTCAGTTAGAGAATAAAAAAATATATGGCACACATTATCTTCTTTTTTTTAAATAAGCAAACACTAAGTAGATAAAGCAAATCAAAGTTTAGGTGTAAGAACGTAATGCTAAATTAATATATACTAATACTAGCTGTCCCCCGCGACTTTGTTCGCGTGTTTTAGTTTCAACGGTTTTTCATTTTTGCAACATTTTTCATTTATGCTCCGCTCCTATTGGTCGTAGCGTAATGTTATATAGCTTATAGCCTTCCTCAATAAATGGGCTATCTAACACTGAAAGAATTTTTCAAATCTGACCAGTAGTTCCTGAGATTAGCGCGTTCAAACAAACAAATAAACAAACAAACTCTTCAGCTTTATAATATTAGTATAGATTATACAGCTGAAGAGTTTGTTTGTTTGTTTTAACGCGCTAATCTCAGGAACTACTGGTTCGAATTGAAAAATTCTTTGTAATGGATAGTCCGTTTATTGAGGAAGGCTATAGGCTATATAACATCACGCTACGACCAACAGTAGCGGAGCATAAATGAAAAATGTTGCAAAAATGAAAAACCGTTGAAACTAAAACACGCGAACAAAGTCGCGGGGGACAGCTAGTATTTATTATCGTAATGTAAATTGCGACATTAAAAATCAATGTACATCTGTGTGTTTTGATGTGGTAAAATAAAAAAATACGTGTCTAATATCGATCTATAATCTAAAGGCATTAAAAAAATTATATACATCTACCAAGTTTCTCGATATTAATAGGTACTCTCCCTTTTGAAATATCCGCCAACCATGCAGATTACTGCCTTTGAATAACAAACATAAAAATAAGAAAACTCTAAATCGTATAATTTTCAGTAAACGCAAACAATTAAATATTAAAAGCAAATAAACATTGTATATTGCTATGCACGTCTGAACTAGTTTTTCTAGAACAATGAATTCGAATTGTTCTCTCTATAAAGTGGTGAATAAATTCAAATTTATTCACACCAAACGTATAACAGTATGAAACTGAATGAAGCTGGTAGATATTCTGAATATTCATCAAAATAAACATTACCTAAAACAATCTAGAAAGCTCTAATGTTATTACTTTTTAAGTTATCTTGAGCATTGTGTGAAATCTTGGAAGAATAATAAGATTTTAAACGCTAAAGTAGACACGAAATAGACATTTATTATGTCAGCTTTTATGTATTTCTCTTAGAGTTCTCGTAATCTAGCCATATGAAAAAGGCTGCAGGCTTTTATTATATGTTTGACTAGCGAAACGCCCGGGTTTCGCACGGGTACTCGTAACACAGCAATATCGCCCATGTTACTCAGGGATAATGTAGCATTCTAATGGTGAAAGAATTTTTAAAATCGGTTAAGTTTATTCGTAACAAACATACAAAAATTCAATTTATTACCTCTTTACAATATTAATTATATTATGTATTATGTATATATATTTGTAGTCGAATAAATGTGAAAAATTGGATATCAATTATTAAATTAACTCATTTTAAATTGAAATTTTGTAAACAGACTGTTTACTAGATGCTTCACCCCTTTTGGATAGATTACCCGTTTGGTAATTTAAAGTTTTTTCTATTCCATTGCCTGAACAAGTCCTGTTTTCTTACCCTTGCCCTATTGCGAGTTATATGAGTTCACTATGTAACTTTTAATAATTTCAAGAATAATTATTATTTTAATTATTTATCACGCATTATCGCATGCGGAGCGAATATTTGTAATATATATTATATAATATATTTGTAATTTGTGTATGATTGATATTATACTTGAAATTATATAAAAATAATAGAAAGAAACACTTAAACCTCAGGCAGGACTCGAAACTCGACTGGTGCGTCAAGTTTAAGGTCGCAGGTTCGAGTCCCGCCTGAGGTTTAAGTTTTTTAAAACTATCTGTCACTCATGTTGTACAAGTTTTATCCTCAAATTCTCATAAAACGTCATATATTATTTTTAACCATCTTAGAATTTATTAACACGTCTAACACCTAAAACTTCAGTTTTAACGGTGGCAGTAATGGCAGTGTTTGCTTTAATTAATCAGAGTTTATTGTGTCGTAACTGTTACCGATAGATGGCGTGACTGAATTTTGGGTCACCACTCAATTTACATGACACGTGTTTGTTTTTGATTTATCGGCTTGACTTGAACACTTAATGGCGGAATAGTTGAGTGTAAGGACGGCTTGTAAATTGATAGTTATGACTTTAAGGTTTATGTTAGACTTAATCAACAGATAAGAATGAGTATAAAGAAATAAGTTAAAATTACAATGAGGAAAAGTAATGTAAAATGTGTAAAATAATATATTTTTTTGTTTTTTAAATGGATAAATGAAAGATAAAAATGAACTTCGGTGTTTTAGTGGTGTACACACCGTTATACTAGGGGTTGCCAGCTCTCAGATCCTGAGTTCGATTCCCGGACGGGTCAATGTAGAAAACCATTTTTCTACATTGTCTTGGGTGATATTTACTTGGGTGATACTTACTTTGGGATCAAAAAAAGTATGTGAAGTTAACCATGTAAAAAAATAGACGACAACGACGTGTGATATGTAATGATAAGTACAAAATATTGCACATAATATTTACAAACTTTCGATCCTAAAAATGGAAACTGGATAAACCGGTTATTTATGGGACGAGAAATTCTGACAGACTAACATGATGTACAAACATGTGTCTGATTTTGGTAACTAAAGTAATTATGGACAAGACCACGTCTATTTATTAGTCGTTCTTTCCCATTACAGATAATTATATATAAAAAAATATGTTTCAATGCCAAATTGTATATTACGAAAATGCACTGAAAATTCGGTAGCACCTACATGCAAGTAGGAAATACTTGCATCTCCACTAAGGTATAAACGTGTAAACACTACGGCCATTCTTCGAAACAAATAGCACTTGAGAGGCCGCTGCATAATGAGTCGAGTGTAATGAGGGCTAAGAGAAGAGAGGCAGCGGAGAGGATAGTAGACTGTACTTAGTTAAATGAGACAAATAATGAGCACAGGTGTGAGGATTTGCAGTTGATAAATAATCTTTGGATTTTTAATAGCTATATAGTAGGGATGTTTCCTGGGTATGAAAAGTTAAAATCTATTTAGTCCGTCAGTTATATAATAAAAAAATATTAGACACGTATTTTTTCTTTTATCAAAACAATAAAAACTTACAAAGATACAGTTACGCTTTAAAGTTTCGGAGTGGGGGCTTATGACGCCACGCCTTGGTAAAAATTGTAGCGAGGAGTGACGTCACGCGTAATTTGCATTCTCTGTATTTTGATCTTTTTTTTTTAGGAAAAAGCAAAATTACGTGTCCAATAAAATTCATTAAACTACAAGGAAGACATTAAAAAAAAAATTAGGAAACATGCCTATTAACTTACCTGAAATATGTTTTCTGTACGTTACTTGAAGGTTTTATGTGGATGTTTGACGACCTCCATAGTCGAGTTGAGACACACACCGGTTTTTAAGGTGCTGCTAGCTTCGAGGTCCTAGATTTGATCACCGGACAGGTCAATGAAGAAAAACATCCTTGTAGTACCTTCGTTGTCTCTGAAATAACACAAGTGCTTTAGCTACTTACTTAGCGTTTAGAGCAATGTATGCAATGTGGTCTGTATTTATTTATTTCTTGGCCAATTTTTATGGTATTTATGGTACAAAAGCCCTAAATTCCTAATACTTGTTTAAAATCAGTTCAATCAGTTCAGGTATTAGCCTGAACTGATTTTATACCCGAATACCTACATATTTTTTTTGGATGATGTCCAACCAAAATATTGTCCTGACTGCAGGTGAAGCAAAATTAATAGACTACTTAAAAAAATATCTTTATTTTGTAAAAATACCCACTATATCGCTAACAGCTCATAATTTCGGGCACATTTACAGTGAGTACCAAACAAAGCAGTTAGCAGTGCAAGTTCAACCCTAGTTACTTCCGCAGTCATCCGCACTCTTGCATATTTAAAATTCACAAAGTTTCCAAATTAGGGTTAACAAGCTTTGGACGCAAGAGTTAGTTGGCGATATAACTTTATTTGGTGTGCATTGTCAGAGTTTAAGTATACTGTGCACCGCGAAAAGGGTTAATTGTGATCGCATCAGTATGGAATATATTACTCTATTGAAGATTTTTTGGCACTTATGAAAATCACTAAGTTGACAATAAAATGTGGTTACTGTTTTCCCCAGCTGTTGAACATAATTTCCGTGTAATTAAATACAAATACTGGAAAGGAAAATTTTATTAATTGTATTAAAATTTTAAGCAAGCGTCAATTTCCTAAAAGTCGAATATATAAAAATCTCGTGTCACAGTGTTTGTTATCGAACACCTCCGAAACGGCTTGTCTGATTTTCATGTTTTTTTTTTGTTTATGTCTGAGAATAGGTCGTTGGCTATTTTTATACCCTTTAGGTAAAAAACATATGTATTACGAGAAAGGGACTACTTACGCGAGTGAAACTGCTGGGTACCGCAAGTAATACTTACGGTGTTTTTAATATTTGTGTATACATATCGACGGCCCCTATTAATAAAGTAGGATCTACATTTTTGAAACTTTTGAATAGAGCGTTTTAAAGTTTAATTTAATTATATCTTGAAAAGTAAGTGACTCAGAGATCTGAAATTTAGAATACATTTTTAATTGCTAATGCTTAATAATTATACTTATGTCATAATTCTGAATATATCATACGTTTAAAGAAAAGTCACAACTGTCTATTTTTAATAGTGCCGATTTATGCTTCCGTGTCGGTAGTGACACATTCGACAATTTTATTTGGATTTTTTTTGTCGGCCGATGTTGGATATGACGCTTTCTACATTTTTAAATGAAGATTCCAATATTATTTTGGGACGTATGTGCATTATAACTCACATAATGTAATAGTTTTTTGGGGCAAAAAACGAGACACCGTTTGTTATCTTGGTCTTGTATTGGAAAGAAATTTTACCTTCGTCGAACATATTAAAACAATCGGAGAGAAAGCGAAAAAGAACTTTTATGCCTTGACAAAAATTTCAATGACAACCTGGGGCCTTTCATTTAACACTTTAAAAATCATCTACGGGGCTACATACTTGGGATGTATTTGTTATGGGTCACCTGTTTGGGCTGATAGGGCCACTATAGGCGCGGTGCGACATAAATTGCTCCAAAGTCAACGATTGGCGTTGATCTTCTTGTGTAAGGCCTATCGGACTATCAGTACTGAAGCCCTGCCCGTTTTAGCAGGCGTTCTACCGGTTGATCTAGAGATACAACGTCGCGCGGCTATGTACTATTCAACTAGAGATATATCAACTAGAGGTTTGAATAACGACTTTTTGACTCAACGCGAACGTATAAAGATGGATCGATTATTTAAACCACAGACCGATGTCTATGAGGAACTGATTGCCATTCCAGGCAACTTAGGTGGGAAACGTCTATTAAGGGCCGTCACCTTTACCAGTTTTTTCCGTCCGTTTGTGAGCGGCTGGAGAAGACTTGTATAGAGGTTGATCATTGTGTAGCCCAGTTTCTTACGGGTCACGGCAATTTTAAAAGCAAGTTATTTTCATTTAAGCTTGTCGTTTCACCATTGTGTCAGTGTTCATCCGTAAATAGTGAGTTTGAGCAAACTGCGCATCATATACTGTGGGAGTGTAGTCTTTGGCAAATGAACGTAACGCTTTATTAGACACTTTACATGCGACGTCCGGTGTTGTTTATTATGAGGACCTTGTTGCTACCAGAGCAAATTTCCGTGCTTTCAGACGTTTTTGCCATACATATTGGAATCAAAATAACAGCTCCTAAATAAATGAATTTTAGGACCCATTCATGTTAAAATTTTATCCGTGGTGCTTGGCAGCTGAGCCTAACTCAGTTGTCTTATCTTTTCTTTGCCTATGGCCTATCTTTTCTTTTTGTCTCCCGCTTGTAATGAAGGGAAGTGGAAACAATTTTTTACCTACTCCTCCTATTTACTACTTCTGATTAATTTCGTTGCGGGTTCCAAGACAGTCAATCGTTTTCCTGGGACACACCGAGCTTAACTGTTTCGGTGGTATTTATTGGTTATCATTGTAGATCCTGGCTTACAGGAGTTGCAATGATGGGCATGTGTGGTGGGCTAGTCCCTTTATTAGCTCTCTTTCGAAACCTTCAGGTAATGGTGACTCTCTCTCTGAAAAACCAACTTAGTGTTAAATATCAAATTGGCCTAATTTGCATGTATTTATACGTAAAATTAAAAATAAATAAATAAATAAATAATAATAATCAATAAATAAGCAATAAAAAATAAAACAAGCGTACCTACATAAAAAATAAATTATTCAAATATAATTTAAATTTTTAAATAAGTACTTAAAAAAATAAAAACAAACATACTTAGATATTATTCATTGCATATACTTAGATCAATAATTCTTACAAAAAACCGTGACTTTTCAGCTAAGAAATTAAATAATAAATGTCGGTTATGAGTAAATTTGGGAAAAAACAAAATAATTACTACAGTAAAGATTGTCGATTATGATACTTAAGACAAAATAATTAATCCAGATTGCTTTTAAAAATGTCATTAATAACACATCTGACAAAATAATCAAGTAAAGATCAATTTAATATAGTAGGTTGTGTCATAACCGACGAATTTAACGATACAAATTACATTTAATAATGTCGATAGTGACGGAACCGACCAAACGAACTATGTTATGTTCATTTAACTATGTCGTAAGTACCTTAATCGACTTTATTAATAGGAACAATATATTTTAATGAATAAAAAGCCATATAGCCAATGATTTAACTAAAAATAATACTCTATGTATAATAACAGAACATTGAAAGATATAAAATATTTTATTTTTACTTTTTACCTGTATTATCTTCTTTACTGATGCAATCTAGGTGAAGCTTCCTTTTTTTAAGGAACCTGGAAGGCGAATTTTGAATAAGGCCTAATATACGCCTCGATCGGTCCGACATTTATATTATATTTTAAATTAAAAAACACACAATAAATTAAAACTACTAATATTTATCGCGAAAAATTTCAAGCCACTCAAACATGCGTTCCTACCGTTAACAAGAGCGATACTGCCCGAACCGACGGCTTTCCTGCCCCGCGCCCCCCTTTAACAAAGTAGTAATAGAACTACCGACATTTTTGCGCGGTAAGTGGAGTAATATCCTACAATATTTCAATTGAAAACTGTGTAATTATACAATATTATTAAGTTTTGATTCGTGCATCAAAAAGATTAATTAAAATTATACACGAATATGCAAAAAAGTCGAAATCGCCAAAAACGTACATTCGACTTTATTAATAGGGGCCGTCGATATAATTCTCTACTACCTGCTTTCTAACATGTCTACGCAACACATAATATCTCAAATTACATAATATAAATGAGAAATGTAAGATGTAAGAGATTCATTTTTCGGCTCTACATAATACGCATTAAACGTGAAATAATGATCAAAGAAACAGACTGAGAAAGACTTCCTAAAAATGGCACAATCTATCATAATTTCCATTTATAATGAATTCTCCACTCTATTAGACGAAATTATCATAATGAAAAAATGTCTTCGCAAAAATATCTTGTGAACTCGTAAAAAAACAAAAGTTCTCAAGCAATTTGTAAATTTGCCCGTAAATATGAGCGGGGAAGCAAAAACAAGGCGAAATTAGAATTGAATACTTTCGTTCCTTCAACTGCAGTTACTTTAAAATTACTCAAGAGTTTTTTAACAAACTGAAACGTTGTCCGTCTTTTGGGGAAGTTCCTGTAGATAGAAAGCAAGTGTACCTTCTTCTTCATGTAATAATTTAAAATGGGGTCCCTGTTTCGTTTGTTGTTTTCTAGAATTTCGTCTTTGAAAATTATCTGGTATTCTGTCTGACGGGTTCTGTGCATTGTTTTAAATAGGGTTATACCCTGCAACGGATACCAAGTTAAAGCTGATGGTAGTGTTCGGGTTGTGTGTACAAAACCATTCCTTGGTATAATTGAATGTAAAGCGTCTTCCATTTGGGAATTCGGAGTCCAAGAAAAGAAAGTCCACCGTTCAACTTTTTTAACAAGTGCAAAAGGTTTTACAGTGTCCAGATAAGTACGCAAAATCTACGGAGTTATAAAGCTCTAGTTTCGGTTCGTGACCTCTAGTACAACTCTATTTACTTAATCGTTGCCAGGTCAAATTGTTCAACAAATAGTAACCTATAATAAAGACGAATGCTCACAACTTATGACCACACCTAAACCACAGTCACGTAAACACAAATACGAGTTAAATTAGTTTTCTAATGGCCACAAAAATGTCACACTCACCGATAATTTTTCATTAGTTAACTTTAAGGCCTCAACAATAATGGTACCAATATATTACACTTGCGGACAGGGCAATTGTCTATCTGAAGAGCCGAGAATGCGGTGAAACAAACTTTTGTTTTAAAAATTCTACCTTCATTTGTAATGAAGAGGAATGTTTGAAGTTAAATTAAAATCTTTGCCGAGTCTTGCCAGTAAATTTATGCTTGTTACACACTTTAACCGGACAGACTTAATACTTTGAGTACTTGTTTTGAGTTATTATGTTTCTATAGTAATTTCTTTGTTTCTGTAAAATATGTTGGTGTATTGAGCGCTTGAAATAGGGTTATGGAGTTTTTCGGAAGGAAAAAGGGTGGGAGTTTAATTTATTTTAATTTTGGTTTTTATTTATGTTGTTTTAGTTTTAATGGAAATTTATTACTGAGGAATGTTGATGATTGAGAAATATTGTTCCCAGATAATTTACCGAAGCAAAGTTGGGTTTATGAAAAATGCTATCGCAGTGCTTAGGATACTTTTAATCAAAATCTAACAAAACTAAAATTTCCTTAATAATTTGGGTCAAGGGCGTTTGGGACCAGGACCGCGTTCCCAGTTTCTCCTTTCGATTTTTTTTTAATTTTTGGTACTTTGGACCGCAGAAAGACAAAAGAAGTTCCTGTAATTTTATATTTTTAAACTGTACGTACCTTTCTTAATATCTTCCAAAATTAGAAACAGTTATCAAGTCTTATTTAATTTCTTTTGTCTTCCATAATAAGTTTAAAAGTTGTTTAATATTGCAATGATCCCGTATCAGGTTAATTCTGCAAGGGTATCTAACAAACAAGGATGCTGTTATATTTGCTACGTAAATATGCAGCGTTGAGATTCGTCTCCGTTGTCTTACGATATTTCTATACAAATTATAGTACGTATGTAGCCATGTATAGTACACAGGTAAAGTACATAGGTACGATATATAGGTGCGGTACACAGAGGTATACAATTTATTTAATGTCCTGATTTCTGGCCCGAATTTATTTGCGGCTTATGCGGCTTCCCTCAATAGGGATGTGCCATCTGCGCAAGACATCATACAGTACACCAGTAAGTTTGCAACACAATTGCACTCTCAATTGTTTACTGTCATAGTCCAATGGCACGGAAATCTGATAAAAATGGAGAGAGAGCAGTTAGGACTATGTTCTAGTGGTATAAGTCACCACGCCAATGATCACTGTGCGCGACGTCCGGCGGGTTCGATCCCCGCATTGTATTGCGTAGGCGCTAATGGTGACTAAATTTATTAGTGCGGGAGTCTTTTTTTAAGGAACAAGAAACAAAAATGATTGTCTGTAAAATCGGTTAACGGACGATAATTTTACGTGATAACGTCACAAGCAGAACACTTACTTCTCTATCGCTTGTTTCGCACTCTCGCTTGCACGCCCGGCTCAGGCGGAACGTGACACTTTTTCGAGCAGCCGGCGTTCATCTATACTAATATTATAAAGCTGAAGAGTTTGTTTGTTTGTTTGTTAGTTTGTTTGTTTGAACGCGCTAATCTCAGGAACTACTGGTCCGATTTGAAAAATTCTTTCAGTGTTGGATAGCTCATTTATTGAGGAAGGCTATAGGCTATATAACATCACGCTACGACCAATAGGAGCGGAGCATAAATGAAAAATGTCGCAAAAATGAAAAAACGTTGAAACTAAAACACGCGGACAAAGTCGCGGGGGACAGCTAGTCGATTTATAAGACGCTATCACGTCAAAAAAACCCGTATGGCAAGAAGGGTAAATGATGACGTCACGTGCACAAATGGAAACAGTATAAAACTTAGTTGAGCGCATCGGGTGCTAGTTCTCATAATAACAATTGTTTTACTGCTCACCCCCTTTCGGACGGTCCGTTATTCTAATATACAGTGTGAATGCAAATTTATCTCGCCCAGGGAGCGCAATGAGCATTCACTATGGCTGCCGACAAATTATAGTGTCTGCCTTGTGAAAGCATTTCTAGATTTAGTACTTAGTTTTTTTGTATGCGTGATTTAGATATCGTTGGAATAGTTTTGTGATATAATGCAGGTAAAGAAAAGTATAATAATAAAACTGTAACTTTACTTCATTTACTCGGTTCCTACAAGAATATTGGACAATAACTAATAAACCTAACTGTTGAATTAATTAAAAGTATGCGATCAAACACATTTGTAAATTTTTTATTTCTGTTCTGCTATTTCTACCGGTGTTTAAATCATTGCATGGTATAAAGAAAAGTCGCATCCGCTGTCTGCACGCTTAGATCTTTTAAACTACGCAATGGATTTTAATGCAGTTCAGCAATAGATACAGTGATTCAAAAGGAAGTTTTATATTTATATCATAGTAAAGATGAGCCGAGAAATTAAAAAATGTAAAGTTAAAAACTTAACCGTCCAAAACCAAAATGATTTGCTTGTATAGCCATAAGTTTATGTATGAAACATTTATAGGTACATGTCTTGTATATTTATGTAAAAGGAAGAAAGGACCAACTAAGATTATATGCAACCTCAATGGACTGCTCTCTGCGAGGATTGTTCCGGATGCCGTTTTCCATTCTCAGAACAGGACGGTGCATCGTCTTAGGGTATTGTAATGCATTCAGATGCTACTGGACATTGATCGGGTTATGTTGAACCTAATTTTTATGTCTTATCTTTTCCTGTGACTGTCTTACTCATCTTAAAGGATTTAGCAATGCATTACTTTATATTAAATCTTCTACCTACGGCAAATGACATGTCGAATCGCGCAAATGTATGAAAGTGACAAGTCTAAGTCACGTGACTTATCGAAAATAAATGTAATTTCCATACATTTAGTGTCATTTAAACAATTTCTATCATCATTTACTTATTATCTTACTATCTATTCTATTCTTAACACTTGTGGAAATGTTATTTATATAGGAAGACAATATTGTTTTTGATTTACACACATTTATAATTTGTTTTACAGGTAAATCAAGATCACTCTTCTCATGGATGGCCTGTGTAATCGTGAAAATACTTCACATCGTGTTGTGAGTTGAAATGGAAGAAGTTATCTGCATAAAAGAGACGTATGTTGCGTAAATAAATCAGAATCTATCTTGTTAGATAGATGTGATCATGAGGAACTTATTTCCTCTCCGATATTTTAACCCTTACATAAAAGGAATGTTCATCTAATTTTCAACTGATTATCTGTGTTTGTATGTCTGAGAGTTCGCTACATTTATTCCGTCGGTCGGTGGCGGTTGAATCGAAAACTTTTCTAGTTTCGCACCGAAAGGAATTGGATTAAACTGGTAACGAGCGGGAGAAACCGGATTATTTGACGCTGCCTGATTGGTCGGATGCACTTCTTGCTATTTGTATTAAAATAAATTATTCTGTGCTACGAAATTAAACTCTTGTTTAATGATGTTAGGATATTACGAAGTTCGTCGCTAGTAATAACAATGAAAATAATAAACGATGAAATGTAGATACTTTTTTTTGTTTTATTTAAGTGGCAATAGCCTAATGGTTAGGGTGACGACTTGTGATCGAGAGGTCGCAAGTTCGAACCCCACCTATTGCACTATTGACGTGAACCCACTCCAGACACAAGCATATTTAGCTTAATTGTAGGGGTTAACAAAATTAATAGTAATGTGAATTCCACCCACAATGCTAAATTTTAGACATTAGTTCATGACTAATGTCTAAAAGCAAATTTTTCTAACGCGAGATAAATTCTGTATGGAAGTAATGTCAACAATTCAAAATTATTCTTCGGATAAAATTATCTGTCGTTGGAAAATAGGTAATATTCTTACTATACCAAGCATATGGATTATATGGATACAATGTATAAGACGCAAGATTGTTCAAAACATTAATCATTACAGTGTCAAAACTAAAATCACCCAACTATTAATGACACGAACTTTTGACGAATTTAAATGATAACGAAAAAACTCGAGAGCCAGACATTTATCACGATCCTACGAAAAAACTGTTCATAAAAATAATTTCCGCCAAATTCAAAGCCTGCTACATCTTTCATTTTTTAAGTAAAAGTGATATTCAAAAGTAAAACTTACGAAATTCAAATTCAATCAATTGAATTCCAATAAAAGGAGTCATTAATTTTATTAGAGGTATTAATTAAAGTATATTGTAAATGATAAATTTTCCTGAAATTGGTTTCTATCATATAATTTTGAATCGACAGCTTCACCGCATTCTAATGATATCGATGCGCCTACGTTGTGAAAGCGAGACAGCGCGCTACACTCCGCCTAGCGGCGTCTCTCTTACACGACGGCGACAGTCCTGCTTTAAAATTTCATGGTAACCGCTCGCGGTGAGATGAATTTAGGTTTCGTATTTAAACATTTCTGCTTCGGTAATGTCATTTAAATTTGTGTTACATGTAATTTGGATTAGGAACTACGTGATATGCATATTGATGATGTACTCAAACTGGCATTTTCCATACGTGAGCGCTCCGAATCGACCAAAAGCAATCGTTTTGAGATTAATATTGGGAAGTATTGATTTATGGAACGAACGGAATAATGTATTAAAGACGCAGGTTAGAAGGTTCTTCTTATTTTGTATGATATTAATCTATGTAATCTAACTATTAGTAATGATTCTGTACTTAATATTTAGAATGGTAGAAACTAAGGCAGGTATTTTCTCTAGATAATAGCAAAACAATATAAATTTTCCGTACTTAGCTACATGTCACACTAGTTTTCACCAAAAAGAAAGTAACACAGATATAAAATTTATATCGAGGCTTTTATGGTCCTTCCATAAAAAGAAGAACTAGTTTTAGAATAAAAAAAAAATTACATCTATCGGCCTAACTATTTAATTATGTACAATTACAATACAATTTTTTCGGAAAAACTACAGCCAATTTTAAAATGTCAAGTCATATTAGAGACGACTATTGTTTTTTAGAAAGCATTTGTGATACCTCTGGAGCTGCCAATTTAAGGAAACGTCTAGATCGACACTGTCCTGTCTTTGGGGTTCGTTAGGACGTGTCTAGACGTGTCACAGCTGTTGTGACAAGTCCATTCGAATGCAGATATTTGAATTTGGTGTTTTTTTTATTGTTTATCATGGTTTGGACAAATATTGCAATTGACGAAGACAAAGCTAACCGACGAGTTTTAGGCATAGTAAAATTGGTAGGTAAAATAGTTATAATGAGGAGAGATGAAAAAAATATGGTAAAACAAATTCAAAGTACACATTTCATTCTTCATATGAAAGTAAGAATACTGAAGATACAAAATTATGAATAGTTTATGTACCAGCTTTTACCCGCGATGTCGGTTATCGCTGCAAAAAGTTGCCCATGTCCTTTCTTGGGAGCCAAGCTTACTCCATAACAAATTTCATCAAAATCAGTTCAACGATTTAGCCGTGAAAACGTAACAGACAGATACAGTTACTTTTGCATTTATAATATTAGTAATAACGATTTTTTTTATTACATACATTTTTTGGATCACATTTTTTACAAAAAAGACTAAAAAATTCAGCCTATGCACGGTCAGTGTTGAGTAGTCTGACCATTTTGACTAATAATAGCTTTTTACATAATAATATAATTATATCTTTATCAAAAACGAACCAATAAATACTTTAACAAACAAAGATTAAAGTTAAATGCGTAATTCACACAACAATACATAGCGGAGATCATGCTAAGTTTTAAGGAAGCCCTGTTTCAGTTTTACAAGTCGGGCTCAAAGTTTAAAGGCGCCTTGGGAGTTCAACAATTAAACAGGAACTTATTCTCTTAATACCGTGTCTGCAAATTATACAGTTTAATCTTACTGCTTAACAAAACTTTACACTATGGAGTCTTACGTCGACTTCCCTTGACATATTTAGGACAAAATATTTTGTTTGTTTGATTTTGTTTTGTTTAAAGCCGGCTTTCTACCAGATCTCCCCGGATTACGCACCGGTGGAAGGAGTTCGTCCTTGATAGGGCAGATACGACTGGACCTTAGGTTGGTTATAATTGGGTTTTATTTTCATGACTGAGACGGAGCAGGAAGCACCGATAGAGAAACTCGGTGCGCGGTCCGTGGTCAGTGCGGTGTTGTCAATACGGCTTTATGAGGTGTCATTGAGTCTTTATACATACAATTATTATATGAAAACAATTGAAAACGTGAGTTGAGCTCTATTATTTAATAGGAGAATAAAGAAGGTAGTGTTCAAATCAGTTTCTAGCATTCTTTAAAACATGGAAGAAGAAAATTTTGCAACAGAATTAAGAAATTGTTAAAGTAAGAAACCATAATGTAGCATTAAAATCTTCCGTGGTCGAGTGGCGTACACACCGGTTTTCAAGGTGTAGCCAGCTCTGAGGTCCCGGGTTCGATCCCCGCACGGGTCAATGTAGAAAAGCCCCTTTTCTATATTGTCTCGGATCGTGGTGTTTGTGGTTCCTTCTTTGTCTCAGATTCCATAACACAAGTGCATTAGCTACACACTTTGGGAGCAGAGCAATGTATGTGATATTGTCCTTATTCGTCCTCACTGAAGCTTTACATAGATTGTCACACAAACTCATTTGTGATTCATCATGGTGAGTTAAACTTAGCGAATCGATATTCGATACCGCAATCATCATGACATTTATAAGTGCCAATACAGACACAATATTAATAGCAATCTGGCACATACGTACACTGCTCCCAAATATATAAATATTTATACTTCTGAATTTATTCGATGACCATTCCTGATGTTCACTGATATGAGCAAATATGAATAAGTTCGCTTCCAAACTTTTATTTTTAAATATTCATTGATGTTGGAACAATTAAAAATGTTTCTGTTGAACGATGGAGTATTCGATTTTCTTTTTACAATATGCCTAAAAAAATTATAAATGTATTTGTTTATAACTACTATATATAGCTAATGGCAGTTTTTTTTTTACTTTTTCTTATAATTATGACTTTTTCCTGTAGACTGCAGGCTTGTCAGCATTTATCAATATTTGGTGAAAACAATTTGATGATTTCTTGGAACTAACTTCCTTCATTGAACCGTATATTTCAATGCAGTATATTAAAATTTAATGAACTATACACACACACCTACCTCGTGAATCACTCTATCTATTTGTGAAAACCATATGAAAATGCGTTCGGTAGTTTTTGAGTCTGTTACGTTCAGACAGACCCAGCGGGGGACTTAGTTTTATAATTTAATATACAATGAATGAAGCCTACACGACTTCTTAAAAATTTTGGTAGCTAAGTAAATTATTTTGCTATTCTGCTATCATCACTGGATTAAATGATGTATTTTAACAAAAAAACGTATTGCAGGAATATTTTGTGGCAGAGGTCGAAATATTATTGTGCAAATTTGAAGTAAGGGGGAAAAGTCTATAATTACTGTTTATAAGAGAACCCAGGTTAATTCGTTTGTATGTTAACGTTACATAAGTCGACAAAACCCTTATTCCAATTATTGTATTCTTAGTATTTGAGATTTTGTGCCGAATCCTAAAAAGTCAATTAATTTTAATTCGCCCTTAAGTTTCATGCTCTGTCACTTTAATGTGTAAAGTAGCGACAGATTTAACATTTAAGAACGTCTTAAAGTTAATTTGCGTTTTATTCGGGGGTAAACGAGAAAAAAAAAATTTATTTGTAAACGATGATGTGTAAAATAGTACAATATTGTGTTTCCCTAAAAGGAAATGAAACTATATTCCAAATTAGAGCCTGCTTTTCTAAATGGTTTAAACTTACGTAAATAAGAATACCCAGAATAAAAAGCCAGCCTATACCTAGTACAGTATTGTAAAATTTGGGCCATCGAATGCAGTATTCTCAAACTACCCAACATTTTTATTATTCCGATATCAATATGAAAATACACGCAGTGCGGTGCTGAATAAATTTAAAAAATCGAACCTTGTAAAATTATTTTGTACTGTAGACTACAGTTGCAATCAGTATTTTTTCTAGATTTATCTTTGTGATGCTGTCTCCTTATTATTCATGCTGTTGTTGACACAATACCTACTACTTTACGAAGTTTGTCATAAAGGACATAACAATTTGGTAGTCTGATTTGCATATCGTTGTGTTTTAGGAAAGGAACTCTAACAAAGGAACAGTTTTTTTAACGCATGTATGAAATTATATGTGTGGTAATAGTACACACGGCAAACTAGATAGGTTTGCAGGACACACTAACATTTTATATTATACTAGTTGTAACCAGTGGTTTTATCCGCTTAAGTAGTTCCCGTTCCGGTACGATTTCTTTTTTTGTCATTTTTCCAATGTTTTAATAGTTATTCTGCTATTCAGGACCGAGACAAATCAAACAAACCAAAAATCATTAAAATTGTTCCCCCTATTTTTGAATTATGAATAGTGTAACTAAGCCGACTTTGTTTTATACATAAAGATTATATTATACACAAACATTTTTACTATATACCATTAATAATTAATGTACATAATACATAATTAGTGTACATAATCTATACTTTATCTATACTAATACTAATAATATTATAAAGCTAAAGAGTTTGTTTGTTTGTTTGTTTATCGTATGTTTGAACGCGCTAATCTCAGGAACTACTGATTCGAATTGAAAAATTATTTTTGTATTGGATAGTCCGTTTATTGAGGAAGGCTATAGGCTATATAACATCACGCTACGACCAATAGGAGCGGAGCATAAATGAAAAATGTTGCAAAAATGAAAAACCATTGAAAGTAAAACACGCGAACAAAGTCGCGGGGCACAGCTATATAATATAAAATGTTAGTGTGTCCTGCAAACCTATCTAGTTTGCCGTGTTTACATTAATATGATTCTCGATTCAATATAAATTGGTTCACAGAGAACCAATTATAACAAAAGGTAAAGTTTGTTTAAGAATTTGAATTCCACTAAAGTTATATTAACTTTTCACTTTTGAAGCTGAACATAGTTTACACACACAAATTTAATACTTAAACTAATTTCTAACTTTTTATAATAAAATTTGTAAGACCAAGGCAAAGGAATTGCTAACATTCTACCAAATCCGCGATTACTTGGCGGATTGCCCTCCACTCCACGATGTCACATTTCAACTCCCTAATTAGGACTAATTGTCTCTTCTTTACGAAATAAACAACGAATTTAACTAATTTTAAGGACACAATAAGATTTTATCAAAACATGGTTACAAACAAAAGAAAATCTGATGACTCCCTGATTTCTTTCCCTTCATATATTCACGTTAGGGGTCCCCATGTATCCCCATAAAATACCAGCGTAAAAAAATAAGTGACAGTTTTGTAGTTTGTTTGGTAAATCTTGGCGTTTGCTTGAAAAAAGAGGTTTAACCTTAAAGAATACATAGACAGGCATAGAGTGCTAGTAGTCGGTTGTGCCGAGCGTAAGCAAACTTTTAGCTTCAGCTGTTAAAATATAGCGGTGCGCTCTGTTTTGACGCAGATTTTAATATTTTACTTGTTCATACTAGTGCTCACAGTTCATACTCTGTTACGCGCACTATATAGTTTACTTAGTCATTGTCTAAGGCAGCCTTTCCCAAAGTGGGCGATAACGCCCCCTTGTGGGCGCTGCAGGCCTTAAGGGGGGCGCTAAGAGACCCAGAAATAAAATCAAATCTCCGCTAATATAGCTCACAATAATAAATTTAATTTGAACCTACCGAAAACTAGAAAAATCTTGCTCAATTCAGATAATGGTAAAGCATATCAATATAAACAATTTTTATCTTGCCTCCAAGATGGCTACCGTTAGAACAAAAATTTGAAAAATAATTTAACGTTTCCAAAATCGTTTATTATAAAAAAAATTATGTTACAGTACTAAATAAAACACGTAATTCTGTAAAGACAGATGAAACTAAGATATTTTTATATCCATAATG
Source organism: Diachrysia chrysitis (assembly GCA_932294365.1). NCBI lineage: Eukaryota > Metazoa > Arthropoda > Insecta > Lepidoptera > Noctuidae > Diachrysia > Diachrysia chrysitis. The sequence goes on along the minus strand of OW028662.1, from coordinate 4,207,345 downwards.
GTCAACGCAAAACGGTATAGACCGACGATAAGATGTTTTTTTTTTTTTTTTTTCGGAGACGTCTCTTTATTTTACGACGTTCTTTTGTTAAATAAAGTCCTTTGTAAGGTTCCTATTTCAAAGCTAGGATTAGTTTATTATCTTTTCAGGGGACTGTTTCATATTACATTTAATGATTTAATAATATAGAGGTAAAAATACGCGCTACATAGAACAGATACTAAGTTACGTTTGTCTCTCATTATAAATTTACTTTTTTTATTAACTTGCTAAATCCACTACATGTACACAGAAAAAAGGTGGCTTTATTAGCATTTATTTTACAAAAACCTGTAAGTTTTCTACTGTTTCTTTGTTCCTATTTTTGTATAAAACCAAAATATTTTTCGCAGTTAAATAATCAAGGAAAACTAAATGCAAACTACCCTTACACTATAAAGAGCGTTTAAAGATTAAATTGTGAATATAATTCCTTTCTCCGAGCACTGAGATAAAACGGAACGATCACCGGTTTTCCCGCGGAAAACTCATTTTAGGACTCCTTTGATCATTCCCAACAAAAAAGAAAAAGAACACGTGCACAAACAATGCAGCAAAGAAAAATAAATTTACTTTTTTAAGAACCGTTTGAATTTCGAATTACTGTTATCTCGTATCTTGAGATGTGATTGGTGGAAAGCGATTCGTTTGTTCCGTTTGGAATTGTTCTTTTTACAAATTTAAAAATTCGTAATGGCGGATCGTGATCATGTTTGATTGTACCGGCTACCCAATTGTAGTAATAAATAATCGAAAATACAATATTTACATGAAGATAAATTTAATATACTCGACTATCTGTAATGTAAAAGTTTCTTCTTTGTTGTTTTACATTTTAATTTAAAACCACCATTTTCAAGCTTTCGTTTTACAAATGGAATTTTATTTTCAGTGTGTAATTTTGAGATTATTAGCATACCAAAATCAAGAATGGCGCTTATTCAGAGGTTTGAGTAGCTACCAATAATATATATAGAACACAATTACAATCTCTACCTATAGTTACACGATCAAATTTAAAGTAAAAAAAGACATATTTAAGCTGAATTGCAATCTTTAATTATTGCACTTCGCACAGTATTTATTGTAGGTATGATTAATAAATTATAGGCCTCTTTTTTGTGCCGAAACTCTCGATACTTCGTATTTTGCACTTTCAGTTCTGACATTAAAAATTTAGTTAAATCTTAATGAACTGTCTAAGTTACGTACGTAATAAACATAAATTATGTGCGAAAAAGATATTCATTTGTAGGGTGTTGGTATTCGCTTCTACAATAAACTCGCTCTCAATTTGTTAGAGTTACCCTACAACTCATTTAAATCTCAAATTAAAAATAAGCTTTCTGAAAAGGCCTATTATACTATTAATGATTATTTAAATGACAAATTTGGTCGCCGTGACAGACACAATACGGTTCTGTGTGGTATAATAGTTGCTAGTTAGAATTAATAAGTTTTAGATTTTAATTTTGAGTTAAACGTGCAAGCACAAAACAAATCGCCGAAAAACGTCGTCACTACGAACCAGGATCACGTTACGCTCACCCCTAATTGAGGCCATTAAACCTTACCAGGACGATCCTTGACGTATTTCCATAAAATATTTATGCCGAAAAGATAGCCGAATGCCGAAATAACCGAAACATTTCAGTAGTTTACATCCCGGTACGCAAATAACTCGTATTTTACGAGTTGTGTTCTACGCAAGTTGAATTCTTAATGTTTGTAGAATTTCGTGTCTATGACAGTATTGATGGGTTATTGAGATTGTTTTGCGCACGAGTGGTCCCCACCCTGTCGTAAGATTTGTCTCGGGTTGTGCGACCGTGTGTGAATGTGTTGCTTGCGGGATCAGATTTTTGGGACATCTTTGAACGGTATGGTGATATGGATGCGATTTTGTTTTCTTCTAGGAATTTCATCCATTTTACCTAGGTTGTATTTTTAGGTAGTCTACTGATTGAATTACAACTAAGCAGAAAGTTGTTGCTTACAATCTCAAGTTAATCAAAGTATAATTAAACGTTTTGCTAACAAAAACAAAACATAAAAAACAGACAATTTTAATCCTTACTAATATTATAAATGCGAAAGTAACTCTGTCTGTCTGTCGCGCTTTCACGACAAAAGTACTGAACCAATTTAAATGAAATTTAGTACACAGTTAGTTTAGAGCCTGAGAAAGGACATAGACTACTTTTTGCCGCGATAACCGACATCCACGCGGGCGGAGCCGCAGGTAACAGCTAGTATACAAACAAGGAGAAAACATTACTATAACAACCGATCATATTTTCGTCCATTGTAAGATAAGTAGTCTTTACTTGACTTCTGCAATCAAAAGGATAGGGTTACTATATTAATTACAAAATTAATTGAAAATAACAAAATACAAACACCAGCAAGTGACCAAAACATACATATATTACACTCTCCATCCAATCGAACACGGGAAGACGGTGGCGGTAGATGGCCATTTTGGCCACTGTCAAGTGTTCGACAGTCAACAAGCCGGAGTACCCGTCAAGGATATAGTGTACACTGTAAACTGCCAAGCTCCTAAGTGGATAAGCGGGATGATTCTGTGTATTTTTACAAAGAAACGAGCGGTTTTGGGCGGTTATGTATGCGTCAGAAGTTAATGCAATTAATTTATAAAAGTGGTATAAATCGATACAGACTAACTAGATTTGATAATGTAAAAAAATTATCAAAATATGTATTCGTACAACTGTATTCATTTAAACATAGTACGTACATTGAGATAAACAATTAAATCCCTAAATAGCAGAAAATCCCGCAAAATATTCAAAATATTCACACCAGAAAAAACTTGTTCACAAAAACTAGTTCAGGCTTTAGAATTTTTTTGAACAGTACCCTCAAAGCCGAACCTAACAACAGAGTGTTGGATTTAAAGATTCTAAAACTTTTGGATCCAAAAAAGCAACCAATACCCGGCCATTACATACGTTTGAAAAAACTATTCCCTTTCGAATAGTATGCATACAAACGCTGCAGTTGAACGGAACTAAATTGCTTTATTGTCCGAAAGTCAGGCACTGTGAAAATAACAGTTGGCGGTTAGTGGTGAAGTTATATTGCTTTGACATACAGCCTTCAAGAATGGCGGAGATGATCGGATTTTCTGATGTAGTTTCATGTTCCTTAAGATTTTTTAAAGGAATAAAATTAAATAAGATAAAAAAAAAGCTTGATTAGCAGGTAAAAATAGTAATACAAAATGTATATAATGCAAAAATATTTAGTACTGATCAGACCAGAAAATTGATTTTACTGCTCTACCTTTATTTCATTTTAAATACTTCTCAAATATTAAATTTTAAGAAAGTTAAAGAAGTCCCTAATGAAATCAAACTTTCTAGAAAGAAGAAATTAAACCATGACTTAAAACAGTCGCAGTTAAAACTACAGCAAATTGATTGAAAAAACACTGCTCAAATTCAATTTTGTTGAGAAGATTGGTAGGGTTAGTTTTTTTTTCAATCATAACGTTGCTAAAAAGTTTTGCTTCATAATAGCAGTGTGTCTCACTTTCTATAGACATTGCAATAAATTTCTATCCAATAGTGCCGATTTAAGAGATATTAACAGTATGTTTTGCGGCTGGATGCCTTTTCACGCCATCATTTCCTTACAACTGAGCAATATGGCTTTTATGCTATTTACTAGAAGTTTTCTCAAATTCAATTGGGAAATTCAGGGGTTGACTACAGATAGATAACAGGTAATGACTATTTTTAGACTCGGTTTTAGAAAGCTGATCAACATAATTTGTTATTCTAGTGTCAAATTATAAGTCAAATGCTGGGATTGGTTGATTGGTTTACCAAACTACCAAAGGCATATTAATATACATTTAATTTCTCAAGACATAGAAAACTATTTATTAAAAATTTAAGGAAACCCCGACCAATTAAAAAAAAATGTTTAACTTCAAAATGCTGAATAAATCTTTATAAATTACATCTAAGAACCATCTCGATCACGTAAACTTATTATTAATGTTATTTATTTTAAACCTGAACTGTCCCACTGCCTTGAGCAGATATCGTAATTTTATTTGATTAATTACTATGTCTTTGATAACAGCCTCCCGAAATTCGACGAGAATTCAAAACGACAACTTGTATGAACATTCAAAATTTAAAGCAGTTCCTATCATCTTCCATCTTTTCATTGTAAAAAATCTTGTTATTTAAAAACCATTTTTCCTATCATCTGACATTTTTCCACGATGAAAGGCAAGTTGTTGCTTGAAAAAAATCAAGCTACACTTCAGGGTAAAGTAGCGTTCTACCATCTTATTGCCATTTTCTTCAATAGTTGGCTAAAAGGTTTCAGCACAATAGATGCTCCAAGCCTACTGCAGCATTATCCTCTTCAAATAGAACGAAATTGTGATATTCTGCTAAGAAAAGGGACATTAGTACCACTCAACGTTTGAACGAAGCCTTGTTTAAGATTTTAAAGTGCGGTTGATTTTTCTTTTTTTACCTTGATTGAAAACATCAGCAGGAGTAAACTGCTGAGGGTTGAACGTTTTTTGCAACTAATAGCGATCCGGCTTTGCATGAGTAGACAAAACATTAATGAGTTCTTCAAACAAACCTTAAGCTTTAATCACTCTATCCATTGATGAAAACCATATGAAAATCAGTTCGGTAATTTTTTAGTTTATCGCGTTCAAAAAGACAGACATATGTAAAGGAGGACTCTGTTTTCTAATATGTATAGATATATAGAAGATATTTTTATACATAAATAATATAAATATGATAGTTCGAATGACGTAACACCATCTCTCACAATGGAACAATGAAGAGTTGAGCCCTAGAGCCTCCAGACGTGAAAAGGAAAAAGTGACCAATAATTATCTATTTCAGACAGATTGACATAAAATCTACTGTGTTTATCGCTATATTCAAGCATCGATACTACATAGTAAATGATTATTTTACAATGTTGTACCTTAACATCAAAAAACTAAGATCGGATACACAAAATATTTAGTTCCGTAAACCCGCCATATAAAGTCAAGATTTTCATAGCTCCACAACAGATATTAAATATATAAATCCACCAATCTCTCAACTCCCAAGCAAGCGCTATATAATAATTTCACGCTATAAAATAGCGTTTAAACCAAGTTATTTATATTCTCGGTGCGGCAGCCTCGCTGCATAATTCCAATGTATTCTGGTTCATTCTGGTTTCAGCTAGACTAACTTCGCGGGCTAAACGAATTTGCTTCGGCGACAGCCACCTAAATATGTTCCACATTTGAATTTCCGTATTACTGAACTCCAAGCTGTCGATTGGTGGAAAATTGTAGTTTTTTTTTAAATGTGACAGTTTAAAATTTGTTCTGTAAAGTTTTTGAGAAAGAATTTTGAAATAAGATAATGTTTTGTTATTTATTGTGAAGCGGATGAAAAATGTTTTGTTAATGGTCAATGATGAATAAATGCCTTATTATTCTAAGATAAATGCTTTCAAAGTAACAGTATAAGAGGAATAAGCATTGCCTTTTTGATTTCAAGATACGATTATAATTTTAAAATAGAGTCTGAGCGGAAAGGGAACTGTTGTGCCGAAGAATGGAACTAACATTATGATAACATTATATAATCATTATAAAACAATTATTAAGCTGGCGTCTGAGAACATAATGTTCTAACATTATTTTATAAATGCCCATTGTTTCAGTCGCACTATAATGACGCAACAGTGTTTTTATTTTTAACATGAAAAAATACGATAATTAATTAAACTTGAATGTCAGCTACAGTATTTTGTTTGTTCAAGAATATAGGTATTTGCTCTCAATTTCTCGATTAATTCTCGTATAAGGTTAATTAATTCGCACATATAAAAACACTCAAACTTTCAAATTAATGGGACTCATTAATTTGAACGGTATTTAACCGCTGTCCGCTGGGTAGATTCAATTAAAATACCCGTCGGTTTGTCGTGTCCAATGCACTAATACGTCAGTATAGGTAGCGTTTACGTGTTCTAGTTGCCATCCGACAATTAAATGCAGTAGGTTCAGTCAGTACAAAATACATTTTTAAAGCGAATTTTACTCATATGGTTTAAAATAAACGCCATTGTCCAATGTTTATATTCCAATTAACGAACTAACTTCTTTTTATTTTGTCAACAGTAAAAGTAAGAAAAATATTCTTCGTGTCGACAATCCCTTTATTTCACAACACACAAACAGCAAAAGCAACAAAGCTACCGACGTGTATAGATTTGCCAATAAACAACATAATACAATAATATTCATTTACGTTATCAATCAACTATGCTTATCACGGTCCACTGCTTCTTCTTACTATCGAGATGCTGGCAAAAAAATGATCCAAGAAGGCCCAAATTTTGATACTAATATTGCTTTGTCAGGAGCGTCCGCTGCTCAAATCTGCCTCTTCTAATTTGCGCCACAACCCGGTCCTAAGCCTTACGCATTTAGTCCGAATTACTTTTGTTATACTTCTGAAGTATACCTGTCATATAGAACAGCCCACAGGCGGGTTGCTGCGGAAATGGCGCGGCCACAGTCGGAAGCCCGCCGTGCGTTCGTAACGACATCTATGCGCTTGCGTCGCTTCCGGTAAGCAGTCATTTGTTTCCCGGATGTCATAGAGCCATTGCGGGTAAGTTGTGCGTGTTGTAGTTTTACTTAATCTTTTGATTTGATAAGTTACTGATTTAAATTGGTATGGTCATTTTCATTAATAGTTCCCAAAGTCCAGAAAAATATACAGCCTTAATAAAATATAAGCCTAGACACTTAGAATGAAGCTAAACTGAAGGTATCAAATTGGTAATGTTTAAGTAGCATTATTATGAACAGTTTATTTAAAAAAACCCTAACATTAATCATTCTGGATAAATAATATCATATAAATGTAAAATACCGACCTCCAAATTACTTGTCTTACAATTTTAAAATTAGAAGAATAATCAATAAAAATCTTGAAACACGTAATACGTGCCTATAAAAATTAAGCGTTTGCCTCGATTGCCATGGGATCCCATCATCAAATCCGGACCTGTTGACCATGGGGCCTGAAAAGTATATCTTTCAAACAAAAAATATTTTTCATCATATCAGGGAAAATACATAAAAAATAAAAAACATACCTACAACAACTTAATATTCCGACGAATTGAGAACCTTATATTTTTATTTCGGTTTAAAATAGAATAATTAACAGAACAAATGTATACAGAATGTATATAGATAGATAGATAATATAGTATATAGATATAAAGATAATAAAACCTGTTCTTTATTCTACCTACTACAACTTTTATTGTAGTATTGTCTTCGTGCAAACCCTATCACTACAACATCCATCTTAAAGCTAAACAATATTTTTATATCCGTGTAACCCTAACTACTGCGTATTACTACAGCATATACGTAAGATAGTGGCGCCTCATAGATAAATTCCTGAGCGTATATCCTTCAGGTTTTCCTACTTTCACACACCGCTGATCTTCACGCAAGCATACTCTGAATTCCTTTTAGATGCCGCTACTTTGTCGTCAAATATTTACTTCGCTGTTGCCACTTATGTTGATAATTGTAAGGTTTTTTTGGACTAAAAATGCAGAACTTATATTTTTGTTTTAAAGGTGACGGCCTCCGTGTTCTAGTAGCGTACACAACGGATTTCAAGGTGTTGCTAGCTCTGAGGTCCCGGGTTTGATCCCCGGAGGGGTCCATGTGGAAAACCACTTTTCTACATTGTCTCTGGTCTAAGTGTTTGTGGTACCTTCGTTGTCTTTAATTCCACAACACTAGTGCTTTAGGTACTTACTTTGAGTTCAGGGCAATGTAGGTGATGTTGACCGCATTTATTCATTTATTATTTAGATTTATTCAAATGTGTAGCTAACTTCAATTTAGTTCTAAATTCATGAAGATCGAGAGATTTGCAACCAAAAATTTTCCATTCCTCTTCGATAAATATATTTAAAGTCAGTAAGTAGATTGGAAGATGCAAAGATCATTCGTATGTGTAAATGTGGTACGTCCAGCGAATAGCAAACCGAGTAATATTGGAATCGATTCTTGCATCCGTCTCGATTCATTCCGTCAGATACTGATCGAGGCAATCGATTTCGTCGATAGCCAGTCCGGTAGGATGACAATAGAGTTTGCTCATATCCTTGAATAATGTATGAATGTGTAAGAAAACTGCTTTTGTTCAATGTTACCAAGATGGCTGAGTTATTTACGGACACGTCGTTTTCCGGGATTCTCTTTGTAAAGAATAATCAGGATTCGTAAGCAAGCATTCATTTGTTTTGTGAATCAGACTTTTGGGGCTAAATTTCTTTTTTACTATTTGTTTTATTGGAAAAGAAGTTGATTTACGTGGTCAACAGAAGAAAAAACGTAATTGATGACTTTTCCTTTACACACATTATATGTAGTGTCTTGGCCTAAGGTCTTGGTATCTTCTCTCAAACGATGGCCTAATGAGCTGCCCAGCATGCCTTACCACCTGCACACGCCAGGATCTACACAAGGCCAAGGTCAATGCTGTTCGCGTAGCTCAGTTCTGGTCTGCGAAAAATTTACTGCCATTCATCGACACCCTAAGAAGAAGAAGGGTCTTGATATAAATAATAAATATTACGAATCATTTGTGTATTGAAGATGTCCATTTTTCATCTTAAGTTGCTTGTCCGTTCATAAACTATTCAAATAAATATCAGAAAATGCTAAAATAATTTCTAAGTTAAAATGATTAAGTTCTGAATGAATTCGATAAAGGTTATACTTTACTTTATTAATATGAACGGCGCAGTCGTGTAGACAATACAAATGGGCAGAATGACTAAGTTTCTGACATTAATATGAGTTGTAATTGGGTACCTCACTCAATATATCATAATATTAACCAAATCGAATTCGAGGATAACTTTCTACAGCTCTATGTGTATCGATTAGGTAATTCTATTGTACTTCGTAAAGTCTTATGTTTGGAATTAAAAATACTGGAATAGCAAAATATAGTTTGCCTTCTCAATATAAGAAGATGTTTGCGCACTCCAGTTGTATGAAACTGGTAGACACGGGCGTTCGTATACTTGAACTATGTACTTTAAGACGTTTTTGAAGTTAATCCTGCGTGTCATTGCACCTTAAAGTGACAGTGACAGCATCTGACTTGACATCTTAGCAGAGTGCGCATATTGAGTATGAACTGTAGGCACTAGTATGAACAAGTAAAATCGTAAAATTTGTGTCGAAACAGAAAACGCTGTTTTATTAAAACTATCTCAAAACCTAATATTACCCCAATTATATCGGATCCATCGATGGAAACTTCTGTCATCGTACGAAAAAACCACTTTAATCAGTACACAAGCGTAGCACTTACAGCTAAAAAAAAACTTAAGTTCGGTACAACAGACGACTAGCGATGCTCAAAGGATGAATACTTAAAATTTGTTCCTAATTGTATATTCCAAAACTGTGCAAAATAAGTGTTATTCAATTATAGGGAGTGACGTTTGTATATCCGCTATTTTATTATTATTTCAATACCATTTTCACTGACATCGTCCATTGTTCTTATCCAAAATGGTTTAATCCGAGATCCATTCAGTAATTTCCTCACGTCTCGCTTCCATTACAATTGTATCGGATCCAAACTGAAACTTGTGCTGACAAGTTCAGCTTCTCAAATTTTGATCCGGTTATCATTCAAACTGATAGCTAAGATTGTCTTGTGTTTTCAGTTGTATTGGTTTTCAATGGATTTATATTCAAATGCATAAAGATAATTTAATAATCTTGTTTTGAACCAAGCTCTAAAGTCTTACTGTCTAGAACAACTTCTTAAAGAAGATAAAGATAAATATATTTATTTCGTAAAACGTGAGTGGTAAAAGCGTACATATAAAAGGATTTTTTAGACTGGAAAAAATATGTTATCGAAATGACTTACATATACATATAATGGGGGTGCGGACTGGGTATGAAATGGAAATATCTATTTAGTACACCAGATAGATAAAAATAGAAAATAAACTTGTCTCTGATTCCATAACACAAGTTTTTTTTAGCTAATTATTTTGTGTTCAGATCAATAGATGTGATGTACCCCATATGTATGTACCTACATAGAAAAAAAACAAAACACAAATAAACCCCATCCGATAAGTTTGTGAAAACTATTCCATTTGAGTTAAAAGATAAAGACATTACAGTACTCTTTAGAGGATTAGCTACGTGCCTGCATCTCAATGAAGACGTATGGGAGATTCAGTGTTTGCATAACAAATACTATGGGTTCTGTAGCCCTAATTAAGACTAATTGCGACCTCCTTCGAGATTGTAAGAATAAGGACGCCGGTTGAATTGTAATGCGGTATTAGGATGGATAGGTAGTGTGGTTAATGAGTAATGGTCAAGATTAAGGTAAGGTTCATCATTGGGTAAGAAACTATTCACAACATGTGTGCAAATATGACAATTTACTTATAAAGAACGGAAATTTAGTATAAACTACGAGATACATTATCCAGTAGTCGATCAAGGAAAAGTTATTTAATAACCAGTTATGTTATTTACTTCAAAAATATAGCTACTGTATGCATATTGTTTTAAAAACGACTCCCGCACTAAGGATTATATTCCTTGTATCGCAAAGGGTTTTACGAACATTCAAATCACATGCACAAACAACACCCAGACTTATAACAAGCATTTGTGTATCACACAAATACTTGTCCCATGCGGGGATCAAACCCGCAGCACACACAGCGGTTATTGGCGTTGTGACCTAAACTTATAAGGCTATCTGTGCAGCCCATTTTCATCAATTAGGAAGAATTTTTTTTCATCCAAATGACCAATGCACCTACTTTTTTTATTTAATTATTATTTTTATTAAAAATGTTTTTACAAATAATATTTTTACCACAAATACAAATCTTACTTTTGCTGAATATTCGTTTCCATTTAAGTCTGCTATAACAATATCCCAGTCTTCAAATAATCCAGTTTCCAATACATAAAAATATCAATGAAAATAAAAATAAAAATACGGAACCGTCAAACGCCAAATAAGTACAGTTACCACAAACAGAGGTCCCGATGTATCGAAGTTAACAGTTTATTTCATACGTGTCGTACGACAAACACGATTTTCTAGCTACGTGCTCCCACGTTCGAAGCTGGACTTGTAGTTACGTACAGTAAACCGCAAAAACCAGAAACAAAGAATTACAAAATTCTACCTTAATACCTTGGAATAAAGTTATTATTAATTTCAAAGTGGTAGCTGTTGTGTGGCAGACTGTATCTGTATGCCACTTTATAAAATTGTTGTTTTTTTTTCTGGCTATAAGTGAAATTGAAATGGACTGAGTCCAGAGGTATTGTTTGTGTATCTAGGTGGAAAATAATTTATTTTATTTTGTTTTATTTCTATTATAGTATTGATAGATGAGTTTTAGCATTAAACTAGACAGTTTGCGGATCGTAAACCTTTAGACTAAACTTTAAAAAACTAACGTTATGGACATTTATTTCCTTTCAGTGTACTTCAGTAAGTACTTCAAATCCTTAGAGTAAACATAGATAAGCATAGAGAGCGCGCATCGCTAGTAGCGCCTTGTGCCGAGCGTAAGCAAGTTTTTTGCTAAATGTACTACGCTCGTTTTCTAATTTAAGTGATTTTCCGTGCGACGACTGATATTTATGCGAAAATATCGACGGTTCCGTTATTATTACGGTAATATTAGGTTTTGAGATAGTTTTAATAAAACGGCGCACTCTGTTTTGACACAAATTTTACTTGTTCATACTAACAGTTTATACTCGATATGCGTTCTCTATAGTTAGCTTTTTTTTTTCTCTATGTTCAAATCGGCCATTTCCACAAACATGTTCATAGTAACATTCCGTATAAACCCAACCCTAAAATACTTGATCATCGGATGCATTATAAATGCACAATCCAGTATTATGAGCTAATACAACGCAGCATACGAGCAAAATTTTTAACGGAAAAAGTTCGTTATTAATTTCAAAGCTCATTTTGATGTGGTCCCCACATGACCGTCACTTATATTAAATTTCTTTGAAAAATAATATCGAGGCGAACACTAAAAATGTTGTTAAAACACAATTACTTCTTAAGTAAAGGAGATTGGAAAAGTTACATGGAAATATGCTAAAGGCAGTTTTGACAAGAAAATAAAAATCCAATAGCGATGTCGTTGTATTTTTTTTTATTGGTATATTTTTATCGCATAGCAAAGCAAGGGTTATAATTAGAATTTGTGTTCGTTTTTTTGGTAGTTTTAATCTGATTAGTTTTTGACTTCGGATGCACCTTATGTTAATGAATGCTTAATATTGGAAAAGTTGATAGTTTTAAACACCACATGAATAAAACAGGAGTATTAGCTGAGAGTAGTCGATATTTATATAAATCAAATTTAATAACCTCCATGGTCGAGTGACGTACACTACGGTTGTCAAGGTGTCGCTAGCTCTGAGGTCCTGGGTTCGATTCCCGAACGGTTCAATGAAGATAGCCACTTTTCTTCGTTGTCTCGGGTCTGCGTGTTTGTGGTACCTTCTTTGTCTCTGATTCCATAACACAAGTGCTTTAGCTACTGACTTTGGGTTCAGAGCAATGTATGTGATGTTGTTCACATTTATTTATTTATTATTTAAATAAAAATGTTATTTTTTGTCGACATTTAAAATGATCACTTTAGTTTCACTATCAAAAACAAAGTACCTTTATTTTCCGTACAAAAATATCTTTCGCTTACTCAGAAAACTATTATTCTGCATCATTATTCCATGTCACGTTTTATTAGACACGATGAATGGGAATCAATAGATAACGCGCAATGGATGGCACATACATAAAATTCTCATAAATTACTGTTCTCTCGTTAGGGAGAGAAACTTTCATTCAATATTTCTAAGAAAGATAGTTATTATGTAATTATGTTTATTAGACCTATAATACATTTGTGTTGTAGTGGAAAGTTTACTTGTCGGTTTCGATTAGAAATGTTTACAGGTTCAAATCCTGACTATATAATTACTTTTTCAGTTCTTTGTTTCCTGACATATATAGTAAGTACTTTCTTTTTGGTAATGTTTTAGTGCTGAATTTAGATCTATATTTTTTATGATATAATGATATTATTGTAATACTACAAACATAACCATAAACATATTTAAAAATAAGAATAAATACATACGTATTTATTCTTATTTTTAAATATGTTTATTATTGTATAATGATACATATTTATTATATAATATAAATATGCATTATAAGTAGGCATGCTCTTAATGTAGGATACCTTACAAATACATATTTTTCATTCAGATTATTATTTTTAAGCAACTCGTACTTTGGATTCACAGCAATGTATGTGATGTTGTCCACGTTTATTACGGCTCCTATCAAAGGAATTAAAAAAAGAAATAGGTAACTACTTATATTATATTATATGTTTAACCCTACCACACTAATCAGATGATTCATATTTTTTAATTGATTAAAAAAATATATTGATGTTATTTAGAGAATCACATCTTTTTTTTATTTTTAATCTATGTTACTATGAGCTTACTCACATATAACTTAATATCCAAAACCACATTTCGAAAGGGATAAATACGAATCGTAAATAAAATCAGGGTTTAAGTGATGTACCGGAATCGTTTACATAAGTAGAACTCAACTGATTTACGAGTTCGTTCGCTGACTCATCAACGGTAGGATCATATCGTAAAGATCCCTGTTTTTGTGTTCTTGTCATCAACTAGAATAATGAAACGTGTCGCAAACATATTAAACAAGGTATTTAAACCCTTGCGGTACATAGTATGTAAAAATCACGCCGCGTGCCCGGTGGCTCAGATGGACCCGTAAATGTAACTACTTTCTATTATTTATTAAGTTATTTTTACAGAAAACAAATAAAAATAATACCAAAGATATATTAAAAACCTTTTTTAATTAACTGAAAATACCTCTTATTCCTTTATAGGAGAAAATAACTTTAGCCAATGTTACTGAAAATGGTAAGAGATCTATACCCATAATAGATTCCTTCATAATAAAATAGTGTTTAAATTATGCCCTATTAAAATGGTACTTATTAAAAGAAACTTCGAGTTGAGGTTACTTATAATTATTTGTTTTAACTGTATCCCGCGGTTATATGGAATGGAATTATTAAAAAATCCAAACAAATATATTGTACAAAATTAATTATTAAATATTTTCCAGGCTATGAAAATATCTGTTACAAGTTAGCAATGAAAAGCGCAGTAGATCAGTAATCTAATTCTCAACCCTGTGGCAGCTCCAATCATATTTATTGGTCGAAACGACCGCGAAAGAGCGCAACAAACTGTCAGTGGTCAGTCGCATCTAGTATTCCGGTCGGATGGGCCCCAACGCCGGAAATATCAAACATTTAACTTAGTTCACTATATTTGACGACCCGCAATCAAACTGATGTGTGCGTGTTATCTAGAATGACACTCAAATTACTGTTAGATAAGCGTTTAAGTTATGAGAGGAAGCGGTTTTGTAATATGTGTTTTTTTTTCTTAATAGAAATAATAATATCTTGGGCCAACTCACACACGGCCATCTGACCCCAGACTAGGCAGAGCCTGTATTATAGGATGCTGAGCCTATATATTTTTTTCATTAGATAGTTCATATTGATAACTCTAAAGCTACACCGCTCGACGTCATCACGTCAACGCCGGTCATCGCTGGAAACCAGCGCTGGGGGTTTCGAATCTCAGCCCACGCTGAGCGATGACCGTTTTTTAAAGATATAACGGATATTTCTCCGAACCTTTTACTAATATATTTCCTATTATTTTATGCGTCGCATTTGGCGCGAATTATGCTTTTTCTTTCTTACGGTAATTTATTATATTTTTACATAGCCCTATTTATTTACTTCTTGCTCTAGCACAAAACGCGAATAACATATAATAACGACCTGAGTAACCTTTTATTACTTTGGTTGATGAAAAACAGTTTTTAAGCCAGAAAATTTAACATAAAAACATCAGTAACTACGTGGTGTTTGTGGTACCTTCGTTGTCTATGTGATGTTGCCCACATTTATTTATTATTTAGTTTTTTTATTAATATTTATGATGAAATTAGCATGATGAAGAAGATGAATTTAAGCCTTTTCTCTGGAAATACGGTGTAACATTATGTACCAGTCGGTACAATAGAAAACTGCGTCATTCTGATTAATGTTATTATTCTTATTACAACCTCCAACCCGTTAATCGCTTAACCCTTGTACCCCAGTACAGTTTGTGAGTTTTGTATCGCTATGAATATCACATGGCCGCGTGGGACTAGTGACTAATTTCGCCACAACATACAATACAGCCGAAATAAACGGACCGTGCTATATACACTGTATCGGCAAACGTTTCTGTAAACATATTTATATTGGACTAAACATTTATGTTGGTGTATTTTTAACTGCTGCCAGTTTTTTTCCTAACAATGTATTCAGTGTTTTGTTTGGTTGACGGTTTTGTACCGGCGTGTTTGGTTTTCACTTTGATATGCCTCTGAGGTAGTTTTCAGTGTTGTTTATATTGAAAATGCGCTGGGGTTTGATTGTTTCCAGTGTGGTTTAGATTGAAAATGCGCTGAGGTTTGATTTTCTGTTAGGACAAATATTTGAGCTGCGGATATTTTTAACATGCGTTCTCAAAACTGTGCCTGTAAATGTTTTATGGTACCTTTAACTTTGCTATTGGGACAATTTGACTGCAGCAATAGCCAAGTTGTATGTCACTACGCCAGTTACCGCTGTGCGCGACGTGCTGCGGGTTCAATCTCCGCATGGGACAAATATTTGTGTGATCCACAAATCTCTGTTTCAAGCCTGGGCGTTATTTGTGTACGTAAATTGATTTTTTGTAAATATTAGCAGCAGCAGGGATTAAATTCCCTAGTACATGAATCGTTTTTTTTAAACGAAAAAATAATTAATGCCAAGCCGAAAGTGAGCAAACGTGGTGATCAATACTCGTGCCTTATCTACATGAGAAAAGGCCCGTGGCCAGCAGTAGGACATTTATATACTGTTATTATTATTATTATAAGAAATAGTAACTAAAAAGGTTGAATTTTATAAATAAGGCCATACCTCTTGACATTTTTATTATGACAAAGCATCTCACATCAACGCAATCGCGTAACAGCCTTCGGCACCACAATCAAAATCCAACATAAATTAATTTTCGCTTCACCAAAATTGAACAAATTACTCGAAAAACATCTTTGCTCAACGTTCCCCGTTTAAATATTCGTTTCGAAGGAATCAGGTGAACAGAAATTAACGATGGAGGAAACAAAGGGATTTCTATTCGAATCTCTCAGATTTAGGCCCCAATTAAAAGTTGAGCCTTTGTCGGACAAACCAACTGAGGCGATAAGTTGATCGACCAAACCTTTGTTTTTAATCCCCCTCGGCGAATCTTTTCGAGAGTTTTTGAAACTGAAATGTCAAAGGAAACAGTTGGGAGTACGAAAGAGTTATTTATGGAAAATTGAGGAATAATATTCTTTGTTTTATTTGTAACATTTTGTTAGATGACGGTATTATCTGTCGTTCTATGCTGCGAACAGCAGAACTTATTCAGCGCAGATATACAGAACTGTTACACTTTTGGGCTCCATTATTAATTTCCAGGTATTTACAACTTAGATTATTTTTTTTTAATATTTTACGCGGATCAAGAAATTAATATAAGTGCATATCTTTCTATTTTCCTTTTTTTAGGAGTTTCGGCACCCTAGTTCTAGCAGCCATCCTCCAGCCTCCGCTGTCCCTCCGAACCGTAATAGTTAAAGAGTTGAAATTTTCACACAGTATGATTGTATTTCAGGTACCGCAGTAGCAACAAATTAATAATAGTATAAATAAATAAAAAATATAAAAGGCACAAATAAAGCACCGTAAAAGGATGGTACGGAACCGTTCATGCGTGATTCCGACTCGAAATTGGCCAGTTTTTACACTACTCCACTCATGGGACAAATCCTGACAAATACTTTAATCACCTAAATTGATTCGGACTCATCTGAATCATCTTCACGTAATAATGACAAAAAAAAAAAGTCATGAAAACCTGTAAGTTTTTTTGTTATATTCTTTATTTTGTTATGTTGACCTTACTTTACAAGCTTTCATCTTCCACATCACATGAACCAGTCCTGTTTACCCAGGATTACATTCAGGTCACGTCCAATCCCTTATCACGATTCATTGCTGATAGATTGCCGTTACCAATAGGCCCAGATTGTTTCCCATCCTTAAATTTCAATGGTTTTTTGTATCTTCGCTCCCTTTCGAATATTTCAGGCTTTATTAATCTGGAGTTGTATTTATTGTGGGTTTGTTTGAGATTTATTTGTGATGCGAAGCTGTTCTCATGCGTAGAGGGTTAAAAGTGTGATAATGGGTTTCTTAATTGTATCATAATATCAATAAATAATTGACTTATATTATTTTAATTTTGATACAGTTTCTATATTTCATATTATTTCGTTACACTTCATTACATCATATGTTTTGATTTCAGAACTTTGTATGAGTTTAACTTAACAAACTGACTTATTGAAAACTCGTATTGTTTGTAAAGAATATTGAAATATTTACTACATAGGTAAACCGCACATTAGAGATTTAATCTTACTATTAGTCGTAAAATAAAGGTCCATCAATAAAAAAAATCTACCAATATGCGATATAAAGCTGGCTTATTACGGTGCACGATATGCTGCACCACGCATCCTGGGAAACGACTCGTCCATAATAGGTACGTCGCAATCAATCGCGTCTGTCAGTTTTTAAATGGAAGAATTGTCAACAATTTTAAATTATCCCTCGGATAAAACGTTGAAAAAATCCGCCCTTAGTCGGTTAAAATTGGGTTCGCAATACTCAAACGGACCAGGGCGTACTGTGGGAGAGCCTCGATGCTCGGTCCCTGGTCGCCTGCCATGCGGGGTGAAGTGAAGTCGGCTCACTGACGAAATACATTTTTCCCTAGATAAGTATATAAAGACATGTCTACATAAAGAATGAACAGTATATTAACAAGTTTGATGTAAAAACTTATATAAAACCCAATTTATGTTCAACGACCTCAATAAACCTAAATCACCTTACTTATCACTTTTATATACCGTAGTAGTTTTAACAAAGTTTAAGTTAAAAGCCCTCAGAATCTTGCTGAATCTGAGTAAACTCCAACTTAAATTAGGTACTTGCTAAGTTGGAAAACGAGTAACACCTCACACTAAAGAGCTTTTAATGTAATTGGCTTTTTGTCACTGCAGTGCATTCTTGTAATTAGTGGTTATTGCGTGATCCGCATATACAGGGTGTTACGAAATTGCCTGTAAATCTTGCCTGATCAATATTTATGTTGTTAGCTGTAATTAGAGTGGAGATTAAAGTAAGTAATGGAAAAACGTGTTAGGTTAGCCTGTAATTGTTGTACATTTAGATTATTACTTAGATTGTCGAGATTTTTATGTTTAAGATGATTTGATTAAAGTTTATAACGAACAACCTGTATATGCACTTTCAGACTTATGTCATACATGATTAACTTAAGTGGATTTGGGCGCTATTCTTTGAGTAATGTGTTGAATAGTTACTTTCAAAGTTATGAGTATTTTCTCCTAATTTTACAAACCTCTGAGTTCTAGCTAAGTGAATGAAATATCGAATCGTTCAGAAAAATATATCAAAAATCAGTCGTCTAACGTCAAAATGCAGTTGTGTAACACTGTTGTCATGACAACCGCAAAGCAACTTAATTCGCAAACGGCATTGCAAATTTTACTGGTCAGATAATGATGTGATTAGTTAGAGGGTGGGTTAGGTTACGGAAAATTCTAGCGATTAGTTGCCATTAGTAAAATATGCTCAAAGCAAAATACTATTTAAGTTTTGTCTAGTTTTACGCTAAGGTCAGGTTGCACGAACTATAGTCAAAAGAGCTTGTATTTACCCCTTATAGGCTTCTTGATAAACAAATAGGGCCGAGCAATGATCACTACATTTGCTTACTTTTATATAATATATAATATAATTAAAGATTTAGCAAAAAGTCCTTTCATCATAATATTGTATAAATATGTTTCTAGGGCCCGCAAATGAATATTTGCTAGAGATTCGCTATGTCGGCGGCTAAACTGTAGCCTTATTGGGAACAAGACCCTCTAGACAAATGGCATTTCGAATCGATCAAATGTATGGAAGTGATAATTCCAAGTCAGGTGACTTATCGAAACGAAATGTCATTTCCATACATTGACGCTTGTCGATATGCCACTTGTTTAGGTTTGGAGATAACTTGTGGTACCTTTATAGACAATAAAGTAACATAATACCTAAGTAGTAAATGTGTGCTATTATTTTGTAGGTAAACAAAAAGTCACTGTTCTTTAACTTTAGTTATGTCTTTTACAACCAGAATATATTTCATTCGTACATCATGTCAAATATAAAACAAGAAGAAATATTAGATAATGTCGTAAAGTATTGAGAAGTTCAAGGCATCTTCTTTAATGTAATTTATTTTTGTTTATCCAATAATTTTAAATTTGGTACATAATACTAACTAAAATACACATACTTAGTTTAGCAAAGGTTTCCTCGAACTGAGTCTATAATTTTCTAGTGAAGAAAGTAAAACCGATTTTTGAAGTATAAACTTCTTAAGACGCGTTGGGCATTTTTTGAGATGGGGAAAACCCATTGTATTTGCGACCTGTTACTTTATATTCGAGTCAAGTTGAAGCCTAAGTCAAAATCGAAGTCAAATTCAAGTCAAGTCATATATCAAAGAAATTGATTTATTTTTGAGATGGGAAAAAACAGTTGAACTCGCGACGCTTACCGCTACCGACGGCTCTGTAGTTAAGTATGTACTTGAACAATTACAATATATCTATGTATATTGTGACTCTGAGCTCTTGCCCCTTACTCCGCCCGCATGACTGTCGGTTATCGCGGCAAAAAGTAAGCCTATGTCCTTTGTTAGGATTCAAGCTCATCACATACCAAGTTTTATCCAAATCGGTTAAGCTGTTTAGCTGTGAAAGCGTGACAGACAGATAGAAAGACAGAGTTACTTTCGAATTTATAATATTAGTTTGGATTGTTAACGTTTTAACTTCGGTCGGCACTCCCGGAGTGCCACTGCTTTGTTTTACAGTTCTAAATAAACAAAAAAATGTTTTAAGAGCTGACGGACTTTTTCTATTCAATATTTACATAGTTCACCTTCTTTTTTTTTTTTTTTAATCATTTATTTAATGAGACTTTTTGCGCTGGTGCGCCAAGTCAGCCTCGTAAGGTAACACAAATTACAACAATAACCTTATCAATAATTATCTATGTACACACCACACCACGTCGACATGCAGCGCCTCCAACGACTAACTGACTCTGTCATCACCATCGCATCACAGAACAGTAGTAGTACGTAATAGTCAGCAGCAACCTGCACAATGGTAGAATCCCTGCCCTGCTCGGGATTTCACTATTTTGTACTGGGTCACAACCCAGTACAAAATATTGAATATATAATGCCAAAAGAGCGTACTGAGCTATAACTTGTGGTCAAACTGTTATGTATTTCTTCTCAAAAACACTTCCTTAACAAATTTATAAATTGCAATACTCTGCTCTGAAACAGGCCTCCCAAGCAACACATTAACTCCACCTAGTTCACCTTCTGAACATATTTCTACATTGTACCATTGAATAGGGTCCACGATAAATCTGAATCTTGTGGGATTGTCTAGACAAATAAACGTCAAAGAACGTGATCGTATGATGTCTAACGTTAGGCCACATTTATCATGCCGATGTATCTACAGAACATTACGATTCGAGGATATAAAATATTATTTTCATGTTAGTATTCTGTTTAGTCACCAGTGGGTAAACAACTTTAGTTTACAATATATTTGTAGAGAGATGCATGTAAGTATCCATACTATAAAATTTTATAAATGCGCTAGTAACTGTGTCCGTATGTCGGTTTGTTACGCTTTTGCTACTAAACTGCTGAACTTTGTTTGTGATTTTCAGGACAAGGTTTGTCTAGCGTAAATTTGAGAAAAATCCGCGGGTAATAGACGAAAAATGTCAGGAAAACGACTTTCAGGTCAGCTTTTTAACCTTAAATGACAAGAGAATCAACAAGGATTTAACTAAAATTACACTTGATAGTAAAAAATAATAATTAAAACAAATAATAAAAACGTATATCAATGACAAGTGAAAACATTACTCCTGTCTGAGCTATGCGTATATTAATTTGTCAAGTGATTTATTTGGGCCGCTCGAGTACATCTCTACATCATTGGTTTGTGTATGACAAATGTATGTGTTATTAAACGATGTATGTATCATGTATATTGGGCATTGTGATGATTTCAGTAAGGTTAGCCGAAATCCTAACGTCATGCGACATTTCAAATCAATTTATCGTCGTTAGTTTTTGTTACACAAAATAAGAAAAAATATGTGTAATATTTTTAATAATTTTAGGAAGTTTTATTAGTTACGTTCGGAGACTGTGCAATCTACACAAAGGAATGAGCTTTTCATGTTTAAATAGGCTCATTTCAACACAAAAGAAATATTATTAAAAGTCTAAGGTATTTTTTTAAAATGACGATTTTTTATTATCAATCTTTGGCAATGGCCTAATTGCTCTCTATCGACTCCTCTTCGCCTTTTTTGCCTTCTCTAAGTCAGGGGTCCAAGTTGGGGTCATCTCCAGTCTCACCGGATTCAGCTGAATACCATATTTGAAATACATAATCTATACTAATATTATAAAGCTGACGAGTTTGTTTGTTTGTTTGTTTGTTTGAACGCGCTAATCTCAGGAACTACTGGTTCGAATTAAAAAATTCTTAATGTATTGGATAGTCCGTTTATTGAGGAAGGCTATAGGCTATATAACATCAAGCTACGACCAATAGGAGCGGAGCATAAGTGAAAAATGTTACAAAAATGAAAAACCGTTGAAACTAAAACACACGAACAAAGTCGCGGGGGACAGCTAGTATATTAATAATGCAATCACCTATCTGCTATCCCCGACCTATTTACTGTGTAAACTAATATCCCCTTAATTAGTCACGCTAGGCAGTAGGATATTAACAAAAGATCAGTCTTAATTAAATAAATGCTGTCTACTCGTTAAGATGAAATTTTTTAAGAATGAAAAGTAGAATAGACATTTATTGCCACCACCAAAGATCGCTCTCAAAGACTTATAAAATAAAGGGAACAAAAATACCATCATGTTATGTTAATCTAGGTTATACAGGAAAGGCGTGGTCATATTAGAAGTACTGCTTCTGCCCATAGAAAACTACTTTCACTAACAAAACCGTAGTCAATTCCCAAAAAAAATGCCCTAACTCAAAATTTGTACTGGAAGTCCAAACTCCAAAATATTTTTTCTTGAAGAAAGTTGTTTTCTGTGGCCAGAAGCTGTATTTTAAATATAACCACGCATTTCTGTAGCATCCTGGTATATATGTTTAAAAAATAACTGGGCCTAAAAAAGAACATAATGAATTCAGTCGCAACTATATTTTAATTGATAGTTTGAATATAAAAGTTTTCAATGAAATGTTTTGAATTATTGATACCTAAATTATAGCAAACAGTATCAGATTTCAATAGTGTACCAAACGCAGATTAACTGAGCTAACATGAGCGATGCGTCTTCATTAATCAAATCGAAATGGACCGACCATAATCGAAAGTTTCCGGTCAATGGTCAAACCGTCGTACGAACTAGATTAATACATGTCCTAGATCGAGCCTGAAGGCTGGAACTAAATATTTCATGATTAGAAGATATAAAGCTTTTTTTATCAAGAGTATTACAATCCTTACTAATATTATAAATGCGAAAGTAACTCTGTCTGTCTGTCGCGCTTTCACTCCAAAACTACTGAACCGATTTGAATAAAATTTAGTACACAGATAGTCTAGTGCCCGAGAAAGGACATAGGCTACTTTTTGTCGCGATAACCGACATTCACGCGGGCGGAGCTGCGGGTACAGTGCTAGTAATACAATAATGAAAATGGCGCAATACGAGAACTAAAAAATATTACTTCAGCAAGAAAACTAATGAGCATTGAGTACAAAACTAGCTGATTGTGAATTGATATTTCAAGAAGATAAATATATATTACTAGCTGTCCCCCGCGACTTTGTTGGCGTGTTTTAGTTTCAACGGTTTTTCATTTTTGCAACATTTTTCATTTATGCTCCACTCCTATTGCTCGTAGCGTGATGTTATATAGATTATAGCCTTCCTCAATAAACGGACTATCCAATACAAAAAGAATTTTTCAATTCGAACCAGTAGTTCCTGAGATTAGCGCGTTCAAACAAACAAATAAACAAACAAACTCTTCAGCTTTATAATATTAGTATAGATTTGATGAACATATTTTTATTTGTTCATACTAGTGCCTACAGTTCATACTCGATATGCGCACTAGTTTATTTTTTTTCTCTTTAAGCTCACGTAAAGATAAATATCATTCAAAATACATTAAAAAAAAAACTATAAAACCAACAAGGTTTAAAGTCATAAGTCATTATCCAAAAAATAACAGCTACTGAGGATTTACGTAAGCTCTTCGTGTCTTTATTATAATTTATTATGGTTTTACAGGATTTCATTAAAATTTTAAGCTCAGGACTCTGTGTTAGGCCGCGCGCACACGGACCGCTTGAAACAGTCATTATCGAACTTAGAGTAATAATAAGTGAACTATTGAGTGCGCATATGTAGGCAGGGTAGGTACCTACATACACACAATTCATAAAATAATAATAAAAAACCGAAAATCTTAATGTCACATTTTTTTGTTAATTCCCAAACTATGTTGGGGTCGGCTTCCAGTCTTACCGGATACAGCTGAATACTGTATTTTACGTGGAGCGACTGTCTATCTGACCTCCACAACCCATTTTACTGGGTAATACAATATCCCAAAGTAGGTAAGACTGGGTGTCAGAATTGTATGGACTAAACGCCTATCAAAGATCAACATATGACAGTCTGCAACGGCTTAACGTGCTTTCCGAGGCACGGAGGGGTCTCGGTATGTTTGCAAATGGTCACCGATTCACGGACCCACCGCGGCAAACGCGGCTTAACCTTACGGCTGACACCTAGCTACGAGGCTCAAGGTTTTTTCCTTGATAAAATGCAAAATTTTACTAAAAACATTTATAACAAAGAAATAGTAAGATGGGAAGTTGTGTTATTCAAATTTTACAATGCACACTGTTATAGTAAGCATCGACCTCTAGCGGATAAGTTTATTTACTGAATTAATATTCATCAGTGTTGCGGCGCTGCCTCGTTGAATCTAATTGTATCGTACAATTCTAAGCTAAACTTTCAATACTAAGTTACGTAAAGTAACAATATTTGCACACCTTGGTATTAGAATATAATATAATATCATAATTATTTTATTTGTCTCCTTTTATACTATACTGGCGGTGCCACGCGGTTTTACCCTCGTAGGGAAGTAGTCACCGTTCGCGTGAGTAATTTTTTTTGTCGATGAATTTATAATCGTCAATCTGTCAATGTTTTGTCAATATATCACAGTCTTCTGTCTCATTCACTTACCCAGTTTTCATATTATGAGATTTAAAAAATATATATTTTATTCTAACGTTGTCCTGACAATAACAATCCGTCACAATTCAATTGTTGAGATACAGAATTATCCAATTTCGTCCAGTCGTTCGTAAGTTATGCGCGTACATACATTTCGCGATTCTATTTTATTTATATAGATCGATATTGAATTTGCTTAATGAACTTTAGTGCATACTAAAAACAAATGACAGCGGCGTCGGCAGCGGTGCGGCGGTGGCGCGGCGGCGGTGCGTCAGCGGTATTTTATAGTGTTTAATTAAACGGTAATGTACATACAAGTGACAAATATAAAGAAATAATACACACTTTACTAAATCTGACAACAAAAACATCAAAATCTTTCTTTTTTCCTCTTTCAGGGGAAAAAATATGAGAGATTATGCCAAATCGTGGTAAAATTAAAATAAAATAATTTAATTGTTTCGAGAATCGGTAATGTATGACAGTAAAAGTGACAAATATAAAGATAATAATACACACATTACCATTGTAGTAACATAGTACAAACAATCTGATTTGACGACCTCCGTGGTCGAGTGGCGTACACACCGGTTTTTAAGGTGTCGCCAGCTCTGAGGTCCCGGGTTCAATCCCCGCCGTGTCAATGTAGAATACCACTTTTCTACATTGTCTCGGGTCTGGGTGTTTGTGGTACATTCGTTGTTTCTGAATTCCATAACACAAGTGCTATGGAATTTAGCTACTTAGTTTAGTTCCGAGCAATGTACATGATGTTGTCCACATTATATAAAAAAAAAAGACTATAGACAACTACAAGACCCATATCCAAAGCTCCATGTACATGAACAAATTCTTATATCTACTCAAAAGAAACGAAATCTTTCTCTACCATCTGGCAAGCCAGAAAAGGCGCACATAATTTATGTTATTATCTATCCATTAAGTAAATGGTTCTCATCATTAACGTAATATTGTAGAAACAGCCTTCAGAGTGTCAAAAACTATCAATATCTGTCTACCGCTATTATTTATCACGTCAGCTATCAGAAATAAGTACGAAGCATAGGTTTATTTCTTGAAATCTATATATATAAAATGGCCCCTGGTAGATGACCCAGTAATATTCTCAACAAGGCCGCTGCGTGTTGGACCTGTGTCCCCACGTAAGCCTTTCAAAAGACCGGGTATTCTTATTTCTGAGGATAACCCGTGAAAAATAAGAGATACACAATAATAATAACTACAGAAGTATCAAATAAAATCGTAAGAAGTCTACAGCATTATTTTCAAGGCGGGGGAAGTTGTGATCCGGCCAATTAGGCTTCATTGAGACCATGATACCCGCTTTGCATTGTTAATATCGCCCGCTGTGCTCACCTCGTTCTGTTTTAATATTGCAGACCTGTAATTTGTCGTATTGTTTTATTTTTAACAATTTTCAGATGTTTTCTTTATTGTATTTGAGTAGGAGTTTGATAGAAATAGCGAACGTAGTGTATAAATTTTTTATTTGTATTTTATTTAGATATAATTGATGATATAGTTAAGTACACTAGGTAAGCTAAGCCTCCACTTACCTCTACGTGTAAAATAATTATGCGTGGTTCATAGACATCAAAAACTTCAATCCCGGCTCAAAAGGTATCTATTCAAACAGACATTTAAAGTGTATGTAGTATCAGTTCCTATCACAAACATAAAATCAAGTTTAGAGTATCGAAAACGAGAGTTAAAAACTTATAAAAATGAACTAGGACAACTATACCGTACCGTAGGGTGACCATGAGATTTTTCACAATTATCTCTAGGTATCCCACTGCTGGGCAAAGGTCTCTCCCAATATACTCCAGGCCTTAGTATATACATAAGTCAACATATTGCGCGCATTTCTATTAGCCCGATGAGCCGAACGTAAGCAAATTTTTAGCTGTAAGTACTTCGCTCATTTCCTGATTAATGTGATTTTCCGTGTGACGACAGAGGTTTATGCAAAAAATATCGATGGTTCCGATATTATTAGGGTAACATTAGGTTTTGAGATAATCTTAAGGAAACTGCGCGCTCTATTTTGGCAGCTCGAAAGATCGACAGATACGACAAGACGCTAACGATATGAGATCTAGTTTTTATTTCAGGTCGTATAATTTATTTACATATAACCATTATTAAACAATTTTGCTTGGTAACGGTGTGATAATCTATACTTATAATAAATCTGTAGAGAGGTCAATTCTGTACATCAAATATATTTTCAAAATAACTATCAGGGGGTGATTAGTGATCGATACTGATGCCAAAAATGCAATCAGTAAAATTTTTGTCTGTCTGTCTGTCTGTCTGTCTGTCTGTCTGTCTGTCTGTCTGTCTGTCTGTATGTTCCTTATAGAAACGAAAACTACTCGACGGATTTTAACGAAACTTGGTACATTTATTCTTCATACTCCTGGGCAGGTTATAGTATACTTTTCATCACGCTACAATCAATAGGAGCAGAGCAGTGAAGGGAAATGTTGGGAAAACGGTATTTTTTAAGCTTCTGTCGCGTATGCAGCCTTAATGGTTAAAGCTACATAGAAATCATGTATGACGGAAATGTGCTACATAAAATTATCTAAAAAATATCCCACAACAGCATATGTCTATCTTTTATGGTTGACTCACAATAACACGTGTAACTCCCGATAGCTTAGCAGTTCGGAGATTTCTGATTATATTTGTTTACTCTTACGTTTATAATACTCTCACTCATCCCTAATTAAAAAAAGTTTACATTATTACCTATTCAATAAAAAAAGAATCATAGAAATCGGTAGAGAAACACCAAACTTATACATGAAATACGATAATAAGCCATCGCGCCGTCGCGCGTGAATACTGAATCATGCTATAAGGATTATTTTTGTGTAACGTGATATATTATATTTCCCTACTAAAATACGAAAGTTAATCTGTCTGTTACATCAAAACCACTGAACAGTGAGGACGGACATATGCTACTTTTTTACGAAAAACGACGGAAACGCGGACGAAGTCGCTGGCAAAAGCTAGTTGTTAATAAGTCTTAACGGACTTCGAAAAAGAATCGTTTCTCAATTCGACCGAATAAATACATATATAGGTATTAATTTTGTTATTTCGATATTTCTATATAATTGTTATTTAATAAATCCTCCTATTAACTATATATTTAATATCTGTTTTGTAGCATGATTGTATGTAGTATACTGTAAATGGTGTGCATACCTGTAAGTGACGTATTTACACTGTACATAAATTGTGGAAATGATGTCACAAATCCTAATTGTAAATATGTCGTTGGTTTGCCTTATCAATAAATAAATAAATAAATATTTTTTTTTTTTATGTGCAACCGATTTTGATGATTCTCTTTTTTTGTGTTAGAAAGGAGATATTCCAAGGGAGGCAACATGATAAGGAAACCAGGATCTTATGAAGGGATCCCATGGAAATCGAGGGTAATCCTCAAATTTTTATAGGCACTTATAACGTGTTTCTAGTTTTTCTAAAGGTATTTAAGTATTTGCGTCTGGTAGTCATCATCTCATGTTTCATACCCAGTCATTTACCCCATTCTAGAGAAAGTGTCCTTTATATTTCCTTGAAATATGGTTTTCCTAAGAAAATGTATAAGTTTACCATTATATTCGGCAGACTGAGCTGCCGTGAACTTCGCAGGTGCGCTGATCATTAAGTAGGCACATTTCAAACTTTGACACTTTTACCTTTAAAAGTACCTTCATTTTAGGGACTTTACTATAGGCTAGAATTTATGAAAAACTAGCTATCATCGCGACTGGTTTTAAAAAGTAAAGCAGAACATTCAAGTTAAATGACTTTTAGAAAATCTATAAACGTTAACCCTGTAGCAACTATAATTTGGTTACCAATTTTTTATAACACAATAGGTACTATTATAATATATTCAGAACCTTGTGACGGTTGAAAAAAGTTCACATGTCGAAGGAGTTTTACATACACAGAATACCTACGCACGCTTTTTCATCATAGGTATTTTGAATGGCCTGTTAGTCTAGTGGTTAGTGACACTGACTGCTAAACCAAAGGTCGTGGATTCGATTTCCGCTCAGGATAAATCTTTGTGTGATGAGTTTTAATTTAAAAGTTTTTTATGTTACTTGGTATCTTCTTAAACTTTATTATATACGAATGTAATTACATAAGCAGCGTTTGACGGGCCTGTTGGTCTAGTGGTAAGTGACCATGACTGCTAAACCGGTGGTCGTGGGTTCGGTTCCCACCCAGGTCAAATATTTTTGTGATGAGCACGACCGTTATTCTGTGTCTGGGTGTAATTTATCTATAATATGTATGTATTTAGAAACATAAGTATGTTTATCAGTTTTCTAGTTGCCATAATACCGGCTCTGCCTAGTTTGGGATCAGATGGCCGTGTGAGTTGTCCTAAAATATTATTATAATTTTATTATATTTAGTACTTATATTTAATTTTATTAAGTAGTATATTTTATTATATTTCATAGTATTTGGCCCGAAAACCTCAATAGCTAAGGCAACCCGATCCCAACAACAAAATAAAGCACTCATCATCCTTGAGTGGCCACATTCAGAAACTACCATTACGCTGGATTTGTATTATTGCCCGTCGAAAGTTCTCTAATGGAAAAGGCAAATAATGCGTTGCACTATGGTGCTTAGGTTACCATAAACTCATGTTAAGACTACTGATAGCACTTATCTCCATGCCTTTTGCTTAGTAATGATAATGAAAGCTTACTCTAGTTTGCTGAAATATTTTGGATATTTTCTGATAAAGAAATGCATACAAGAGCTGACATATTATATTCTAGAGGCTTCAATTAAGTATTGTTATAGTAAAGGTAACCTTTGACAAGGGTACATTAATAGTTATTTACAAGATACTTTAAAATGTAAATTATGATAATTATAATAACAACAATAATAACTCTTGAGTGTACAAAAAACCAGTTAAAAGTAGAACAATATGAATAAAATGTACAATGGACTATGCATGGATTGGAGTAGGTAAAGCAATTTAACCAATGCAGGTAGGTGTAACAATAAAAGTATAAGACACTTTCGACCAAAAGTGAAGGTCTCATAATATTAATGTGATATTATATAGCAACTTATAGACATACATACAGAAATGCATACTATAAATGTATATACACTTGAAACATAACTAAACTCGTAACTAATAATAAACCTCAAAAAATAGAGACAAAAAATTCATTCCCATCGCTGTCGAGTGGAAGTAGGTATGCCCACAAAGCTACCGGCATTGTCACATTGTATGGCAATGCTTAGCCTCTGTCCAAGGTAAAATCAGCCTTTAGGTGACGCGAGGTGTCAAAAAGACGTTAACAACCTTTGATTCCTCATGGTAGGTATATGTGTCATATATTATTTATATCTATTTCATATTTTTTCACGAACGTTCACAAAATTTAAAAAAATACTGAAAAATTAACCCCAGCTTTACCTCCAACATCGAATTATCGTTAAATATACATTATTTACTAAATCGATTATGCACAGTTGATAACCGTAATGAACATTCAGTTATTTAACAAGAGGAAAGAAACTAATCGACAATGTAGAACAACAAAATTTAACATTAGATTACGGTCGGCGGCGCGATTAAAATACTCTTGAACGTAAAGATGATTTTACACTGGTTTTAAAGATACAAACTGACTGCTTGTATGGTATCTTGATTAGCTGTACAGTAATGTAGTTAATAGCATATTTACGTTCAAAAATATCTTATAACGAACTAAACTTTAAACAAATAAAAAAACAAAAAAAAAAACAAAATAATATATTAACTAATTAAAATTATGTTTAATTAGATTAGTTTATTATTCCTTTTGTATCTATATATAATTAAAACCTAATACCTTTAAAAAATGGCATCTGCTTGGTTGAAGATATTTATTGACAATAGTAGCCCGCCCCGGCTCGGCGTCGCACGGGTATTTAACAAAAAATTCAAAATTAAAAATAAATTATATACCTACCCTATGTCAGCCGGGGATAGTGTAGCTTCCCAACAGTGAAAGAATATTTCGAATCGGTTCAATAGTTTCAGAGCCTAATGCAATCAAACAAACAAAAAAATATTTCCTCTTTATAATATTACTATAGATTTGTAATGAACCCTCCCAAAACAACGGCATCAGTAAACTAC
This sequence comes from Diachrysia chrysitis, assembly GCA_932294365.1. Classification (NCBI taxonomy): domain Eukaryota; kingdom Metazoa; phylum Arthropoda; class Insecta; order Lepidoptera; family Noctuidae; genus Diachrysia; species Diachrysia chrysitis. The sequence continues at coordinate 4,176,296 of OW028662.1, read as the reverse complement.
ATGGAAAATTAAAAAACTGTAGGTACATAAACATTTATTGTATCATTTTTTTAAAAAATAATTTTAGATAAGCCATTTACTATGTGATTTTGGCCATCATTTAGAGCCGACAGTGTTACCTAAAACTTTATAAGTAACAATTTCATATAACACTTTTTGAACACCAATATACTTATTTAGCCCAGCCTGTCCCTTAAACCACACATATTTTTCGTTATTATATGTTACATTTAAATTACACATATATAGTGAGTCAAAACCACTTTTGACCAGGTTGATATTCATTTTTGAACGGCAGTTAATTCAAGTTAGTTTAGCTAAGAATGGTTTTAACTGTAACATATATATATTAGTTTACACGAATAACATTTTATTTTCCTGTATATTATTATAGCATAACTCGTTGCGTACCCAAAGACAAATCAACATTCCCCTCTACCCAGCAATGTAAACTTCGCGGCTACCGGAACTTTATCAAGAACTAATAGACGTTAATATGTTTAATGGCGCCCGCAATATCAAGGTTTTCAGGCTCAGAGGAAATGACGAATCATTAGCAAGTGCCACTGCGAATGGGATTGTGGTGTTCTCTAATAGTTTTATAACTCTATGGTCGTTTTAAGGGTCGAGCTTTGCACCTTTTTGGTAATCTCTAGCTTATGTGTCTCGTCTTATGTTTGCGAATAGGTTTTATTCATAACTAGCGACCCGCTTTGCACGGGTAGACAAAACATTTAATGAATTATCCACATAAACCATCCTCTTGAATCACTCTATCTATTTCTGAAAACTGCATTATAATCTGTTGCGTAGTTTAAAAGATCTAAGCATGCAAACAGCAAGAGCGACTTTGTTTTATAGATACTATGTAATGATTTGGAAACAAAAAACAGTAATCCTCACAAGTTCTTGAAGACTCTTTTTGATAATTAAGTAATTCCGGAACTAGAAACTAGCATTAAATAAACATCCTACATCTTTATAAAAGATTTACTAAAATATTCATAGGTATATGTATAAGCTAACCGGACTTACAGACAAACGATTCCTGGAGTTATTTAGACTTTTATTGTATTTTTTTAATATTTGCGTGTTTATCTTCGAGCTTCCTAAATCTTTACATTAAAATAAATATTTTTTTTAATAAATTTTGTATTTATCACTAATTATTTAAAGTTAATCCAATTCTATTTACGCTTCGATTGTAACCCATTCCCACCCCTACCATTAACACATCTTTATTATTTAATATTCATCAGTCTCACCTAAACAGATCATCAACTGGATCCCATCAACAAACTGGTTTAGCATAAGATCCGGGTATCCGTGGTCACTGCTGACACCGCCGGATTGAAGCCGGTTCATAAGCCACTGCTTGATAGCTGATAAAATCACGACACTTTTGGATGCATTCCCGCTATTGTAAGCGGTTTAGATACATCTTAAGTAGATTGATTAGAAATCACGAGATAATTTTCAACTACTAACCATCCGCCACTTCAGGTTGTGTATTTTTTACTCAATGTTTTTACAATTGGATATGTGACAAGATTTTTTTTTATTTAATTTAAAAAATTATAATACAACTATGATGAGATGTAAAAAAAGCAGATTAATTACTTTCATATTGAACTAGTTACATGCATTTCAATATTGCCAATTAGACAGAGAGAGCTGAAACATAATGTGACGTCACTATTGTTTTCTCCATACTTATTCGGGGCTGCCCCGTACAAGTCGTCGTTTTTCGAAAAAGAGAGAACATGCGTTACCTACTAACTTTAAAAGCTTATAACTTTTGTATACATAAATATTTTTTTGAAAAATTTAACTTTAGGTACAACATAAACAATTGAAATCATCTATCAAACCTTTTTTCCACTCCACAATTGCACAATGATTAAACCCATCTCTTCACCATTTATAATTAAACAAAAAAATAATTATTTTATCAAAATTAAATAAGATCATATCAATTGATAGGTCTCAGTAACTGCATTAATTAATTCTTGATTGATATCGATGCTGTTATAATTGGTTTTCGTAGTATTGTCAATTTAATTTTCTTGCACCTTTTCACGATTTCCAATGTGCACACTAATGCCGGTCACACACATTCGCACGAATACGCAAACCCACAAGTGTAGGACGACATTTGCAAATAATTGACGACCTCCATGGTCGAGTGGCGCCAGCTCTTTCGTTGGGTTCGATCTCCGGCCGGCACAATGTAGAAAACCCCTTTTCTACATTGTCTCCTGTCTGAGTGTTTGTCGTACCTTCGTTGTCTCTGAATTTCCATAACACAAGTGCTTTAGCTACTTACTTTGGGTTCAGAGCAATGTATGTGATGTTGTCCACATTTATTTTCATTTTTTTTATTTCCAAGCTACAAGCAAGCTAAAGTTCGCGCGACGGCGAACTTTGTTCGAATGTTTGCGCGCATGTGAGTGACAGGGGTAAGAATGTAAAACTTTTTGCTAAATTAGCTTTATTAACAGCATCTAACGAGTCATACTTCACTGGAGTGGATAACTAGGCGGTCGTACTTCGGCCCAGGATTAGAGGTCCAGTGCTCGATGTAAATCCGACTGGACCAAGCTACCAGCACGTACACCTTCTAACACAGCAGTCATTCGAATCATAAAGACTAAGAATGGTATATTCCCTTCAATCAGTTCAAGATTCAATACGTTGTTGCTAAGGTTTAGTAAGGTAGACATTGTATTTAACCGACTACAAAAGAAGAATAAGTATGTTTGTTACACGATAACTCCGGATATTTTGGATCGATATCATAAATTATTGTTGTGATCGATATACCTCAAAGGTAGTCTCATATAAATGTCATCAATGTCGGTTTTTTTTACATTTATATGTAGCTGTTTCCCGCGACTCCGCCCGCGTGTATGTCGGTTATCGCGGCAAAAAGAAGCCTATGTCCTTTCTCAGGCTCTAGACTATCTGTGTAAATTGGTTGAGCAGTTTTGGCGTGAAACCTCGACACACAGACAGACAGAGTTACTTTCGCATTTATAATATAAGTAAGGATAATTTATTAACATAACAATATTTGATGTTGTGTAGGACTAATAAAAGACATAGACTTAATGTATTTAGAAAGATAACGAATTTTGTAAATAGTTTGGAAATAAATATCTACCTACTCTGTTTATTACACCAGGAACATGAGAACTTAAGGTTTTAAACTATTATTTGAATTAAAACCTCCTTTTAAAGAGGTTGAAGAACGGTGGTCGTTATAGTCTATTATGACATCACACGTGCGTCTAGTGATGAGCTACGCTTCAAGTAAATAAAAGTCCCCACATACATTCTCTATTGTAATATTTGTAAAGACGTGTTTAGGTGCTATGTACAGGGTGTTTGCGTGACAGTTCGTGTAGAAATTATGTTGTCCAGGTAGACAGCACATTTTATTAAGATCAGGTATTGAGTGCATTTTTTACATCGCAACTGACATTGAAGGAGACATTAGAGAATTTATTTAACACATTATAAGTACTTAATAGATATAAGAGTGTTGTAATTAATGATACTTAAATACGTAATTTAAAAAAAAGGTACTATTTAGTCGTTCAAGGAACTGATGAAAAATATTGTTTGGGGAAATTCAAATTTTGTCACTTCATGGTCATGTAAAGTACCTTATCTGTCAAGTCCTTTGAGAAAAAACAGTAAACTATAGAGTGCTCATATCGAGTATGAACTGTAGGCACTAGTATGAACAAGTAATATTGCAAAATTTGTGTTAAAACAGAGCGCACCGTTTTATTAAAACTGTCTCAGAACCTTATATTACCCTGATAATATTGGAATCGTCGATATTTTTGCAACGTCTGTCGTCGCACAGAAAATTATTTAAATCAGTAAACGAGCCTAGTACATTTAGCTAACAATTTGCTTACGGTCAGCACTAGCGATGCGCGCGCTCTATGCTGGTCTATGTTTACTCCAAGATAAAATCGTAGTCTGGTGGTAATGAGACACTATAAATGACCCTGTATTTTATGTGTTACAACACATAAAATACAGGGTCAACAAGGGTACAACAAAATATTAAGTACCTACTACTAACAATCATTTTCATCAGTTCTTGAAAAACTATACCAAATGTTTTGTAAACCACTAACACATTAGGTACAATAATATTATACTTACCTTGATGTTTTCTGAGGTATACGCGAATTTAAGACATTGTAATAAAACAACCTTTTAAACGGATCCTATCGCTATTTATTTCGTTTTTAGTTTACGACGTTGCAACGCTTTGCAGGTGTCATGTTCACGGGCAGACTGAAGTGGTATTCGTCTTGACAGTTGATGTTGCTCGTTCTACCTTCATATTTTAATTAATTACTTGTATATAATTACGTGACTATGTCACCTGCGAAGGCGTTGAAACATCGGGAACTAAAACCTAAATAAAAGACGATAGAAGCCGTTAAAAAAGAAGTTTTATACCTAGTTAGTCCACTTTTTTCTGGTGTAACGTCCTACGTTAACAGAATATATAATTTTGATGATAACATCAACAACATCCTGTGTACAACCCGTCTTGGGTAATGTTGTGAAAGTAATGCCCACACATTTTGTAGATCACGTTTTCTTTGTGTTTTTATTTATATATTCTAAATGCTAGGATATTAGAAGGGTCGTCTTTTAACTAAGGGTCTGCTAGTAACAGGTAAGGGACTCCTTATTCAGAAACTTAGTATACAACTGTGTAGGTGGACGTTTTCTTAAACTACTTAGGTATGTATAATTCATGAAAGTACTGTGTAAGAACACGGTATAATTAATAAAAAATCAAAAGACTAAAGCATTCATTTTATTGCTACACTTTATGAAACTAACCTCCGTCAATAATTCTGTTTTTTTTTTTACGAATGAAGGCTATAATAATGTTCATATTATATTGATTGTAAATCTAATCAAATAATCTTTGACCAAAAATATTTACCAAAAAGGAATTCGAAAAATAAGTTTTAATGCAAACACAGTTCACTTAATAATGAGCTCAACAGTAGATATATTTTTTTCTATTTTGTTTTAAATACACGAAATGATATGCTATTCTATAAGTACTAATTAATATACAGACCTAAAATTAAACTACAAACATAACCTTTGCCAAACTATTATAAAAAAATACAACACAAGCTAAATCAATTATAAAAGTTCTTCACAACAATATAAAACGAACTAATTTGGGTCCTGAAAATTAAATGGCCTAACAATGAACAATCAAGTCATTAACAACATCAATTCCGAGCCTCTATTGGGCAATTGACACTATACCAACTAAAACTACACACATCAAAGTATTGTGAGGGTCACAGGAACAATTAACACTGGCACCCTGATCCCCGACCCAAAAGTTAGACAAATTTCCATACCTCACAACCACTTATTTAGTTTAAATATGGGGCGGATAAAACTGCAAAAATTTTAAATTTTTAAAGCCCTAGAAAACATTAGTTTGTCATATAAATTCATATTACAGCAGGATCGAAGCGCCTCGATGCGTCATATTCCTCGAAATCTGCAAGAATTGCGCTTGCATTCGCTTACGATCTCAGAAGAAATTTAGGGTACGTCGTTAAATTAAGGATGGATTTGCTACATCAACTTTTAAATTGACGATTCATAACAAATTCATCCTTTACTCAACAATTTCTTCAGGGGAAAAAAAATCGCCGGCGAAATCGTGCGCATTCTATGGAATAGTCTTATTTTTTATCTCAGAATAAATATGAACATAATGTTATTGAGTTAACGGTGAATTTACTATATCAACTATTTAATTGAAGCTTCGCGGCGCTTAGATTCGGTTGTAGTATGGATTAAGCCTAAATATCACCACAAATTTGTTGATAAGATATTATAATACTTTATTCCTACGTATCTATCATTTATGGCTATTTTTACCAACGCCAGATAATTTTATCCGAGGAATAATTTTGAAAGTAAGTCAATTTACAATCGCTAAACCAAGTCATCATTTTGCCACTTATGACAACTGATTTGGTAATAAAATTGTCTATAAACTGGACCACTAAAAACAGTGGATATATACTCAAAGAACTTTGTTAACCAATACAATTTGGAAAGAACTAAAACTCGGATATTAAAGGTATACGCAAAACGAAATCAGGAAAGCTTCTAAAACTAAAATAAAACACTTTTTTATTAGCAATCAGAACCCTTTTTTTTATACGTTCATTTCCTCGCAGTTTTTATTGTTAACTTTTATAGTGAGTTCATTCAATCAGCGTAAAATATTTATATCTGAAGGTTTATTTTGCATGCTACTTGTATTAGTGAAAGGGTTTTACTTAATGTACTTAAGAGGTAAGGGGGTCGGAGAGATTTTAGAACATTAGGTATTTGTGAAACTATCGCTGTCGCATGACGTCCTGCCTATCTATCCAAGTGCGACAAGGACAACTGTACATCCGACTGAATAGCCAAAGTAAAAAGTTATGATTCGAGGTTTGGCTCTTGCTTATTTCCACCTCCAATATTAAACTAATTTAAAATATATTTCATATACTGAATAAAAAGAGTATAGACTATGCCTTTAAGTCTTTTTTATTCTTGAATAGTTGTAAAATTTTTATACTACGCCTCTGAAAACAGCAATCAAAATATTTTTGTAGAGTTTGTGTGCTTTTAAATATATAACGTATCATCAAAAAGGGAACATATTTATATTATTGCAAAAAGTTATTGTTTTAAGTACATAAATCAGCCAAAAAACCCGCAAGGGCTTATATATGAAGAAAGGACCACCCACCTTTCCTCAAAGTAATTAGTCACTCACCAATATTTGGAAAAGGGAAATGACCATGATCTTTGATCAGCATGAAATGTTTAGTTGACCCTCTAAACATAAACAACTGCCCAAGTCGCGAATCGCGACTCGCGCCTGAAGAGTTCCGTACCATTATTTGACGGGCCTGTTGGTCTAGTGGTTAGTGACCCTGACTGCTAAACCGGAAGTCGTGGGTTCGATTCCCACCCAGGACCAATCTTTGTGTGATGAGCACGATCATTTGTTCTGTGTCTGTGTGTAATTTATCTATAATAATATGTATGTATTTAGAAATACATAAGTATGTTTATCAGTTGTCTGGTTGCCATAGCACAGGCTCTGCCTAGTTTGGGATCAGATGACCGTGTGTGAGATGTCCCAAGATATTATTATATTATTATAAACAGCCATCTTTATTTTTGATATATTCATTTTTTTATGGCGGCTACAGAAATACAACAAATTTCAACTTTCTAGCTATTACGGTTTATGAGATTCAGCCCTCTGACAGACAGACGGACGGACGGACGTATGCACGTTTAGCGAAGGCTTTAGGATTACATTTTTAGGCTTCCGTGAGCACCCCTCGGGGACGGAACTCTAAAATGCATTACATTTAGGTATTTTTAGGTAATCTTTAATTATTATTAATATTTAATAAACGTGAAGTTATTTATTAAACATTCATTTACATTTACAAAACAGAATTTTCTACATAGAATTTGACAAAACAACTGACAAACACATTCAGACCTGTTTGTTTTAAACATGTTAAAACGGCTTGACAGTTATAAGGGTACTGGTTCCCAGAGGCTTGTATGGAGGAGAACAAAGTCCCATATCGCGACTTAAAATAGGCCTGAAACGGACACGTTTTACAGTCTAGACTATTCATGAAATGTAAGAAGATGAGTCAGGATTCCGTGAATAAATATCTTAGACTAGCTGTCCTCCGCGACTTTGTTCGCGTGTTTTAATTTCAACGGTTTTTCATTTTTGCAACATTTTTCATTCATGCCCCGCTCCTATTGGTCGTAGCGTGATGTTATATAGCCTATAGCCTTCCTCAATAAACGGACTATCTAATACAAAAGAATTTTTCAATTCGAACCAGTAGTTCCTGAGATTAGCGCGTTCAAACAAACAAACAAACAAACAAACTCTTCAGCTTTATAATATTAGTATAGATAAGAATATTTAGGTACTCAATTGAGGTAGGTTTAACTTTAACAGGTATGACTTTCTTGTTTATTTTAATAATTTGTTGTATATTCACTGTTATTCCTCAGATAATAGATACTAGTTTTGTAAAATATGACGCCACAAAATAAAATCCCATCAGTTTTCCGTTAAGTGTTAGTTACATGTAGTTTATTGTAATATGTTTGTATTTTTATTAACCTATCTTAATTTCAGCACTAGATAACTTAAGGGATGCTTAGACTTACTCAGCAAGCAAAAATATAACGTTCATTATCCAGGAAAAGAACTACCAGTTTGACCAAATTTTATCAAAATCCGTTGAGTCGGTTTTGTACAAAGATTTATCAGATAAACACAAAATGTCAAATTTATTATTTTAGTAAATTAACCCGTTTCCAAATATTTACATTCTATACATTCATTTAACTATAGCAAAGCAATTGTCCGGTTATACAATGAAAGGTCAATAGGCTCGATTTCCCTACGTTACCAGATAAAATATTGGTTTTCAGAGCAATATAATATTTGCAGATATCTCAGCGGACTTGTAACCGGCTTGATAAGCACCGTAATTAATCAATTGATGTTTAAATAAAGCTCATGTGATTTCTGGAGTTTTCATTTGATATTTATTTACCTAGATAATATGCTAATACGGGGTCAACAGGATGTTGATTAAATTGTTTTATATATAACTAGTTGTTTCGCGCGCGGCTCCGAACGTGTGGATGTCAGTTATCGCGGCAAACAGTAGCCTATGTCTTTTCTCTAGACTATCTGTGTACCAAATTTCATTTGAATCGGTTTTGTAGTTTTGGCGGCAAAGCGCGACAGACAGACAGATAGACAAAAAGACAGAGTTACTTTCGCATTTATAATATTAGTAAGGATTAAAAAATATTAGTATTATTCTGTCGTCTCGTAAACAAATTACGAAGATACAGTGAATGGAAACTTCTCGTGACGTCACTGTTATACTCCAATTATTGCCAAATTTAGTCACAAGCCCCTTCTTGAACTTTGGAATGCTTTATGCGTGGTAATTTTTTATTGTATTGATAACGGACAAAATATTTGTCTAATACTTTTCATTGTCTAAAAGACAGACATTACAAAAAGCAATTTAACATTATACTTACATGACTATGTTACTAACAATACTAAGACAAGTGCTTGATATAACTATCAGGCGATGAAAAAATCCGCTCTCAAAAAAAAAGCAAATCCCTACCGCTTTAAAAAAGCAAATCTCTCGAATAAGAACTAAGAATTCGCAGCTTAACAATTGCTATTTATTAACACACATTTCTTAATCCTACCTCGGGAACTAAATAATCAAACTACTCTCGTGTTTGTGTATTCATCGGGTGCCAGCAGATAATCGATTCAAAGTAAATAGGGTTAGTAATCGAATACTCCCCGTGGTACGCAATCAAGTGGTAGGAATTAGGTGCGGACGCCTAAGGACGGGCAAATACATCTCACGTATATGGAGATTACACACATACCTAATTGTACCTACAAATTGTCAGCAAAATGCAAAATATACGGCAATTTTAGAAGTAAAGACATATTAGGCAGCTGGTGCTTAGTGATTAGTTGTTTGAACGCGCTAATCCCAGGAACTACTGGTCCGATTTGAAAAATTCTTTCAGTGTTGGATAGCCCATTTATTGAGGAAGGCTAAAAGCTATATAACATTACGCTGCGACTAAAAGGAGCGGAGCATAAATGAAAATGTTGCAATAATCGTTGAAACTAAAACAAACGGACAAAATCGCGGGAGACAGCTAGTAATGAATAAAGGCGTGTTCTTTTTTTTTGCATTTAGCCCCATGTCGCGCGCTTCTTTTCCGTTTACTCGCATCGCGCCTGCTACTTACACGTTTGGACATTATTGTTTAATGTTTAGCGCCTATAGAACAACGGGTTTTTTACTAAACACAGCAACTAAACAGTATAACAGAACACGACTCGCACACACTTGCAATTAATATGGAAATTAGCCTTAAGGTAATTTATTCCTTCTTTGTCAGTTTTGGTAGTGTGGTGAGAAGAGAGAAATTAAAAAATAAACTTTCTTGGGAGCAAATTTTTACTAAGCGTGCAGTGTTTTTTAGGCTTTGAGCAAATAATTTGAACGCGACGCCTATGGAGTTTTGAAAACGCGGTCAACCAAAAGTCAAACGCGTTCATTTGTAACTGATTACTTATACTTAGTATTTATAACTTGAATTATTTGCATGGGACGCATATAATTTGCTGTTTTTGGAAGTATAATTATATTCGACCATCGTTGTCGAGTCGCGTAAACAAGCTTCGATCTTCGGACGGGTCTGTGTAGAAAACCACTTTCCTACATTGTCTCGGGTCTGGGTGTTTGTGGTACCTTCATTGTCTTTGATTCCATAACACAAGTGCTTTAGCTACTATGGGTTCAGAGCAATGTCTATAATGTTGTCCACATTTATATGTATTTATTTATATATATAAATAACAAAATTTCTGTTCTTCTACTTGCACGTTGACTATCGCCGCCATATTGTGACCCCCAAATGTCTAACACGCGAACAAAACTTTCCACTCACAGTACCCGCGGGATTTAATCTGTGTACACCTGAAAACACACGGCTTTTATGTGATTCCAAAAGTAATGACACGTTCATTCATCATGGTTCTTTTGTATATAGTCGACCGCACAGTGATAGCTTCGAACTTGACAACTGTAGAGTGGGTCTTATGTCAAGGCAGGATAGGTTATTTTCGTGACGTGACTTAACTCTTTAATTTGCAAATACATTGTAGTATTTATATATTTTTTTAAATAGTAATTGATATAGGTAACTTAAAATTAAGGACGTGTACAGGCTTAAGTATTTTTAACACACGTGATCATGATAACGACTATTATTTTCAGCACAGGAAATAAACAATTTTTTTATGTGTAGTCAATTGTAAATGAATGTTAGTTCAAGACATTTTTCACCTAAGCAAAAAGGATTATAGTTTTTTTTTTGTATATAAAACTAGCTCAGTGGCTTCGCAACGGTAGACAAAACCTTCCTGTTGAATCATTCTATTCATTGGTGTAAACTATATGAAAATCCGTTTGGTAGTCTTTAAGTGTATCTCGTTCAGCCAGACAGACATACGGGGTCTTTTTTTATAATATTTAGATAGAATTATAGATATAGATAGAAGCAATATAAACAATTGTGTTACACAATATCATTAAACAATTTAAGTTTTAAATCCGTACTTAAACTACATGTAAACTATATGTAAATATTATAATTGCTAAAATAAAAAGCCATTTAAATCATAAACAACCATTTCTATTTTCTTTCATAGATTATAATATTTAAGTAGAAAATAGTTTTGAGTACTTAGTATTTTTAAAAGATAAGGTTTTAATATCACAAAGAGATTTTCTTCTTACTGAAAGCCGTATCTTTGAATGTCTTACGTAGTTTTGTTTGCAAGCTATTTATCTTAGCAAAATACTGGCTGAAAATATTTTTAACGTAAAAAAAGAAAAAGAATTTTCCCTCTAGAATCTTTTCTTAAGTAAGTTTCTTTTATTTTATTTTTTAAAGAATAGATGGCGATAGTATATGGTATGGTATAATGGTACATAGGGTCGGTCTAATGACATAAAAAAAACGAGTGTGCTTTAGACCACACGACTAAAGTAAAACTTTTTTATATACAAAGTAACTGGCTATGAGAGAAAGAGAGAAAGAAAATGTGTGCTCGCACCTCTCTCTTGCCCCTACAGTAATATACGAAACGTAAATCTCTCTTTCTATTTTCACTAACTTATATGTCCCTCTCAACTTCCGTTCGCCTTGCCCGATCACACTTTTCATAACGCTCTCGTCACGCATTCACCAGCTTACTCCCCAAGTCAAGCGTGCGTAAAGAAGTTTATGTCGTATTATTGTATTCGACAATCTTTGTGGTCGAGGTTTTCTAGGTGTTGCCAGCTCTGAGGTCCTGGGTTTGATCCCCAGATGGGTCAAAGTAGAAAATCACTTTTCCCCATTGTTTCGGGTATGGGTGTTTTTTTTTTATTTATAATTATTGAATATAATGTCTGTATTTTTTTACTAGTGCATCTACCACGTTTTGTCTTTGCATCACTTTAAGGTTTTAAAGGGTTGAAATTGAAGATAACACATTCGTATGTATATTTAAAGTATCTCAAACACGAAAGAATTATCAAAAAATGCAACTGTCAAGGTATGCCGGTTTCACGGATTTAATATTCAATACGAGAGCGTCTAACCTTTTTGACGACGTAACGAGTGACGTCATATGCATGCGATACATATTCAAACTTTCACGAAGCGAAATATTTAGGAAATATATTATAAACTTGACTGCCGGCTCTCGATCCAATATCTAAAATACAATGGAAGACGGAGCAATCGTCAATTTTAATTTGTATAGAGTTTATGTAAACAGTTTATTTGCGCGAAGTTTGCAAGCTTTCATTGAAATTAAGATTGTTAAAAACAGATGACATAGACACGTGACATTTCTACAAGCGTTAACGATGGTAAAAATCGCTTAAATTAAATAAAATTTATGGAAATGACATTTCTTTTCGATAAGTCACGTGACTTAGACTTGTCACTTCCATACATTTGAGCGATTTGATCAGCGCTATCAGTGCCCCTTTACTTGCACTTCAACATGGCTTACTTATTCTTGGAAAATTGGTTTAAGTATATATATATAGTGATAGCAAGGTAGTATACAAATGAATATGATTATGACACAATGTATAATATTGTAGCTTTGTGACATCATTAAAAACCTTACCCCTAAAACCAAGATATGCGCCATGTAATTTATCAAGTACACCTCATCAAGAAGATAAAAGCCTTATTAATGTAAAATCTGTCATAAATATGGACGTACATCAAAGGCCTGAAGAACCAATACACCATCAATTTGGTATACAATACCCATTGTACCATATTATCTGATTCGGCGAAACCTTTATGTTATTATGTAGCAATTTTGGGCCAACCGCGTGAAATCTTTGGAATCGTTTAGGTGAATGCTCCAGGCGAATGATAAGACAGGATAATAACAGAAGATTCAAATTTATGGCTCATTCAATATAGTAGAAATTCTTGTTCTAAATTTGTAAATGTGTGAATTTCAGACGGACTGCAAATGCTAGCAAATTCTGAAAAATTGCAAATTCGTTTTTTTTAGTCGGTAGTAAGCTGGCAAGTCCTTCCATGTTTTTCAGGAAGAAGGAAATACATGAAGATTTAGATCGGGTGAAAAAAACAAAATCTTTCTTACTTTTAAGTTTTCAGGAGAACTGGAGATAGCTATAGCATCTGCCGCCCGAAGGTAACCTGCAGTAACCTACATAGAAAGCACTCAACCGATTGCAAAGCCAGGTAATTCGCTGCACGGACAGCTGAGTGGTATAGGTCACCACGCAAATTACCTCTGTGTGCGACGTACCGTGGGTTCGATCTCCCCTATGGGACAAGTATTTGTGTGATCCACAAATGCTTGTTCCAAGTCTGGGTGTTCTTTGTGCATGTGATTTGAATGTTTGTAAAACCCCCCGCGACGCAATGATAAGATTCCTTAGAGCGAGAGTCGATTTTTTTAAATAAAAAATGCGTAATGGGGTAGCATAGACCCTTCGGATACCTGGTGCGAGGGTGGCCTTCCCGACCAGACAATGCCTCACCCACTTGCACTGTGGAGAATTTAAACCTCGCCAATGACGCCGCAGATAGTGTGGCCAATTACTAGGCGCAAAAAATTTAAATAAACAATACCATCGACTCGAAAAAAAGAAGAAGAAGAGTTTGACGTTGTTTGGTTCTAAGCAACAACGAATTTGTTCTATCTCACGGTACCCAAAACAAAGTTAACCCTTCTACAATCAACCTTTACAATGCCCAACGCGTTGATATAAGTTCGTAACGCTGTGAAGCTCTTGTGGCGTTGATTGTGCCACGCTACGATAATTTCCCACACCACACCTTTGATATTCCAAAGGTGACGCGTTTACGAAGCTCGGTGTCATCAAAATTGAATACGTGATAATGAAAAAGGCGAAAATATTCTTTATACAGATTTTTTTCAGGAAATTGACGAATCTATAGTTGATTGAAAAAAAATATCGTTGAGATTGTGTTTTATGTTGAACGATGTACTCATAAAGCAGCTATTATTTAGGTTTTTTAAGTCACGTATTTATAAGTATATTGTATAAACATTTATGTATTGTGAACATTCGGTTCAGGTTTCATAGTGGAAGGTAATTTACCCTCATTAAAAAATAAAAATAAACTTAAGACTAATGTGGCTACTAGCTGTTGCCCGCGGTCCTGCCCGTGTGGGTATCGGTTATCGTGGCAAAAAGTGGCCTATGTACTTTCTTAGGGTCCACGTTTACCCCATACCAAGTTTCCTGAAAATCGGTTCAGCGGTTAAAGCGTAACAGAAAAACAGACATCGCAATTATAAAAAAAAAAAAGCATACCTTCAACTTTCAAGCATTAGTTAATCGTTATAATATGTTATTAGCAACTTAATTATATATTTTTGTTACCTAATCTGTTATTAGTCTGTAAGCCTTCTTAAAATAAAATAAAGAAAAAGTATTGTTTGTTTTGTAAGTAATATCCAATTAAGATTGATAAATATTGGTAGGTTCAGAGCTTCATAATTAAAAAAACATGAGTACTTCCGCTAAATCTATTGGGTAATCAATACAACCAGGGATAGTTGCTCCAATCTATCCATTTTAAAGTCAAAATAAACATTGAAAATTAATCCTTTAATCCTTCCAACGGTTTTCAAAACAGAATAAAACTATTTAAGCCAAGGATTCTTCACGCGTCAGTAGGTTTCGTTCCATTAAGGCATTATAGCAAATACACGAACTCAATTTAATATTTGTTTTCTCTTGTTAAAGGATTAACTTTGTGTATGAGAATGTATATTTATTTTAATTTTTTATCGGTTCGATATAAATCGGGCAGGTGTGAGTCGGGATAGCACACGAATGGTTTCGTACCATCGGAAAAGACAACTAAGATTTTATTTTACTTTTTTAATAGGCTACGACTCCCACACTAGGGAATTTAATCCCTGTTTTGCGGTGGTTTCACACACATTCAATAGGGATGTTGACTGGGTATGAAAAGTTAAAATCTATTGAGTCCGTCAGTTAGATAATAAAAAAATATCATCAAGACACGTATTTTTTCTTTTAACAAAACAATAAAAAATTACAAAGATACAGCGCTTTAAAGTTTCGGAGTGGGGACTTATGACACCTCGCCTTGGTCAAAATTGTAGCGAGGAGTGACGTCACGCGAAATTTCCGTTCTCTGTATTTTGATCATTTTTTGTTTGCAGGAAAAAAAAATACGTCTTCAATAAAATAAATTAATCTACCAGGCAGACATTAAAAAAAATAGGAAACATGCCTATTCGCCTACATAAATACACCCAGACTTGGAACAGACATTTGTGGATCACACAAATGCTTGTACCATGCGGGGATCGAGCCCGCAGCACGTCACGCTCAGTAGTAATTGACGTAGTGACGTAGTCATTAAAAAATATCACGTTACTTATTTTTTATTTTTTTACATCTTGTTATAGCAGCGTTAAAACATATTCTGTGAATTTCAAATATCTACCTACTAGCTGTTTCGTGCGGCTCCGCCCGCGTGAATGTTCGTTATCGCAGCAAAAAATAGCCTAAGTCCCTTCTCAAACCCATCTGTGTAAAAAAAATAATTTAAATCGGTTCAGTAGTTTTGGCGTGAAAGCGCGACAGACAGACAGACAGAGTTACTCTCGCATTTATAATATTATTAGTGAGGATTATTATATAGTTCATGAGATAGAGTCCGCTGACAAATAGAGCGAATGACAACGGAGGCTTTAATGGTTCAGTTGGTTACGGTTCGAGAACGAAACCCTAAAAAATGTTGCTAATGACTATTCATCATCAATAGTCTTATTTTTGTCAACAGTTTAAATAATAAAAAAAAAAGTTTTTAGAGAGATGAAATATGATACGCCTACACTGAAAGATAAAAAAGCATCGCGAATTAAATGTTTGGATCAAAAGAAACACTTAGTGACTTTATCATCAATCATTTACTATGTCAGAATTTTATTTTTAATTTACGTAATTCTAGAGATGAAACTTATCATTTATTTTTAAATAATACATATATATAGCTACTAGCTGACCAGGCAAACGACACTTAGCCATATATAAAAAAACTAGGGTACAAAAAATATAAACGAAAATTTTGTAAAAATCGGTCGAGCTGTTTTGGAGGAGTTTCGTTACAAACACTGTGACACGAGAATTTTATATACGTATATAGATATTTCAATTGTACTTGTCCGGCCTTTTGTTTATTTATGATCTTGACTGTAAATGACAATTATTTTCACCTTCTCAATTAACAAAATAAAATTAAATCCGATACAATTTTCGACCATATTGCAACGAACAACTAAATTAATATTCAAACACTAAGTATAGAACTTCGAAAGCTTTTGTTAATTCACAGATTCTGTAGAATCTGGCAAGATGCAAGTAAGGAAGCGGCTATCCCGGATACTGCCATCTGCGCCAGACACCGACTTTGTATTTCAACCCCTCTGATAAATTTAATATCAAAGTCGAAAATAGTCCGCAGAGTTAGCCTAGAACATTTGAGATTTGACATTGTTGTATTTATGTACATATATATATTATAGTATAGATAATTAGTTAATTAAATTTCAATTTTGAATTAAAATTCACAAAGCTTTTAAACAATAACGAAGTGTTGTAATTTTCACTTGAAAACTAAAAGAACTTAATTATTTTTAAGTCATTGGCAATGCTTTACCTGCACTTAACTAACTTTGAATAACTAGGTATGCAAAGGCTTTAAAGAGAAATTTATTTTTTGTATTATGTACTTATTACTTTTATGATATTAAATTTTTATTTTTTTTTATTAAATTTCCAATCTACATTACATACATTATGTATCGTACGTCAATAAACATTGTAACAGTAAGAAGCGAGTGAAATATAATATCTATTGTTATATTTTTAATACTCAAACTAACAAAACAAAAAATCGGCCAAGTCAAGTCGTGCCTGTGCATGAAAGGCTCCGTACGTACTATCGTACAAGATTTATGCCGTTAAAATTGAATTAAAAAAGAAAATTAAAAAAATCACGTCTCTTGAAAAGAGAACTCCTTTAATTTTTATTAGTCTTGTACCCTAAACCCAACTTATTTTTAATGTTAGTTTTAGACTTTTTCACTATTGCATTAAGTTGTACCTACCTGTAATGATAGATGTATATGTGGAATATAATTAATAAATAAAATAAAACCTCTAAGAATTGGGAAACTTAGGTAATATGTTTAATAAAAAGCTTTTCTATTTTTTTTTGTTATATATTCTTTTTTCTCGTACCACGATTACTGCCCAGATCTCATATACATATATCACATAATATCTACTTCTCTCTCTCTCTCATAGTACAACAGTGTTTTAAAGCTAGTGAGATATAGTTAGCCGTATGTTACGCCGGCGGCGACTGCAATCGGCACGTACGTCCAGGCTACTGCACATAGTGCTGGCCACATAGAGCCGTCACACCACTCTGAACAAACTAGCTTAGGATTTTACTTGCCTACACGTTTACTACATTTTCTCCTTGACCGATATTAATGACAAGAATAGTAATAGTTTCTTTACTATATGTAAGCATTAAAGTTTTTTAGGACACATCGAAATGTAACTATTTCTAAAACTGGGAAGGATGGAAGGACAAAAAGTGTTTGTTTTTATCTAGGCCATAAAATCTCTTTAACATTTAGGCGTCAATACAATTTAATTTTGTTGAATATGGCTTCAGCGCGGGATTGCGACGATTCTTTTAATGTCAAAGCAAGTTTTGACAACAAGTGTTTAGAGGAAGAGGAAGGAAGAAGAAAATAGGAAGAAAAAACACTGATTGTAGTAGTAACAAGAAATGTTTTGAGCAACTTAGAAAAAAATTAGATAAATATATATAAATTGGGAGAAGAATAATATTTTTTGTTTTTAATTAATTTCTTGAAGAACGTGTATTTAAATAAAATTACATAAAACTAAAATAGAAATAAAGTCGAATGTTGTTGATTTACAGAAATTTGGTTATGACCTTTTATTAGAAAAATAGAGGGAGCATGAGCAACGTATTAACATTAACTGGTCGAGAATTTAAAAAAACATATCGATTTTGACAAACTTAATGAACGTCATGAAGTACCTGTTATGTTTCTTACAATAACATTCCCATAATCCTGCCTAAGGAAACTTCAGGTCAATAACCTCTACACAATACAGTTGATCTACGACAGATGATCTTCATTGAAAATAATCCTTAAGGCGCTGGCACATGACAATGACGAATGTCCCGCGTCTTGCCGCGCCGTGCCGCGCCGCGCCGCGACATAATCTCGGTAAGGCGCGGCTTATAGCTTAGGGACTGGCGACGTGTTTCAATGTGGATAGTGCGGCTATAAAGGTTTGTTTCAAGCGGATTTATTTGTAAACTAACTGTGCTCGGCTGGTTTACCCGCGTGTTGGTGCAAAATTTTGATTATGATGATGATGAAATGTATAGCCTATGCGCTATTCCAGGTAAAAAACTATTTATTGATGTACCAATTTTCATTCAAATCCGTTCAGCCGTTATATCGTGATTGAGTTACAAAGATCCATCCATCGAAACTTTTGCATTTATAATACTTGTAAGAAATTAAGATTATGAAAGTTGTCGTTTGCGCTATACTCTTCAAGTCATTAGTTACTAATAAACAAGTTCTTATTAACTCAATGCTTACCTACAATAACCAACTGTTAATTTACTAAGGACTTTTGAAGAAAAACTACAAAGATCACCGAGTTAGAACTATTAAAATATAACTAAGGAATTGCTAAACAAAAGGTTAATGGCTAAAAGTCGTGTAATTTTTGCACCAAACAAACGTCAACAGTCATGCAATACATTTTGGAGAATATTTTTTGCTGCAATTGATTATGCATTATGAATTATTGCGGCTAAATTATATAAAAAACGAGAATATTACGCGTTTTAGCAGTATGTGATAGTATACACGGCATAGTAATGCGAAAGTACTATTGTTTATGAATGTCATGTACTTTTTAAAATTTAGTGCCTTTTTACAAAAAAAACGATTTAGTCCACGTTCAACCCCCGCTTTTTCTACCCCTGTCCATGTTCGACCTCAAAACGTTGTCTACGTTCAACCCTTGCGACGGTTCATCAGCTGATTAGCAGATTCTTATTGAAATATTACTATTATTATTAAAACTTTGCTTACATATAAAGGGCGACATGACCACTTCGACGAACATAGTTACATGAGTGCCGGATAGGTGGCGCTGGTGTGTGGCAGTGATTTTTATCTTTTGAACCGTAGGTTGAATTGTAGATTTTCTATGTGATGCAAAGCGCACCGGACAGGAGCTAGTTATTTCTAAAACTAACAACCATTACAAAAGTATGTATTTTAGAAAGTATAGAAATCTGCTTATATCATCATCATCATCAGCCTATCTTTGTCCACTGCTGGACATAGGCCTCTCCTATAAATCTCGCTGTTTTAGGAGCCATATCCTCAAGGGGCAGTGTGCCACAGAAATAGAATCATTGTAGAAATGTAGATGCTATTGAATACACTTGAGCGTAGATTGTGGGGCTAAGAGGTAAAAGGTTATGAATTTAGCTTGTATATAAATTGTATACGCATTTATATGTGTAGGTATATATAGTCAATTTTTCCTGGTGGGTTTGAGGCAACATAATAAGTAGGTACTTGTTACTTGCATGCCTGTAAAAAATACTTAAATACACGAGATGTAGCTATAAATATTGAAAGATGTAGGGTAAGATTTCTTTGACTTAACAACTGAGAATAAAATTCAATAGATGCCAAAATGGTAAACCGATATATATATCCACTTTATAATTTTCCTAGAACATTGTCAATAAACAAACCATATACTATATACTATGCTAATAATATACAGAACCATTCTACCCTTTTGTGAAATAAATTGAAATACAAAGTTCCTTATTTATTTGAAGGCAAAGCCTTTCAAGTTATTAACAAGGTTATATAACCAATAACTTAATACACGTTATAGAAGACGATGTATTACTTGAATAACTTAACATACTTAGCATATTCCACGAATAAAAAATATTGACAGGCCTGTTGGTCTAGTAGTTAGAGACCCTGGCTGCTAAACCGGAGGTCGTGGATTCGATTCCTACCTAGGACAAATCTATGTGCGATAAGCACGATCATTTGTTCTGTGTCTGGGTGTAATTTATCTATAATATGTATGTATTTAGAAATATATAAGTATTTATTTATTTATTTATTTATTTATTTATTTATTTATTTATTTATTCGTTCGGGAAAACAAACAATTACACACTAAAATACACGTGACAGTAGGCAAACATATACATATTATAAGTGTGTAACTCACTACGTTATCCACAGTTTATACTACGTTATCCAGTTAAAAGTATGTTTATCAGTTGTCTGGTGGCCATAATACAGGCTCTGTCTAGTTTGGGATCAGATGGCCGTGTGTGAGTAGTACCAACATATTATTTATAGCTGTCTCCCACGACTTTGTCCGCGTGTTTTAGTTTAATGTAGCGTAATGTTATCTTATAGCCTTCCTCAATAAATGGGCTATCTAACAACGAAATAATTTTTCAAATCGGACTAGTAGTTCCGGAGATTAGCGCGTTCAAACAAACAAACAAACTTCAGCTTTATATAATTTTAGCTGTCCCCCGCGACTTTGTTCGCGTGTTTTAGTTTCAACGGTTTTTCATTTTTGCAACATTTTTCATTTATGCTCCACTCCTATTCTTCCTCAATAAACGGACTTTCCAATACAAAAAGAATTTTTCAATTCGAACCAGTAGTTCCTGAGATTAGCGCGTTCAAACAAACTCTTCACCTTTATAATATTAGTATAGATTAAAGTAGTATAGATTTATTTATATCTAGTGGTGTTAAAATCTTCCCTTAGTACTAAAATACCTGTATATAGGTATATACATTTACCTACCTACCACTATAACTTTTGAAACTACCATTATCTGTAGCATTGCACCCCTATTTCCATAGTTAATTCAGTAGCATATTTATACAACACTCCATGGAATAACCATGGTACCCGGAACAAGGAGGTTCATCACTGATTCATGGTTTATTCAATATTAACTTCAACAGCCTGTCAAATACGACGCTAAGGTCAGAAAGGCCGAATTGTGATTTACGTAAGACTAGCTTTGTATATGGGTTTTGTTTGCTTCGAAAGGTAATTCATATTAATTTGAAGATAGAGAAATACATTAAAACCAAAAAAACACACAATATGCACCCTCTTAACATTATAACAATTAATTTTTTGTTAGTAAATTAAATTAATATTTATCACTAGCTGTCCCCCGCGACTTTGTTCGCGTGTTTTAGTTTCAACGGTTTTTCATTATTACAACATTTTTCATTTTTGCTCGGCTCCTATTGTTCGTAGCGTGATGTTATATGTGCCTGTAGCCTTCCACAATAAACGGACTATCCAATACAAAAATATTTTTTTAATTCGAACCAGTAATTTCTGAGATTAGCGCGTTCAAACAAACAAACAAACAAACTCTTCAGCTTTATAATATTAGTATAGATAAAAAAATAATTAGTATAGATTATGCGAGTGTATCCTTTAAGAATAACATTACACTACTGGACACCTCCTGAACTGTCAAACATTCTTTTTATGGTCTAAATATATTTTTACTATATACCTACTTAATTCCATTCCATATTCCGATTTTTCAGATGCATTCTTTAAACCATTTTACGAACCCTTACTAATATTATAAATGCGAAAGTAACCCTGTCTGTCTGTCGCGTTTTCACGACAAAACTACTAAACCGATTTAAATGAAATTTGGTACACATATAGTCTAGAGCCTAAGAAAGGACATAGGCTACTTTTTGCCGCGATAACCGATCCCCAGAGCCGCGGGAAACAGCTAGTAATTCATAAACTCTACAGCCAGTTACATTATTTTATTATGCCGATAAACACATCGAATTTAAATTGAAATATTTAACAAAGTTTTACAAAAGAAACTTAAAATTGAGCACAGAGATGAAAAATATTTTTTGCGTTCCTTTTTAATTATTAAGAAAACTTTCAGTGTTTAATTAAAACTTTTGACAAAGATATAATTATTTCGTTGTAATGATTAGTGTTTTACTTGAGATAGTCATTTTTAAATGGACCATTTTCTGTTGACGCCTCTTAGGTATTGACGGTCTTACGTTAAAAAACCCTAGAAAAAAGCCAGGGTATAGTTATATAGCTAATCACTCAAGGAATAATCTATACTTATAATAAATCTGGAGAGAGGTCAATTCTGTACATCAAATATATTTTCAAAATAACTATCAGGGGGTGATTAGTGATCGATACTGATGCCAAAAATGAAATTCAGTAAAATTTTTGTCTGTTTGTCTGTCTGTCTGTCTGTATGTTCCTTATAGAAACGAAAACTACTCGACGGATTTTAACGAAACTTGGTACATTTATTCTTCATACTCCTGGGCAGGTTATAGTATACTTTTCATCACGCTACAATCAATAGGAGCAGAGCAGTGAAGGGAAATGTTGGGAAAACGGTATTTTTTAAGCTTCCGTCGCGTATGCAGCCTTAATGGTTAAAGCTACATAGAAATCATGTATGACGGAAATGTTCTACATAAAATTATCTAAAAAATATCTCACAACAGCATATGTCTATCTTTTATGGTTGACTCACAATAACACGTGTAACTCCCGATAGCTTAGCAGTTCGGAGATTTCTGATTATATTTGTTTACTCTTACGTTTATAATACTCTCACTCATCCCTAATTAAAAAAAGTTAACATTATTACCTATTCAATAAAAAAAGAATCATAGAAATCGGTATAGAAACACCAAACTTATACATGAAATACGATAATAAGCCTTCGCGCCGTCGCGCGTGAATACTGAATCATGCTATAAGGATTATTTTTGTGTAACGTGATATATTATATTTCCCTACTAAAATACGAAAGTTAATCTGTCTGTTACATCAAAACCACTGAACAGTGAGGAAGGACATATGCTACTTTTTTTACGAAAAACGACGGAAACGCGGACGAAGTTGCTGGCAAAAGCTAGTACTTAATAAAATTGAAGAGAGGAAATTCTTTTTTTTTCTTATTTGAACGGCTCCTGGAATATATAAATTATTTCCTGTGTAGCGGAAACTCCCACAAACATTCTAATCAGCTCTGTAGCCAAGTCACATTTCTACAAGCGATAACGCTGATCAAATCGCTTAAATGTATGGAAGTGACAAGTCTAAGTCACGTGACTTATCGAAATGATATGTGATTTCCATACATTTAATGTCTTTTACGCAATTTCTATCATCGTTAAAGCTTGGACAATAGGCTACAGGGACAGCTTTAAAAAAAATACAGCATGAAAAAACCATCTCTCGATTACATAATATTTCTTCAATGTGGTGATCAACCCAAAACATGTCGCGTCAGTAGTTGGCATGATAAATAAATTAATGATAAATGTGGACAACATCACATTCATTGCTCTGAACCCAAAGAAAGTAGCTAAAGCACTTGTGTTATAGAATTCAGAGATAACGAAGGTACCACAAACACCCAGACAGACCCGAGACAATGTAGAAAACGGGTATTCTACATTGACCCGGCCGGGGATGGAAACCGGGACCTCAGAGTCGGTGACACGTTGAAAACCGGTGTGTACGCCACTCAACCACGGAGGTCGTCAAATAATATATGCAAAAATGTCTGGATCACTGAATATTTCTTCAATGTGGTGATCGACCCCAAAACAGGTAGTGGCAGTTGTAATGATGACTTGTGTCACTCAGCTATCTGTGTAATAAAGAAGGAAAATTAACATCTCTAAAAACATTTAGGTATGCTGCAATGTAAATAAAGTAAATTACTTATCTAAAATAGATAACTAACTTAAACATAATTAACATTTTAATACAAGTAATAAAATCTACAAGCCCGGTTTAATCAGAGCTATTCATTTAGACATTTTAATATTTTCCCCTGCCGTAAATTTTATTATACGGGGTTCATTGCAATTCGTGTAGCAAATTATAGAGCTAAAGGGGTGATTCCCCTGGGGTCAGGTTGTTCGTTGTAATCATTGATTTAAGCCCAAATTACATGATATTGGGGATAACAAATGTTTGTGTATGATTCTAAATTAAATGGCTAGGGAATTACCTAAATACCGTTATGTAATTTGTAACATTCCTTCATGATGTAACTTTTGTATTTATATGAATAATATTTAAAAGTATATAAAAGCATATTTACTTAGGAACATAATAGGTACCTACCCACAGGCTATGATACAGTCTATGCTAAAAACGTAATGGTAGCGCGACAGATTTATATTTTATCTTTATTTTTGTAATAAAACTACTTTTGAACGGATTTTATCGCGGTTTGTATTTAGATTTTTGTTCCCGACGTTTTGGCGCCTTTGCAGGTGTCATGGTCACGGGCCGACTGACTGAGGTGGTATTCGTCTTGACAGTAGATGTTACTCGTTCTACCTTAATATTTTAATTAGTTATTTGTATTCCGATCTACGCAATTTTAGCACACTGTGTCTTGAGGTCTTGCAGCGCTGAGCTATTTGGTTTGGTTTTAAGTTTGTGTATTATTGGGTCCCAAGTAGGCTCTTTTTTTTATCGTTCATTCGCCATCATTTTTATAGACAGATATATATTTAACACTTCTGTATCGTAACATTAAAAAACTTAGACTGCAAATAAACACAAAACAATTTCCAAATGTACCAATGCTTTAAATCCCTACAGACTCTCATTTTAAGCTGTGACAATAAAATAAAAAGTCTTTTACAAATAGCTTTATCACTCAAATAGAATCACTTGTCTCTGGCTTGATATTCAGATTTTTTTCGCAAATGACGTCATATTTTTCCTGAATGAACGAATAAATGACTTTTGTGTAAGTACACAGCTATGTCGTAGATTTTAATAAATGCATCTTTAAATAACGGTCTTTTAGTACCTATATAAAAAAATAGTTCAATTTTATTTATTAACAAACTGTATTATTTTATTTCCATGGCACTTTTGAAAGACAGTGACTCGTTCTTTATACCATACGACTAAAGTAAAACTTTTACATACAAAACGTAACTGGCTATAAGAGAAAGAGGGAAAGAAAATGTGTGCTCGCACTCTCTCTCTTTCTATCTTTACTAACTTGTCTTTCCCTCTCATCTTCCGTTCGCTTCGTGCGGTCACACTTTTCGTAACGCTCTTGTCACGCATTCTTTAGCTTAATCCCCAAGTCAAGCGTGCCTAAAAAAGTTTTACTTTAAAAAATTTATAAAATTGAGAAAATATTTTTTTAACAATTGTGATTCATAAAAACATACTCAATAAAAATATTTATAATTTTCGTTAAACAAATAACCTTAAAAACCATTTAACCTAGAAATCCTCTATTTAAATTAATTACACATGCAACTGTCACGTACCAACAGTCATTTGTTATTGTAACCGGTAGGCAAATGTACACAGTGAAACAACAATATACTATAAACACTGCATAAGCAAATACATACTAGAGAGAAAGGGACAGATGTTCACTGGAAGACCAATGTATTCGAACTAAATTGTTCTAGACTCTAGTGAATAGTCAGGTCAAGGATTGGTTTGTTGAGTTTCTCACAGAAACGAAAAAGTGGGAATGAGGTGAAAAAGGAATTTCGTATAAATCATCTTCTTCTGCGTAGCCTTTACACCTCCTTCCTTACAAAACTTGCTTACTGGAATTCAGACGGTCGGTGACTAATCTCATTGTATCTTAAGGCGATATATTATTTTTTTACCTCTGATTACTTCGTTTTTACTTAGCAACTATAAAAAATGTGTACTTAAAATTTGGTTCCTAAATAGAAGAGGATATAATGAAAATATAATATGATGATCACGATTGACGAAACTTTCCTTGAACGGATATTTTGTGTCAAATAAGCTCGTTAAAACCCTTTTTTTTTTAGCCCAATGCACCCAACTATTTAAATTAATGATATTTTGCACTATTTTATGCATAATCATAATAAGGGACTTAGGGCCTTTTTTTTTTTTTTTGTTACCGGTTGAAAATCTAATGACTTCAACCCACGCCGAGGGCACGACGTGGGGATATGTCGGACTTGCACCGACCAAAAACACCCCGGTCCCGTCCTTGCCTTTGCCGGAGTCCCGGTTCGCTAAAGCATGCTCGGCGGGGCTCCGGTGAAGGGACTTAGGTCCTGCCATAAAAATCTGTTGGGCCACGTAGTAATAAAGTTAAATTTACAGTATAATTAAAGTACCTACTAATAAATACAGTTTTATTTTTTATTTTTAATAATAACATGAATTTTGACTATATCAAATTTGTGAAAATATCGGGTCTGCAAAACGGCATTTTTTTTCATCACTTCTGCCCACCCTTGTAGCAGAGAACATTATATTATATATTATTATACATTTACATAGTATAAATGACAAACTGTTGGTTACTATTTGACTCATATACAGTTCTGCAACATTGTTTCAAGTTATTGTTGTTTGTCTCGCAAACTTCGGATTTCTGGTCTCAACTACTATGCTTTAGGACATTGTGTACCAAACCACTGAAGCGTAGAACACCTATTTACTATACGGAACTTATATCAAAATATATTCATTTATGTTGTTTTAAAAGTGCATTTATACCAAATAAATTACCAGTGTACCACATCAACTCATGGAACAAACTATGTGTACTATGTGTAGCTTCTAATTGTGCTTTATTAATTGCATTCTCTCTAATAACTAATTTTAAAAAAAGTCCTTTAAAACTCCTTATATAAAATTTAGCAGGAATCAAATATATCATAAATTAAATCCTAGTTTATAAAAAAACAGAATAAGCTATTCCGAATGAAATTAGTTTCCACTTTTAAAACAGACGTTAGGCATCACATAACATCAGAATCACACACATCTCTTTCTAAACTACCTAAATAGATAGAGATAAAAAATACACTTTCGACTCGACGGAAAAAGGGTGAAAACCCGAGATAAACTAAACTCTATTGTTTTCGGACAGTTTGAGGAAATAAAGATAGGACGCGTTGTAAACTTTGTACACGACAATATTGGTTTTACGAGTTGAAAATTGATTCGGTAGGACAGATTAAACGTTAGATTGATTCGGAACACTTTTTTGTGGGAAACTGGTTGGAGTGTGGTGATACTCGAAAAATAGAGAATATTGTATCTACATCTATACAAGAAAGGTTGAAAGAGATCATAAGTTGTGTGGGAAATAATATTTTTTATTACACTTTTGGGCAATGGCCTCCCTCCATTCTTTCCAGCGATCCCGGTCCCTCGCTTCTTCTTGCCAATTCCTAAGGAAGGTATTCAGTTCGTCCCGCCATCTCTTTCGTGGTCTGAAATAATTGAGCAATTTTTTTAATAATTTTAGTAGACTTAGTGGGCAGATTCAATATTTAAACGACAGCAGACTGCTTTAGACGACCAACGAAGATTTAGGGTAAATTCATACTCAAAGACAAAATCGAATTATCTCTTTTGATCTCCGAAGAAATATGAGCATTACATTGTTGAGTTATGGGTGAATTTGCTATATAAAGAGATTAACTCTTCTATACGCTTTAACTCTGCGCTAGTATGAATTGACCCTTAAAAATAAATCTATACTATTATAATATATTATAATATTATAATAATATTATAAAGCTGAAGAGTTTGTTTGTTTGTTTGTTTGTTTGAACGCGCTAATCTCAGGAACTACTGGTTCGAATTGAAAAAATCTTTTTGTATTGGATAGTCCGTTTATTGAGGAAGGCTATAGGCTACAAAACATCACGCTACGACCAATAGGAGCGGAGCATAAATGAAAAATGTTGCAAAAATGAAAAACCGTTGAAACTAAAACACGCGAACAAAGTCGCGGGGGACAGCTAGTATCATATATTGAGACTATACAATAATACTGCCTATACTAAGGACAAAGGTTAAATAAATAGTCAAAAACATTTGTACCCATACTTATCTAAATGAAAATGGAAAATCTATTTAAACTAAAACAGGTACTTAAGTATTTAAATCCTATTTAACCTAAAGAGTAAAAGCGAATAAGTAAACCGCATTTTGGAGCCAAAGTAATCAAGTTGTACGTAATGTCATCAAACAACATTAGCAGTACAGAGATTTACGGCAGAAACGACATGGGAATGATATTTAGCAAACATGGCGTCGCATCATGAATTATTTCATTTTGTTTTCGTTTCAAAGATTTTGTTTGCAAATGCGTTGTCAACTTTTCCGACGGTGAAAGGGTATACATTGCTTGCGAACAACTGTCATATTCTTTTATTCATTAAATATAAGCTTAGTGTCTAGTCATATCTGTACAACACATAAAAAAGAAAAACACACTTAAAAACACACATAGTCTATACAACACATAAAAAAGAAAAGAAAAAGAAAAACACACTCAAGAAACATCAAATCAAATGAATATAAACTGTATAAATAACCAACACAACAAATTATATAGACAACACTACCCAACATTCCTACTACCTTAATGAGGAGCGACCTTTGAGCGAAATATTTTTTAAAAGAGGATTAAATAGTATATGTATTTCAGTAGGTAACTATGTATGCACCTAACTAGAAAAACAATGCTAAAACCGTATTGTAAAGTTTTATGACTATCATAGCTCCATTGCGTCAAATAAAAGGTGCACTCGGCTCATATAATTCTGTTATCTGTTAACTGTGTTATATGAGCCTATCTTTCTCTGGAACTATCATGCTAGTATTTAGAACGTCATTATACCTGGACAGTTATTATGGTCTAACTATTTTGAGCCGTTTTTTTATACTCTTTAAACATAATAGTAGACCTTCTCCTATAGCCAAATGACATTTCCACAAGCGTCAAAGATGACAGAAATCGCTTAAATGACATTAAATGTATGGAAATGACATTTCATTTCGATAAGTTACGTGTCTGAGACTTGTCACTTCAATACATTTGAGCGATTCGATAAGCGTTAACGCTTGTAGAATTACCAGTTGGCTAGAAGGGTTTGGTATCTTTAATCTTGATCACAGGAAAAACTATGTACATACCCGGATGATAACAGTAAAGGTTCCCTGCAATTAAATCTTAGCCAAACCAAAATAAAATAACCAACACCATACATCAAACTGCCGTAATACTGCGTACAGAATTCAAAACAGCAATAAACCTTCATACGTAGGTGTCGATTTCACGATGGCCGTACCCTAATCACACTTAACCCTAACGCTACCGTAGTTTTATACACCGTAAAGATTTTTACAACTTACGATCACAAACTGTACTATCCCATCGCCGATTGCCAATAAACCCTTCAGCTGCTGGCTTTCAATGAAGACCCCACATCACAAACTCACATATTGCCTCTTACAACAATCTAAACGGGATGTCTCGAAATGTCAAATAACAGTTTGATCTACGACTCAACCCATTCAACGCTACAATGTTCCAAATTGTCCGCTACAATAATTTCGATTGGGTATCACTCCCTATCAGTAATAATTCGTAATAACGTAAATCCCTGAGGCCAAAACATGATACTTAGATGGTTATTTTGTACGTGATTTCCTGTTTATAGTAAACACATCGGACTGACGGTAACGTGACAAATGGCAATACTGAAATTATTTATTTATGGCAATAATGTAGGGGGAAGTTGAAATGTTTCGCTAATAATACACTGGGCCCTCGACTCGTAATACATTATTTTATTTTGTTTATTACATTTTAGTTTTGATTTATCTTCTGGTGGGGGCGTATACAGGATATGAGTTGTTTTTCTTATAAATTGCGTTGGTACAATCGAATTCTTCGGTCGCTCGGGAGAAATTAAAATAAATCGTTTGCATGTGACTCGGATATTGTGTTTGTTATGTCATAAAAATGCTGTGTTTGTAATTTTTTTATATCATTCAGATTTTTATTAACCATATATTGTCGTAACCTGAAGCTGAGTGTGCTTGTATATTTGTAGAGCGACGAATCAATATTGTACAGTTAATGGAGCAAATTATAAAAGCAAGAATATTAATATCATCGTTATTTTGAAGCACATTTATATATTACAGAGTAATAAGATTACATAACATATAATCTCGAAAAAAGAAAAAATCGAGGTCATTATTATTTAAACAACACACCAACTAAAGAGTTTATTAACGACATCCGGATCTCCAGATCTCCGGATCTTAGTCCTCACAAAGGCGATGATCCGTAATCTAAAGCTCCATTTAATTCGTACAGTAAGCGCTGCCTGATTGGAGATTACTGCGTGGCTTGAGACCCTCTTATTAATTCTGTCCAAGACTAGTTTATGTGATGATTGAGGACAATGCTATGGGAAATACGCGTCTGGTTTTATTTATATTATTTAGATACCAAATTCTGTTGACCTTGCTTTGTGTTTCATATTAAAGATAAATTATTATTTTATTTTTATTATATTAGGTACTGTCTTAGTCTTATTACTGTTAATAATCTTGTATATTCTACATTAATAGTTTAACAGCTATATTATACACAATATGATCAATAGCCGGAATTAAATCTGCACCGATCTGCTTTCCAAGAATAGCAAAGGATTTTTGAAGTAAAACTTCTTTACGCACGCTTGACTTCGGGAGTAGGATGATGAATGCGTGACGAGAGCGTTACAAAAAGTGTGATCGGGCGAGGCGAACGAAAGTTGAGAAGGAGAGATAACATTACAGAGGTTACATTTCGTATATTGCTGTAGGGGCAAGAGAGAGAGGTGCAAGCACACATTTTCTTTCTCTCGTTTCGTATATAAAGAAGTTTTACTTCAGTCGAGTGGCCTAACACACTTGTTTTTTGTATAATAGATCGTTGGAAAAGTCCAGGTCTCTAAGTTTGCTCCTATAAGATCCACTCGTAATCTCGTGCCCAAAAGTTAATTAATACAAACAGTCCGATTAACAATAACTAGTAAGTGTAATTGAGTTGTACAAATCACGTTTATTTAACGTTCAACAAACAAAAGTAAGAACATTCTCAAGATCAGCCCATCGGCCTTGCTAATCAAAAGTTGGTCGAACGCCGCTAGATCTCAGTTTACCGAACTAACTAAAAGTTACGATTAGTTCTTGTATTGTTTGGCCTTTACCTATTGATCGATACGGTTTTGTTGGGAATGCAATTTGTATAGACTGAATCGATTAATCGACTGTAGAATTTAGTCGAGTTTTTAGATATTATTATTATTATCTTGGGACAGCTCACACACGGTCATCTGATCACAAACTAGGCCGAGCCTGTATCATGGCAGTTAGACAACTGATGAACATACTTATTTATTTCTAAATACATACATATTATAGATAAATTACACCCAGACACAGAACAAATGATCGTGCTCATCACAAAGATTGGTCCTGGGTGGGAATCGAACCCACGACCTCCAGTTTAGCAGTCAGGTTCACTAACCACTAGACCAACAGGCCCGTCATATGATCGAATGTAGTTGATATGACTTGCCCCCGAATACTGAAACTCAACTAAACTTTAAGACGTTCTTAAATGTCTATCTCTCGCAACTTTACACCTTAAAGTGACAGAGACAGCACGAGACTTAACGGCGACTGAAAACTGATTGATGTTTCTGTATTCGGCTATACCACTCTTGATTTTGACTTGTTTATGATGGTTGATCGTAACATGCAGAAATCGATAGTATTTTATCAACAATACATATAAGTAGGTATATAAATGTATAGGTCTCCAAATGAAAATTCATAACTTCCTTTAGATATTTGGGAGGTTACTATTGAATGAGTTTCAATTCTAATACAATGCCGATGCAAAATGTATAGTATTATTATTATGTACCTACTTCTTGTTATCTCTGCACCACCTCATGGTCGACTGGAATCCCTCAAGCATTAAAGTGAATGATTTAAATAAATCTATAAATAAATAACTTTCATTAGGTCAGTTAAATCCCATAACTGACACGGGTAAAAACGTACGCTAAAATTAATCCCTCGCTATTGTTTTTAAATAGATTAAACTGTCAGCTCACAACATAGACTCCACTAAATATTTTTTAATCGACTGAACAAAATATGTAAGCAAATCAATAAAACAAAAAGCCGCAAGTTTTAAACATAGAATATACCAAAAAAAATTACCCAAAACATGGAAAAGATCGTTGGTGTTTCAGTGGCCAGTGCTACGTTTTAGCGCGAATTTCGCATTTCGAATGGAACGCTTTATTGCGCGTCACTTTGATGTGTCACTTCCAAGTGATTGCTGCGTTCCAATTCGAATTTTAAAAAGTTCGTACAAACAGATTGCATGATTTTGATGGCGATGGCCGTTGCCTATGTTTTTACAGGCCGTGAGTAATCTGTATGCATTGCAAACTGTTGTGCCAGGTTTTCAATTATTTACTTTACTCTATCATTTATGTTCAGTGGCACTGATAAATTAAACCAAGGATTAAGTTGTTTACTTTGATAACCGAATGCAACAATATTTATTAATATATTTATTAAATTACGTAAATTTGAATAACGTGCATCTTAATTACAACAAATAAAATAAAATAAAACCAATAAAGTTAGATAATAAATAAACAAGTTTCAAATAAGTTTCGAATAAAGAAACTAATTCAAAATACCACAAATTTATTATTTATTTATGTACACACAACATACACAGAACACAAATAACTAACCAAAAATAGGTACAAAGGTACTGCTTATTTCTTACGAAATTTCAGCCGGCAGACCTGCGACAGGACACATAAAAAAAGAAACATAGACACACATTTAAATATCTGTCCAACACAAAATTTTACTGAAAATGAAAAAATCTCTAAATAAAACCTCTACACATCCGCACTCAGATTACGTCACTTTTCGCGATCATCTTTTTTAGTGTTGCTAGCTCTCATATTTCGCGAGGACGTGGAAATTCCCGGGTAAGTGAGGACGGTTCATTAGAAACTCGTCAGAATTCCACTCGCCTCAGCTTAATTCTGTTAACAATTTTTGTTGAAGACCAAAACGGAATTTTCACAAGTTCCCGACAGGGCTGGCTGGGTGTTATGTTACAAATGCACTTGTTGTAACTACAGACTGTAGATCTTAAACTTTTTTATTGTTGGAGACGTTATTCTTTAAGTTGCTGACTTGACTTTGTATGATGCTTTAGTTGTTTTAACTTTGAACTCAGTTCTATGTATACAAGTTTTGTGAACATCATTATTTATTAACTTATTACATATTTATTATAAAATATGAAAAAAAAACTGTTAATAAGCTTTTCCACTAATTTCGCACATTTATAAAATCAAAGCCTTACTTAAACAATAAAAAAAAAGCAATAATTACAGTATTAACTTCAATCTGAGAAAAACGTTTCAAACAAATTATTAAACATTTACACTACGGGTTTTTCTTGATATACCCAACTGAATAAACAAGTTTGTTATTTAAAATTCTACTTGGCAACCCTAAAGCTCTTTGAGTCTCGCGTTCGTGGTAATTCGCCTTACTCTTCATTTGGTCGCAACATTTGTGTAGTAAAACCTTTTTCGCGTATGTACAATTATTTTTATAATTACGAGTCTTCATTGTTACTACATGCTTGGTTTCCCGCGTAGCTGTAATAAATTCGTGTTTACGTTAAAATAGGGTTGTCTACTTTGTAAAAATAATAAAAATCTTAGTGGGGAAGTTTAATATAGTAGACTGACTGTGGTGTTATAAATCTTTGCGCTTGTCTCGCATATTTAAAATAGGTTATTGTGAAGTTTTGAGTAAAGTTAATTAAATTTTAGTTTGGACAAAGTAAAATGTTTTATATTGGGGACACATCTAGAGTTAAAGTATTAATAACTTTAATAACGCTTCCATGTGTATAATTACTGTGAAACATAAAATCTAGATTTACTTACTTACTTGTATTTTTAATGCTAAATGTAAAACGGGAGTAATAAAAAATAAAATTAAACTTTTGTATCATTAAACTGTAAATATTTACACTTTTAAGTTAAGAATTTTAGTATTTGGTAACACAGCATTATGAAACCAATAAAATAACAAAAAAAAAACGCATATTTCAATTTAAGAACAGAACACGAGAAGCATTTTGCAACTATTTAGAAATACGGAGTCCGATTCTGATCGCGCCAATAGGTACCGAGGGATGTAACAAAATCGCATTGTTGGCAGTACGCTGCTACCAATACCAGATTGCTTTCGTTCAGACGTTCGTTCAAAGTTTCCCGCAGTTTCCCGCCGACCGGGAACCGCTCTCATTCCTTTTTATGATCGCTGGTAACGTGCAAAGTTTGTGCGACAGACGGTAACTGATAAAATTGTCTTCGTAACGGACAATAACAGATGTACAGATAGTGCTGCCATCTACAACTCGTGAAAGATTAAAACTTATTTCGAAAACGTTTTAGGTTAATCGTTTAAGTTTCAATAGGTGCTGTTTAAACTTAAGTTGAAGTTAACGGCAATGTTCGTAAACCTTTACACAAACAATTATTGTAAACAACTTAAAAAGATAGAAATTAATTAATTATTTTCGCTTGGAACAAAAATTTACTCGTATATATATACATATAAGTATAAATCGCCTTATGAATCGACCATTTCGCATTGATATTATATTTTCACTGTTTGCCGAATATTCTAACGATCTATTACTTGATTTTGATCTGATGTGCCTTTTGATTGAAAGATATAAAAATCCGGTGATTTCACATTACTAGCAATCTTGTTAATCGCTCCAACTAAGCTACATATGCTTGTGTCTGGAGTGGGTTCACGTCAATAGTGCATTGGGTCGGGTTCAAACCTGACATTAAACATATTCTATTGCCATTGCAAAGTTATTGGCAGTCTGTAGAGGTCTTAGTTTTAATCTATTAATATATATAAAACAAAGTCGGGTTAGTTAGGAACACCATTTATAGCTCAAAAGCGGGTAGACAGATTTTCATGATCTTTGATTTTTTGGATTAGACAAAATCAGATATTGAATATTTTTCATACATTTAAATTAAATACGTCTCTAAAACTTCAAGTATTAACGATGTTCAGCCATCCTTACCATCAGGAGAAATGTTTGGCTATATGTTATCTTCATTAGAATAAAGTATATACCTTATCACCCACCTAGATGTAGAACATGAACATAATCTACAAGTACCATAAGATAGGTACGCTATACCTATATCTTGACCAATACGTATTCTTGCGACTAGTTTTTACATAAGGAATAACTTTGAACAGTTAAAGAAGATTTCAGCGAGCAAACACAGGGTTATTTATAGTTCACAGCGCAAGCTAAGTCCGTACACACTCGCCAGTTCTCGTGTGAAATCGCTAAACACTGAGTGACAGAAACGCGGCTAGAGAAACTACTAGATAAGCCATATTAAAGTAATGTCTAATGTTACCGTAAAATAAACCCATTTAAAAGGTATATAATAATTTGTGTTCCTTTTCAGGGATTATGGTCACTGGGAAATCTCGGTGTAAACGTGGCAAGATCTCTGAAAAAGATTAAAAATATAATCTACTTGTTTTTACAGCAATTTTAGTTTAAGATACTCGATCCTCATAAATTGACAGATAAATACAGATAATTGGGTATTTGACTACTATCGAATTATTTATTTATTAGAAATGCGAAATAACATCACAAAATATACACTAATACAAAAGTTATATAAGCTTTTAAAGTTAGTAGGTAACGCATGTACTATCTCTTTTTCGCAAAACGACGACTTGTACCAAGCAGCCCCAGATTAGTATAGAGAAAAGAATTGTGACGTCACATTATGTTATAGCTCTCTCTGTCTAATTAGCAATATTAAAATGCTTGTAACTAGTTTAATATGAAAGTAATTAATCTGCCGTTTTTACAAATTGTAATTATAATATAATACTATGCTGATACTAGACTCACAGAAAAATAATTCCTTTTCGAGTATCACATGTTCACACACACACACGCTGCACAAGAAGTCTTCAACAAGTCTTTCGTATAATGGAGTTAAACGAATCTTCTAGTTCCAAGCATAATATTAAATTGTGTACAAAAAGTTATGTCTCACCATTGCAACTTAATACTAGCAACAAACTGTTCCTATAAACTGCTATTTGAATACATATTTTTTTCACACAGCATAAATATGCAGCAAAGTTTCTTAAACTGAAACCTAGTTTAACAAACAAACAGTTCACAAACATTCGGCCAACCATACGAGATCATGACGTCATACACAAATGGCGGCCATTTAACACGTCAAACGGACTCACAGGGCACAACTAGTCTAGCAAACCAGTTCGCAGGCCAGTGCATCACGATTACACTAGTAATCCAAACGTTACTAGTATAATACTGTCAAATAGCGTGGCGTTTCCCGTTATTGTTGTTGTAACTGCGACAGTGCCTCGTAAATTAGCCGGATTATTTCATGGATATTGCAGCTTACAGCTGTTAGTTGTTACGTGTTTGTTTGAAGAAAAATATGGCACAGTTCCGTGTTTTCGTTGTCTTACAAGTAGATTTGTACTAACTCATATTTTCTTATGTAATTGTTTTCTTTGTTTTCAGTAAAAAAGTGTGATTATTACCCTTATACTTCCCTTATTTTTTTAATGGCAAGTTTGATCTTTAAAATAGTTTAGTAACATAATATCTAATATATATGGTAGATGGTAAAACAGGTCTTTTCAGAAATAACAGAACACTCAATACCTAAAAAAATACTTTTTTTTCTCTAAAAAGATACAGATATTATTATGTTTAACAAGCTTTTCGATATAATGAAATGCATGGGGGGTGAGGAGGCAACAGCACACCCGGCCATCTGATCCCAAACTAGGTAGAGCCTGTATTATGGCACCTAGTATATTTTAAATACATACATAATAAATATTATCGATAAATTACACCCAGACACAGAACAAATGACCATGCTCATCACACAAAGATTTGTCGTGGGTGGGAATCGAACCTCCGGTTTAGCAGTCAGGGTCACAAACCACACTGGAAGGCTCAGTGCTCTTCTAACGCAAGAAGCCTCTAAACTTCAGTAACATTATTATCTAATAATATTTACTTGCGGTAAATCATCATTATAACTTCTTTATATTTAGCTTTTTAGTGTGAAAAACATAAGTCTAATAAAACCAAACACTGCATTTTATTTACATACCATACGTGAAGCGAAAGCACTTAAAATGTACACCTCACACGATATTCATAAAAACTAACTCGAGTTTGCGAAAGTTTTGCGAATTCGCATCCTTACGCGAAAGGAAGTCGTTATAGTTCAAGTTATCGCAAAGTTCGCTCAACAACGATTATATCGTTTTACTCTATGTATATTTCCGTTTAACTTTATATATATATATATTGATTTATGTAGCAGATACGACTTTATGTTATCTGTATTTAGCAAAACGTTCGGTTAAATCTGTTTGAAACTCTGACGAGCTCCGTGGTCGAGTGAACAGCAGTTTTCAAGATGTTACGCTAGCTCTGAGGTCCTAGGCTCGATATCCGGACGTGTCAATTTAGAAAAACTACTTCTCTACATTGCCGAGACAATCTCTGTCTGGGTGTTTGTGGTACGTTCGTTGTCTCTGATTCCATAACACATTACTTTCAGCTCAGAGAAATGTATTGTGATGTTGTCCACATATAAAAACAACTTTGCAAACGGCACAATAAAAACTATGACTTGTATAATAAACACATATATAATAATTAGTTTTTTTAGTTAAATTTGGTTATAAAACAATATACCTGCTTTTAGATTGCGCTGGTATGCGTCAAAATGGTGTCCTGTTGCACGAATGAATAGTACAGAAGATATGATAAGCACGTAAGTAAAAAAGATAGCTGTCATTGAGAACTTCCTAATTAAAGAAATGTTGAAATTCCTTATCCAAAAAATGTTCTTTTCAATACAAGGTTACACGAAGGTTGCATTGAACATCTAAGTAAATCTATTGTTAATTGTAACATTTACTGCTTATATTGGCGATTATTTATATTATTATCTAAAACAATATGTATTTATTTTAGATAATAATATATCTATTATCTCCTTCCGTTAGTCCCATTATATCTCCATATATTTCAAAGA
The DNA here is from genome assembly GCA_932294365.1 of Diachrysia chrysitis. Taxonomy (NCBI): domain Eukaryota; kingdom Metazoa; phylum Arthropoda; class Insecta; order Lepidoptera; family Noctuidae; genus Diachrysia; species Diachrysia chrysitis. The sequence goes on along the minus strand of OW028662.1, from coordinate 4,137,778 downwards.
CAAAAACTCCAGAATAACACACACATAGAATTAATATAAACACCCATAATGTCTCACACACTCGGCGTCCAAATTCGATGGAAAAAGAATACCCGAGTCATTGGAGAGCCGTAAATATATCGGCTTGGTCCCCAGCCACTGAAGGGTTTATTCTATAACTGGGGATTCTGTCAGCCGACAGGGTAAAACTTAAATAAAATAGTAAGTACGACAGATTAAAAACAAGGTTTCCCTGAAAAAGAAACTTTTTTATACTTTTTTTTTACATACTTGCAGTGGGACAGTTTTCAGAATCTCAGAATCTTTATTAAACTAAATTCTTAATAAATGGAAAATTTTATTAAATCAATTAAAAGGTTAATGAGACCTCTGGTGCTGTAGCAGAGGTGGTTACACTTACCAATCATCAAGTAAGCCGCTTACCCTAAAAAATCAAAAAAACTGACAAATAAATACCTAATTTAAATTAAAATAAAAGAGCATAGCAATGTATTGTGTCGCTTATTCTTAAAATCTAGACACAGCAGAAAAAAAACAGCATTTCAATCCACATATTATATTGCCAGAATGCTCCACCATGTTTTTCATATTCCAATATCCACGTTAGTATCTTGAAACCTTCGGGCGACTACGCTCGAAGGCACTATTCCCACTAATTGGATTCCAGAAGAGAGAAACTGAAAGCAGCCTGTCACTGGACCTAACTCGTTCACTCTTAGGGTGGTATCCTACTGTTATCTTAAAAGGTTCGGATTTGCAAGTCGCAGCGAGCAAGGTTCGCTGTCATCCGACTGATCAAAATTCTTGGTTTTGCAATGGCATCATTCGCAGCTCTTTGAATCGCGCAGTACCACCCCTCTATTTTATACTTACTTTTTTTATGCTATACTTGTCCTGTGCCAATTCATGCCCCACCCATGCTGAATGTTATTGTTTAAATGTATTATTCAATATGTAATATTCCCCATATTTCTTCAATGATTGTCTTGTACCGTTAATCACATACTGAATACGTGTTCTAATGGTTTTTTACTGTTATTAAATATAGGGTACTTATTGTAATTAATAATAATAGCGGCCACTGCTGGGTACAGGCCTCTTTTCATCTAGAGAAGGAACGAGTATTGATCACCACGCTTGCTCATTGCGGGTTGGCGATTTCAGATTCCAATTGTTGGAATCCATGTTTCCTTACGATGTTTTTTCCTTCACCGATTGCCAATGATGCCTTAGAATAATCAAAAAAGAACGTATAACTTTAAAAAATGTCACATTAGTACTGTCTGTAATGGGTTCAAACCTGCAACCTTGTGCACACAAATCCGTTTATTGAACCGCTAGGCCACCACGACATTGCCATTACATTCAATAATTACAATCAATTTCTTTAATCATACATGGTCTTAAACTTAAACAGACCAGTGTCACACCAGCCTTAGTTAATATTAGCCCGAGAATGTTGATGCTGATTTTTTATTAATTTTCCTTTTTTATTCTTTTTCATTTCCTCCATCTTTGTAGCGTAACTTCAGTAAAGTTACTAATTTTCTACGATGAATTTTTAATTGATAGGTACTTGTTTTAATTACGAAAGTAATTCTAAAGTAAATTACGATTTGGTTTTCGAACTTCCTTCGTTTGCAAATTAGTTACATTCATCTTGTTTTTTGTAATAAAAATAATATTGGTTTGGTTCAACACACACTTGAAAAAAAGTAGAAACGGTTATTACTAACGGATCTTATTATTGCACTCTTTTTACTGCACATGGTCAGAGCAATTTAGATATTTTATTGATAAGTCTATCTTAGAATATATTTGCAATCCTTCTGGGATATAAACGCAATGTATCATCTTCATATATGCTATATAAATAACTGCAGGATAAAAAACTATGTATTAATCCGTGTACACTGTAGACTTAACCTAAACATATACACCTTACAATACAATCTTAATTTACAGGTAACCATCCTCACGCACTGGGTATAAATTATAGTAATTTTCGGTATTTCTTTTCTCGAAGATAATAAGTTCCCTCCAGTGGCGTATAACGAATCTCCGCGGGAGATTTGTCTCGGGAAATTGTCTAGAGGCTCTACCCTAACACTTTTTTTATCGAAAAATCGAGAATAATAGATCCTTCGGGGCAATTTCACCTGTAAATGCGCTCCTAGGAACCAAGTTACCAGGGATCTAGTTTAAAATTGTCAAAGTCAAATGTTTTTTGTTACAGAACAAAGAATTTTTTAAGGTTAGAAGGGGCATAGATTGCTTTATTTGAATAATAGGGTTATATACTCATTCTACCTTTTTCATATATGTTCTGTAATTTAGCTTAAGCTGCGTTTAGTTTGTGTTGGGGAAATGGAAATTTGAGTATTGAACTCAATCGAGTTGTGAAATCCGCCTTTAATCGCTTAACGAGTGGTATTTGGTTATTCTCTGGAGAAAAAGCCTTTTTGAAATCTTGAGGTGGGATAATAGATTTCCTAGTTAAGTGTACCTGCTATCATGACTGTTTTTCCCGAAGGGTTTACGTTTATTCGGCGATTTCACTAAGAGATTCGTATTGAATGTAAAATAGAGATGTGGGGGATGAGACGAGCATGTTTATATGTATGTTTGTCAATAGTAAACTGTTGAACGTTTTTGGTTGAAACGACGTCGCTATCCTGGATTTCCATGTGGTTATATAGCTTTTTTTTTTAAGTAACCGTGTTATAAATAAGTCCAAAACTGCGGGACTGCATATGGTAGAAAATGCAAATATTAGTATAGAAGAATAAACGATTCTAAATCTATTAAAGTACTAATAAACATAAAATTAACAAAATAATATCAAGTAGGTGATATATTAATAAATCTTTTTTCTTAAATATGGCTTCGTGGCAGTCGTGTAAAAAAAAAGATATTTAATAAAAACGAAAGATATTTAAAATTTAAACTACGAACGGAGACAAAAAGAATTACAACCCTATTCTGCAAAGAGGTTTTAACAGCAAAGGATTAAGTACGTATACATAAAACCCTTTTTAAAATCAGCACATTTTAAAACCGTATAATGCAGTTGGTTGCACGTGTGACTAGACTGACTAGTTTGGATCTAGGAAGAGCGTTTCCCTGTACGAATGCTAAAGAGAAAGCTGTAAAGAAAGATTTTTACGGTTTTGCGGGGGTGAGGTTGAAAGGGGGTGAAAGACGTATATCCTTATTTGCTGCTACGTGACCACGACCTTGCATTCTAAAAGGTTTCGTGAGGTGAATTAACAGGATTATTCAATTAATTCACTTAAGTAGGTTAATCTTTGTATTACGTTTTGTTATCTATTTTACATTAGACTCTTTATATTTATTTCGATCGCCATTCAAGTGTTTCTTTTATAGGTACTACTGGTTTCAAATCTAGGCCAGCAAATCGTTATAGGTTTTTAAAGAGGTAGGTACATTTTCCCTTCGTTATCAGAAAAAATATACAGAATGAAATCATGAAATTTCTTTTAATAAACTTGATTCTAACAATAGTTATTTAATACTTAAATATACAGTTACTCATAAAAAGCTTTAATGAAGAAATGAAAATATAATAATGACGAGTCATTGCCTAATAATTGTAGATACTATTTCGTCATTTGTTGAATTACGACTAGTAACCTAGTGTAATGAATTAGATATAAATATTTATTATGTATTTATATTTTGTAATTCTGAAGGCAATTTTTAAAAGCATATTATAATATATAACAATGCCGAATTCTGTGTTTTCGTCAATAGACTTTGAGTATTGTCCTTTGTACTTGTCAACATCAAAAGAACAATTATGAATAGCTACTTAAATATTACATCACGTTTAATCATTGGTCAGTTCGATAAGGCACGAATTCGATATGATAATTAAAAAAGTATTTATTTAACACCATTGCCCTATTTCTTCAACCTTATTTTAATTCTAATACAATGCCAATGCAAAATTAATATTAGTAAGAAAGCAGGAGATTCAGCTTTCTTAAAAAACAAATGCTGTCAATGGAAGGAACTGACTGGAATCTAAACATTGAGTTTTTTTTTTGTACTGTATTTTGTTTGTGTGCCTGCTAAATAAATAACAATTTTGCATTAGAATTTTATTAGAATTAAAATTAAATTGAAGAGTAAAGCCACTGTTTTTAAGCGAGATGTAGTGCGCTGTCTCGCTTCTACTATGGCTGTCCTGCTATAAAAGCTCGTGGTACAGGCACTGAAATATTTTCAATATCTAGACGACTTATAACTTTGATCTTTAAATACTTTTGCCATTATTAAATAAAAACTAAACATATAACTTTATTAAACTAAATACGAGTTGATACGTTTGTTCAAAACTCGTGCAACTTTATAGCCGCCATTTTGTAAAATGCTTTGTCTTTGACCCACATAAACCGTATGAAGTAAACAACAAATAAACTTGAATATTTTATTAAATAAAACTCAACAATGATTCCACAAATAATATAAAATGAAACAATATCATGTTACAACGTAAGGACCATGCACCTATTTTATGAAGTTATTCAAGAGACAGTGAACTTTATTAAACACACCTTTCATTTATAATGCGGTTATTCGTAGATTTAAATAAATAAATACGTATTTTAGGCTTAATAAATAAATTAATAAAGCAATTTGTGTACGAACTAATGATCATAAACGCTCTTTTGTAATAAAAGACGCAATGTCTCATAAGTACACTCTAATATTACAATCAGTATCTCTTACAAATATTGTTGATGAAAAATAAAACCGTCATACACGAAATTCAAATTTCAAAATTGAAAGCAAAATAATTTTTAAACTACGAACCATTAGTGCCCGTTAATAGTTTACAAATATTTATTACCTACTTAATTCAAAATTTACATTCGAATTTCAACTCGATTAAAAGTACAACGATTTATGTTTCAAAACAATAATTATGAATAAATGCTAATTGTAATGTGATTAAACTTAATTTTGACGTACCTAATTAGTATAAACTGAAGCAGAAATGCATTGGTGTAGTTTTAAGTTATAAAACTAAGACTAGCGACATTCTTGCCTCCAATGACTAGGTTAAAACAAATCAGCTGTATGTTTATCACAATAACACGCAGCAGTTTTACAATAACAAAGTGATTCAAATGAAAGTAGGTAATACTTGAAAACATGCATTTAGTACGTATAACAAGGCCCGCAACAAACAGTATTTACATTATTTGAAAATGAAAATTAATTACAGACAAGATAGACAAAAGGATTCTAACTTAAATGTACATCTTACAATCGATTCGTTTCGATTTATACACGACACTTATAAAACTCGCTTCGTCAATAATCGCTATGAATTCGGTCTAAAGAATTTTAGGATTATCTGGAAGTTTGTTTCTACCTACTGCTGTCATAACATTCTTCAATTTACATAAATAGAACATTTCTTACAAACGATGTTTATACCTTTCGAGTAATATTAAACAATATTTATAAGCTTAAAATTAAAATTAGTTCTAAGTGTTTCAATCGTCTGTGCCGGTGATCCATTGCAGGTATTTAAAGGATCTGGATTGCAGGGGACTGGCGCGAGATTCCCGATACACGCGTGGCTGGTAAGCTGCTGGTTGCTCTCTGAAAATAGCAATGTTTGTGTTATTTCAAGAAAACGCTTTGTGTTCTGCTTGCGGCCGCGATGTAATTTGAGCCTTTATGGGCTTTAAAAGTGGGTATTTAACAGTCATTTAGAATTTATATGTCATATTATCAAGACTTTTTAACGCTAAGTATGCTATATTATTCAGACATATTTTATGACATTTTATTCGTCAAATATCTTGTAATTTGAATAATTTAAGAAAAATCTATTGTCTAAAAAGTATCTATTCTATTTAAAAAAAACTACGATCTTAAATTAATTTATAACATCTCACCGTGGTTCAGCTGAGGCACGAGCATGATACGCAGGCACGTTCGGGTTGTGGTAGCCAGCGTGCGCCACCGGCGTGGTCAGCGTGTGCGTCTGCACGGGCGGGTGCTCCGCCGGCGACTGGTAGTTGTTCGGGTTGTAGCGGTCCACCGATACTCCTCGGGTCCTCTCTGGAATCGCCGTGTCCACACTCTTACCTATAGTGCTCAAAGGCCTGCCCCTGCCCAAAGTATTGGTCTTCGGCCACTCCTGAGACACATATTCTGACTCAAAACTCCTTTCGCGCCAAGAACGCGGTCTTAAAGTCTGGCTCCACGTCGGTGTGGGAGTATAAGTTACAGATGGAGTCTTAGCAAACTTGGGCTCAGCCTCCCATGGAGGTTGGACGCTCGTCTGCTCTGTTGTAGTAGTTTGAGACGTTTTCTCAGTGAATTCCCTAAGTTCCTTACGCCATTGAGGCTCAACAGGCTCCGATGGTTCATTATTGTCGTAGTAGTACTGAGGGGAAGGATCGGGTTGGGGTTGGAACTTTGTCTCGCTAGGGATATAAGTAGAGTCCGGGACGGAAATGTAGCGCCTTTCATATTCGCTGTAGTATGTTTTACGTCCTGGAGTCGTCCTTGATGGATCTACGGTAGACGCAGATCTTACAAAGGATTGATTTGGAGCCGGTGGTATGTAAGAAATGGGAGCGTTTTTGGAGAATTTAGCAGGCGGTGGCTTCCAGCCCTGATTAGGAGCGGGACTGAAAGATTCAGCTGGAGTTTGTGGAGCAGGTTGATAGAAAGTTTGTGAAGTGTTATTGACCGATGTGTAGCTCGAGTCCTGTTCCCACGGGGGAGGGACATAGCTTGAGGAGTACTGTTGTGTAGATCTCTGATAGCTGTCTGTAGTGTCTTTGTTTAAGTAAGAGTATTGAGTGGGTTGTGAGCTGTTTTGTGCTGTTTCAACGTTGGACACCCATGTAGGTGTAGGTGTGTATGTGGAGTAACTTGATGGTGTCCGTTCAGGAGTGGGTTCAGTGTAAGATGGTTGATATTGGGGTTGGGGTGTAGACGGGGCTTGGTATTGGGGCTGCTGGGGAGGAGGCGCCTGGTATTGGGGTTGAGCTTGATGTTGGGCCTGGTAGTGGGGTTGGGGTTGTGGTTGATGTTGGGCCTGGTATTGTGGTTGTGGGTGGTATTGCTGCTGAGGTTGCGGCTGGGACTTTGGCTGTGCCCATGGCTGACCAACAGGAGTAGGAGTGGAACTAACGTTATTATAAAGAGTATTTTGTTGTTGCTTCGTTTGTTGATACCACTGCTGGTTGGTGATCTTGCTTGGTTTTACATTACTTACAGTAAGAACTTCCGATTGAGGTTCAGTTTGGTACTGTGTCTGTTCGTACGTCTGATTGCTGTATTGGAGAAGGTCTGAGGGCATTTGACGCTCCGTGCTTAATCTATCTAATAGGAGGCTGTGACGTCTCTCTGTAAGAGGTTCAGGGGGGTATACAGGCTGGTAAGGCCTTGAAGGTAAAGGAGAAGTGGAAATTTTATCTATACTAGGAGGCGGGAAGTACGTCCTGACGGTAGGTATACCCTGTTGGGTTAAATTCTCATAGCTGTTGTCCAAAACCTTTATCGTTCGATTGACTGTTACAATGTTTTCGATTTTATTGTATTCCGTCTGAGTGCTGAGTCCACCTGCCGGTCCTATTGAACTGGTTATAATTTCGGTGTTCTCTGTGTGAGTTTTGGTAATGATTGGTGATATACCAATGGGTTTGATCTCAACATCTTCAACTTTGTCAAGGGGGACGGATGGTTCTCTAATAGGTATTTTGTACTCCTTCTGGGGTTCTGGTTCTACTTTTTCTTCTTTTGTTTCTGATTTAGATTCTTCTGGTGCTTGAACCTCGACTTTGATAACTTTTTCTTCAGGTTCCTTAGGAGATTCCTTTGGTTCCTCAGCAGGAGTCTCAGAAGGAGCATCTTGTTGAGGGTCGTCTTTAACAGATTCTTCTATTACTTCTTTTTCTTCTACTGTTTTCTCAACTTCAGTCTCTTGTTCAACTTTTACTTCGGTTTCTTTATTTTCTGTAGCCTCTTCGTATTCCTCTTCTTCTTCCTCGTCGTTTACTGGAGGAGCTTTGGCTACTACTTCCTTTTTAACTTCAACTACTTCTTCTTCAACGACTTCCTCCTCTTTTTCTTCTTCCTCTACTTCTTGTTCAATTTCTGCCTTTTCTTCTTTTTGAGCTCCTTCTACTGATTGCTTTTCTTCTTCAGTTTCTTCTATTTCTTCCTCTTCAACGGTTTCAGATTTGACCGTTTCAGGTTCTAGTGGAGCCTGTTTCTTTAAGACAACAGTCACTGGCTCGGCCTCTTCTACTTCTTCTTCAACTTCTTCAACTTCTTCCACTTCTTCAGCTACGACCGATTGAGATTCCTCTTTAGGAGATTCTTGAACTACAACAACTTTCTTAGTAGTTGTCATTTCAGATCTTTCTTCCGTTTTAACGACACTACTCTGACCATTTTCTTTAGGTTTAGCCACAGTCGTTGTTACTGTCACCGTTTCTGGTTCTTCAACAACTTCTTCTTCTTGTTCTTCTTGCTCTGCGACTTCTTCTTCTTCTTCCTCCTCCTCTTCTACAACTTCCTCTTCCGATTCTTCTTCTTTAGGAATTGTTCTTGTTTCTGTCTTTGTTTTAATTTCTGTTCTACCATCAACAGTCGTTTTTGTTGTAGTAGTCTTAATTTCTTCTACCGATCCATCAGGTAAAATTTTCTTCACAACTTCAACTTTAGTTTCAGTCTTGGCTGCAGATTTTTTGGTCGGCAGTTTAACTGTCATCTCAGCCTCAATGTTCGAATCTCCATTCTGATTTCCATTTTGTTCTTCAACCTTATTTTCCTTTTTCACTTGTTTTTTTACTACCTTGACTTCTCTCTGAAAATTAAGAACAATTATTATAATGATTGTTTGAGTAGGTGATTTCATAATATTTATAGAATACGTCAAAAGTAAATAAATAAATATGAATATGTGTATATGTACAGTGATGTCGATGTATCAACAATAATATCACGCATAATAAAACATTAAACTCACAATAAGAGTTCGTTACAATGTTCTCTATAATTCCGTTATGTTGTATAGTAAGTATGTATAACAGACAACGTAAACACACATATAAATATAGATATAATAAGTATACAGTAATTTTAATTGAACCTGTTCATTATCTGTGCCCCCATTCTCTTCGACGGGCTTTGATTCTATGGGTGTTGAAGTTATAGTAGGAATAATCACATCGTGTATCTGAATAATTGGTTTAACTGTCAAGTCTATACTTGAATCTAAACTTTCACTTGTTGGTAGTTTGTCTTTTTCCTCACTTATTTCCAACTTAGGCAACTGTTCAGTTTCATTGTAAACTTTCGGCGGTGCACGGAAATACTCAGCGTCGTAACTAATTACTGGGAGTACTGGTGCAGTATATCCGTCACTTCCATAATTCGTCCTCGGCAAACTGTAAGGATTAGCCGGCGGAGCATTATACTCGTACATAGACATAGGTCTGTTATTGTTTATCTGTGGGTGCGTTGGCGTATTTTTATGAAATGTATTATTGTTTTCAAATCTCGTAGTATTTACAGACGGTGGGATAATTCTTTGTATCGGAGCTTCCCTTGGATCAGGATTACTTCGAGTCCTTAATAAAGACTTTGGATTAGATGGCAAATTAAATGATGGAAACACTTGGACCGGCAAACAATTAAAGTTTGGGAGGGCAACTGGAGCTGACTGATTTGTCGATGAGTGAACTGGATGCACTGGTACTTCAGGGACGCCTTGGTTCATGGCATTCCTCATTAGCCTCTTGGCCATGCGCTCGGACTTGATCTCCGAGAGGTCCAGCCCGCCCGGGGTATAGGTGAAAGGCTTGCGGTCCCGGCTCATGGCGCCGTGTAAGGCTGACGGTGGATTCATTATGCTGAAATAAGTTTTCCCACGTTACTCCATAACATTTTCATTTATCATAAAGTTTACAAAATATATTTTATATGTATCATATATTTTTTAAACGTTAAAAGCTTGGGACATGTTTTGGCAAATTGACAAAACAGTAGAAAATAGATACGAGATACTTACGAGGTCTGAGGTTCACCGCAAAATGTTATATTTACTTCCTGTGCTGCAGAGAATTACAGACTTTCAACGCGTATTTGTTTATCCAGTCAACACATTTATATCTCACAAGGTAGTTTCCACACTTGTCGTAGATCAATTCTCACATCACAACTTTAGGGAGACGGATCACTTATTTTTGTGATGGAACATGCAGATATTAATCTGGTCGCAGCGGTTAAATATAGCGCGGGTGTAGTAAATGAGCCGGTACATTTGAATCCGGGAGGTGGTACGCGCGGTCGGCGCGTGCGCCGCCTGCCGCCTACTGCCGTCTGCTTCGCCGCCGCCATGTATTTTCGTACCGACCCCAATAACGGGCGCCTCGTCTACAATTTGTCTTGAACAAATCGTCAAAACAACATCCAGTATACTTCCGACAGATTCGCGATTATTATTTATTGCAATCCTACGCCTCCATTCATCTGTGATGCAGCTCTGTTCATCTTATTCGCACTATTATAGCTGCAGCGATCTGTGACGTACGCTGTGTTGAAAATCAAGACGCTTATGTTCCGCCGCGTAGTTCATCCACCTTTGCGAAGACTGCTATTATATGACATTGTCCTATTTTTCTATTTCAGTTTTCCGCCTTTCGGAAATGTTGAAAATAACCCCATTTTCCTTAGTTGAGTGTACTTGATCTTTACACAAGGTAGATGTTATATTTATTTGACGCGAAACTTTGAGTTTGTTCCTTGTTTCTTTTAACAAAAGTAGCATAGATTTGATGTTGGAGTAAAATATTTATATAAATGCAGCTTTATCCCAAGATTTACGGCCGACAGCGGTTGCTCGTTCAAATATCAGCCAGCTATTAATGTTGGCTCCAAACCAAAACATTCTGGTTCGACATTGCTCACATTTGCTACTGAATCGAATGGTATTCACACGTATTCAGAATATCGGCAGCTACTATGTAATCTACGTAGTGACAGTATTTCGATTTCATGGATTTTTAGTACATTTTGATTGGTACATTTTTCTTGAGTTTTCAAATACAAATTACGAAGTTTTTATGTTTATTTTGTTTCGTGGCATTTCTTTTACGAACAGCTATAACTTTTACTTGAGTCTAATAGTCGAGATGCATTTGTTTTGACACGCACGGTGTGAGCCAGTATAAACGAAGACAATTTTAGTGTCTTTTAAAGAGTTGTCAAATAAAAAGGGCATAAATTCAAAGGCTTTTTACCTTTGTGTCGGAAATAAAGTTGTTTAAGTGGTAGCTCGGAGGAGTCATAGGGTGTAATGAAGAGTAATGTTGTGGCTACTGCTAATCCAAGGTCACGAGTTCACTGGTTCGGTATACACGTGCTTTCCCAATATTGGGTTTCCCAAATATATTATCGGCGGCGATTCAATATATGTTCTATCACATAGATAAAGATTACAGAGTAATAATATAGCTGTATCTTGTTTGTTTCTTGAACATTAATAAAAGTAATTGCTTAAGTATTTATCTTCAGCTATTAATTTGTCAAACTTTAAGAATGATACCACAAAAAGCTAAAAAATTAAATTATTTTTTCTAACATTAGACTATTTAATGACAGAGACATAAAATCACTGTCTGACTGTATTATTTAAATTATTTTGTTAAGTTTATTTATCTGTTTATTTGATAATAATACTAATAAATATTCTCTTTAACCGCATAGGACAATGATTTTATGTAAAGTTGGCCTTTTAAAAGAATTGCTACCTTATACATTAAAGTGCACGGTATTATTTAATACTGTTAATTTAAATCTTATTCAATCTATTAATAAAAAGATTAATCATTAAAAATCTTTTTATTGTTATTTTTTATTGGGCGGACCTGTTAGTCTAGTTATAGTTACCCTGACTGCTAAACCGGAGGTCGTGGATTCGATTCTATATGTATGTATTTAGAAATACATAAGTATGTTTATCAGCTGCCTGGTTTCCATTATACAGGCTCTGCCTAGTTTAAGATCAGACCCAAGATAAAGATAAAGATAAATATAATGTTCTGGTGACGTAATTAATAATAATAATAATAATAATAAATATCTTGGGACATTTCACACACGGTCATCTGATCCCAAACTAGGCAGAGCCTGTGCTATGGCAACCAGACAACTGATAAACATACTTATATATTTCTAAATACATACTTATTATAGATAAATTACACCCAGACACAGAACAAATGATCGTGCTCATCACACAAAGATTCGTCCTGGGCGGGAATCGAACCCAATAATAAATAATTATCTTTATAACATCAGCCTAAGCTAACTGACATGAAATAATTGTAGCGAGAAAATGTATCATGTTTTCTGCATGGCATAGAAAATATTTTCAGCGACATTACACGAGTCATAACTATAATTCACCAGCTGAGCAGCAAGGTCTATTGGTTATAGCGACAATGACCTATAATTATTTACTAGGTCACACAAAAATAATGAGAGATTCTACGGGGCAACGCAAAATAGTTCGAGAAAATCGGAGAGGTTTATCTGAAATAAACGTATTTTCAATTATTAAGTATTTTTAAGTATTCGAGATTTGTATTTTTGTAAGTTTGTAACGAATAAACTCAAAAACAACTGAACCGATATAAAAATTATTTTACCATTAGAAACAATTTACCCTGAGTAACATAGGTTATAATTATTGCTATGCTACCCGTTGAAAGTGGGGGCAGGTCGCTAGTGTTAAATACTTTGCAGAATTTTTCAAACATTAATTCACAAATCACAAAATATTAGTTCACATGATTGTTAGTGAATCTCGCTGCATATCTGCAACACGAGAGGTTTCTGAGATGCGTTTAAAGTGAGCTCATCTTGTTAGTCCTAAACCCGATTTAAAATCAATCATAAAATAATAATAATATCTTGGGACAAGTTACACACGGTCATCTGATTCTAAACTAGACAGACTCTATATGGCAACCAGACAACTGATAATCACAAACAAATGACGATGCTCATCACACAAATAATTGTTATGGGTGGAAATCGAATCCACGAACTCCGGTTAAGCAGTCAGGGTCACAAACTGCAAGACTATAGGCCAGTCCATCAATTTAATGAAGATTTTTTTTGAAGATTTTTATGAAATATCTTTTATATATGTATACTTCCCCAATGAACATATGATTTAGTTTAAAAAAAAAAAAAAAAAAAAAAAAAAAAAAAAAAAAAAAAAAAGTAGTTTATCGTGCTGTACAGAAATCTTGACAGCGCATTGTCAATGAGCCAGTTTACTGTCTAATGTGTTATGTATATTTTATTTATATATTTACTACTGTTGCTAAGAGAATAATGAATGGGACCATGTTTATATAGGCCAGGGAAGACCGAAATCGATGTTAGATTTACTATAGAATGGTCAGTAAAACGTGCTTTTTACACAGATTTTAGACTTAATCTGTTATGGGGCGATTTCACCTATCTAAGTTGCCAGGAATCGCGTTTAAAAATTGACTACTGACAAATATTTTTGCCATGGGACACATAGGGTCATATGGTGGTATAAGCATATTAAAAAAAATGCCTTTAATAGCTATTCTACCTAATTTTATGTTCCATGGTTTTCACCTAAAATGTTTTCAAATTATGTTGGTGAAATGCAAATTAGAGCATTGAGCTTAGTTAAGCGCGAGAATCGAGATTAGCTTTAACTGATCGTGTTTATTTGCACTTCTATGAGCTTCTATTTTGCTTCCAACTATAGTCACTTGACTTACAAACTAAATATCGCAGCTGAGTAAGACAAAATGTATAGTAGAACCAGAACCCGGAGCTTGAAATTTGTATTCCTTATTTGACCTATATCTAGTACATTTACTCGTATCTGAGAATAATCTAATATACTACGTTTTGTTTCAACAATAAAGAGAAATATTTTCTTTCTTGCAATAAATAATTCGAAGTATAGATATCAGTAGTATTTTTTATAATTAGTTACAGTATATTAGTAACATACAGCCTTACATGAGTCGTAAAACTTTGTTATTTATCAATATATATGTAATATCGGCCTTTAAATGTCCCGCTGCTGGGCACTGGCCTCTTCTCATGTAGACAAGGCAAGATAATTGATCACCACGCTAGCTCACTTGCGGATTGACGATATCAGATTCCAATTTTTAGAATCTATGTTTCCTCATGATGTGTCTTAGAACAAAAAAGTACCTATAACTTTAAAAAAGTCACATTGCTACATGCCTGTAATGGGTTTGAACCTGCAACCTTGTGCATACAAATCCGTTCGTTGAACCGCTAGCCCACAAAAAAGACACTTTCTAATATAGTATGCTCTTATTTTAAAGGTGTAAGGTTGACTTTTGACTGTCATTGATATCACTAGCATGCTGTCGACTGTTCTTATTATAATCTGCCATTTTTGTACCGCAGAGCTCGACTGTCTGCCACCTGTCGTCTGCCCTGAATATGGTATTAATAATTTACAACATTGTGCCTATTTCTGTAGATGGTATAAGTGTAATATATTTATAAGTTTTGTAGGTGTAGTTAAGTTTTATAGAGTTGATATTAAACATAAATTATTAATAATCAAAATGGAGGCGCTTTAAATTTGATAATGAGGATGTAAAAAACTATTTGTTATCATGAATTGACCTAAAAATACTTTATTTATTTTTCTTTTTTAAGCATGCTTTATTTTATTCTCTCTTGTGCTTGTTTTTCTATGAATGAATAATATATACCTAACTAAAAAAAAACGTTCGTCTTGCAGTTACAAGCTGGTCTAAATATTTCTTTTTATATTATTTGTGCTCATTATTTTGGTTTTGATTTCAAAGCACCTAAATACATTGCTGCTATATAGTAAATATATTTAAAAATATTATTTTTAAAAACTTTTACTTGGAGAGCGAACTTTTCGCTTCAAAAATATTTAAGAAAAACTAATTACATGGTCTGGTGGGTTATTAAATGAGCCTGAACAGCTGTGTACCTATTTATTAGATAAGGTTAATGAACTTAGCTCTAGAAAGTCATTAATCTTGTTACCACCTTATGCGTAGCTACTGATTTATTTTGCAGAACAAAAGCACTTATGATACATTTTCTGATTTATTACTTTATTAAGAAAGGTATATTCTATACCAATGTTATACGTACAGATATCTATTTTTCTCTTCATTTAAAACTTAATTTTATAAACTTACCTATATACTTCAAAGAAAACGTTTTCATTTTTACGGATAAAAAAAACAACATCAATTGCTGAAATAATTGGTAAATTTGTTGACTTTTTATTTTACTTTTTTGTTATTGTTGTTTTTTATGTTATCTTTAGTTAATAAGTCGCTCTTTAGTGTGACAATAAAAATGTATTTTCTTTCCTCTTTCTTTCTTTTAAATATAAACGGAAAAAAGTTCAATGTACTTCCAACTTTAATAGTCGAATACTGACTGAAATGTCAATCAGTTTTAAGTCACCGCTAAGTCTCCAAAGTAGTGACAGATAGACATTTAAGAACTCCTTAAAGTTAAGTTGAGTTTCTGTATTCGGCTGATAATAAAAAAAAACTATTTTGGATAGGATATGAAACAATACTATATTTTATTGTATTATACTAGCTTTTTAAAAAATAGGTATCTAACGTTGTCTGTTATACATTAAAGGTATATGATATGTAATACTGTGTTGCCATAAATAGTGGCACTATTTATTTTGTTAGAGTGTAGATAAATACTTACTTTTACTTCGGTTTTCACCGATTCTCCTTTGGACGCCATTCTGTAGACAAAAATAAACACCTTTTAGTACGATTTACTGCAAGACTAAACTAAGTTATTTGGTTCACTCTACTACGCGAATACTTAGAATGCACTCAGTTTAAACACGAGTACATACAATGCGTTTAAAAAAAAATAAGATAAACAAACAAATGTCAAACACAACATGACAGGTATACCTAATTCGCTGGAATTCAGAAATACTTGTTCTAATGTCAAACAGTCTGTAACTTTGAGGAATAAATAAGTAAACTATAGAGTGCGCATATCGAGTATGAACTATTGGCACTAGTATGAACATGTAAATTCGAAAAATTAGTATCAAAACATAGCACACCTTTTTATTAAAACTATCTCAAATCCTTATTTCATCTATTTTATAATATCGAATCCCTCGATATTTTCGCATTAACGTCTGTCGTCGCACGGAAAATCATATATATCAGTAAACTAGTGTAGTACATTTAGCTAAAAATGTGATTACCCTTGGCATAAGGGGCTACTAGCGATACGCACTCATTTGTCTATGATGACTCTTAGATTCAACGATACTCTTTAAATTTGTCAGGAAATAAGGTCATTTTAGTTTGTTCATAAATCATGCAATAAAACCTTAAACTACGACCTACTTTTATCCGTCATTTTAACCCACAACTCCCAAACACTTGTCACATGATATGCCATTCTTTAACACTCTATCCTACTCGACCGAACACTGCAAACGCACGACCCGCCATAAAATATCACAATATATTCCCATGCACTATTCTTCAGAATTTTCTAAAATAGGACGCAATAATATAAGAAATATGTCGAGTCACACGAACAATATATTACTTTTATACGCATTCTAAACGGGTCGACCTATTTGAGTCCTATATTCGGCAATTTTAGGGTTATAAATAGGATTGGTTCGGCAATAATTGGCTCGAGATACAAACTATTAGTTGGTATTTAGTTTCGAATTAATGGGATTGTGTTTGTCGAATATAGGAGGGGTATACATGCTTATGTAGGCTGACTAATGGTTCATTTGTTTTATGTTCTTTTTTATGTTTGGTGGTGACTTTTATGGCCGAATACGATTGTCATTGGTGTTCACAAATTCTTTTGGTTATTTTTTCAATAATTCGTAGGTTAATACATTTTCGTCAGCTGAATCCAGTAAGACTAGTAGCCGACCCCAATATAGCTTGAGAAAAGGCGAGGCAAAAGAAGATCAATGTATTTTTTCTATAAAATTGTAGAGATCTACTGAATGTTGGATTTAGTTGATAGTGGATATGAAAGCTTTATAGTGCACACATAGTTATTTATATGAGTACTTATTAAAATATTACTTGCGCTTTGTACGTGTCATTTATTGATAGTATTTTTTGGAGTAAAACTGGTTTACGTTCTGTTCTGGTGTTTGTACTGGTTTCCGGTAGGGAGTAAACTGGTGAATGCGTGAGCGTTATGAAAAGTGTGATCAGGCGAGGCGAACGGAAATTGAGAGGGAGATATATTTAAGTTAGTGAAGATAGAAACAGAGAGAGCTACATTTCGTATTACTCTAGGAGCACAACATTTTCTTTCTCGCATAGCCAGTTACGTTTCGTATGTAATGAAGCTTTTTCAGCCTTTTTTTTACGTGTTTGCTTTTTACGATGTGGAATTCTAGGGAGTAAACAAAGATTAGTACTCACAATCGTAAGTTTCCTTCCAAATAGCAGCGTAACACGTATGTTTGTTATTAAATAATCAACCGCACCGTAATTTGGCATATGTTAGTGAAACGGAAATTAACAGAAATTACTGCGGTCGTTAAATACTAATAAACTACAGATATTTGGCTGTTGCCTATATCCGCCATTGTATTATAATGATAAGAAATATTGGTTGTTTATTTGTTATTTTATTAACTATGCCACGAAGCGCAGAGAATGTTTTTGTTGTTATGATCTTGGCAAATAGAGATACATTTCGCAATTGTCGGTAATATAATTATTTTCGTTTAAGTAAATTGCGATTAATTGATTTATGTTTACAATGATAATAATCAATCGAATCGATGGCTTAGACAAACTCTTAAACGTACCCTACTAATATTATAAATGCGAAAGTAACTCTGTATGTCTGTCTTTCTGTGACGCTTTCACGGCCAAACCGCTGAACCCATTTAGATGAAATTTGTTACGGGGTAGGCTTAGATACTAATAAAGAACTTGGGCTACTTCTTGCCGCGATAACCGATTTACATGCGGGTGGAGCCGGGGGCAACAGCTAGTAGTAATTTTTTTAAATACACCACTAAATAAATGTACTTACTAAATATATATCTTATGTGTAAGAAAATATCTTTAAATTTTAGAGTAAAACTAGCTACAAGTGTGAAACGTTAAATACCAGACATTTTATTGTTCAATTTTACGGTGTTTAGAGTGAACTGCTGGTTTTATAGATCAATGTAATGTCTCGATTTACTCCATTCGATTAGTATACGACGTCATCAAATATTTTGATGAACGATGCACTTTGAATTGTTAACTTAAGTACAGTTTACCGAAAGTTTTGACGATTGGTAAACTGTTCTAGATTTATGCGGTGAGACTAAATTCAAGCATCATGAAGCTTACTTTTAGGCAAAAGAATGCGTAAACAACGATATCAAGCATCAAGCTCTCGGATATAACATACAATATTCTACATCAGCGATAGTCTTTTCTTTAATTTTGTCAAAGAGTCTAATGTATTTGGAAAACCAATTTAGGCTAATTACCATTTGATCAAAATCGAGCGAAACTTAGCTTTAAGATGTTCTTAAAAGTATATCCGTCCCTACATTACCCCTTAAAGGTTGCCTTAAGGTAGAAGCGTCAGGGTAGCCCGTGATATTTCATGACAAACTAATTCAATCGAATTAAATGAACTTAGAGGGTTAGGTTGATGATTTTAATAATTATGTTTCTTTAAGAACAAACTTATTACGGCCGCAAATCGTATTATGTTCAAAATAAAAGCCTGAAACAGACCGGCAAATTGCAAAAATGGTATGTAAATTTGTATTTTGACGGTTCCCCATATTAGACATAAAAAAAAAGATCTTACCTAAATTATCTATTACTTTCTACTCTTCTACCACTACTAATAAATCTAATAAAATCAATATAGATACATATAAATATTTACTTCATTCTAAATATACAGTAAATAAAACAATGCTAAATTTACTAGCTGACTGACCGTTCACAGTTTCGCGCCATGAAAATACAGTAGCATAATTTAGGCGCCAAA
Source organism: Diachrysia chrysitis (assembly GCA_932294365.1). NCBI lineage: Eukaryota > Metazoa > Arthropoda > Insecta > Lepidoptera > Noctuidae > Diachrysia > Diachrysia chrysitis. The sequence goes on along the minus strand of OW028662.1, from coordinate 4,118,647 downwards.
CGCATAATACGTTCCGATTTACTGCTACACAAATTTCAAGGTTTTATAAAATTAACTTTTAATACAACTTTGACCTCAACAGTTATGTTAAAATTAGTAATGGCCTTTGTGACCCTATTTCATACAGACTTAAGAATGAATAGACGAAGCTTACGAAAATAATACGCTAAATTAAGGGAAATTTGTATTACATTTTATGTGAAAAGAATAGGTTCCTGTTTTTTTTTTTTTTTATATAACGGCTCCCGCACTAAGGACTTTCATCTTTGTATCGCGTTGGATAGATGCACAAATATAATATGGAATGCATTGCATTTCTATGAGTTCTGTCAACCTATTTTAAATTTGAGAGTTTTTTGACCGAATACTCAAGCACGGCTCCATTATTTGGTCGACATTTGAGAACGTCTTGAAGTTAAATGGTTGATTGCATTTCGGTATTCGGGAGTAAATCATAATTTTTAGTAGGTCTAAGATTTCATAGTTATCCGCCATCTTGCTACGATTATGTTTTAATCTGGACTTTTCATTAATTATAAGAACAAAGGTAAACCTTTATGGAATAAGTCTTGGTATTGAAATTAAGAAATGGATTAACGCAATTGTTTTACTCAAATATTTAAATTAAAATGGTATTTTGTTTAAAGCTTTTGGTTTAAATTAAATATTGAATGCTTAAGTGGAAACGAATTTTCTTGTTTTAAATTAGTAATTATTTTGCTATTATTATGACTGTAAAATTAAAATAACTATTAATAAAAAATACAACGGTAAATATATCTAGATAACAAAGTATCAAAATAAATGGTAATCATTTTAAAAATAAAATGGCTACACCTACAATGGGTTCATTTTAAAACAAAAACTGTCCGTTCCAATCAAACCGGAGTTTTTTAAATTAGGATAAATATTTGAAGTACATCAACTTCATAAATGAGTAGATATTTTAATTTAACCTTAGACTGCAGTTGCACATGTTACAGTTTCTATAAATAAATTCTTATAAATATCTGAATTCTCAATACACAGTTACTTAAAATAAATGGACCGACATTCCACACTGATTGCAACCATATTTTGCCAATCAGTTTTAATCATCAACATTTTGGACAATAATACAAACGCTTACATTTTCGAATTTTAAATCGTATGCTTCAAGATTGGCCAATAACAAAAAAAAAATAAACAGCTATCACATTTTAAAAACAGAATTTTTTCCCGCTTATAATTCTGCCATTATATAAAAAAAAGAAATCGAATTTTTAAATTACGTCTAGATTCCTTGGCTGTATATTGAATCAAGACGCATTACCTTTGCCCGGCCGAGACAAGCGCAACGACTGCAATAACATTCAGCCATAATACAACGTCGTTCTCACATCGTAACTGCATGTTCGGATCTAGTAGTATCAGACATTTCCAATGCTATTACTCGTTTATTATTGCTACATCTAGATTTTATTTTATGCGTATCTATCGCATAAAATAAAATACCTACATTTTGAATAAAAAACGAATGGCAAACTGTTGTAGTAAGTTGTTTGATTGAGTAATTATTGTGATAAACATGTAAACTTTTAATTGAAATCAAGATATAAGATTGCATAGGGTGTTCAACATTTTTTTAAGTAAACGTATTAACAAGGCACACACATAGTTATATGTGTTCAATCAATTATTAATCTTTTCTATGAGAAAAGGCCATTGCCCTGCCTTAAAACACAGTGGTATTTTTATTTCCATAAACATTGGGTTCAAATACCGAATCCACAATCCGTGTGCAATCCATTCGTTTTTGGAGCATGTTTAAATCTGTAAGGCATTAGTTTAACGTTAGATGCAAATGGTTCCGTGTCGATAACAGAAAAAAAACAAAGTCGCTCATCAAGAAAACATTAGGCAACAATCCAAGGAGCGACCGTTAACCCCGTTTAAAGCGTTATCATACGGACAGAACGAATATAATAAACTATTTTTTCGCGGGCAAAGAAACTAAAAATAGTTCGCAGACCGCCGGAATAAATCGAGTGCTCACCACACCATTGCACTATTTTATAACGCGCTGGACAAGCGGGCGATTCTCAGCAGTTTTGCTTTTTTCCGGTTTAAAAAGATAACGCTGATAAAATATGGCTTTGCAAGGAAATATCCTTCGTTGGATATTTCGTCGTTTTAGATTATTTATCAAAGACAGCTGTAAACCTTATTTCTTACAACATAAAATCCTGACACTTCCGTCACTGTATATTCTAGAACTCGCAATATTTGTAAAAACGAATCCACATTTATTTCCCCGACTATCTGAAACAGTGATTCGAAACCGCAGAGATGATAGTATGTTAAGACTGCGCCCGGCTAAGACTGAACTAATGAGAAAAAGTGTTTTCTGCATGGGTCCCACTGTCTACAACAAATTACCCAGAGAAATAAAAACTTTGAATGCTAGCATGTTTAAAAATAAATTGAAGCAGATGCTAACTGCAAAATGCTATTATAATATAAAAGATTTTATTAATGACACATTTTAGATTTAATAGTTTTGCTTTTTTATTTAACTTTAATTTACTTCATGGAGATTACTCTATATATTTGCACATCTGAAAAGGTATAACATGTAGCACTCATTTATTATGTAACACCCTTATCACACATGTTTAATGCAAATAAATAATTTTGATTTTGATTTTGATTTTGATTTGGGGCTTGTTTGTGGCGCACCGAGGGAGGCAGTAAGTTGTATGAAATAATGTCGTGTCTCGCGGAAAAATCTCGCCGGCTTGAAAGGCAAATTCTGTTCCTCGAGATAGTTTGAGAAAACAGCGGTAGTGGGTGCATAATATGATCCGAGTGGCGCCATCTTTGTTTGTTATTCTCAACTATGTTATAGCTACGTACACCGTGTCTTTAGAGACAAACTTTATAAGAATGTATCAAAGTCGAAACAACACTATTCAATTATCTATTCTCATATTTTTCAATAAAATAGGGCACAAATAGAGATTGCGTGACACTGTTTAATTATTATTTTTTTGTCAAACTTTATCTTAAAACATAGCACCTGCCCCATTCTCTAGTGTTCATCTTTTGCCTCATGTTACCAATAGTATCAATGCACTGTTATTTATTGTATTTAAATTTCTGTCCCATTAATCGGCTCAACCAAATACAAACTAAATAAAAATCCGCAAATTGAGTTTCATTTAATCTACGGTCGTAGTAATTTTAACATTTGATCCCATATCGATAAGTTAATCCGATTATTCGAAATAATCTTAGTTACCATTGCAGAATAATCCGTTTACAAACAAAATTCACAAATCGAATAAATTAAATCGATGTCAAATGCATTTAAATTCGACTAAAATAAATTACTGAAGCACGATTGTGGCGTGTGACATGTCTGCTTTTAGTTTTAACTTTTATGTGATATGACAGTTATTTGTGTATATGTTATAAATTATTTTACCTATTTATAGGAACACTTTTTGTAATAATAACATTAAGATTTTGTAAGTGCGGTCTTAAAGATAAGTCAATTAAATACTCTATGAACGAAACCTACGTAAGAAGACCATAGTTACAAAAAAATATAATTATGTCTCATGTCTTTTAACCACAAAATTAAAACTTTATAATAAGCTTTCATTTCTAAACGACTTCAACAAAAGGTGGCTCGTAATTCGACAATATGTTTTTTTTTTTTATTCTATATCTCCGGCAAAAACGTCACGATATTAAGAATTCGATTTTTTAAATTATTTTTCTCCGAGGTGGTCCCATACAATTTTTATTAAAAATAATTCAGCACTATGGTTTTTAATTCAAAATAATAGTAAAAATTAACTAATTTGTTATTTAAATTCGTATTTTATACATTTATTTGAGATCTTAAAAAAAAACACATTATGTTTAATTATATACCTATAACTAAATTGTTATAATTGGAAATCAAACTCAAATCTTAACAAACGGATTTTGTAGCAGGTTACCATAAATTAGCAGGTGTGTTGAAAGTTTCATAATAATGTTGATTATACCTAGGATGCATAAAATCCTAGATTAAAATCTAAGTCTGAGCTGAGCAGACGTTATAACGTATACAAATAAACTGTCCGTGGCTCTGTGCTCCACAAACTGTAACAAGGTCGGACTTGTATTTCACGAACACTAAATATTATTTATAAGCTAATGTTTAAAAATATTTTGGGATATTAATATTACTTACGAAATTACAATTAAATATAAATAGTGGAAAGAAAAACTTAAACCTTAGGCAGGAATTCGAACCTGCGACTACTGACTTGACGCGCCAGTGACGCGCTACAAAATTACGTCGTATATATTAGGATAAAAAAAAGTATTTAAGTATTAGCGTAAAAAATAAGGTAAACTGCTGATTTTGGTGTTTCTCAAATGTATTAATATGTCTAGATATCCAGAAACAACCACTAGTATATTAGGGTCATTAATGTTAATTTTACATTTTTTGTGTAGTAGCTTCATGAATTGTTTAGTAAATTAAATATCCTTTGATACTTGCATGTGCATGCCTAATGGATCGAAGCAGCACCTGTCCTAAGTATTTTCTGTATCAAGGCACTAATAATTTAATATATATAAATTCAAAATTCAAAATGTGTTCCCTGGGTTTGAACCTGACCTTACACCTCACCCCTTCACCACTATACCCTTAGAGTATACATAGACAAGAATAGAGTGCGTATCGCTAGTACCTGAGCGTTAGCAAATTTTTTGCTGTAAGTACTACAGTAAACGAGCGTGACTAGTTTACTGATTTAAGTGATTTTCCATGCAGCGACAGATGACAGATAGATGCGAAAATATCGATGGTTTCGATATTATTAGGTTTTGAGATTGTTATAATAAAACGGCGCGCTCTGTTTTAACACTAATTTAACGATTTTACTTCATACTTGTGCCTACAGTTCTCAGTACTCGATATACGCACTCCATAGTTTAATATTTTTCTAAGGTTACACCAAACGCCTAAATTAAAACCTTTCCAAAATAAAAGGAGTAAATAATACCGCTCATAAAATATGTTATTTTTATTCTCAGAGCATAAGATAAAACGATCGCAAGGCAGCAAGATTGAATATCGCTACCGAGTAAAGGGTAAGTGAATTTACGATTCGAGGAACTCCGTCACATATCGTACCTATAAAGATACTTTTTGCTGGTGTACCCAGAAATTGTAATGGAGTCTACATTATTGGAGGAATGTCGATCGTGTAACATTATTTATTGTCATTTATTAACTTTGGTTTATATTGGTAGTTCAATCACAATAGGGCTGTCGACTAAGAACGACATTCGTAATCAAATCAAATTAAATCAAAACTCATTTATTTAAAAAAGCCTACAGAGTAGCACTTTTCAAACGTCAAAATAATAAAATAGACAGCACCCGATTTGCCCACCCTACTAAAAAAATTTAAGGCGTTTTTTTTTTTAATTAACCAAAATCTTACGACTATACATTGATAAGAAACGTCGCATGATGTCACGACGTCTTGCGTTTTGTGTAACATTGTGACGTAATTAGCTTTCACTACTGATCTTTGATTCGCTTTATCTCCTTTGTATTTAATTATTTTGAAAAATTATCGTATTAACGTGTCGTATGTTTTTTTATTATTTAATTTACATATGTAATTCAGGACCACGGCCGTAACGCGGTTTACAAATGTTTTACAAATGGTCATCCATCCTCGAACCAACCGCGGCGAGTGCGCCTTAGTAGTAGTAAGTAGCTTATAAAGTAGCAGATAGCGTAGTAGAGTAGCTCAATTATCGGTCAAATCGAATTTTTGATTTTTTTTTTTTTTTTGGATGAGATTTACGCAGTTTGCCTGAGCGCAGGCTTTGACTGCTTCACCGGACTTTTTCATTTTTGCAACATTTTTCATTTACGCTCCGCTCCTTTTGGTCGCAGCGTAATGTTATATAGCTTAATTCTTCGTTCCTCAATAAATAGGCTATCCAACACTGAAAGAATTTTTCAAATCGGACCAGTAGTTTCTGAGATTAGCGCGTTCAAACAATCAAACAAAAAAACAAACTCTTCAGCTTTATATATTGCTATAGAAGAATAGATTACTGAAGCATATTCTAGAATGTGTTAGACACAAAGTATGGGGGCAATAGTCTTAGCTTTAGAGAGCTTTAAAGCTACAAAGTTTGACAACAATAACTCAAAACCTAAAAAATCAAATAAATTTACGTACCAACATAAACTATATAAAATTAATTTGACACCATTCCAAGCGTACATTCCGGGATAACTAGATATCCTATGCAACTACAGTATAATAGTCAGATAATGTGTTATTGTATACGAATCATTCCCGGGTTTGGCTTTTGGCCATGGGACGTACAACCATCCACACATATTAGTATATATGAACTACGATATTCAACCTTATGGCATTAAGATAAAGGCGATTTGAGTATTACAAAAGTGTTTCTTGTGCGGTTGCCTGCACCTACTAGGATTCTAACAACAGTAGCGAACGAAATCGTTAAATGTGATTTAACTGCCAACGTTTGGTAAGAATCTATTCTTGTTATCCTATCTGTCGGTTGGTAAGACTGAATTGGCCTTGAACTCATTGTTAGACTAGTATTAAAGAAATTGATATACAGGGCGTTACTGAAAGGTTTTTTTTATCCAAAAGGGATTAAGAGTACATCTGTGCCCTAACTAATCATTTTTTTTTTTTTTTTAAACGTTGCTCTGAACCCAAAGTAAGTAGCTAAAGCACTTGTGTTATGGAATTCAGAGACAACGAAGGTACCACAAACACCCAGACCCGAGACAATGTAGAAAAGTGGTTTTCTACATTGACCCGGCCGGGGATCGAACCCGGGACCTCAGAGCTGGCGACACCTTGAAAACCGGTGTGTACGCCACTCGACCACGGAGGTCGTCATCCAATCAATTAAATTTTAAATCTAATACAATGCCAATGCAAACTGATATTAGATTGAGGCAGGACGTTCAGTTTTCAAAAAAATGCTGTCAGTGAAAGAAACTGACTTGAATGTAAACATTGAGAGTATTTTTTTGTACTGTGTTTTTTTTTGTGTGCCCGCTAAATGAATAACAATTTTTCATTGGCATTGTATAAGAATTAAAATTAAATTGAAGAGTAGGTAAAGGCACTGGTGTAGAGTCAGTGTACAAAATTTCCGCTCAAATCGAGATAATAAAATAATTAATATCCAATTTTTTGCGGCAATTATTCGACAACAAAAATCACAACTGTTAAAGCTATGTACCTTAACATTTTGCGAGTGACGTAATAAGATATTGAGCCTCGTAGTGCTGTGACACGTTTGTTATTAATTTTGATGTCGATTAATTGATATTAAAAATTGGATATCAATTATTTTACAAACTCTGAGCTGAAATTTTGTAAATTGACTCTATACAAGATGTGCTTTTCATCCCTTTTAAATAGATACAACTTTTTGGTAACACTCTGATTTTGCAATATAAAATGTGTTAAACTTGCATAAAATATTCCTTATCGAAATCGTTTGCTATTCTATACTAATGCTTTATTCATTACTAGCTGTCCCCCGCGACATTTCAACGGTTTTTCATTTTTGCAACATTTTTCATTTATGCTCCGCTCCTATTGGTCGTAGCGTGATGTTATATAGCCTATAGCCTTCCTCAATAAACGGACTATCCAATACAAAAAGATTTTTTCAATTCGAACCAGTAGTTCCTGAGATTAGCGCGTTCAAACAAACAAACAAACAAACTCTTCAGCTTTATAATATTAGTATAGATTAGTATAGATAAGTATAGATTAATGTGCTTTCTGGGACAGCCTGTATAAAAAAAACAATAAACAGATGATCCATCTAAGTACCTAAGTATATGATTATATTTTTTTAGTCTTTAGACATAATCTTAAAAAAAAACAATAGTTCTGTGTAAAATAGGTGTCTTCAAAGTGGGTTTTTTGTAACTATGTAAGGGTCTACTAAAAGTGAGTTGTGTAGAGATCTTTCGATATAATAAAGTCAAGGAAATCTATCAAATTTCGCGCTCAATCGGCAGGGGTTCGCATAGTAAGCCTTTACGAATTGAGTGCAAAATTATATTACTATATTATATTCTAGTATCACTGTTAAGTATATTTACTGCAAATAAATAAGATACTCTTTAAGTAAAATACAAGAAAAAACGCATGACTTCGTCCAGATTATTATACTTATGCAATATATCTTACATCTACGGAATTGAAAGTCGAATAATATAGTAAAAAAATATTATTTATACATCAGAAGGAAATACAAAGGTATTCATGCGAAGTTTAAAATCTATACATTTTTGTTTTTAACTTCAAAATTTCACTTTTGACAGTTCTGCGACTATAAATTTTAAGAAAATGTGACGTATTTAAGTAGATTTATTATTTTTTCTTATAACAATGTTTTTATATCATAATATTGTCCCGTTAGTCAACTAAAGCACTTCCATTAAGTACCTTGTGAACAATTTCGGCGCCGCTTTGACGTTCGTTGATGGATCGCTAACGACGTTTACCCAACACCAGGCATACGACCCAGCGATGGTTGCTGTAATGTTTTCCCTACTATCATGTATCTACATGATAATAAGTAAACACATTTTTTAAAGAATATATTTAAAAGTAATGTACCAACGAACTTTTTTTTGAAAATCAAAGATGTATTAATAAAAATGATAATTAAACTTTGTTATGATTTATTATGTCCTTGTGTTGAATTGAAACGTTCTTAGTTTAAAATTAAATAAAATGTTTTTTTTTTTTATTCTTGTCTGACGGATTAAAATTAATTATGATTATATTATTATTTGACCCCAACACAGCCTGGGAAAAGGATAGGTAGATTAATACCGAACTTATTGATTTCGAAAAGAATAAGTAGTTTTCACAAAACTTATTACATAACTAGCTGTCCGCCCCGGATTCGCGGGTAATGAGAGATTTTCAAAACCTTTCTTTTTTATAAAACCCTTCTCCTGACAAATATTTAACACAACAAAACAAGAATTAGAGAAATTAATCCATCCGTTTACGCGTGATGCGATGACAATGGGAAATAAATATTATTTTTTATATACCTATATACTTATACTTACATAGTAAGTAGGTACCTACCTACTAATATGCATATCTCCCAAAATATAGGCTTACCGTGTTTACATGAGCGTGAAACACATAATTCACGTTGAATATTTGCCTCTGTACTATGTAGTAGCAAACTCGATTGATATGCTAACTAAGCCCCTCAGTTCACGATAAACGTCATAGCGGCACCGGTGTCGCAGCCAGTTGCCAGATACAAAAATATATAAACACGTGTATGATTTGTGTCAGTACAGGCTGATTTATAACGAATAAACGATATATCTTGCAGTCTCATTACTTACTGTAACAATATGACGTGATCATGAGAAAATTAACATTTTTATTATTATTTTATTTACAAGGAAGAACAAAATCGATAGTTTAGTTAGTTTTAGTACCTAAATTCTGTGTTATCGTTAAAAAACTATAAAAATAATCCTTTAATATCACTGGTTAGAAACCTAAGTTAAACACGTTTCCTTTTTGATTTATTTTCCATTTAATAGTACAATAGCTAACAGACAGGTGTTGCTGAAAATCGTAGTAACTCAAAAAGGTTCGTACCTCCAACTAACGCAAAGATACGAGTAAAAACTAAAAAAAAACAAGATGGCCGTTTCCATAAGTTCATTGCCACTTGGCAGGGGACGTCACCTGTAAACCTTTATCACCTAACTCTGGCGAACAGCCAGACCGCACCTATAGATTCCTTCTCCATTCAACGCAAGTCTTACAACCACAGACCACATAAAGCAAAGACAGAAACCCGAACTCAAAATGAAAAAGAATGGAAAACTTAAAAATAATAACAAAAATAACATTCTCACGATTCTATTTATTTTATCAAATCATCGAATTCCTTTTCAAAATTATTGACGTTAGCGTTTATGCGTTTATGCCCTGTCTACACGTGTGTTTGTTCTATGGATACCACCGAATGGATTATAACAGTGTGATTGATGACACCTAAGTTGATATTAGGTTGATACCTGTAAAGGTTTAGGGTCGCAAAATCATAAATTAGACTTCAAAGGACTATTTAGTATACATTTCAGTGTTTATGTAAAGCTCACATTTGACGTACAATACAAATCCTACTCTGTATAGGTTACGTTAGAGTTTACATTCCAAGAAATTTTTATTCTTGTCTGTTCATGCACAAATTACTAAGGCAATGTTTGTACGTGTCATTGTGTATTGAATATAACCAAAAATATCCCGCAAATAGCTAAGAAAGTAATCTTTAAACTACTCAAAGCTCGTAGGAAAACAAAAATGCTGATATATTATTATTATCAAGTACATACCATTCTATATTTTAGACGAAGAAATAATATAAGTACATACTTAGTTCATCCATTTTGGGTTCCTTTTATTTACAACTAGCTGTCCCCCGCGACTTTGTTCGCGTGTTTTAGGTTTAACGGTTTTTCATTTTTGCAACATTTTTCATGTATGCTCCGGTCCTATTAGTCGTAGCGTGATGTTATATAGCCTATAGCTTTCCTCAATAAACGGACTATCCAATACAAAAATAAATTTTCAATTCGAACCAGTAGTTCCTGAGATTAGCGCGTTCAAACAAACAAACTCTTCAGTTTTATAATATTAGTATAGATAAAAACGCGTTACAGTACATTACATGAAACTAAAAACAAATCTATTTCTACTAAAGTCTCAATAACCCATATATTTTAAAACTGCAAATAACATCAAAACTATTTTAAATCCAGGAATTTTGTAGGAGAACTGTAGAAAGTTACCAAAACATAAGTCAACATTCGTTTGTGAAGGAAGACTTTGAAAGTTTCCTAACATGAACATTGGACAGAATTATTTTACATCAACGAATTGTTCCAGTTAGCTTAAAAGTTTCTCATTGTAATATGTTGGGTTGGGAAAAAAGATTTTGTAAAGATAAGCGTTTATTAGACTGCGCAATATTCAGTCTGTCGTATTATGGTCACGTGTATTTAGAGTAAGACAGTTAGACAGACTAATTTGACAGTAAAAATGCGTTCGACCGCTCTACGAATTAGTTACAGTGCAATATTCAGCGCGATTTATTAGCGAGTTTGTCTAGTTAGTCAGTAGGACAGACTAGTTAGTCGAGACAGAATATCGTGTAGTCTAATATGAGCTAGAGTATAAAAAATGATTTAACGTACGAAAATCCGAAATGGTGTGAATTCTTACACAAATAACGAGATTAATGTGTAAAATGAGTAGCCTAAACATTATTTCTGTCTAACCTTTTCCAAGCTATGTTGGGTCGGCTTCCTACCGACTACGACTACCTATCCGACATCCAAAAACCATTTACTGGTATTCTTGGTAGGAAAAACCACAACTCGTGACATCACCGCCGCCGCGTCAGCTCATGATTTGGGACTCCTATTGAGAATATGCGTGAGTACACCGTTTTGTTTTAAATAATTATGAATACTCCTCACGAAAGTTATTATACAAAGAAAGAAAAGACTTAGACAGAAATATTTGTATGAAATCATTACAAATCTAAGTCTAAGTCCCAGTGCCCACTCTGACAAAAATCAAGTTATTACACAGCTTAACCTGTTTTTTGAGGCACGAATAGATTTTATATCCCATAAAAACAATGTTAAACTAAATTCCCAAAATCTGTAACAACTTAGTACAAATTGACTTGATGTACAATAATAATATAGGTCAAAAGGTAACAATAACCCGCTTTATGTTAACGTAAATATCAAATAGTAAACCAAACTAAAGAGAACTTTCAACTAAAACAACGCAAACAAATCCTACGAAATGCTAAACAAGTCGAGTTACTGAGATGGCGAGCTAAAATATATTGTGGGCTTCAAAACATTATTCTGGGAACAAAGACCAGAAATCTATATCCATACAAATATTTTAAATGCGAAAATAGCTCTGTATGTCTGTTTGTAACGCTTTCACGGGTCAACCGCTGAAGCGATTTGGATGAAACTTGGTATGGGGTAAGCTTGGATCCCAAAAAAGGACATAGGCTACTTTTTGCCTACCCACGGAAGCGGAGCCGCAAGCAACAGATATGAATACAAAAAACATTCAAATAAGGAGTTGATTTTATATTCTTTTGTTATAGGATTCTGTACCTAAAAGGTGGGAACGGGAACCTATCTAATAACTAACTACGCTGTTAGTCTATCCATTAGTTTATCAGCGAGCCGTATCTCATAAATCATCTACACTAATTTATCTATATTCATACTAATATTATAAAGCTGAAGAGTTTGTTTGTTTGAACGCGCTCATCTCAGGAACTAATAGGCCGATTAAAAAAAATCTTTTAATGTTGAATAGCCCATTTAATGAGGAAGGCTATAAGCTATATAACATTACGCTGCGACCAAAAGGAGCGGAGCATAAATGAAAAATTTTGCAAAAAGCTAGCTTGCTAGCTGTCCCCCGCGACTTTGTCCGCGTGTTTTAGTTTCAACGGTTATTCATTTTTGCAACATTTTTCGGTAAAGAGTTAAAACGTTTGCAGCGTGAAAAACATACAACGAATATTTCAAAAAGGCTAGGTAGAAAAAATACTCCTAGATTGTCTGATTATAATTTTATTTCATCATTATGATTACATAAGCATCTAACAGCTGCGTCAATCCGACCGTCTTAGATTTAGCAACGGTTAAGCGAGAATCCTCAATAAAAACTACAGTCGTTCAAACATACTCTTTGGAACATATCCAAAATACAATAACCCACACAGCAGTTAAAAACTTCAATGATAAAATCGTTTTTATTTCAAAGCAGTAAGGTTGAAATTCATTCTACTTTGTTCTCATTATGCGTGGTTAATTGTACTATCGAGTCTGATTTAAATGGACCGTAATATACCTAATTTTCTGATCCAATGACATTCATTTTCATAACTTTGATAAGTATTATTTAGTTCACTTTAATTCGTAATGGTTATCATATTTTAATTGTTAAGTGTTTTTGTCAATATGCGAGATTTCAAGAGATTATGACAGTTGTGTGTGTGTTTTTTTATGCTACACGTTTGACGTTAGATATGTGTATAATTTATATGAAACTTGATCTATGTAGATCTCTATTTCCCTTGGTCATCGCATCACACGTGAACGGATGGAAGCTTATTCATTTTTTAATGTGTTAATTCTTGTCAGGAGGTGTTTATAAAAGAAAAAAAAAAAAATCTCACATCACCTGTGGTAGCCGCGGCGGGGAGCTAAAATTATAAAAAAATCCCTTGGTTACGCCATAACTTCCAATCGACTGCACCTAATCGGATAATTTTATTTTAATTATTCCTTATTGATAAAACAAGGTTTTGATAAAATAAAAAAAAGCTTATGGAAATGTTTTGAAAATCTCACACCACCGGTACGAAGCGGGTGGCAGACCATAAAATAAATATTTGTCTTTGGGATCGAACCCTATATTACATTTAAATTTTTTTTAGAATCTGTTAAAAAAATTCAGAACTAAATTATTATAAAAAAACATGTGTCTACTGTACCCTGGGCTGAGCTAGCAAGATAAAGACATTTAGCCAAGTCTTTAAAAAAATTCCTTCTTTAAGAAAATGTAAAAGAGACTATTGCCTATTACTCGTTTTCATTTTGGAATCAAACATAATTTTGGTTGTAACCCAAATTTTTTCTTTCATTTTATTCCACCACGCTTTTTTAACAAACACACCGTAAAACTTTATGTAAATACACAACAAACACGATACTCCCGGCAGATATCATTCACACGCGAACACGTGTGCTCACCTGCCGAGCGGCGCCTGCGCATGTGACGTCATCATAGATTTATAGATGTAGACGCGACAATTTCGAGTGGGTGTACGTATTTGAAAGATTTGACGTCAAAATACGTTTTAATATTAAATTATGTGAGTACTGATAGGTAAAACATCTTTGAACTAAAATTTCTCTAATTTAGGCTTTTAGGGTTGACACATTATAGCATACCTAACACAGCTCAATAATCAATATGCTAATCAAGACCATGATTGTGGTTCAAAACACCACCTACATAACAATTATACGTCCTCTAATTGTCCCAACGCAAGGCAACCGAACTGAGGTACAGTTATTAATTAACATTGTAAAAGTCTGCGAAATAATTACATGAACACTAAACCTCATTTGTTTTATTCTTAGAAATGCATGCGAAACTTCACATGAAAGCTGCACCTGATTTATGTAACACACATCAAAACATTGTAAAAACAAGCAGGTTCTGCCAAAAAGCTGACTTACAAAAATAGAAAATACAAGGTGAAATCTTACAACAATTAATAAAAACGTAAACAAAACATGAATTTCAACGATTCAGAATGTTTATGTATAGGAAATCTATGAAAATAAAAATCCAGTCTACAGCAAAAAAACATCATTATACGTATTACTACAGACAGCGCTAACAGGTATATGCTGTAGATTTTTTTTATTTTGATAATCTCTGATCGATACATCCATATAAAACTCTAACAAAATTCAACAACGATAAAAATGTATGTGGTAATAAAGCAAAGGAATAAAGTCTTCTTCTCTACATGAGAAGATGCTTTTGCTCTGCAATAAAACATATACAGACATCGCAATATTTTGTGGTAAAACCCAATGTTCAATACCTACATCTAGATCAAAACAAGTGTCCATTATGTTCAGACAGTCTAGTTCAGCCATAGTTTCACTGACGTCATGCGTTTTAACGATGAAATACTCGATATATCGCTTCGAGATTAATTCCCAGCATTGATTTATAAGCAAGAATGAAGTAGATTTGGTCTAGAAAGTACGTGTGCAAAACTACGATGAGAAATAGAATGAAATATATCAGAACTTTACTAAAACTATACACTAT
Organism: Diachrysia chrysitis; assembly: GCA_932294365.1. NCBI lineage: Eukaryota > Metazoa > Arthropoda > Insecta > Lepidoptera > Noctuidae > Diachrysia > Diachrysia chrysitis. The sequence goes on along the minus strand of OW028662.1, from coordinate 4,103,624 downwards.
ACTATAAACTTTATGTCACGGGTATCTCACATTCAAATCACATGTACAAAGAACACCCAGACTTGGAACAAACATTTGCGAATCAAACAAATGCTTTTCCCATTCGGGGATCGAGCCGCAGCCATGCAACTCAATGGTAGTTAGCGTGGTGGCCTATTCCACTCGGCTATCCGTCATACAGCAGATATACATCATGAAGCAATAAGTTTGTTTAGTATAGCTACGACAATAAACTCACGTTAGGTTGAGAATAGTTTATGTAAAACACAAAAACTACGATGATATCATTAGTTGTTTAGTTCATGGCAGTGAGCCGAAAGCTGCTTTTTTCTACGACATTCAAAGGAAATAAACCGTTTTATAGTTTCAAAACACTTTGATAAAGTATAATAATAGTTTAGGTTTGTGTGTTGTGGAGGTTATAATAAATTTAAATAAGAGAGTTAGGCTCTTCAAGAAGATACCTATCACACAAACAAAAATTACTCACACTAATGTTATTTTTCTTGTAATGTCATTATACACGATACGACCGTTTTTACAAAAGGTCGAGTCTACCACACGGCTGTTATGTGCTTTGGCTGATGGGAACGGCACCGTATGGTTTCTCCGTTGTCAATGCTCTAAGTATATAATTAAATTTCTTTTAACACTTTTATTACAATTATGCAACAACATAAAGTTTAGTTACGTCTATTTTTGCATACTTTGAGCGTCTCCTAGCACAGCATAGAAGTTTATGGGAAAAGCATAGAGCCCTTAATCTTGAAAATAATTCGTGAGTTTCAAATTTTGCGTCTTTTAATGAACTTGTTTTATTTTAATTTATCAAACCTTCAAGATAAATAGATGCAAGGATAAAAACAACGTAAAAGTAAGCATAAAAATAATATTAACTCACAAACATTACAAACTTCAAATATACGATGTTTAGATGTTCCATCCGGTTGTACTAAGCATATTTTGTTAGCTGACATCATACTTGAAATCCTTCTGATTTGCTCGGAAGTCATAATCTATGGGATTTCATGAAAATATTCGGCTATACAATATCTCCTACTGAAATTTACAGATATATAAAATTTGACCGATCGGTTTTGTTCAATGCTAGCTGATAAAATTCAAAATATCGTACGTCTTTTGTTTTGATCTTATTCTTAGCTTTTACACACCCTACATATACAATGCATTGAAATATAATGAGCTCATTGATTTATGCTTAGATGTAATGTTTTGTCTGCATAAATCATCACTAATAGATGGAATAACGCCAATAATTATTTTCTTAAGAAAGCTTTCAACAATAGAACTCTGATAATCTGGAGCTACGAAGATTCTACGCATATGTTTAAAAACTATATATATATGTATAAAAACCAACATGTTTTCATACAGAATATGTTTTTAAAAAGGAGGTTTTAATCTACTTTTAGGACGTACAATATCTTGTATTAAGAATAGGTTAGGTAACGAGCGACCACCGGAATCAAAGATTAGGGCGAGCTGTCTAGACATAGATAGCGATAACGATAGCGATATTCGTTAACCTTTAATGCCATTAAGTTCATAAATTTGCGATTCAGTTCTATGATAACAATGAAAGGTGCTATATATATAACCTTATTGATCTTTACGGCGTTAGGAAGTGAACGATTATCGATATCATTATCGCTATCCATGTCTATACTGCTGGCCCTGATATAAGACATATTTCTTTAAAATAGAATACGAATTAAAATAAATATAATTTTATAAAAATATGTACTTTTTTATACAAAATGTTGTGACTCAACTTACACTTAATTTAAAGAAGAAATTTGTTAAATATTTGTCTGATCTGCTACCCTGCCAATCATCTCAGCTGACATATAAAAATTATAAATATTTGCGTTTCAAGATAGCAGCTCATTGAAGCAGCGGGATTTATGTTGGATCTACAAATAACTTTGATAGAGTCGAATGGAAGCCAACAGAAAATGTTACAAAATGTCGGCGCCTACGCAAACTAATAAAAATATCCTATCATTTCATGTAACTAACGAATAACGCTGTATAATGATTGCTAAAGAACTATACTTTTACATTCAGAGACGTAGATCATTATAAAATTTAGATTTTTTTTACAAAACGAATATGTATTTACCGATTATATTGGAACTAGCTGTTGCCCGCAGCTTCCCCCGTGTGGGTATCGGCATGTATTACACATATAAACCTTTTAAATCACTCTACCTATTGCGCTAAATTCCGCTGCGTAGTTTAAAAGATCTAAGCCTACAAACAGCGGGAGCGATTTTGTTTTATAATATGTAAATATTATATTATCGATTGGGTAGATAATTCGTAGATAGTATTGACATTGATATTTTGCCTTCCACTATTAGGTACATGTCATTTTAGCGACCTTTAACATCTATAAGAGATGATTTTATTAGTTACATAAGACTAATTTATCTGTAGTTTGTAAATACTTTTCAGGAATAGTCAAAATAATAGCGTATGGAGCTAATTTTTATCTGTATTCAGTATTAAAGTCTAAATCTAAGATATACATAAGACCATTCGTAAAAAAAATGCCTTTTAAAAAATTACTCTTTTTAAAAAAATAAACAGTTTTGTCAAATTTTTACTTTTTTCTGAAACTCTTTTCCTAAATTTACATAAAAAGAACATCACATTGTTAATTCAATAGAAAATAAATTTCACTTAAGCATTAAAAGTTTAAAGTCGCGATAAAAGTTAGCATTAAGGAAGTAACACAAACTCGATCCCATCACATAATAAACTTAATTTAAAACGTATTAAAGCCGGTTTAAAGAAGAGTTAAGTAGAAAAGGGTAGACAGTTTTAATTAAAGACAAAGCTCAATCGCTCCGACGCTCGACTCACTTAAACAAATAGTGTTTTTCACAAACCGCTGGTTACCACTTCCTTCTCACTCATTAACATATTTCCCGGTCATAATTACTTCCTCTATATTCACTTTTACATAGAAAATTAACCTTGTGTTTGTTTGCGTACGTTTTTGCCATGCCAACGACACTGCCGCGACTGTGAATGGAGCTTACAGCTTTGTTATCCGTGAGTATTATTATAATAGTGATAATGACATTGCGCTAGGTGAGACAGGTGTACCTGCAAACAGTCGAGAGCGGCTGCGCACGCGCACCGCACGCCTCCAGACCTCCAGACCAGAACTACGCAGTTTGTTCTCGGCGCCCGCCGACGAGCTCCGACAGCTATTTTTAACCGAATCGCTTATAATTTTATTGTTTGAGCGAAAAGCCAGAAAGCGACAAGTACGCGCGACGGTTGCTACACTAATGCCTGACCGAATGTTTCCAGCCACTCACCGTCGCAATACATTGATAACTAATTCCAGTAATGTGCAGAATGTGCTGATATAAAAACGACAATTGAAAGGTTTCCAAGTTCTCTGGGTAACCTTCTGGGTTCTTGCAAAGTCAACTTCATCTGTCCTCGAAAGCTTAATACGTTCGGTTAGGCTAGCATTCAGGTCGTAGTGAATAAAGTCGAAACGAAAGTAAAAAGGATTCGGGCATAAATTTTATAACAGCGGCGGAGTTTCAGTGGAAAGTTGTAGAACTGTAATACTTCATACTGAAATGTAATTGAAAGAGTTCGCGTTCTACTATTGAATTTTATCAAAACATAAAAGTGCAAAAAGTTCCGCCATACTTTTTTACTTAGCAGCGAAAATGTAATACAAAAATGTATGGGTATAAAATAAACTAATTCTATCGAATATCTGAGATGATCTGAGATGTTCTATCTATAATTTAATCAAAGCAACAGCTGTCGCAACGGACAGCCAGAAGGTCGTAAGTTCAAAACCGAATGGTTTATAAAAAAATATTGATAATTAATTGAAATATAAAAAATCTCTCATTGGTGGCTTTGCTAGAAATGTTTTACTGATAAAACCCTATTATTTACAAAAGATTAAGACATAACACCATTAAATACATACTAAGGTTATGCATATATAATAAGGTTATGCTTGAAATATTTTGACTCTTCTCATGCAGAGAAGGAATGAGCATTGATCATCATGCTAAGCCAAACGGGTAAGCGGTTCCCTTGATGGTAAGAGAATATAACCGCTAATGATCATCAATATTATTTGTTTCTATAAGTACTCATTTTCGTACAAAATTTTTAATTACAGACAGAGGTGGTTTTACGATATGTAACAAAGAAAAGAAAGCACAGTTATAGTATGTTAGGCCGCCCCTTCATGAATTGCTCGAGCAGTTAGTCAATGATCAAGGCACTGGACTGCGAAAGCTGACAACCACTCTTACGAGTCACGTGCGCTTCCCGCCCCTTGCTTTTTGAGAACAATCAAAACAAAAGCATTCAAACTATAAATAAATGAATAAATGTGGACAACATCACATACATTGCTCTGAACCCAAAGTAAGTAGCTAAAGCTCTTGTGTTATGGAATTCAGAGACAACGATGGTACCACAAACACACAGACCCGAGACAATGTAGATAAGGGATTTACTACATTGGTGGCCGGGGATCAAACCCGGAACTTCAGAGCTGGCGACACCTTGAAAACCGCTAACCTCCGTGGTCGAGTGGCGTACACACGACACTCGACCACGGAGGTCGTCAACTGCTTCAAGCAAACCCTTTGCTCAGAAATATATAGTGAAATCAATGCAGTCGGAGCTTAGAGCAGTCTGTGTGCGCGCGGCCTAACTAGTTTCAGTTTTACAATTATGTATAAATACCAAAACAATACATAGATACATAATTTATATTAGTCTAAATTCCTGTCTAACCTTGAGTTGCTCACGTGGTTTTCAAGAATTTGGCAATAGACTCTGGCAGTTCTAGACTAACACCAAACTATTTGCCAGTTGCCAGTTACTTAACAATGTCTCAGAAGTTTACGACTCGGTTTGAGTTTCACGTTTTGACGGAGTGTCAATAAACTTGGCATTGATTTTGTGTTTTGTCATTTTAAGGTGTTGTATAACAGTTCGTGTGATTTGCGAGGTTTTTAAGCTTTCGTTTCTCTCGTAGTTGAAATAATTCTTCAGTCAGAAAGAACTTACATATAAAAACACAACTTACTTACAAACATGCTTATTGCCTGATTATAAAAATGAATCGTCATAATGTATGTACGCGATAACTTCCGAACGACTGCACCAAATTGTATATTTTCTTTTTATGTATCGTTATTGTCAGAAAAAGGTTTGTATGAAAAAATATTAAAAAAAGACTATCATCTTTTTTTATCTTATTATCCAAAAGTGCGTGACTGATTGAGAAAAAAGGTATGTAGTAGGGTAGGTTATATATATATATATATATATAGATAGGTAGGGTGATTAGTCAGTTGACGAGAGCGAAGCGAGCGAATTCGGCTTCCGGCCTTACCGAAGTCAAATGAATACCGTATTTTACATGGAGCGACTGCTTACCTGACCTCCACAACCCATTCTACTGGGTACCTCAGAATCCCTATGATAAGAATAGTTGTGAGAATTTGAAACGTGCAAACTCTTTTGTGTGTTTACGGAAATTTACAAAAACTACAGATGTTGAACAATGCGTTAGATTCTAGCCAATAGATTCTAAAAGCTAACGTTTATTTATAAAAATAATATTCACTCAGCGTGTCAATCATTTTAACGAAAGTAGAATGGTACGTTTTATTTCTGAAAATACACATTGTTAACTCTAATTCATCTTGTATTCGATTTCCGAGACAGCACATATTTCTATATTATTAATACTATGTATATTATGTATGCAGGTCTAAACAAATCAAAATAAATCATTTATTTTTGTAACTAGCATAAAAAAATCATCACTTTTACAAGTCACATAAAAACATTTTTTTTTTTTTTTGAGCTCGCTAGATTCGACATTTCCTAACTGGCTACCCTGAGAAGAAATGTCGAAACAAACTCAGGCGTCAGCCTCTTTTGAAGTCCAGACAATCATTGTAATTCTAATATTGTGTAAATAAATGCAGTCTTTTGTAGACTGGCCTTCTGAAGCCAGATAGATCTGAGCAAGCCTATGCCAACATATTGCCAAACATGCCTCGAACCCAGACCTAGTCCTGATGTCTTTTTAAAGTAAACAAAAAGTTACATGTAGGGCATTATTTTTATAATGATTTTAAATAAAGAAATCAAAATAGTTTTGACGTAAATCACAATCTGTAAGCCACATGTCATTATTCACCTCGCGTAAGCCTGAAACGTTCCATACGTCCAAAAAGTGATTAAATTATATTTAAAATAACCGGTAGTGACGGATAACCTGTACAGTATCGGGATCACAGAACAAATATACTATCGGGATATAAATACACGGATATAGTATATTATATGGGCCCGAATTCTGAAACGCAACTAAATAATTTTTACGATAAGGTATTCTATAAATTATAGATTATGTAAAATAAACAATGCCTTTAGAATTAAATATAAAAAAAAAAAAAAAAAAAAAATACTAATATTATAAAAAGCAAAATACATACGTACACAATAAATTCGTAATTCAAAATATTCTTAGCTGCCATTCCAGTTACCTTAAAATCAAAAAATAGTAAAAAAATCCAATTTTAAAAAACTTATCCGTCATTTAATTGAAATTCGAACACACATGTTCATAACAAATCCTTATCTTCCAACACCTCAAAAGGGTTAACTCAAACTACAACTTTACGCTTTCAAATTGGTAACACAACACTATAATGTTCCCGCACTCTTGAGGCAACTGTATCGATTACTGCTCAGCCTGTGAGCAACTTTTAGTTGAGCAATATCGGTTCTTGAGCGATTCCTTGATAGTTTGCGAAGGCGGTTTAAGTATGGCGCAGATTGAGTGCATGCGAGACTGCCTGTACTTATTAAGTTCGGAAAAGATAACTTTTCCCAATTTAATGGTTTTTATGAAGTAAAAATCATATGACTTGACTTGGCAGGTCTTGAACAACAACAATATATGTATAGATACTTATGTACAGAGATGTCGGTCGCGGTAACGGTAACCGTAACGGTGTCGCGAATTCAATGGTTTCTTCCCATCTCAATAAATGCCCAACGAGCTTAAAGATGTTTTCACTTTATAAAATATTATACACAAAAATCTTCCTCTTGAATCACTCTATCCATTGATGAAAGCCATTTGAAAATCGTTTATCGCGTTCAGGCAGACGCGGCTGGGAACTTTGTTTTATTAAATGTATAGATAAATACCGAAGAATCTAACGTAGCATTTTAAGAAAACAATCTCAAAACACAAAGAAACATAAACGCAAGTAAACATGTAACAAATCTGTTTATATGCGTTTGTATTTTTATTTAAAGCTACACTTAATCTAATTTCATTTATTTTTGAATTTACGTAACTATTGTATGTTTGTAAAATTCTTTATTTTAGTATTCAGACGACTTGGTTCTACGCTGCAGGAGTTATTTAATAAAGAGTTCTAAAGTACAAGTATTTGTGTGTTTGTGCACAAGAATGCTATCTTTGTGAAAGGAATGTATTTTTGTCGTATGCATAGTTGTACGGTGATATAATTTGTATATTTTATGCATGTCCATACTTTGTAATATGAAATCCTTGGCGTCCGCCAGAAATCATAAAAGTGTTTAGATGAAGTAAGAGGAAACTGTTTTTGTCAAGAATGGTTGATTAGATAGATTGATAAAAATGATACTTAAATTTGTGTTACTTTAAAGATAGATATTCAATCTTATGTCGTGGGGGTTTCACAATCATTTAAGTCACATGCATAAAGAAAACCTAGACTTGGAACAAGCATTTGTGGAACACACAAATGCTTGTATGTTCTCATGTTGTTCTTAAAAAAATAAGTAATAAATACAAAAAAATAAGCGCATAACATCGGTTTCTATTAGTCGGCAAATAACATGCATGCACCTTCAAATGTCTAATCAAAATTAAAATGACGACATATTTATAACTATTATAAGCTACAACTTTTATTACAACATTGACAAATATTTTACTACCAATTTGCATTATAAATATCTTATTTAATGAGTTTGGCAATGATTCTGCAATGCATTCACTAGTAATCCCTACACATGCCAATTATTTCTTGTATTGTGCATTCATTATCGAATTAATGAAGACAACAACAAACAAGTAATAAATTATATCGTTATTGTAACGATGTCATGCGGACAGATGTTTCACTTCTTAGTTCTTATAAAAGTAACTACATGCGCGCAAACTTTCGTACATTTCACGAATGTTCGCATGTAAGGGTATTTGCAAATGTCGTCCCAGCCTTGTAGGTGCCTCGTAAGCGACCAGCTTTATTCCGAATCAGAATAAGATTTTTTCATTTATGTCATATATTATGCAGAATTACAGGTGGTTTTAACAAATAAAGCTAGGAAGGTTATTAAAAATAGTTTTCTCTCTGTATCTTACACTAACAGTCCAGTAACAAAAAAATAATAATTGGAAGTAATGGCTTTGTAAGAAAAAAACTCGTATTTTTTCTTTTATCAAATCAATGAAAAATGACAAAGTTAAAGCGCTTTAAAGTTCTGGAGTGAGGGCTTGTGACGTCACTTGTGGATAAAAATTGTAGCCACCAGTGACGACATTTCCATACACTGTATATTCCTGATAGTTTGGCTAATTAAAAAAAGAAAAAGTACGTAACTCATATTTTTGTAACGTGTATTTAAAAAAAATAGTCCACTATTGTATAGTACTTTACAATACAGTTTAAAATTCTAATTGTCCTATAATAATCAACACTAATTGGCTAGAATTTAGATTACCAATCAATAATTATTAGGTAAATGACTTGGCTTGCGCTCATGACAGTAAAAAACATCTACTAAAACTTTTTATTTTTTACTGTAAATACAGATATTGAAATGCCACAATATAAATACGTGTATTCAGTTTAAAAACGTTAAAGCAGGGTTAATGTACCGGTCTCTATGCGAATATGTGACATGCGCAGTAGAACTGCGTAGGAGTTTATATATTAGACAGACAGATATATTGTTCTATTACCTCTACTGCATAAAAAGCAATATTCCGATTGACCGGCACTGATGACAGTTACTTTTTAACAGAATTCCAAAAAGGATGAGGTTTTATGAACCACTGTATGTATTTTTTTATCCATTTTTCTGATTTCGCCGTGAATTGTGACCGATATTCATTTGTTTTTTTTGTATTAATTGCTATTTCCCTAGGCAAGTATGCTAGGTAGGCAGGCTTTCACACATAACACATTATTTAAACTTTTTTACTAAAACATACTTGGTTATTAAATGTAGTTTTCGATGCGGAAATCACTAGGAACATGACAACTATTTATTGTATTGTGTATATATTATAAAAATAATGAAGATACGACAAAAACAAACCACAAATAAATTATATCGTTATTATTACAATGTCAAAAAAAATCGCAGAGATCGCAAGGACATAAAACTTATATTTTATAATCAACAGTACCTAATACATGTTTATCAATTTTAATTAATTCAAAATTAAATTTAGGCCAAATTACATTTTATTACATTTTACATTTACATTTCATTCTCACTATCTTTTTAACTAAATGTAGTTACCAAAATACATAATTTATTGTACAAAATATGAAAACGCTCGCCTCTTTGCCAAGATAATTGCATTACACTGTTAAATGTTGTGGTAATCGTAAAATTAAATGTTCTACAATATAACTGTCCTCTTACATTTACAAACAATCCAAAATTTTAATGGACCCAGTATTTTAGTCGCTCTATAAAAACATCAGAATCGACTTAGCTGGTTCTGAAAAAAAATGCATTATAAAGACGAAAAGTCTTTTTCCTTCTTTTTTTATTTCATTTTAAATATTCTAATATAAAAACCAGATCGACGAATAAATAAACCAAAAATTACAAACAAATAAATTGCAAAACGAATGCAAATGCAGGCAAGATATAATTTATGAAGTCTACAATTAAAAATAACTCTTAAGTCTCGAATATTGTTGTTCTGACATAACAAATTACTGTTTTATTTAACATTTTGTTTTGAAAGAAAGCTGCGCGTGGGCAAGCGGCTATCGATCAGCGTCGCGTCATCAAGGTCGAATGCGGACGCACGAAACAACGCCGATATTTTCGGAACTCCATTGCGCAACACTAGCCGACTTTTTCGAATTTCAAACTGTAAAAGTTTTCGTTGCTAATTAGCATCCATTCTTCCGCTTTCACGCGTCAACGTTGATGCTTCTTAATTTGAAAAATGATTTTAAATTACTGTCATTTGCAACGGAAATGGCAGCAATTTAAAATATTTTTTTTTATTTTTGGAAGTCTTTATTTTACTCCTTTAATTCAATTGTTTCTTTTAAAATTTTATTGGAAACCTCGCTACATAATACGATTTCATAATCAATTAGAGAATTTACGCTTTTCAAATACCGATATTATTATGATGTCTCTATCATTAATTTGTTGCATTTAAATATTTTTTCCAAATTAAAGTTTGACTTTATCTTTGTAGAAAAATTTCGTCTCATACATTGCTTGTACTCATCCTTGGTAGGTATTTCTTTCAAGAATTCATAAACGTAAACTGAGTTTTAGGTAGACATTTCCAAATTTTGTTGCTGCATTTTTATATGCGGCTGATATGAGCTAAAAGCCCCCAAGCCCCTTAACTCTCTCAAAATAGTCTTTTCAATTAATCCGACTATCACCACACAAAAGAAATCGAATAAATACTAGATCAAAAAACAAGATTTGAAAACATAATAAATCTTCGAGGACATTTTAAAAAATGTATAACTTTTTTTCTACATTTTCTTTTTATGATTTCTTTATTGCGATCGTATTCTAATGAAATACCCTGTCATGCATAAAAAAAATATGTTACTGTCATAAGTGCAAGATATAATATATCTTTATCGGAAGCGAGATTTACATTCGTACACATAAAAGTTGATTTTCTTTTACCATTTCATTAATTTTCATAAATGATATTTCCTCTCCTAATTATTTCAAAAACTAAAGAAGTATCTGTAAGCTATAGTTAATAATAATAAAACACAAATCATTGAATGCGGTGAGGTGTACTTATTACCTCAATAATAATTTGATCTTTAAAATTCTTATTAACCATTTTTTATTTTTTTAAATGAATTTGAGAAACCTATTTTTTTTTTATTGACGTGATTATTTGTTTCAGCCTTATATAAATATTATTACAGATTTAATTAATGTTAAAAATATTCGGGTGCATTTTTCAGCGGTTTCTCGGGTTAATTGCTTTGTTGGCAGCTAGCAGTGCCCACTGATGCATGTCAATGATCTCTCGCATACTAGAGCCACCCCCACACCTCCGCTTGTAAGATCCGCGTGCAATAACGTCAACGGTTTTTATCGTCAAGCAACACGCAGTGATTTATTTTTCCATCTATTTTTAAACACGTCTGCAGTTTTTTATTTCTTTTTCGCAACCAGATACTGATGAATACTTTTTATTCACTTCTGCAGTGTAAAAACAATTTGAATATAGAATATAAAATCACTAGTTCATTTCGTCATTGCTATAGTTTTTTTTTTTTTGTTTTTGGAACTAATCATCGCTTCTTAACACATCAAGCACCAATATTAGGCCAGTTGGCCAGATTTTAGGTCTAAATAAATTGCTTATAGAAATAAAACCGTTTTTAATGTGACCTTATTTGTATGACAGCATGTTTTATTTTGTTAAACATAACAGCACTACCCACACATCCATATAATATCCATACTCCATACTAATATCATGCCGGTCACTCACATTCGCACAAATACACAAACCCACAAGTGTAGGACGACTTTACCAAAAGTTCGTGCATAAGTTGCGTCGCTTTTTTTTAATTTTTAACAAACAGTTTTTAACCGACATTCACGCGGGCGGAGTCGTGATATCTGATTAAATGTGCAACACGTACCTATATTAATGCAGAATGACATTTACTAGTCTTAATGAAGGAATAAAACAAACGCATTAAGCTCAGCTTCATTTAGTTTACAGTTTACTGGACCACCATTAATCCTAAATGTCGTTTTTATTTGAAAATGGGCCGTATTGTTTATAAATAAACCCGAATCGTGTTAATGTCGTGTGGTTATCGTTAAACGCAAGGTTGCAGGTTCAAATGGCGGGTAATGTGACTAAGTAAATGTCATTTACATTTTTGTAATTGTTCTAAGACGCCACTGAGGAGCAATGAAAGAAAACCAGTTAATCTGAATAAATTATGCAAAATATAAAAATCTCAAACAATCATAGATAAATATCAGTATTTAAATATAACATAGGCACTCTGTATCATTGGCGTTCAGTATACTAAGAGTTTAAGGTTCAGTCACGGTATGAGAAACATCTTTGAGTGTCTCAAACGGGGATCGAACCTTCAGACTATAGCGCAGTGAGAGTTGGTGTGTATTAGAAGAAAAAATGAAATAAAAGAAGATCGTCCCGGACGGGGGCAATGTAGAAAACCACTTTTCTACATTGTCTCGGGTCTGGGTGTTTGTGGTACCTTCTTTGTCTATGATTCCATAACACAAATGCTTTAGCTACTTACTTTATATTCAAAACAATGTATGTGATGTTCTCCACATTAATATACTTATTTATTTAAAAGACTTTTGGCATGTAATTATTTAAGTGGGTCTGCGCTATTATTTTACATGCTTATCGTATTATAAGCGCGAATGTTCGTAAAAATGTACGGATGGATGTTCGTCACTCTTTCCCGTTGAAACTAAACTGATTTTTACAAAATTTCGCAGTTTATAGCGTGAATTACGGGATGCTTTTTATGCTAAAGAAATAGTCAGGCCTCGCAGTGGGCCCTACGGGAGCAGAAAAGCAAAACGCAATGAACATGATAAAGATTTAAATAGCTACAAATTAACAAAACCATTTATACTCTACATATTAATATCAACAAATACATTTCTGCCTTTACGACCCAATTTCGCTGACGCCGATAGTTGTATTCTTAGCATCATATCTCAAGCTTGTAAATCTCTGTTAGTATAGTGCTTGAAGCTGACCTTATTAATTTGTTTACAACTAGAGACACTGACAGATTTTAAGTGCTAAGAAATGCAATGAACGGGGATAGTGAAATCGTTGTTTACACAATTAATAATGTATTTATAAAATAACGTAGATACTTATATTTTCTAACATTCAACATAGTTTTGGCCCGTTGGTCTAGTGGTTAGTGACTCTCACAAACCGAAGGGCGTGAGTTCGATTCCCACCCAGGACAAATCCAAAACAAATGTTTGTGTGATGAGCATGATCATTTGTTCTGTGTCTGGGTGTAATTTATCTATAGCATGTATGTATTTAGTAATTTAAAAGTATGTTTATCAATTGACTGATTGCCATAATTCACGGACTGACTAGTTTGGAATCAGATGCAGCAGCACTTAGGATACCTACAGGATCCTATAATCTAATATACAATAGTAGTTGTACTTTTAGTAAAACCATTTGATAGTAATTATCTTTTTTTAAAAACTACTAGCTTTTACAGTTATTTATTATTACTGGCAAAAAGGTAGCCTGTGTGTTCTTTCTCAGTTTAAGTTCGAAGCGAACTCCATACCAAATTTTATCAAAATCGGTAATGTGGTTCAGCCCGTACATACAATCTAAATAAAATAAGAAAAACATAATGATTAAAAAGTTTCGCACATTTCCTACACTTATTGCGCATTATCGCGGGTATGATAAAACCGCAAAATTTTACGACAGCTTAAATTTACGCAAATAAACTGACATAAAGCTGTAAACACGTCAGTCACGGATTTAATAAATGCGATGAAACAATAGTTTAGGCCTTCAGACTAAAATTTAAAACTCTGTATGCAATGCTGACAACTTAGTACCTAAGTATATTTTTCTAAAACTCGTTTCAATAATTAATGTTATTTAGAAGAGAGGTTTACTCACGCACATTCTCGGGATCGCCCGAATAGTTTCAGACTCAATAGGAGTCTCTAATCATGAGCTGACGCGGCGGTCAGTTCGACTCGCGTCACCACCGCCACCGCGTCAGCTTATGATTAAGGTCTCCTATTGAGTCTGGCCTCTCGAGTCTTACTTACTTTGCAAAGATAATGGCCTGAGTGCAAGCTTCAACTGCTTCGCCGGACTATAGAGTCAGTCTTGTGCGACAACGTCACCAAATCATTTAATCCCTCGATGTGCGATGTGTTCCCTCCCATTTGGTAGCCAATTCAGGGACCAGGTTGTTTCAAAATGAGTCAAATTCACCCTGACATCCGCCATCTTTCACTTCACCAGTGATAGTCTGTTTCCAGTCACTCAGTAGATCGAAAAGATACACTTCTCTAAAGTTACTGCGGCAGATGACTCCGACATCAGCAATGCCAATGTTAGGTACATTCATAAATGTTTAACTCCAGATATGCTGTGATTCATCACAAATATTCAGTTTGGAATATTTGGGCACTTCACTGCACAATCCAAAAGGGGTGAAGAGAACATCTGGCAAAGAGTCAGTTTACAAAATGTCAATATATTTGAGAGAAAATGAGTTAATTAAATAATTAATACCCAATTTTTCGCATCAATTATCAGACACTAAACATTTTGAATTATAAATTATAATATAAACTTGTTTTACTTTTTTTTCAATAAATGATTTTGTTTTTTTGTCTATTGCAACGTAATTGCGAACGGCGCGCGTTTTCTGTCTGCTTATTTTTCGTAATTATTCAGTTTGTGATTTATTGTGTTTGTGTGAAGTTACTAAAGTGTTGTAAACAGAAATTGTTGTGTCTGTAAAAACATGGAAAAATTACAGTGCGTAGTTTGTGTATAGATTTTTAGAGAATTTACGTGCAAATTCCTGTACAAAGTTTTCATTTGTTGACAAAACAAATATAGTAGTAGTTTTGTAGACTAACACCCGAACCACAGAATATAATATTCAGAAACTTTCAAAAAGTGAGTAGAAAACTAATTTTACGTATGTTTCGTTATTTTTTGTTGTATTTTCTCTATTTGCCTAATGTCTGCCTACCTGGTTAAAAAACCAATGTACGCCACTGATATGCAGGAATATCTGTCCAGTGAATTTTATAACACCATACGCATTTTTATGGATGTAAAGACATGACGTTGATCAGCCTAAAAAACATAGTGGGTATTTCAGTATTTTCCTCAAATTCCTGATTCCATAAAGAAATCACATTAAGACGTCCTAAATACTGTTTTTATGAGGTCATCAACGTTTTGATACATAGCTACTAGGAATTTTTGTGACGATTCTGAATTATATCATGTGTTGATTTAAATATGTTTTTAATCTATCATAAAGAATGCTTGACACTATAATTAGGTATGTGTTGCTTATTAAATATTTTCCATATAATTGGTTTCTGATATGCAGATATTGTGAATATTTGCTAAGTCAGACAGTAGATTTATAATAATGTCTTGGGGCAACTCACACATGGCCATCTGATCCCCAACTAGGCAGAACCTGTATTATGGCAACCAGACAACTGATAAATATACTTATATATTTCTAAATACGTACATATTATAGATAAATTATACCCAGATACAGAACAAATGATCATGCTCATCACACAAAGATTTGACCTGGGTGGGAATCGAACCCACGACCTCCGGTTTCGCCGTCGTGGTTACTAACCACTAGACCAAAAGGCCCTTTAAACGCATAGAACGCATAAAAGCATAGAACGCCATCTTTTCATCCTAAAAGTCTCAGCAAAACAAAAATGATTATTAAATTCATTTAAAACCAGTAAAATTTACCTTAGGTATGTCTCTCATCTTTAAGATGTTTTAACACAAATCTCTGCTAATAAGATTCATAATGTCCCTAAAATACTTTCTACAAAATATTTGTAGAACAATAAATAAGGGAAACTATCAACAAACTTATATAAACATATTTATCACGACATAGATTATATTTAAGAGTGTTTACAGTTGCGCCGGCGCATGACGCAGTGACGGGTAAGTATAGATCTGATGTTATGGGGGTTATTTAAATGATGTGAAATACTATAGAAGCATGATGTTTAGTTTCTAATAGTTTACTCCAGTTTTTTTTATTTTACCAGATTGATACCGGCTTGGTCGCCATATTTATTTTAATTTATCTGTTTGCTTTTATAAAGTTTCTACGGCAAAAAGCTTAAGAATTAAAATTATATTTTTTAAACATTACCATGTTTTCCTATTTGAGCATGAACATTTGTTCTGTGTCTGGGTGTTATTTATCTATAATATGAATGCATTTAGAAATATAACTATGTTATCTGCCCCCCTAGACAAGTGACATTTCGACAAGCGATAACGCTGATCGAATCGTTCAAATATATGAAAGTGACAAGTCCAAGTCACGTGACTTATTGAAAGGAAATGTCATTTACATACATTAAATGTCATTTAAGCGATTTCTATTATCGTTAACGCTTGTCAAAATGAAACTTGTCTAGGGGGCAGTTGTCTGGTTGCCATAATACAGTCTACGCCTAGTTTGGGATCAGATGGCCGAGGGTGAGTTGTCCCAACATATTATTATTATTTAAGATCTACAAATAGGTATGATTAATTAGCATTATTAGCAAACACAAACAAGGTGGATTTTTTTTTTCGTATTTACGTGCTTTTTTTTGCTCGCATAATATAAAATTTATACTTTTTCACACTGTCGCAAAAAGGTTGACTTATTATTAATTAATTTAACCTATTCTTTAATATTCCAACACTTTTTTTTCACTCCGGTATTTTACACTGCACGCTGCGATAGCTTGACCTTATTTGTATTTTTTTTTTATGGGATGCTATACTGATCCCTCCCTACAACTATTGATATAGTCTGTTTGATTAAAGATTTTCTTTACAGCCGCTAAATTAACAATACTCGTTTTATCTAATGTAAACTCTAACGCATGTTTACGTATAATTTAGCTCACAAGGCCACATTTTATAGTTTTATTAACGATGGGTTACAACCTCGGATGCCCGAGTTCCAGCTGTTTAACGAATGGTTACATGGATACTTATATATTTAGAACATTGTCTGTAATCCTATTGTAATATTAAACAAATGAAGAACTTGAATATCTTAGGAATTTTGATTGGTACAGTCCTCATTTAGCACGTTCAATGTCGAGGCGTCGCAAGTCTTCGACACCCAAAGATTTTAGTAACCAAGCAATTGCCGCCTTACAAACCATAAAGGTTCGTTCCTAGGCAAGCGTCGTTGGAGACTTTTTCGATGTTTTTATATTTATTCTTACGTTTACCGACGTTAAACGATCAAGCGGTCGTTCACCAACAAGATGGACCGATCAAGTGGAAGACTCATCGTCCTCCACGTTTTACACAGTGGTAATAGACGCACTCGATAGAAACCGATGGAGTCAGATCATCCGATCAAGATTTGAACCCGATGCTGACCACGATCCTCAGACATGAGGGACCGACTACAGAGAGAGAGATATTTATTCTGCTATGCGGGGCGTAAACGAATCCAAAAAATCAAAAAATCAAAATTTAAATAGGTCCACCCGTTCTTAAGTTATAAATGGTCGACGACCTCCGTGGTCGAGTGGCGTACACACCGGTTTTCAAGGTGTCGCCTGCTCTGAGGTCCCGGGTTCGATCTTCGGCCGGGTCTATGTAGAAAACCCCTATTCTACATTGTCTCGGGTCTGGGTGTTTGTGGTACCTTCGTTGTCTCTGAATTCCATAACACAATTGCTATGCTATGCTAATAGATACTTACTTTAGGTTCAGAGCAATGTATGTGATGTTGTCCACATTTATTTAAATGGTGTAATCCGACTTTGTTTTATATATATAGATATGTTCCGTATGTTATTATATGTATCCAAATCCTTAGTTGTACATAAATTCTTAGTGTATGCTATTTCCGCTGCCTTTAACATAAACAAAGCGACGTGATTCATGTTTGCAAGGAGTTATAGTTTGCAACTGGATATCAATAGTTTAGATTACATCATTACTTATAATATTATTATATTTACAAAAACTAGCTTGCTATTTCAGTACAATGAACAGAATATTATAACATCTCATCTTATCTCATAATATTATACATAAAAACCTACTTCTTGAATCACCCTATCTATTGCTGAAAACTGCATTTAAATCCGTTGTGTAGTTTAAAAGATAGCGTACAAACAGCGAAAGCGACTTTCTTTTATACTATGTAAAGATAATTTTATTAACTTGTAGGTATATTCTTCAGTTAGACATACATAGGTACACAGATACATACATACATACATACGCTCTAAAAACGGTCCGCTTTCGATAGGAAATTTTGTAATAGATACAGAGACCGGAAAATGGTCAGACTTTAAATATAAATAAATAAATAAATGTGGACAACATCACATTCATTGCTCTGAACCCAAAGTAAGTAGCTAAAGCACTTGTGTTATGAAATTCAGAGACAACGAAGGTACCACAAACACCCAGACCCGAGACAATGTAGAAAAGTGGTTTTCTACATTGACCCGGCCGGGGATCGAACCCGGGACCTCAGAGCTGGCTATAATATACCTTAAAAACCGATGTGTACGCCACTCGACCACGGAGGTCATCAATGCGATGACTAACTTACAAATAATATAAATTATAAAATCATTAGGTATATCCCAAAGCACTGAGGTATTTTCTTTAATAGTTGTGGTCTATGGCGAGGTATGTCTCTCAAGTGCATTTGTATAGTGCGAAGAGAATATAAAAGCAATGTTTTTAAGGGTTCTGTACCTCAATAGGAACCATTATAGGATCACTTGGTTGCCCATCTGTCTGACTGGTTGCTTACATTTTAAAACAGACTACTCAAACTAATGAAATGAAATCGTTTATTATGCAAATAGGATGTACAATCACTTTTACACGTCACTTTTTTGAGCTCGCTGGAGTCGACAATTCCTAACTGACTGCCCTGAGAAGAAATGTCGAAACAAACTCAGGGGTCACAGTCTCTTTTAAAGTCCAGACAATATTCACGAGTAATATTGTGCTAACAAAATGCAGGTTACTGGACTGGTCTCTATATGCTACTAAAAACCTTTTACTAGCATATAGAGATTTGGTATGTAACGGTACAAAGGTCTGCGGTAAAGGGTGAATGGATGGCGACCTTTACTCCCGATAAATATTTATAAATACGGACCATTTGCTCTCAATATTGTTTGAAGAATTACAATCATGGTTTTATTTTGCTTCACACAATATATTCGTATGAGTTTCCGGTCTTATTATCTTATAAACAAGGCCTTATTGCCTTTCTTAATAGGTTCAAATTATTAAAAAAAATGGGATATTAGAATAAAGACTGCCCCGTTTTTGCAACATTCTAAACTATAATAATAATATATTTAATTGCAAAAAACATGGTATATAAAGATGTTACACTAGTTTAAGATCATATATATTTTGCTTAAAATTAAAGCATGCAAAAATAACTATGCTAATATTTTATCAACATTTCAATGTATGTTCTATATATGTCCTTAATGGAATAAAAATTGTTTTTAATAAGCCATCGGCAAAATTAACCTTAAAAAAGTTTATAGTTAAGTGCTTTTCGTGTGCAAGGTAATTTATTAAAGAAGAGAGAGAGTAATTTTGTATGAGCACATGTAAATATGAGCTATTTCTTAATGCCTCATATATGTGGTACGATCAAGCATGTAAAAACGCAAAACCCTTTTAAACCTAACTATACAAGCGTTCTCCCCACAATAATCTGTTTGCATTTTATCAACTGAGTGAACAACCCACGCCACACACTGGCTGCGTTCGAAACATGACAAACAGTTGCCATTTCCTGTTTCCAATTTATTTCTAGATCATACTAATATTTGAATTTGCATTCTAAAAAAAGCAAATACCAATTTTCGAGCAGAATTTTATTTGACGTCACAATATATTGTTACGTCAGTACGCTACAAAAACTATTAGGCTTAAAGTTTCCATTTTGAAAATGCGTTCGCATTTCAAAGCAGACAATGGCGGGACAATTTGGTCGGCTACGTTCGGCTCGCTTCGGCTGTTATCGGCGCAAACGCCGGCACTTCCTAGTTAATTGAGCCGCTGTGTGGACGTAATCCGATCAGTTTGATTGTTTCCTCGTCAATTCATAAATCTACCTGCGAATTCTATTAAATGTCATAGGAATTGTGCGTTATTGCTATTGATGCAAGGAGTACGCATGTCTGCTTGTGCTTTGTTGAATCTTCTGCCCACTAAAGCCCTCTAAATAATAATGAGAACATTGTTATTACTATCTAAGAATCTCTTAGAATCCTCAAGAACAGTCCATTAATCAACAATAAGAACTATATTTACTCAAAAGACAATTACGTAATCGAATACACACGAATCCTTCCATAACCCTTCAACGCAAAACAACGACAACCTAATCCTCCATAGACAAGTAATTACACCTCTATATCCCTTAACAAGTTGTATCCCAAATGAAGGCCCGCTCTATTTTATGGGGATCTATTTGCCATCAACATAGGTAATAGTGTTGGGCATCATAATCCAATGACGTCATAAAATTGTTAATTAACGTTTCCGGGAATTTGACCGTTCAGGTGTGAGATGGCTAGTTTATTAGATACAAGAGTCAGTTAAGAGTTGTTTTAATTGAAATGTCAAAGTAATTGTGTTTGTGGAGAAAATGGTAGATGAAAATATTAAAAAAATAAAGAAGCTCGATAGAGGATAATATTTTTTTTTATCCGTTTGGGAAACAATCAGTTGTTATTAGTCTTAAGAATGGTAACAATAGTTTTAAAAACTGCAATCACAATAATTCAATACAAGCTCCGGTTGTATATGTGGTACCATTGTAATTGTAACATCTTTTTATGTACCAATATCTCAGAAATAATTGCTATATTTGTTATATTTTTAGCGAAAAGCCTTATAAAATTAAGATGTTTCAATATAATCTAGCTGTGTACCCCCCTACCTACGTTACCTACCTACCCCCCTACCTACCTACCTACCTATTTTCTCATTCATAAACTTTTTTTCGAATTAAATAGTTTAAAAACAAGTTTCTTTTTAATTTTCTTTTATACAAACCTGACTAAAGTCCTGACAATAGCAAAAACACAAAAAAAATATTATTCGATATCACTAAAATCTGTGAAGTGTGTAAAGACACAAATCACGACTCGCAATACAATCTGCTTTCCAATAATTAGAAGCGGTAAGATTATAACAAATCCCATCAAAGGTCAACAAAACGTTATCTCCTTTGTAAAGGTCGATGAGGTCACGACGATCCGATTTATAGACCTTAAACGTGGATCAGTGACGTCACAAGATCATTAACTGGTCCCGTGTCCGCACTAATTGAGTTTGTCTCAGAGGTATATCACGATTAAAGTTCACTGATTAATCTCATGTAATGTTTCTTTAGTTATAACCAATATCGTGTGTTTACTGGCCTGGAAATGTTTATATAACATGTGTTTTGAGATATGAACTGATTAATGAAAAAAACAGTGACACTCTGGGTGTGCCGACAGAAGTGAAAACTTGAACAATTACAATATATGAACATACTTATATAGAGAGGTGTTGGTAACGGTAAAAGTGACGCGAATTCCATGGTATTTTCCCATCTCAAAAAATACCAAATCCGTCTAAAAAAAGTTTAAGTTTTAAAGAAATCAGTAATTACTCTATTACCAGACCCTGGAGCCAAGTGACATGTCGCTTTAACGATTATACAAATCGTTTAAATGACATTAAATGTATGAAAATGACATTTCATTTCGTTAGGTCACGTGACTTAGACTTGTCACTTCCATACATTTCAGCGATTCGATCAGCGTTAAAGGTTGTAGAAATGTCAGTTGGCGAAAGCGGCTGATACTCGAATCTTCTAAATTAATAAATTCAGCCAAGGTATTTTTAAAATCTTTGTAAATTAGGAGCTTGTTTAAACTGATCATACCTTTTAAGATGAATAAACAAATGCCTGTCCTACACATTTGTTTATCTGTAGGTATACAGATATTACTAGCTGTTACCTGCGGCTCTGCCCGCGTGAGTGTCGGTTATCGCGGCAAAAAGTAGCCTATTGCCATTTTCTTGGGATCCAAAGTTATACCATACCAAATCTCATCAAAATCGGTTCAGCGATTGAGCAGTGAAAGCGTAACAGACATAGTTACTTACGCATTTATAATATTATAGTATGGATATTTCATTTAAAACAGAATCAGAAAATATTATTCGAAATCTACATATTTAAATCTAAAGAGAAATGATGTGTTCATTTAAAAATCATAACAAAGCTCAATACATTAAAAGAAACATAAAAACATCATACACAGCACTCTGTATAAAGTAGCGTCAGCATAACATCCGGTTTAACAGATATTGAACGTCAATCATCCGAAATTTTTGGCACTCCATGATTTCACGCGTTCCCATTATATTTGCCGCTAGTACTTTTAAAGGGCAGTCGTTCTAAAACTTAAACTTAACAAAAATATTTTTTATAGCTGTCCCCCGCGACTTTGTTCGCGTGTTTTAGTTTCAACGGTTTTTCATTTTTGCAAAATTTTTCATTTATGCTCCGCTCCTATTGGTCGTAGCATGATGTTATATAGCCTATAGCCTTCCTCAATAAACGGACTATCCAATACAAAAATATTTTTTCAATTCGAATCAGTAGTTCCTGAGATTAGCGCGTTCAAACAAACCAACAAACTCTTCAGGTTTATAATATTAGTGTAGATTAATAAGCCTTCGCTGACCGTATGTCTGTCTGTCTGTCAGCGCGTTGTATCTCATGAATAAAGAAATTTAATGCTATAGTAATGAAATTTACCCAGTAAGTGTACTTCTGTTACCGCTATAACAACAAATAAAAAATTAAAGGGGGTTCCATAAAAGGATACGGAACAACGGAACCCTTTACCCGCGAATCCGACTCGCACTTTCCCGGTTTTTGTTTATTAATATTTTATACTACTGTAATCTAATGAATTGGTTTGTAATAAATATTATGTCTATTTGCATTTGCTGGGTCAAACTGTAATGGGGTCAAAACGATCGCAATTTATCAGACTCGGTAATAAGTGTCCTAAAATAGAAACCACTTATAGCATGGCATAAAATCAGTAGTTTCTATTTCGTTTATCTGTTATTTTTTGTTTGCTACTTATATTGTACCAATGTAGTTTTACGATAAAATTATGCAAATCATGATTTCTGTTCGTCAATAGTTACTTATTTTAGATGTCTTCCTATCATTTTCCAACGGGGCCCTATTACTAAGCCTTCGCCGTCCGTCCTAATAGTCCGTAGTCCGTAATATGAAGACAGTTACATTTTTCAGAGTGTGTATTTTTGTTGCTAGTATAACGAAAAATAAGAAAATTAAAATTATTGGTCTCCCACGTGTTTACTCGATTTTAACGGCATACATTTTGTACGATGCTACGGAATCGTCCATGCTCGAGGCTGACCCCCACTTGGCCGGCTTTTTTTATTTCAACCTTTCTCAACCAACCCCGTCTACATCATATTCGAAAATACAATTCTTAGAGTCCCTATGGTATTATAGTATTTCTATGGTCATATCTCTTCGTTTGTAACTGTTGAAAATACTGAAACATCTCATGCATGTATATGTATCGGTGACCAGCATCTCTTATTTCTTTTACAAGCTGTAGGTATAGTAAATTCGACTAGTTTCAATAGCTCTGGCGTTAGATAAAACACAAGTATACGTCACTGTTGGCAAGCCACCGGCAATTTGATTGTATGATGTACATTCAATGGATATGACTTAGTGATAGAATAAATTTATTTATAATGTAACGTAATTTTCTTAATGTCCGTGACATAGATTACTAAAAAATATTAGACACATATTTTTTCCTATTTCACGAAACAAAAAAGTCACGTCGATACATTGATTTGAAATGTCGCATGACGTCACAAATTCGTGCGTTTTGTACGAAAGCATGACCACAGTACCTCCTGAATTTTGTTTTATAATATTATGTATAGAAGATATTTTAAGCTTGTTATCCTTACTAATATTTTAAATGCGAAAGTGACTGTGTCTGTCTGTTTGTCTGTCTGTCGCGCTTTCACGCCAAAACTACTAAACCAATTTAAATTAAATTTGGTACACAGATAGTCTAGAGCCTGAGAAAGTACATATTCTACTTTTTGGCGCGATAACCAATACCCACGCGGGCGGAGCCGCGGGAAACAGCAAGTAATAAAATATATATTAATTTTCTCGAAACTATAAACCATCGTTTTTGAATTGAAGTTAAGTAACAAATAACCGTTTACTATAATGTATTAGACATTAAATATACAATATCTTTGACCATCTCTATTAGGAATGCAAGTATGATTGATCACAGAAACAACATCAATTTAAAGTTTCCGTAGCGGTGGGTCAAGTTAGACTACGCTCCGTAGACCCGACGTAGGTCTACAATAGTTCGTAGCAGTGTAGAGTAACTTGTCGGACAATATAGAGGCCAATATAATGTTTATTTTGCTATTTGGAGTTTTGGAATACAATATTGTTATTTACTTATCTGCTTTTGAGAATTTTGTGTATTTGTTGTTTGCGGTACTGTAGCTAGTGTATTGGTAGGTTAACCTACCTTTTTATTTAGTATGTAAATAAATTTTTAGAGTTATTTTAACTTCAATCTATACAAACCTAATGGATGTTTCTATCTACAAATATATTTACGGTAGTCTACATAACAACAGAAATTATCTACTTTTTATTAATTATAGTTTCTTTCTTTTTATCAAATTCGCACTAAATAATTTAATCCTTGTATCACGGGGTTTTTACAAACATGCAATTTTACAAACATACACAAAGGACACGCAGACTTGGAGCAAGGATTTGTAGATCACACAAATGCTTGTCGATGGAGCGAACCCGAGACACGTCGCGCACAGGGTAATTGGCGCGATGTCCTATACATTTGGCTATCCGTGCAATCAGTTTTACAAATTTATTAATTACATGACAAATCGCCAGTAAATTAACACGATTAATTAATAGCGCCTAGAGGTATTATGTCGGTGTGTATAATAAATAAATTATAACATTGCCACATCCAGCAATCATTCTACCATCCAACTGCATTCTCGTCCAGGACGCGCTCAAGAATATGTTAGAAACAAAAAAGTGCTGACGTCACGCGATGACGTCACTTTATCGCTTGGCGAATAATCGTCAAACGCTGGCGAAAATAAATGAAGCCAACGTTTGTATGAAGGAATTTATGCGAGAGAGATCGTTTTTAATCATAATTTTCTAATGATTAGACAATTAAAAGTATGTAAGGAAGATAACGATGGCCTGGCAAGGAAGTCCTGTGCCCTTACACTTCAATTTAATTGTAATCCTAATACAATGCCAATGGAAAATTGTTATTCATTTAGCAGGCACACAAACAATACACAGTTCAAGAAAATACTCTCAATGTTTAGATTCCAGTTAGTTTCTTCAAAAAAAACATTGCTACTTTGACTCCTGGTTCAATTCCAATCTTATACAAAACACGAATATTTTTACATGAAGTTATTTTCCCCAATTTTTTATATATCATTCAAAATAGTATTGACCTAAATGAACGCCATTAAACTATGTTTATTGAAACAGCCTTGAAACCATTCAAAATTTATCAAAATTAAAATAAAACTCATCGTAACTACTGTTTTTGGATGTCATAGTAATCTCGTGCCAAGATTTTAGACACATTGATATATTTCAATGGTTTTTACATAAAAACATATAAGTTATAATAAATACAGCATTTCACTTTGACGTTAGTCGTTGCTTTCGCAATAAGCACTGTCGTTTTGTACCTACTTTTTAAATATGGATGTTTGTTATAAACTGAACACCATGTAATTTTTTTTTTGTTTTTATATTCTGTAAATATTATCTCTTTATAGAAATAACTAACGGGATTTCCATATGAGGTACAGGAAAAAAAATACCCTCGTAAGGCCCAAAGACCTAATTTAAGGAATACAAAAAGTAGTCATTGCGGCCCCAGCAAGTTATAAAATCATTAAATACCGTCCCTGCTACCTAAAATTAGGACATAATGTTAATTATTTGAGTTAAATATAGCCACTAATTATAATCTGCCATCGAAAGTTATTAAACTCAACGTATTTTTGTCAAGGTTGATTATCAATTTGACATTTTAGAACCAATGTATTATATTAGGTATATATGTTTAATTAATTAAGATGCAAGCATTTTAACTGGACAATTTTTTACTAATTTAGTCCTGAGCCGCAACTACTAGTGCCTATTTTTTGTACATTGGGCCGTTATTAATTATAGTGTCCTAGATTTAGATTGGGCCTTACGAGGCTATAACACCCAAAAAAAAGTAGTAATTTTATGAGGTTTCTTTTGAGAGCGGCAATAGGAACATGTCAAATTAACAATTTTTTTTTATAATCTTTTATGTGTTCCACTGCTGGGCAAAGGTCTGCCCCAATTTTCTTCAGGGTCTTCTGTCTGAAGCCGCTTCCCACCAATCCGGCAAATAGCGATTGATATCACCGTTTCACCGTTTTCGAGTTCCGGCTCTAGGTAACCTACCTAGGTAATTAACAATTAACACATAAAATTATATTTGCAAACATAAAGGTTTCTCTTTCTGACATAGCTTTGCAAATACCATTAAGTGTGAAGTAAAATTCATGAACAGCGCCACCTCTTTAAAGTTATACAAACTGCTTTCTCAACCTTTTAAGTACCCTTCATATGAAGTGGTTAGATTGAATGCTTGAATTCATGTAGGTAATCAAAAGTCTCGTCAAGTCTACCTAATTTCATTTTTAGGCTCAACTTGTTTACTGTACAATAAATAAATCATGAAAAATAACTATCGCGTCTACAAAATATAATAGAACCAAAACAATGTATCAAGCTCCTCCGATGTCTAATAGATGGAGCAGTTAAGTTATTTGAGAACAATTCAATGCTATCAAAACACAAATAATACAAGATTTAATTATCAAAGATTTTGTGTGTAGTTTCCTTGTTGGCCATTATGGGGTAAACACGCGAACCCTGGACGAAAACAAAGTGGATCCATCACAATCTGATGCTGTACGTCAGTCGTAAAACTGTTTGTGATCTGCAGTAGTACAGTCGGGTGCTAGAGTTATGTGTATACAAGTTTCGTTCAAGTTTTAGATAAATAGTACTATGAACTTTTGAACTATGTATTTCTTGGATTTTTTTACTTCTCTTCTGCCTACCCTTTCCCCAAGCCATGTTGGGGTGGGCTTCCATTCCCTCCGGATTCAGTTGAATACCGTATTTACATGGAGCGACTGCCTATCTGAATTCCACAACCCATTATACCGGGTAAAGCAGTAGGTACTGGTTTTTTTTTACTTAAGAATACTTGTTACAATTTTTTTTAATTAGTTACATTTAACAGTGGCGCAGGCGTTTTTACAAACTTACAATACAATTTACACATTTGTGGATTAAAAAAATACTTGTCCCATGTGGGTATCGAACCCGCAGCACGTCGCGCAGAATGGCGATGACCACTCGGCTATCTGTGCAGTCAATTAAAATCAATAGTGTCCACTAAATAAAGGAAACAGTGGAATTTCCTAGACAAGAGAAATGTTTGACATTTTTACTTTGGTCAGACTCAGGTTTCAAACTGTAGAGGTATAGAACCGAAGCCACAATGAGGTATCCGCTCCGTACCATTTATAATGAACTGTATTGAAACTAGACAATTTTTACTTAATTCTCCTTTGTGTTAAGATTGGAGCAACGAAGAATTATGAAGTTTGTCGTTCATCTGACTGTACAAACACATGTTAAATAAAATAAGTTTTATATTTGTTTTACTGCTTCGTCAGACATCGTAAATATCCATTAGCCCCCAAATCAGGTGCGTCGCGAACTCAGCTGATTACATGCGTCCTCCATTTTGTATAGCAGTACGCAAATAAACAAAAGTATGATATATTTCTTGCATATTTAGACAAAAGCTTATTTATAACTAACGCATTTAATAAATATAATATAAATAAGGCAGCAATAAGCTGCCGTAACAATAATTATAGAGCAATTGGCATATATTTTTTTTAATAACACTTTGTTGTCTTTCTGTTTGTCAAGATTTTTTTTCTCAGGAACTCATTTACCTAACGCGTGATACCAACGTATAATATTAAAATTAATATCAAATAGACAGTACTACGAAGTTTTGATGCAAAAAAACTCAAGCTTCTATTTCAATGCAATTAAAATTACAGCCATTTATGTTGTTTTTCCAATACATTTTCGAATAAACTCAAAACCTACGGGGTACTTCCCGTCGACCCAGAACCGCGATGAATTCCACAGAATTCGGCATGATGCTAGATAGGTCTAACTTCACAAGTAACGCAAAAAAAAACGACAATTGTGAATTCATATTTTTCTAATACGAAAAATACGTCATAGGGTCCTAGGGAAATAAATTATAATATAAAATGAAATTTTCCTAAGCACTACACAAATTAAACTCAAATTAAATTTTACATCTTTTATTATAAAAGTAAATTATACTTAAATAATAATAAGTATCATAATTACGTAATAATAGAATTAAGCAAAATATAAAATCTATAATTTAAATATTAAAATAAATTTTATAATAATACCTAGGCGTATATATGAAATATACTTAGAAAAGATCACACTGACTAGATTGCCACACCCCTCGTCTGTTTCAATATTTTGTTCATTTATTATAGTGATGATAACTGGTCTTAAATATATAAAAATATTATATGTAATTTTGTATAAATTACAAGTTAGTAAAATAATAAAATATATAAACACATAATAATAACATGCATTTCTGTTAAAAGAAATCAAGAAATTATGACTTTGCGTCTATTAAGTATCACTAACCGCAGATTTTTTGCAATATTTATTTCCTTTATTATATAGATTTAAAATAAATGTATAGAAACATGATTATAAAAGTGTTAAAATATATAAAATACTGACCAGTTCCATCACTATAATGTTAAACAATAAATTTTAAGTTAATCACAATACACAAAACATTTTGGGAACATCGGAAATGCCAACTTTGTTATGAACATTAATTTTCTATTAATTTGTTAGTAATGTAATCTCGTTAATTTATACCAGGCATATAATATACATAGTCATATGTATACATATAAAATTATTTTAAAGGACTACAAAAAATATCAATAAAATATGGTTTTATTAATATATAAAAATATATAGCATATAATAATAAATAAATACAAAACATGAGCAATATATAAGTTATATATAAATATAGAGGGTATATTAGTCACAGGAAATGAACGAATAAAACAATTACAATAGCCTATTTTATAACTTAAATTATCTTAAAATATAATTTATATTATTTAATAAATTATGCCAATATACTAAAATTAACCTATTTATTTTGTCTAAAATCTACTAATTCTTTGGTAAGCTAGCTGTGTTCATGAGCATTAGTAAATAACGAAATAAAAGCATTATATTATTTCGATTCGCAATGAATATTCGTTTATATATACAAAAAGTGTAAAATAGTTATTAATTTTATACAAAATATATATTTTTTTATTTTATAATACGTGTATTATTCTTAAATAATATTTATTAACACAATATTATAAACATTATTTATAAAAATATACTTAACAATTCTGATTTTGGATTTTAGAAAAATTACTAAAAAATATAATTTAATTCAATCCCAAAGTTAAAATATACCATTTAATTTAATGTAAGTACACAATAAATAAACATATTACAAATCAAGTCATTGTAAATAACATACTTTTTTATTAATTTAGGCAAAAACATTAACCTAAAATAAACAAAAATATTTTATGAAACTAATTTATAGTATTGTCCTGCTAAATAAATCCTAAATTTACTTTTTTCTTCTTCGCGGATTGCTTTATCTAATACATAGATATATTTATTATTAAAATATATACATATCTGAAACATCAAACATCTGTGAATCCATGATGTTTCTCCATCACCTGGATTTGATCCAGGTCTGCAGTGCCAGTTATAATCTGAAGAACCCTGAAAGCCTTGGACTGCCGTGGAGGACCCTCTTGTGTGAACTTGTGGTAGTAAACACTGAAAATGTATAAACATTAGTTATCAATTTGTTAAATATAGTTTTTAGTTTAGTATTGCATGATTATTTATTGTTGAAGAATATTAATTTGTTTATTAAGCACAAGTTTTTCTTTTTCGATAATTCGACAGAAGATAAAAACTTTTTGTTAAAAAAAAGGAAAACAATTTTGTACGAAACAACGTGCATTTTTATAATTTTTATTTTATTTGTCTATTTACATCAATTTTTATTTTTATTCATAAATAAATTTAGAAAATTATTGCTTAAAGTTATAAAACAACGATGAGTTAAGAAGCGCTGAATAATAAACAGGTGTACCTATTAAGTACAATTTTAGAAATTAGCCGTGACCTGAAATCGTTAAAAAGATCGTGATGAACCTGAGACGCCAATTAATTATGGCGTCATCAGAATTAGTGGAGAATGATTCG
This sequence comes from Diachrysia chrysitis, assembly GCA_932294365.1. Taxonomy (NCBI): domain Eukaryota; kingdom Metazoa; phylum Arthropoda; class Insecta; order Lepidoptera; family Noctuidae; genus Diachrysia; species Diachrysia chrysitis. The sequence goes on along the minus strand of OW028662.1, from coordinate 4,072,875 downwards.
ATTAGCATAAATTAAAATTAGATTCGTTGGAAGATCGCGCTAAATATAAAGCAAGCGTAAAACTGAGTCATGGCGAAGCTGTTTACTTTTGTTCAGTAGCTACCTTAATACCGCCCACCAAAGCTGAAATAAGGACAATTGATTGTAATGTGATATTTGTAGAACATTGTTGTTACAGGACGTTCGAAGGAAGACGAGATTTAAAAAAAAACTGAAATTTATTTAAATAATAATTTCCTCGGACTTTTAAGTTTTACAAAACCTTTGAAATGTATCAACTGTGTCAGAAAATTAGCTGTAAGTGTGTCCAGAGATAAACCAATTATACAGACAAACATGGTGCTTTAATATAACATAGAAAAATGTAAGTAAATAGCCGTAACGACGGTGCTAATTACCAGTAAATATATGCATAATTATATTTACCTTTTGTTTGTTCCACCATTTCCGCCTTCAATCTGTATCGGAATTATCCTCGTCTTCGGCTGACTGTCTTGGAAGGTTCTGTTCAGGGTCGGTAATTCTGGCTGCTCGTTGGAGTCCTCTAGCCTTACCAGCTGAGGAGACAACACCCTCATGATGCGTTGAGTTGGAGGTGAGAATGGCGCTCGAGCCTGATCATTGGGGTTATTCATACCAATCGTTATCCTCAATTGAGGTTGTGGATGACCACTGTGTCTAGCATCCCTTGTCTCAGTCGCAGACACCTCCATTTGGATAGGAATAACTCTTGTTCCAGTAGAATTAGGTGCATTATCCCTTGGCAAACTCTTGCGGTTCTCCGAAGGCCTTGTCGACCATGATGGCTGTACTGGTTGCTGGTATTTCGGCGGACTAATCACTTCGCGAGCGCCTCTCTGCATCTCATTACTCTTTTTCACCCATTCTGGTTCCTGGTTGGAATCTCTGGGTGGTGTGTTCAGCTCCCTGGATAAACTCTTCCTGCCCTCCAATGGCCTCTGAACCCAGGCTGGCGGAGGAGTCTTTGTCTTTTCCTTTTGTGTCTTCACCCACGGAGGAATAGACTTTGGACTTTCGGGACAGAAGTACACTGGTTCCTCATTTACGTATACCGCCTCCTTTTGTGGAGTGTTGTTGTACTCCTGTTGGAAGTTTTGTTTTCTAGGTGTCACGGGAATGGACATGGTCGATTGGTAACGAGGTTGCTCTTGTGGCTGGCTTGATTTCGGTGGAGACGCAGGAGCTTCTTGCGTTCTCCATGGTGCAGCGCTATTTTCTTGAACCTTATTATTATTTGAGTCCTGAGAGTTTATCCACGGTGGTACATACTGCTGTTGAGCTTTATTTTCTTGTTTCCAGGGAGGCACGTAGGCGGTTTCGTTATTTGTGGCCTGGTTGGTTTTCCATGGAGGGATGTATTGTTCTTGATTCGAGTTAGTATTGTTATAAATAACTTGTTGGTTATCTAGCTCCCTAGGATGTCTGTTTAATGTAGCAGTTCTCCAAGGCGCTGCATTAGACTCCACTGGAGGACTTGGTTTAGTATTATTGTATGTAACATTATTGTTTTGAACTTCTGCGTTTCTTTGGCCAACTCTTGGTAAAGTGTGAAAAGCAGGACCGGAGTTGGTTGGGGGACTTTGGTTTTGGAAGTTAGAGGAATACTGTTGGTTGTTAGGAGTATATTGCTGGTTATTTGGTGAGAATTGCTGTGTGTTCGGTGAGAACTGACTACGATTGGAATTAGCAGACTGCGGACTGTTAGCAGGAGAGTCTCTTTTCTCAGGCTGCCTCCAGTTGTTATTAGGGCTAGGAGAGTATGGAGAGCCACTATTTATAGGTTGGCCAGCATATGGCTGAGGACTCTTGTTAAATTGAGAATCCTGTCGTTGCAACATTTCTCTTGTTGGTGGCGACCCTTGTGGAGAAGAAGAATGCCGGTGAGCATATTGAGCTTCAGGCCTATAGATAGGGCTCTCTGGGTTGTTTTGATTGCCATAGGGAGACCTCTGAAAGTTATTTTGCGACGGTGGTGAGTTATAACTCTGGGGCTGTTGCTGTGTGAATGTAGAAGGAGGCATTTTAACAGTCAAGGGACTGGGAACCTTGTCTATGTACTTAGGAGTATTTCCTAACTTCTGTAGTTCAGCTTTTTCTGTCTCCCAATGGTAAGGACTGTTCGTTTTTCGTAACATTCCGATTGGGTTTTCGGGAATTACTATTTCAGGTCGTTCGCCGGGCACAATCGGCTTAGGGGATTTGGAGTTGGGAGCTTGTATGACTATTGGGGGTGGGGGTGGGGGAACGGGCATTTTGGGTGGTGGAGGTGGTGGCGGCGGCGGAGCTGGTCCTCCTTGCGGATGGTAGCCGCCGTTAGTCGGTTGTTGTGCGTAATTTTGTTCGTGATCTTCCAAAGACCGCTGCCGTGCCATCCTCCTAGCCATGCTTGGAGTACGAATCTGTGATAGATCAAGGCCACCGGGTGTGTATGTGAAGGGCTTCTTATCTTTTGTCATCATAGCGTTTTGTATGCATGCTGGTGGCTCGTAGTTACCCATTTGCTGAAAATTATGAAAAGGAATATGAAATAAATGGTCTTATTATGGACAGGTGGTTACATAAACATTCTTTGAACACATGTCGTGTTAATGCTTTTTTTAAATATTTAAGCAAAGAATTATATATGTTATACTTACATTGACCTGAGTTCTTCCGTAGTTGGGAATTCTGCCGATGTGTCCAGCGGCTGGTCCGTACCTGGAAGACGGCCAAGATTTGCGTTATTTTTACACAAACTGACACTGTGGGCACAGCTTAACGTGCGCCGAGGGCGACTGCTGTGACCTATTCCACTTTTAAGCCAGTTATCCGGAAACCGTTGTACATTATCAAAATAGAATACTTTTATTAATCGTGGTTTGTCATTGTTCCCATTCTTCATTGGAATTGTTCGTTAGAAGTTTTATTTGAACGACTGGGTTTAGCGATGTCTGTCGTAGTAAATGTCGACATACTTTATGGAATTTAAACAACGATCGAATCGTTATATTTTAGCTTCTATTTCTTTTGAAATATGTCTCAAATAACTTCCGCTTGAAACCTTCACTTAACTTTATTTCAAGCATTACTATGAAATCATTTAATTTGAATATCTTACCCGTTTGCAGCCATTTTCTAAGATGTCTTATACAGTCAAAAGTCCATACAAACACGTCGGTTGCCTTTCGTTTCTGTGGAATGAGATCACGCCATGTAAATATGTAAACACATGTTTTTAGGAAAGCTCGCCTCATGATCGATACCATACGCTTTGGCCAAGGTCGGAAGCTAGGTAAAATACTATTTATAGAAACTGGAGCAATGCTTACTGCAGTTTCGTTTGGTACTTAGCATCTATAATAATTCGTTTATTTCTGTTTTAATTTTAGTTTGGAATGCTGGCAATATTTCTATGATGAAATTAAAATAACCTTTTATATTTAGCATGATTGTTAAGACTGCATAATTTTATAGACAAAACATTTTCATCCAATCTGTCTAAGACGAAATTGCAAAAAATATTAAGGTAGATATTTCAATGTTTCTCTACTCCTGTTATTTTGTTAGCAGTTTCAAAAAACAATTAGTCACAATGAAAAACGTATGTCCATAGAACATTGATGCCAGACATGGCATGTAATGTTAATAGAATTTTGGCACTCTTACTATAATTATAGTGTGTGGCTACCCGCCAAAATTATATTTAGTCTCTAACTGCGCCTTTCCATTACTTCGTGACTAATAATCATAGTTTTATGAAGTTTCGGTGCAAGTAGAGAGCCCGCTCTACTGACGGTATACCTAAGTTTGTTGCACCCTGGGTACCTTCGTTACTACTTATTGACAGGTCAATCTCTCTCTATTCCATAGTTTGTTGGTAGGTTTTGACCACTGACGTGCCAGTGGCGCCAACTCGTGAGTGCAATAATAATAGCTCTCATTGGAAAAATAAAATAAAAAAGGAACCAGAATGCCTTTCTTTGATATTATGTTTTCTTATATAAACTATTAATATTTAGTCGAATAAATGCGGTTATAATTATTGTTCTTGGCATTGTTTCGGTGGTTGCAACGTGACTGGAAGTGGGTGGCGATATGTAGGTAAAGATAGTAATAAATTATAGTTATTATTATATTTATGAGTAACAAACAACAATAACATATTTATTTACTAAGTAAATTTTAACTTTGTTTCTATAAGTAATGCTTAAGCCTTAAGTGAAACAAATATTTGTTTCTCAAGCGGTACTACATACTGTCAGAAATATTTTAATTAAAAAGCTATAGGTGTGTACCTACGTTTGTAATTTTATTTTATGTTTCTACTAATTTATAATCATAATGATAATGGATAAACCTCCTTAGTATCGTTATTGTGGACAGGGCAAAGATGCCACAATTAACTTATAGGTACACAGATATCTTTAAGTTAAATGTGACACAAATTTTAGGTCAATTTTTCATGAAAATACCAAGCACTGCATGCAATGTTATGAAACTTATGATAACTGGCAAAGTGACACGTTTCAGGTTCTATTGTTAGCCGAGGACGGGAACTGGGCCGTGCGCGTGCGCAGGTGAGCACGGAGCTTTCGCAAACAATATTTATTTTTCAGCCAGAGGTTGAATGGCGGAAAATCTATCAAGTAAAAATTCTGTGCACAAAAAATTAAAAAAAAATATTGAAGTGACTTCGATGTTAGTAGATTACAAGAATTGATTTGAATATATGACTATGGTGTTGGCAGGATTGCGTTACTCAGTGCTAGCTGTAACCATATTAAATGTTAAAATCTGGGCCTCGATTGATTAACACCTCTCGGGGAGGCTCTTTTCATGCATCCCAGCACCGTCAGTTGTGTCTGCGGTGTCCCCCAAACTATGGACCTCCTGCTCTGTTGCCACAAATCCAGGAAGCGCCACAGCAGATGATTTGAAAGAGACTAATCAAAGAGCTATCTATCTGGCTATGATTTGGGCTGGTTAGATCTGAAGATTACCATCGACACGAAAGAAGAAAACAAGAATTTATGTCAACTGATTCTCACTCTATATTAGGTGGTGGTTTTGTTTTATGTAAGATGCTGATATTCAGCTGTTTGTAGTGAAACTGGAAGCCAATACTAACAAGCCTAGTAGTAGAAAAGGCTAAAAAGAAGATGGGTTATAATCAGTGCCTTTACTCTTCAATTAAGAAGAATGCCAATGCAAAATTGATATTAGTTTAGAGGACACGTGAGTCAGCTTTCTTGAAAAAAATACTTTCAATTGAAGGAACTAACGGCAATCCAATCTTTGACAGGATTATTTGTACTGCGTGTTATTTGTGTGCCTGCTAAATGAATAACCATTTTGTTTAGGCCTATGTGTCAGCCGCTTTCGCAACCCTCTCGCGAAGATTGATAAGGAACGCAAGCGACAGCCAAATGACCCGTCGTCATAATTTAACTGGGATAATACACGATATAGGAGTATCCATTATTCCTTCTATGTATAAGAATTTCTTTATCATGCAATGCAGATAATAGCAATACATTTTGATTTTTCTTTTTTATTTTTATTTAGCTGTTTTACTCACTTCAGGGTACACAAACTTCTACTTTTTCTAAATTCACCAAACATTAGACAAAACAAAAGCTAGAAATATGTACGAATTAAAAATGATTTTATTATTACGTTTTGTATGGAGAAATAACGCTCCGCCGCGCGCCGAGCCCTTAAAATATTATAATGTTTTTGTTATTAGAAAATTTAATACTATTATGTAGGTACCATAAAATACGTTTAAAGTTTGTAGACATTATTATTTCCATTGATATAAAAAAAAACAATTTGGAGATATTTTTTAACAGGATGTTAAATAGTTATACGAATGTTTTGGCCTGTACAGCTAGTATTTCAGGTGCAAATAGTTATTATTACCCACAAAATGGCTGCGTTATTAATTGCTCACACCTGTGCCAAGATCTCACTGTAATCAGATTTGTAATGGGTAATAGACGAACGTTTTGTAACCTACTTGTAGAAAGGTACAATTATTTCTTTCAATACTTAAATATTTGCCAGACCTTTGCTGTTTATTTGCCATTTGGTCTTTATCTTAATTCATGGTACTGAAATTTTTTACGCGGTCAGTTTGAAAAATAAATAAAAAAGAACATGCAGATGATTTCGAAACTTTTTCTTCTTCTCTCTTCGCCTTTTCTCAAGATTATTTAGAATAGATTTTGTACAATTAAGGCCTTATTTAAGTGTTAAAATCTCGGCGGTGTTAAGCAATGATTATTCGCGATTTAATCTGACATGTGGTCCATCAGTCAATTTTACCAATGACAGATAAGCTACTGGCTCGTAATTGGTGGAAATTTATCGATCTAAAATTCAAATTCTCCGAAAAAATTTAATAAGAAATTGACAATCAGTTGCTAAACACCGTCAAGTATTTTATACATATTGCACTTTATATTTGGATTAAATTGATGTAAATATTCAAAATTATTTTCGTAAAACATACAGTCATCAATGCCTTTTGGTGATGCAATTAATTCATACAATTGTACTGCTTTAATATACGCTAGTCTTCTTACAAACTCACTTTAACTACAAAGTTAAGTCTCATACACTCGAATACTGAAATGCAACTTAACTTTAAGACGTTCTTAAATGTATATCTGTCGCTACTTTACAACTTAAAGCGACAGAGACAGCACGAGACTTAACGGCGACTTAAAACTGATTGACGTTTCAATATTCGGCCAAAAGACCAAGTTGGACTCATAAAAAGATCATTAAAATTATCACTCCTACTCGTACAACCTCAGAAACCCTTTTATTATTATCAGATGTGTGTTTCAAGGATACAAAGATCTTCTGAACATAATCGACTGTTACTTAAATAAGTAAATCAAAGTTAAGTTTAAATGATTCGTTTTAAAATGTACGTTGATCAGCAGTGTATAAATGCTTTAGAATCACCAGTTTTATGTAGGTACATATTATCAGGACAACATCTCCCCGAATTCTTTTGTGCATCATAACTAGCTTAGACTGCACGGATAGCCGAGTTGTATAGGTCTCCACGCCAATTACCACTGTGCGCGAGGTGCTGCGGGTTCGATCCCCGCATGGTACAAGCATTTATGTGATTCACAAACGCTTGGATGTTCTTTGTGCATGTGATTTGAATGTTTATAAAACCAATTGGACTTGCGACACCACCGCCATCGCGTCAGCTCATGATTAGGGACTCCTATTGAGTCTGAAACTAGTCAAGCGATCCCGAGAATATGCGTGAGTAAACCGTTTGAGTTTTAAATAAGTACTTTGCAAAACCCCCCGCGACAAAAGAATTAAAAAAAAAACAAATTTAAATTAAACAATGTAAATTTAGGTGCATACCTATTAGAAAATTATCAAGGATATCACCCAGATCTTCTGGACACCAGAACTTGGTGTTGTAACAGGTAAATGTAATTACATTTATCCGAAACAGTCAGGGAAGTCGTTGTTTACGTCTGTTTGTCCGCCCGCCTAAATCCGAGCCGGATCGTGACGCGTGCGTTGGCGTCGGCCCGGAGATGTGCGAGTGACGCAGGACGCAATGCGTCGGTCATTACACAACTTGTATTTATAATGCAACTGTCATGTTTTTAGTATTCTAATAGGGGTAGTTAGAGAAAGTGGTAAAGTGTATGAGTTTATGGTAAGTAAATATCGCTGATCATGGACAAGTCCGGTGAAACCGTAGCTAGCCTGAGCGGCTAACTACGGTCTTTCGGTACTCTTCCAAAAAACAGGATTTTCCCCAAAACATCTAACTTAATTTAATTGTTTATTGTCCGCGTCTCACAGAGAATACAATTTACATAGGCGAGCTTAACTTGGTAGGTAGGTATGTCATTACCAAATTAATTCCATTGACCATTCCGTTATGTTCTTTTAGTTTTATGAATCATATCATAAACAAATTGTTGTTTACCTCGTTAAGTAACAAAAGCTTTGTTTTTAAATTTAATTAATGACATCCTCTGGATAATGATGTGTTAAATTAGGATCATCAACAATTAATAATCGATTAATAACTTTTTTAGACAATATTGTCTTCCAGAGGTGATTCTGTAAATAAATTACCTAATTACCTTTAATAGGTAAATATACAGTTTTTATATATATTGCGCCTATATAAAATAATCCGTAATAACTGTTTGTGCTCATCAAACTAATATTTAATAATATCATATTTTGACCTTTTTGCTTTGATGACTAAGGATCAAGCTTTAAGGCCAATGACCTAAAAGCCTCGGCTTTAAGTTTTAGAAGTTTAATTTTTATACAAATCACAAATTTTTGTTTAATATTTTGCTGTCTTTCACAGCGTTGCCTTTTCCTAGCCGTGTTGGGTCCAATTAAAATTAAGATCCTCAACCCCGAATACTTATTCACAACTTTACTTTAAAACGTTCTTATAATATATCTATCTGTCGGTACTTTACACTTTAACATGACAGAGACAGCATGAGACTTAACGACGACTGCTGCAGAAAGACTCTGCATTTATTTACACAATATAAAAATTACAACGATTTTCTGGACATTAAAAGAGATTGTGACCCCTCACCCCCCGTTCACACTAGTCGTAAGTCGCATACGACTAAAAGTCGAAAGTCTGATTTTATATGTAAATCGCGTCTCATCCATGATATAATGAACAGCTCCATATAAAGTGTATGGTGACCAGAGCATTCGACTTTTAGTCGTATGCGACTTACGACTAGTGTGAACGGGGGGTAAGTCTGTTTCAACATTTCATCTTAGCATAGCCAGTTAGAAAATGTCGAATCCAGCGAGCACAAAAAAACAATATTTGGTTTGTAAAAATGATGATTTTTTTATCCTAGTTACAAAAAATATATTTTTAATTTGATTTAATATATATATAGCCTATAAATGGCCTACTGCTGGGCACGGGCCTCATCTCAAATAAAGTAGGAACGGGAACTTATAGAATGATTTGATTTGATTTGACTTAAAATTGAATTCCGTTTGAGTAGTCGACCTTAAGCGAAGAGCTTCAATGCGATATGATCATCAATTAACTATAACTTAGATACTTGGTGCATGCGCGTGCAAGGCCAACTGTCACAAATCATACGTCATCACAATATTTAATGGATTGCGTTATTTAATGAAGGATTTAAATTTAAGATGTCAACATCAAGATCAAGATGTTAACATCCATTCATTAAGAAACAGCAGCTTTGCATAATTAATTACATTTCCAAACTGTATTAGATATTCTGGTGTATTTTATCTACAGATTTACTCTAATACCCATATTATTTTAGAAATTCAAAACACTATATAGTACTACAGTTAGTCAAGTCTATTTTAAATATAACAAAAGTCAGAATAACTAATTTTATGAGTTAAATAAAGCCTTTGACACGGACACGTCTTTCAGAAATATTAAATTCAGATTTTAAAAGCACACACATTTTGTCCCGAGCGGGATCGAACCCGAAGTGGTGAATGGCATGACGACTTACACCACTCCGCCATCCGTACAATCAAACTTTTATTGGAAAGTTTCTTCGAAGGAAACAATGTTTAATAATATCTTATTTCAGAAAAGGAGAAAAAAAGATATAAAGACATAATTTCAAAAACAGTAAAATAGCTACATTTTAAAATGTATATTTCACTTTGATATCAATTAACTAGTATACTTTCAACGATTAATAAAATTATATCAAAAAACCAGCAACGGATATCATCTCATCTTTAAGAACATTAACGCGCTATTGAAGTGTTAACGTGATTCGTGACGTACAAACTAAATGTATTAATAACATTTATAAGGCACTATAAATAGATAAACATAAAAATAAATATAACCACATGCACTATTTCTCTACACTCCGACCGTTTATAATTATATCGCCTTGATGATCACATCAGTTAGTGGGATTTATGATATTATTATGATAGGCTCCATATTAATTCTTTAAAATAGTTTAGAAATCATTAACGATATATTTATTGCTTATTAATCTTGATTAAATACTTATTTTTGTTATTTAAGACTAGTTTTGTATAATATCTAATCTATTTTTCTAAAACACACAAATAACAAACTTATTAAATATATTATCAACTTACCAAAAACTCGTCAAAAATAAATCCAAACGGCAAATCAAATTCAGCAAGTCGTCACACACAACAAAATAAAAATTAAATTACAAATTTGAAAAATGAATGTATCAGATTAGGGTTGTAACAGGATAGTGCGGGATTCGTAAACACGGCCACGCGAGTGCGACTGTTCGTTCGTTCGAGTGCGACGCTGGCCGCTCGGCCAGTACGGCGAGCCGCCCGCGCGGCCCACAGACAGACCTAGCAGTAGGGATGCATTGATGTTGTACAGATATCGATGTTTTCAATTTATTATAGAGAGGTGTCAAACTTCAATTCTATCTGATTAGTAAAATAATAGATAACTTGATATTGTAAAGCTGGTGTACACTACATACGTTTCAAGTAAACCACATTACCGTATTAAACGATACTCTTTGAAATATTTTGTATTAAATTATTCAAATAAATCTATGTATTCTCAAAATATGGTATATATGGTTTTAAATTAAAGGCTGTAAAAATACAGATTTAAAAAATATTATTATTATTTTCACAGTTTCAATAAAGAAAGCTCTTAGATATAAAATAAATGGAAATACCGTGTGCTTCTAAAATACGCTAATACTTAATCGACATTCGTTTAAATAATAATGTGTACATCACTAGAGCTGCGAAAACTTTCATAACATTTTATCTTCAGGCGGTAAGCTCCAATGTTCCCCTTACTAAACAGTGATGTACATCCCTAATTAGTGTGGTTACTCATGTTATTTAATTAAATATAAATGATTACAAACCTTTACAAGATTAATGTAATGACAAAACGATTCTAAAGATATCGAAATGAATAATAGATAGGGTGGGCGGTATTATTAATGTCCTTTGTTATGTCGACGTGTTAAATACTATTTTTATAGTCAATACATACTTACCTAGTACCTACTCCATTTATTCTGTGTTTAAAATATAATTGGCTCTATCATTGAACACAGGAGTTCAAAACTCTTCATTTATAGAGTTCCTACAAAATTTTGTAAATCCAATACGATTTTATATTTTTTTATATTTTAAGCCGAATGGATGATCAAATTTATATTCTAGCGTCTTTGTTGTATAAGTACCTACTCGTTGAGACTGTATACTTAATGTCGATGCGTATATTATTTTTATGTTTTATAAAATCTCAATTCAGTTTCAGCAGATTCTAGAGAATTTTAATTTAGAACCTGCTTAGCAATATTGCTAAACACCGCCGAGATTTTAATAATTAAGGCCCTTATAATGTTTAAACTCTACCAAAAAGAAAAAAAAACTTATCTTTTCGTAGGTCATACTATTCATACTACATTACATCGAATCTTTCAAATCAGACACTCTTAAACCTGACTCATTTAATACATATATGAACCCAAAATGCCTTCAATTATGAAATAAGTATAAACTAATTTGTATATAACGGATCGGAAATGCCGTGTGCCAATCCCAATGTGACCTGCGTGAATCACTCGCTAACCTGTGTACAACTATTTTAAGACTTGCAAGGTTTACCATGACAAGGACGTGTTAAAACATCGACGAACATGTCAAGACTATTTTATTTTGAAGGTTAGGTTCTAACCAAGTTCATTCTGTTATAAGCTTCGTTTACACAAGTGCGGGACAGTAATTTCTAGGTGAGACTGAGGTGAGGTGAGTGTAGGTACACAATAGGCTTTCTTTGTTTGGAGAAAATCTGTTTATCGGAATAGATGTCCCATTCACGTAGGTACACTTGTTGTCGGGTGTGGTACACTGATTGTATGGTGTAGAAGGGTAGGCAGAGGTATAGAGTCATGGTGTTCCGCCTTTTTATATATATTTATTCCTTCTGAAAAAGGCTAAGGTAATAGATCATGCTGCCTAGTTTTCAGTTTTATTTTCTTTGTCATACTCCAATGGTATATTTTCATTATTAGAATCTGTGAATTCTTCAAAAAAATCCAAGAAAATTATACCTACCTTAGTACGTAGCGTTAGGTTACAAGTTTAAGTTGATTTAGTTTACCCTTTTATTGTTTCTAGCAGATATTAGTTTTAATTATGTGGCATAATTTTTTAGGCTCTTGGCGTGTAGAAAACTTTTTAATAAGTACCTACCTACCTACAAAGAGAAAACAAAAGATGGTAATTATTGTCTGTGTAAAAAATATATTCACATCTTTGTCGTGCTCGGCAGGTTGCCAAGATTTATTTTTTAATTGATTTGGTCGTACGATAATTTGCTAATTCTCTAGACACATCTTCCTAATAACTTCTACCAAGGTACGTTTGTAGTTAGGCTAAAGTCCGGCCAGTGTTTTTCTAGGTTTAGGCACTTCCAAGACTAAACTTCTTTACCAGGTAGGTACCTATCTGAAAATGAGCTATGATTTCATGTAATCTTTATTTCATTCAACCATTTAACTACTCCTTACTTTGGCGAATTGTGGCGAAATTATAAACGGCCATATTAAACACCTAGGTAATGGCCATAGGTAACTTCTTTCTAGAAAACGCAAAAATGTACATTGCTCAAATTCGCTTAATTTATACATATAGACGTGTTGACGAATTTACGAGATATCTAATTTTCTAATTTCTGAATGAAACCTTTTTTAGTATAAATTCATTATCAAAGATAGAATAAAATCGATACAAAAAATAAAATCGATGGGAATCGTTTGCAAAGCTGTGAAATAACTCGATCGTAAACTGAAAAACATGTAAACAGGGCCGGCCTCGTCCGCTAAAAATAAATCTAATATTTCGGAATATTCCCGACTCGCGCCATTCCTCAGACTAACTCGTTAATATATTAAGTGTGTTACTGGACTCTTTTCATTTAAAATATTATACTTACAGTTTATTAGACAGGTAATATTTAGATAAATACTTCGGTTCATAAATTATTGCCGGTATCAATAATATACAGTGGATATACAAGGTGTTCGGTAAATAATGGATAACCTTGAAAGAGCTTTTAGTAGAACTTACGGCCGTTAACAAAAAAGTACGAAACAAACTATATTATAAGTAGTACCTAAGGTATTTTTTTTTTTATATAAAATAGCTACAAATTTAGCTAGGTATAACCAAACAATTTTTTTACTTGACTCCCGGTTTAGGCCTTACATTGTCCCCACTATTCACCTGGTTTTTTGTTGCGGGGTGAAAATCTAATGAATTTAACCCACACCGAGAGCACGACGTGCGGATATGTCGGACTTGCACCGACTAAAAACACCCCGGTCGCGTCCTTGCCTTTGAAGAAATCCCGGATTCGCTAAAGCATGCACGACTGGGCCCCACTATTCACCTAGCGCACCTACATTCATTAGATTTAAAACTTAGGTAACGTTACCAAGGCGCCTTTATATCTCACTGGAAATAAAAACTTTTTGATTTTATTCACGCTTTCCACACCTCCATCGTCAATTCTTTCTTGCAAATTGTCCTCACACTAGATTTTCCAACACAATGATATCGTTTTTCACTTAAGCGCGTGTCTACACTGCACACGATTTAATCAGGCGTTAAATCACAACCATTGGTTGCATCAACTTGCATCAACAAAGCTCGGTTAAACATAACTATTTATGACTCAAGTTTAAGTTGTGACTCACTAGATCGGAACAGCTTTAGTACACCTTATCTTAATGATCGAACGAATAAATCAATAACAAAGCACGTACTGTTATCATTTTATTAAGCTTCTTATCATAAGCAAACAGATTAAAAATAAATACCGTTCACATGATCATTTTTATATATTTGTCGTTTATTGTAAACTAGCTGTTTCCCGTAGCTCCGCCCGCGTGGATGTCGGTTATCGCGGCAAAAAGTAGCCTACGTCCTTTCTCAGGCTCTAGACTATCTGTGTACTAAATTTTATTAAAATCAGTTCAGTAGTTTTGGCGTGAAAGCGCGACAGACAGACAGAGTTACTTTCGCATTTATAATATTAGTAAAGGTGAAAATACACGGTTCAATCAAATTGAATCACTTTGAAGATTGAACGCTAAAAGTGAAAATATTGAGCATGTTCAATTCTTTCAACGCCGTAGAACGACAACATTCATGACATTTAATGATTCACTTATAAGTTTACATGAATCAATTTGGTTGCTTCATCCAAAGTGAAAGACAAAAGTGAACCGTGAAATTTCACCTTAAGGATGAATAAAGATGCTTAAATGATGTATTCTGGAATTGGGTAATTGACAAGATTTTTTTAATTTCATTTAAAAAATATATATTACAAATTATATCGAGTTGTAAAAACGGCAGTTTAATTACTTTCATATTGAACTAGTTGCAAGCATTAGCAAGCAATATTGCTAATTATTAGACAGAGAGATCTATAACAAATGTGACGTCACTATTATTTTCTCCATACTAATCTGGGGCTGCCCTAAAGGCGTCGTTTTTGCGAAAAAGAGATAGAACGTCCTTCACCTAGGTATTAACTTTAAAAGCTTATAAGATTTGTATTCGTGTAGGTATATTTTATCGATGTTATTTCGCAATTCTGCTTCAATTTATTACTAATAATATAAATATTTGTAATAAATATATAATTCGATAGTAGTCAAATACCCAATTGTTTCCTATGATGCCAACAAATTACTTTTTTAACGGAACAATGGTCGGCAATGAAAGTGTTAGAAAAAATCTGAGGGCCAGTTTCAGTCCTCAGGTCACACACAAAAATAGCCGTTACAAACATTTCCTTCTATGAACACAGAGTACTGTGTCTCTCGCAATGTACACCATCAATGCTAATAACTATTGCGAAATGACACTGTGTTGTTGTGTGTCGGTAGTTGGAAAGTATGCGTGCGGTCGATTGGAATGGTGCCGATGCGCGAGAATGAGTCGCGAAGTATTTTTAGTGGAGTGACCAACGATGGGCTGTGGTTTAAGATGTGAGAGGAGAGCGGTTTCAAAGTAGATGATATAAAAAAGTGTGTGTGTAGTTATGTACGCACGTAAGAAGTTATATTTCTTTACTCTGTTGGTAACTTTTATTGAATAACTAAAATGTTGACTTGCTAATTTCAGGGTGTCAGATTATTGGGATGGTGTGCGCGCGCGTCGTAAAAATTTACTCTACTAATTTTTCCCTAACGCGCCAAAAGATATTATAGGACCAATTGTCCGTCTACCAAGATTTTTTTTCTCAGGAATGCGTGGTTATATTATTTAAAATTAATATCAAATACTCCGGACTACGGTGCGAGTGTGATACGTGACTTAGAAAAGTGTAACACCGAATAACACGTCCCCGTAAGTTTACGAATACGAAACACTTAACAACGAATGCACGCTACCACGAAAAACTGAACGCCGTAGCAATGCGATCTCGAATAACTAAATCTCTAATATTCACTTTTTCAAAACACTTGAAAACGAATGCACGCTACCACTAAAAACTGAACACCGTAGCAATGTGATCTCGAATAACTAAACCTCTAAAAGTCATGGTAAAAAGGCTTTATTCATATAACAATCAACTAAATAGAGAAAAAAAATGGAATAATTATGTGTACAAAAACATACAGAATTAATAGTTGAAAAATTAAATTCACACTCTCAAGAAACCAAAAGCGCAAAGAAAAAAGAAAATAGGGAAGAAAAATTTTATAAACATTTGGAAAAAAATAAAACAATGGACTAAATCACATTTTTAGATGGTCTTGCATACTTGTGCTATTTTAAACCGTAACTGAATTTTTTAAAGATTTTTTTAATGTTCGAGTTGGTTGATTGTATTGTCATGGAAAAACGATTGATTTGGTTGATTGACACATAATTATTCCATTTTTTTTCTCTATTTAGTTGATTGTTATATGAATAAAGCCTTTTTACGATGACTTTTAGAGGTTTAGTTATTCGAGATCACATTGCTACGGTGTTCAGTTTTTAGTGGTAGCGTGCGTTCGTTTTCACGTGTTTCGAAAAAGTGAATATTAGAGATTTAGTTATTCGAGATCGCATTGCTACGGCGTTAAGTTTTTCGTGGTAGCGTGCATTCGTTGTTAAGTGTTTCGTATTCGTAAACTTACGGGGACGTGTTATTCGGTGTTACACTTTTCTAAGTCACGTATCACACTCCTACGGTGCCTTTATAAAAGAAACCAGGCTTGAATGTAAATAAGTGAAACTCGTCACCGTGTTCAACTGTTGCGCAGCAAAGCAATTATCACTGCCTGTGCCAGCTGTAAGCTACCTGAAAAAGTCGAACGGATGGTGAAATGCAGGCAATAAAACCTTACCCATCTCTTTTACATAACAGAACTAAGCTGGCTTCACTTCACTAGTAAATAATACGAGGCTTATTCAGTTTTAAATCGATCGGGCATTCATAAATATATTAACAGGACATATCCTGTAATATAAATAAAACATGGCTACAGTCTTTTGTAAGACCGTATATATGTAAATATTTCCAAAAACTAATGCATAAGTCGTTAAAATACTGTCTCTAAATCTCGTTTAACTCAGTAAATGGCCGGTGAAAAATATCCATATTAAATTCTGGTATGGTTATTGCTGTGTCTGAAGTGATGACACTGCAAGCGGACCCTTACACAGTAGGGAAAACGACGCAAAACACAATTCTAGTATTCTATACTCTCAATCGCTTCATCTTGTAACTTACGATATTTATTTGGAAGGACAATAAAAATTTAAATACAGATTTTGCTATGAATATTCACGCTTAAAATAAGCTCAATGTAATAATACTTCTGACTTTGAAACATTTAGGATATTTACAAAATCCCAGCCTATTAATTTACTAGAATATTCCATTTCTAAAACATGGCGTTCTTAGAAAAGAAACAATAGATAGGTTATGGTACATTTGGGTTTAACTATCCGGAAATATTATAAGATAACTTTTTCGCACGGGGAATTCCTTTACAAAGTTTTAACTACTACCTGTTATCCATAGATAACTGTGAAAAAAAAACAATAACGACCCTATCCACCCCAATGTGGGTGTCATAAATAGCTTTGAAATATTACGTCATCAGTTCGGATAATAGCGGTTTGCACCTTTTACAAATTACTTCAAACCTTTTTTGTTTTTTGCCCTTTGGATTGGCCCATTCACTCTATGGCGTAAACATCTGTGCTTATGCTTGCTGGTAAAAACATTTACGTCAACTAAATACTTATTTAACAAGGCATTTGAGTTATTAAAATATATTTAATGGAATATACAATGCAATACCGGATAAACTGAATTAGTTTTTTTTAATTACTTTCGCACTTAAGAAGTTACCCTTGTGTCGCGGGGGGTTCTCCAAACATTCAAATCACATGCTAAGAGAACACCCAGACTTGGAACAAGGATTTGTGGATAACACAAATACTCGTCCCATGCGGGGATCGAACTCGCAGCACATCGCGCACAGTGGTAATTGGCGTATTGACCTATACCACTCGGGTATCCTTGCAGTCAGTATATCAGTATAAGATGCATATTGTACCAATTAAAAGCGAACATGGATTTTTTTTCTAGTAAATAAAAATAAAACGAAGTTTAGAGGAATAACCTTTATATTCATTTCTTTCATAGTTTCACTGTTAACTATGCGCTTAAAGGCTACGTTACACCGCGTGCATTCTACATCCCTCTTGATTAACAATTAAGTTTTACGTGAAAAAACAACTGTGTGATGTCAAAAATACATGGCAGTTTCTTAATAATACGATTCAAAAAATTGTTATGTTCAAAATTGCGAGGACATTGCTGATTTACAATAATTATGACAAGACATTACCCTATTTAGGGCGGATTACGCAGCCAACAATTTTTATTCGTGGAATAAAATTGAAGTCTGACCGGTCTGACAGATTTTGTATGAAAGAACTGTCAAAAATTCAAAATTATTCCGCGGTAAAAATCATCCGGTGTGAGTAAAATCCGCCCATAGTCGTAAATGTTAAAACAAAGATTGAATTGTTAATATTAAATGTCATTATTGCATGCATCATTTCTTCTTGCCCTTAAATTTAATGTAATTTTATCTTAAACGGGGACATTTATGTAGGTTGCTGACGGCTTCTAGTTTTATACCATTATAATACCAAAAATACGAATCATTTTAAGTTCAAAAAATATTTTCTACCGTCTTGATATACCACAAGTACATTTACAAAAATATAGTACAACAAAATCAAGCAAGAAGAAAACTGCTAACTTCAATACTAACCCCCCTTAATTTCATGCTACCAAGTTCTCTTTTTAACCAGACAGGCCTTATGCTAATCACAATAAAGTTTAAATTCCCAACGAAAACATTTCCGGGATATAGGACACAACTACGTCGACATAACCTGTTATACCTTGTTTTCAACAAGAGTACGACGCATATTTACAGAAGCCATAGTTTATCAGCGTCCACATCGTGAACAACAATAATCTTCAACTTTGGATAACTTCGGTATATCTCCAATAACTGTAAGTCAATGGTTTACAATAAAAATGTACGCGAGATCAAACACTAGCTCTCGATAACTGTCCTATGTAGAATTTGACAAAAATCTTTATTATTTCAAAACTTCAACATCATTTAAAAAACTTACCACATATTAATATCATCTAGAACCCTTTGTATCCTTTTGATCACTATAAAGAGGTATTTTTGATACACGATTTTTGTGAGAAGCTTTCTAAGAGAATTTTTAATGAATATAATTACTAATTACAACCTCTCGGCCACTTTGTTCTCTAGTCGATAGGCGACTGTTGACGTCATAGTAAAAATATTCTCAATAAATTGTACTATACACAAAACTTTCGCAATCCAAATCTGTAAGATGATATTGGTAACAATATTATTCATTGTAAATTGTAAAATTCCGTCGCATAAACTAAATCGTTATAAGCAATAACAAAAATAATATATTTTGTGATGATCACTCATAATCAACGTAAAATTGAACATTTATAAAAAAAAACTGATTATTTTATGTAAAAAAAAAAGAAAACTGCAAGCATAATATTGTCTCTGTTAGAGTCAAAATAATAAACACTATATTAGTTTATTACCGACAAACCTCGATCGTCGCAATAAAAAATAATTATGATAAAAAAAAATCCAAAACGCTAACATTCACTAACAGTAACTGTATAAATCATTCAACACAAGATAATCATTAATCTGCCAAGTAATAATATTAAAGCAACTCTTAAAAAAACGACAAATCTCATATACTTTTTTTAAAACACGATACTAACCTTAATAATTATAACCATAACTTTGATTCGTACACAAAATATGTCATTTTATTCTTAACTTACATCTATTGTATGGTTGGATTTCAATTCTTGTATCAATTTAAGTTATTTCCACTTAAACAAACATTAACTTTAACACAGTGTAAATAAAATACATTTTAGACTGACTAGTTCTGTTGAAAAAGTCATAAGAAATACGAAGTTGTAGCGCAAACTGAACCTTATCTGTAAGCATTACAGTTGTTTTTTCCTGATAATCGTGTTTGACACAAGAATTGAATCCAACTATAGACATTCACCAAAAATATTAATGTAACACTTGACAGTAGCTGACTTCGAGTGCGCACACGCATACTATACACAATATTGTTAGCACATCACAGATCATCTATAGACTTAGCGAAATTGCATGAACATTTATAATTTAGAACATAAATATATAACCAAGTTCACAAACACTATATTTGTAGCATTAATTTTGTACACTCGTGATTATTGCTATCTCTATATTCATTATAATATTAGATGAATATAATTATTAATTATACTTGACAGTATTTTTGTAACATGATATCTAATTCCAAGTCAATAAAGGTCATTTTCAACTAACTGGTGTAACATTTATTATAATATATGTAGCTATAATTAGTCAAGTTATGTATGTGTTCTTTCTTATATTTTAAACAAGTTTTTTATTTAATTATATCTAATTTTTATATTATTTGGTACATATTTTTGTTTGTATATAGAGGGTGTATTTTATAAAAGAGTCCATGCAATTCCTCTAATGAGGCACACATCACGCTAACAAAGATACAGCCTTACCAAAACGCACGCCTCGCTCTGCTCAACAAACGTTACGAATATTATAAATTACTCTTACAACAAACTTACACTAGAACGCGATAGTTCAGCTTATCTCTATAGAAAGCTAATTCCCATTTGGCTTCTTTTAAGTTGAACCATAATTATGTCTTGTTTTCAATACCTATTCTAGGTTATATTAATAAAAATGCCTTAATTTGGTATAGCTGTTACTAAAATTCGTATCTTGTATACAAATTGAATTCAGACTCGTCATGTTTAGTGAGCTGTGACGTTGTCTATCCATTTATATTTATTATTTGTTTATAAATACTAATATCTTAAATTAATTTATTTTAACTTCATTTAGGATTTGTGAAAAATATTTTACTGAGATCCCTTACATGTTCTTTAGTTTGTTCCATCTCAATACTGCAACATACATTCTATTATATTTATACTTATATACTGCAACCTGCAACTACTTACATTTTAGTACAAATAGACACAAGACATAAGTTATAAGTTCACCTTTTTATTTTAACGAGCGATGCACATCCACGGCTAGGTGCAAACATTATCCAAACCAACATCTATGCCCAAACCAAATGAAATAAACATTAGAGTGCAGGAAGACAAAAATAATTTGGAAGACAATTATCCGAAACCTTAATTTTGCAATCAAATCACAATTTAAAAAATAATGACTAAAATAAATGCTATTCATATGGCATCTAACAATTTTGAATTAACTATGACATACTACATGTCATTATCTGTTAAAACAATAAAAGCCGACAGAACAAGTCGTGTTCTTCAATCTTCGTTTCAGCCTAGACATTAGTCACGTTTTCTAGAAATACACATAACAACACATAGTATAACCACAGCAGTATCCCACTGCACCGATCACATAGACTTGTACGAATCACTCACAGATCACGTCAGCACTTTACATCGACTGTCGTCGTCCGTGCACTAGTGTGGGGTCGCTAACCGCGCGCGGTCGCTCGAAGGCCTCAAAAGAAGCCGATCAACTCCTACTCGATATTGCTCCGGGGACCGTCGATAGGCATCGTGTGGAGGACCTCGTCGAGAAGCTGCAGGGCTCTGTATACGTAATACATTATTGGTTATTTAGAGCATCATAAATTATTGACCATCAATTTCTGACTTTAGGCAACAAAGTAGATCTCTACACGAAAAGGTCCAATGCTTTAATACAATGCGGCCTACGTAACTTGCCACGTCTGGAAAAAGCTCAAACGCAGACTCTGTCTCACACACCGTGCATGTATACTTGCATCTCGCTCCAACTATCTTGTAGTTATTATTTTTAATTATTTGTTACGAATTACTGCATGCGGAGGGAATATTTGTAATTAAATAGCGCGTTGAGCCAATAGTCGCAGGTTCAAGTCCTGCCTAAGGTTTAAGTTTTTTTTTCTACTATGTGCATCTTGTAGTTCTTTACAGAAGTGCCAAGAAGTGCAAATTTATATTGGCTATACTGTATGATTCCAACTAATTATATAATAATATAATATATAATATAGCTTGGGACATCTCACACACGGTCATCCTGATCCCAAACTAGGCAGAGCCTGTGCTATGGCAACCAGACAACTGATAAACATACTTATATATTTCTAAATACATACATATTATAGATAAATTACACCCAGACACAGAAGAACGGTCGTGCTCATCACAAAAATATTCGTCCTAGGTGGGAATCGAACCCTGGCCAGGCCTGTTGGTCCAGTGTTGTGTAATTGATTGCAAGTTAACTCATATTACAATAGAATTTAAGCGATTAAATCTTCTAAGGTACCTTAATTAACGCATTTCAAAGGATCAACTATACTTCTTTCAAATAGTATGTTTATAATTTTGAATTTTAACTATGTAACATTTCTTATAGGAGCAATTTTTCGGCCAATCGGAATAATGATTTATATTAAATACTAGCTGCCCCCGCGACTTTGTTCGCGTGTTTTAGATTCAACGGTTTTTGCATTTTTGCAACATTTTTCATTTATGCTCCGCTCCTATTGTTGTAGCGTGATGTTATATAACCTATAGCCTTCCTCAATAAACGGACTATCCAATACAAAAATAATTTTTCAATTCGAACCAGTAGTTCCTGAGATTAGCGCGTTCAAACAAACAAACAAACAAACAAACTCTTCAGCTTTATAATATTAGTATAGATTACCCAATTAACTTACATGTATTTTTTGCGAGTCTTTATAACGAAGATAATTCAGTTCGTACCTGTGCAGATGCACCTCGACCCAGCAGGGCGTCTCCTTGATGGAGGTGCGCGGGTAGTCGGGCCCCCAGCCCTTCACGAACGACAGCCGCACGATGCACAGCCGCCGCAGGTCGTCGACACCGATGCCCGCCGCCGCTGACAGACCTGCACCAAGCATTGGAAATATACTATGAGAATAGTATTTAATTATAAGCAATGATATTATACACAAGACATGTTACCGTCATGTTAACGATACATTTGACAACAGAATAAATAATATAATAAATTTAAAATGTCGGTATCAATAACTATTTATTGGATTTGGAACTAAATTGAAACAGATTTTTTACAAATTAAAATAACTAATACAACCCGGGCGAGCTAAGTTTGCGCCTCGTTGGACTGTGCCCCTGTCCCGCTTCCCCGCTCGCCTTCCCGCAACAGTCGCGTCAATACGGTTAGCATGTATGCTACGGATACGCTAAACATCAATGAGACGTCAATGCAACGTTATTGACGCCAGACGCCAACTTGACCGGGTTGTACTAATTTTAAGTTTTATATTCTGTGCATTATAATTATTAACCTATATCTTGTATAACTGTGTAGTATAATGATCTTAGTATAAGTTGGTCACTGAATAAATAAATAAAAGTCCACGGAAACGGAATGTACATAAAACACCGTGGAACTCTGTAAGTAAATAAATATTGCCGTACACTTGTTCATAGTGGGATGCTGCGGCTGTATGTGTCCGGCGACGGCGGCGGCTTGTGCTGCGGCCGCGGCCTGCGCGGTGGCCGCCTGCGTCTGCATCTGGCGGTGGCACTGCCGGAGGTCGAACACCTGGGGAAAAGATACAGGGGAATAAGTAACATTGTAGTGTTTATGATTTTAATTAAAGTTACGCATTAACGCATGCGGAGCGAATATTTGTAATTAAATACAAATAATAGAAGGGAAAACTTGAGCTTCCAGGCACAAAATTTAAACTTCCAGGCAGTGACCTCGGTAGCTTAGTTGGTAAAGCGATTGGCGCGTCAAACCAGTGATCGCAGGTTCGAGTCCTGCCTGAGGCTTAAGTTTTTTTGTGCGTAATGCGTAACAAATAATTGAAAAATTAAAATAATAAGTATTGGGCTGCATCATCTCTCAGACATCTGAATTAACACATTGTTAATCGAAGTCAAACGCAAGATTGGTTCGTCGCATACGTCGCCCTGAAGACGTAATAAAATAGAAGGCAAAATTTAAACTTCCACGCAGTGACCTCGGTAACATTGTTTATCGCGGCCCCGGGGTCGAGTTGGTAGTACTGCACGAACACGGAGTAGTCGGACATATTACATATAATGTGGTTACCTTAATACAAGCGGAGGGATATATCTTGTGCACGGCGTCGCCGGGGGCCCGGCCGGCCTCGCGGTCCAGGTAGTAGGACTGCACGAACACGGAGTGGTCCGACAGGCAGCGCAGCCACACGTCGCCCTCGCCGCGCAGGTCCAGCTGCACGCCCTTGCCGATGTGTAATCTGACACATACATACATACATACATTATTAAGTTATTATTATCATCATCGTCATCATTATAACCCGGAACCACCCACTGCTGAGTATAAGCCTTCATCTTTCCTGTTATAGTCTGTCTTGCAAGTCTCTCATCTAGATTTTAGCATAACATTTAACGCCCCCAGTCCCTGACCCTTCAGAGGGCAGTTCAGTACATTCAGTGACAGTTCGACATCATTGGCCGTTATGTCGTACATATATAGGAACATCAAACAAGTTAGCTCACTGTTAGGCGTAGGCCTCTCCCGAAGTGCGCCATTCATACATATTCATAATCATTTTCTGTAGGTATATTTTGCTTTTTGCAATATTTTCCATATGCAAAGATACGCACAGATGCCATGTGTACCCAGGCTCCACGGTTTTGAGGTAACCGAGAAACGGAAGTTACATGCACTTATAGGGAACTTTTGCCTTTATAATATTAGTAGAATTACGAAGGTAGCGTATTCTGAGCTCTAAGTAGTGTAGTGTAAGTCAGAGTGTTGTTACCATTACATGTGCCGCAAATATTACACAGACATAATATATTCTGACGTAATTAAGTAATTTATTAAAGCTTACCTCGCACGCTCGCTCTGTTCCGTCCTGTGAACGTTACTGAGAGCCCCCAGACAGAATCTGTTGCCTCCAGAAGGATCCACGTAACCGTCAACCTGGAAAAAATTTAATTATCTTGTTTTTATTATCTCTATTTATTTTATCACCAGTAATATAGATGAGACACGAACTTAGAGTATACATAAGCAAACATAGACCGCGCGCATCGCTAGTAGTCCGTTGTGCCATCGTAAGCAAATGTTTAGCTGCAATTGTTTAGTTAAGTTTATTTTAGACTGACTATACTAATCAGTGTAAAATGTTGAGAAGTTGAATGTTCAGAAAGTATTAAAAAATATAAATTTGTAGCGCAAACTGAACCTTATGTGTAAGCATTAAAGTTGTTTTTCATAAAATCTCGTGTTTGTTTACATGTTTGGCATATAAATTTCGAACGCAGTATAGTACAGGATTTTCTATAGATCATACTCACGGTAACGTTGGGCCTGCTGGATGGCACCTTGAAGGTCTCGCCGACCTGCGTGTCCAGCTCGAAGTACGCGACCGAGCACCAGTACTCCGGAGCCGGCTGACTCGACAGCAAGCCGCCGGGGTTCCCGTTATCTTAGAGAAAGATGTAGATAAGTTCAGAAAACCAATATTACCAACAGAAGTGGCGCTAATAAGCTGGATAACTAGCTACGCTGGAGAAGACAAAACATTAATGAATTATACTGCAACACTTCTCTCGAATTACTCGTATTTATTGCTAAAAACCTAATTAAAATCTGTTGCGTAGTTTAAAAGATCTACGCGTACAGACAGCGGGAGTAACTTAGTTTTATACTATAAAGATTGGGATTTCGAATTCAATAAAAAAAAATATTTTTTTTTTCTTTTTTTACGTAACGTACAACTCATGACATTTTACATAAATTAATGTATTATACTAAAAATTCTTCTCAGTAATGTCATGTTTCATTATAATGTTCGTATTATCACAAACAGCTGTCATGAGTGGATACTTACAATAATGATGATGCGCAGGCGCATCTAGCGGTACTGGCGGGGCGGCAGGGGGCGGAGCTAAGCTCTGAGTGTACGTGAGAGTGTTGTTACCCGTCCATGTGCCTGGAAGGATAACACATACATTAAGTTTTGCTAAAATCTTCTATGGTGGTAAATGGCGTTGTTCATAAAACTTTAACATAGTAGTAAAACCATCCGTAAAGGCTTGAGCGAGCCTGAGCTGGGGGCACCCAGCCGTGTCTGGTAACACCGCGTCTGTATATAGTAAGGGTACCTTGTTGCTGCTGGTGCTGCGTGCGGTGCGGCAGCGGGCTGGGCTGCGGCGCGGGACTGCCGTCCGTCGCGAACCCGTTCTGCTGCGAGCCCTCGCCCGACCCGGGGGACACCGTGCCGCTGGCGTGGTTGTCCGCTATCCCTACGGCTGTACACATGGTAATTATATTAAACACTGTACTTCTAACTAATGGGATGGATAATCATCATAATATTCAATAAAATTAGGTAACTTAAAAATGACGTGATTAATTGAATATTTTTAAAATCAGGTTGACTGTATGTATAAAAATGTATACTTACTAGGCAAAGGCTGTGGAAGCTGAGTAGTATCATTGGTAGTTTGCTCTGCAGTGAAGAAGGTCGTGTTTGGACCGTCAATGAGAGGAGTGGTCGCGCCCGGCGACATACTGACTGGCATCGCAGCTAAAACACACGCAGCAATATCATATAGCAATACATTCAATTAATATTTGGTATCCCTTGTATAGTAGGTACGTAAGTAGGTTTCACAGTCCACATAAGGCTTAATCTACGACAATAATAAACACATAAAAACTTGAATTGAAAATAAATATAAAAGTGCAAATCAAAAAGAAAAGCTTACAATGATTCATTCGTTTAGGCAGCCACATGGCCCGCGCGTCCATAGTATCGGGCGGCTCGATTTTGGGCGCGACGGCGCGCTGCTGCGCCATGGCCAGCTGCTGCGGGCTCGGCAGCGACAGCGGCCGCGACATGCTGGGCATCTGCGGCGTGGCCGGCGACATGCTGGGCGCGGCGGCCAGGCGCGGCGAGCCCAGCGCGCCCGCGCCGTGCGCCGCGTGCCCGCCCAGCAGCGGCGCGCCCGCGCCCAGCGCCGGCGGCGGGCCCGGCGCGCCCAGCCCCGGCGGCGGGCCCGGCGCGCGCAGCGCGGCGCGCGGCGCGTGCGCGTGCGGCGCCAGCCCAGCGTGCCCCGCGTGCCCCGCGTGCCCGCCGTGGTTCGCGTGACCACCAGAAAACATGTTCGGGACGCCTTCGGGCGCTACCATAAAACGCAAAATAAATACACCATGCAGCGAAAATAAAACAAATTATATGAAACACATTAAACCTATTTCTACTTTTAACACTGATAAATTAAAGAATGTAAGCATCAAATTATAACATTTAGAACGCCTCTATATTAAATATGCCAGCCATAACACAACCAAAATAGTTTAAAATGAAGATGTTCATCCTAAACACCGCTCAATAATAAAATAAATAAGCTATAAATCTTACTTTGTCCCTGATTGATGATAATATTGGCCGTCTGAAACTGTTGATGGTGGTGCGGCATTGAAGAATGGTGATGCCGAGGACTGGTCGCATGATGCTGTATAGTCACCATCTCACCAGTATCCATATCCATTCCATTCCCACTGAGGCCAGCTGTGTACTCGTCCTTTACTAACCTACTGGGACCCGACTGAAGTGTTAGGCCTGATAAATCTGTAAATGTTTTCTTCATTGGAACACAAAAACACACAGACACTGGAAAATTAAGACTGAGAACGCGAGAAACTAGATGAAAGCTCCAACCGAAATTCTTAATGTAACTGACGTACTTACCGCGCGACATTTACTTTACTACTAAAGCTTACCTACATCAAAATAATAACACTTATACCATTGTAGAGATCCGTCTAGACATATAATTGTCTATCCTAGATTAAAAACCGGTTTATTACACAATAAACCATTCAAAATAAATAGATAATTGTTGTGAATACTGACCGATTCCAGGGGAGACGACCCTTTCGTAATGGTAGGGATTCACACAAACTGAATCACATTTCAAATCGAAAGCAAACTGACAGAACTTGACATGTTTAAGTTCGTTCTTGTGTAAATCTGGCCACCGCCATATTCGAGCATAGATTACGTGTGGAAAACCTTTTCTGCCTGCCACCTGAAACAAAAATAATTGTCAAGCAAGATCTTTTCTAAAGTGAGATGTAATTCATTCCTGCTGTGATAAGTGATGCATGGCAAATTTTTCATCTTTAAAAGGCGGTTAATTTACTAGTTGAAAATGAGAAAATGTGTGTCGACCATTCGAAGCAGGCTTTACCTCGACCATGGTCGACAAAACAAAAAGCAAGCAAGCAGGTGGCGCACGTGGAGTGCGGGCAGAGAGGTGGTAGATAGCTTGAGCAGACCCTGTATGACCACTGGCTAAAAGCATGAACAGTCCGTATACGGGCGACCTAAGAGTCTGGAAGGTTTATGGAAATCATATAATATTTAAGTATATTTTATTTATTTAAACCTTTAAGCACAAAATTACATTAAATACAAGATTTATTTTCTTTCTTCCCACAGAAATATCATCATGAAAATCCCTGTTATTCAAAGACTGACAATTAGGAAAATCAAAAAAAAAGGTTCATACAAGCTAAGTTTCATACTGATTTGGAAACTCTTTTCTACTTTTGACGTTAATATTATAAAAATATTATTTTTTTCTTGAATTTCCAACACCAATTATTTCCAAAATGATAATAAAAAAGAAACATTTTATTTATAAATATCTTTATGCAAACCCAGCCCCCAAATTTATTTAAACAACTGTCTTAGTGCATAATGAGGGAGAGAAAGAAACACTAAAATGAACCTTCTAGTTCTAACTTCACAATTTTCATTTATTACTTAAACTAGTGACCCAACCCCACTACAAACTAGTAGACAAAACATTAATGAATCATACACTAAAACCTTCGTCATGAATCATCTATCCATTGCTAAAACTGCATTGTAAATGCAGAAAAAAACCTGCATGAAAAATGCATTAAAATGAAAGACCTAAGTGAACTAACAGCGGGAGTGACTTTATTTTATACTAAAGATTTAGTACAAAAAACAAAGATAAGTATTTCTATATTGTTATGAGTTAAATTGAAATTTATTTCTTCAACCTTTTTAATATTGTAAAATTATAATTAAATACAAATAATAGAAGGAAAAACTTAAACCTCAAGCAGGACTCGAACCTGTGACCACTGGCTTGACGCACCAGTCGCTTTACCAACTAAGCTACCGAGGTCACTGCCTGGATTTTGACTGTCTTGATTGGTATTTAATTACAAATATTCGCTCCACATGCGATAATGCTGGATTACTTTGGCCCAGGAACTTTGTCCCAAAAATGGGAAAAACAATAAACTTCCCATCCTGTACAATCAAGACAGATTATCATAATTCAAAATTTTAACATATTTGAAATATGATTTTGATATATTTAAAGTATTACTTACAATGGTAAGCAATTGATGCAAGATACTATTTACATATTTAAATGGTGACAATATATAATATAGGTCATAATGTTACAGTTTAAATTGCTAAATAAATTTGGAGTTGTGGACAACCAAACTCATAATTATTTCAATAAAACTTGGTATTATTGTAAACTAGTAGCCAGCTACACACTTTGATGTAGTTGATCTGAAGTCATGGTTTGACCAAGAATTTGGAATTCATTCATATATATGCATCAAAATTGAAAATAATCGAATATCATAATATTTATTAGTCTTACCTAATAGAATTATTATTATTCAGAAGCCTATTATCATATAACATTTCATCTTATCATCATATTATAATATAACATTTCATAAAAAAAAAACAAAAAATATGCTAATTGTTAATCATCAATCAATGTATTCAGTGACATTAAAATAATGTAATTTATTTCTATACAACATACCTGTAATCGTCCATCAAGAGTCCTCTGTATAGTAACACATTTGCTAGGATGTGCTCCGTTAGTAGTTATTGCTGTAATCAGAGAATCAAGCTCATCTCGTTTCTCCTTCAGCTTTTTGACCAGAGACTCAATGGCACGCTTGGAGAAGCCCTCACTCTCACCACCCTGTCTGTGGCACATGAGCGAGTGCACGATGCTCAGGCAAGCATCTGCCGACGTCGGAGCCGTGGTATTCATGGCTAAGAACAAAATATAGAGACTTCTAGGTTAATAATATCACAACATGCAAAAATTATTGAATAAATCATGAATGAAAGTTATTTAAAGAATCTTTAATATTTTCTATAGGGCAATAGTAAACAGTATGCATCGTCAGATGTCGTGAAAATCATAGCAAAGTACCTAATCAGAAGATAATTAATTTCGAATCAGAATACAAAAGATAAATAGCAAAGTTTTGACTCAACGTCAATATTGTGTAACACATTGGTTAAAGCTAATATTCGGCTTCTATATACGGGTCAGAACCTAGTATTATTTCAGATATTTACAAAAATAACTCCTAATAAAACTGAAAATAAAAGGATATATTCACATAACGAAACGATCTATTTTATGATATCAATACGGCTAGGTAATTACCTGATTGCTGCACCGGACCTGCGTTATATAATTATATATGAAAGCATTTATTCACTCGGCTCTTATGCACTGAAATTATTAATAAATTGACTAAATTAATTTATTTTATTGTGAGAGAATACCAAAACAGAAAGCGACATTTTGGCGGGCCATAGACAGATAGAATTTAGTTCATAGACCATCGATATTTCATAGTGCCCAAGTGTTGCGATTTTAGTTCAGTCCTTTAAGTTATTCGTAAAATATTAACTCCACAGATCACATTCGATAACTTGCCTAATTTAAGATACTAGCTTTCACGTGCGGCTTCGCCTGTGTGAATGTGGGCTTTCTCTATCGTGGCAAGCTCCACAGGTTTCACTTTCAGCTACTTTTCGCTTTCAGCGATTTATATTACCTTTGGTTTGGTCAAATTATTGGTCTTTATCGTTTAGTTCGAGGGAAGCGCTTGTTTACGTCACATCGTTTTGCTAGCATTGCACTAGTCTTTAAGAACTATATTAACTAATGCTAAATATATTTGTAACTAACATCTAACTGTGTAATTAACTTTTTCTAATATTTTTCTGACTCGTCTGTTGTATGGTGAACTTTCTCGGTAGCACATCTCTAGTTCTCCTCAGCAAAGAGTTGTAAATAAATTATTTCCTACCACAATAACATGAAACGAAACGTAATTATCTGTCGAGTTGGGTGATGACAGCGAGTTTTGACAAATTCTCGTTTTTAATTTCTTCTAAAAAGTCAAAACGAGTTAAAAATAACAAGAAATAATGGTCTCTCTTATTCGCGTTAGTTAATTAGCACTAATTAGCAGTTGGAATATATGTAGTAGTGATATCCATATGTTTGTTGCAATTTAATATTTGCGAATAAAGTGGGTGGATTCCGTTTGTACTAATAAGCGGAGTGTTATTTGTGTCATGCCCGCAAAATCTACGGAAAGTGTTAATAATGAAAAGTGGATGAAAAATGAAGGGTGTCGATAATATTACAGCCGACCGTGAAGGAATGACACACAAACCGATTGTAACATGTAAGTTGTGTTTACCGTAAATGTATTTGTAAGAAGTTGTTACGTGAAACATATTAATGGTAATTTTATGATAGGCGCGGGAGACTGGAATCTGTTTTGCACCCTAGAGGCCCCGCTGGTGGCCGCGATCCCGCAGGACTCGTGTGAGTGGAGGAGGTCATATGGGAGGGCAACCAAGTCAGTTTATTTGGAGGCATCATTCACCAAGTTCAATAAAGATAAACAGTCTGAACTAAATCTATTGAAGAAGCCAATATTTCATATTTACTGGACAGACTGTGTGGTTTGTATTTATTTTGTTACCTACAACAATAAAATTTATAGTATTTCATAGTTTGATTTATAGGTATAATACTTGACTAAATATTTGATTTAAATATAATCTATCTCAAATAAACTCATTGTATACTTCCATTTAATGAAAAAAAAAAAAAAATACCATAATCAATATTAAAATAAAATACCATTACATAATAGATGAAACTAATAGTAGAAATCAAATAAGATTTATTACTCCTTCACAAAAAGCAGTAAAAACTTTAACTGCATTATTTCAAACTTTTATTGTATTGTGGATTGATACAATCAAACAGTCATAAAATAATATTAATGTTGTTGCTTTATCAATATTTGTGTTTTTATACATTATATATATATTACCTTACAAGAATAGAATAAAAAAATATATGCAATATCATATTTGTTTTTACAAGTATGATATTGCAACATGTTAGTAAAGCTATAATTGTTTCAACAGAATTAAATTGGCCATTACCACTGTAAATTTTCATTACAATATAGCACTTAATGACTAATAAACATACCCATATGGTTTTAGGATCATGGACTTTCTATTTTATTAAAAAAAATGTTTTTTTTTTAATTATGCTATTTCTATGATAACACTAGCTCAGAAATGCATTAACAAAAATTATGCATGTATTCTCTATAGAAAAATTAATAATTTTTACTGACCGCAGGACATAGAATATTACAAGACAACTCTAAGAGAAGATATAGAGGCATGGCTGAAACAACTAGAAAAAAACAAAATTACGGACTGGATGATAGTATTAGTAGAAACTTATGACATACGAAAAACTAACAAATTACTACCACGGACAACTGTATTAGACAAAATTAAAGGAGACTTTGGTATAAAGCAGACGGAAGATAGATTTATATCTGTTATAAATCCTATTAAGTCTGAAGCAAGGAGTGCGGAGTCATGGAGGGCTCTAGTGGCTAAAATAAGACACTTTATCTTAGTAGCATATAATAAGGCCCTTATTAAGTTCGAGGAGTACATGAGAGAGCAGAGAGAGAAACGAAATGATCCAGAGTGGGATTTTTGTAAATATTTTATTTTGCAGGTTTGTAAATAATATTGTAGCAATTTACATTAATTAAATATGAGATAAGCCTGTTTTATGAGTCATGTTAATCTCATAATATGCAATAATATCCAGTTTCCGAATATTAAATTCTGTTAACCAGTCTTAACTATGGAAGACTGTGTTACCCAGTAAAACCGTTTGTGGTGGTCAAATAGACTGTCGCTCCCCATATAATACAGTATTCAGATGAATCCAGTACTGGAAGCCGACCCCAACATAGCTTGGAAAGGCTAGGTAGAGCAGAAGATCATTTCAAATATAACTCAGTTTATATGTCATCTCAAAATTCGTCTAATATCCTCAGTTGCTTACTTATCCAGGTGGGGATTTAAATATAATTCTGACCTCAGATGTGTGTGTTGTATCGCCCGACAGACAATATGACACTTACTTTCGTGTCCTTAATGACGCCTGTACAATAGAAGAGCTCGTGAATGCTACTTACAATACAATACGCGTAGCAAATTTCTGAGCCGACACTATTCAATTACCATTAACTTGTTAAGAAGAAGCTGCTTCAAAACTCATGCACAAACTAAGAGTAGTGAAAGAAAAATTTAATGTTTATTATATTTACAGGAACAACTAGCATTTGTACTTGAAATGCTAGGTTTGTATGACGAGGCATTAGTCCAGTATGATGAACTAGATGCACTGTTCTCCCAATTTGTGCTCAATTCCAATGTGACGGAGAGTCCAAAATGGCTTGAAACATTCAAGCAGCCTGTTACGTCGTGGCAGGCGGTGAGACTGACTGCGCTAGTTCCTCAACATCTAAGAGAACTGATTATAAAGAAGAAAGCTTCACTGTTGGACTTTAGAAGTTATTTGTTCCAACGTCAAAGTGCCATGTTATTACCCTCTTCGAAACCTTGGGAGGTATGTTTACTTGTTTAATGATTTTATAAAATGCATATTTAATTTAGAATCACTGTTGATCTCTTATTGAAGGTTTAGGCAACATTAATCTATACATATTATAAATCACAGTCCCCGCCGCGTCTGTCTGAAAGCGATAAACTTAAAAACTACCGACCAGATTTGCATATTCACCAATGGATAGAGTGATTCAAGATCAAGGATTTTAAGTCTAATTCATTTATGTTTTGACTAACCGTGCGAATTCGGAGCGGGTCGCAAGTAAATTCCAATATTGTAACAAATATCTTATAGAAATCTAAACTTATAAAAAATTTAACTTTAAACTTTTAGTCAGTTTCCTCTATAGCTCAGTTGGTAAAGCGACTGGTGCGTTCGACCATTAGTCGCAGGTCTGCTATTTGTATTTAATTACAAATATTCTCTCCGCATTCGTTAATGCGTAACAAATAATAATGGAATATAATTTATATTCCTTATATCTTATATCTAAAGTAGTATATAATGGACACGATACAACCTTGTGAGACACATCATTGCCCACGCAAGCTCAGTTACGGTATCGCACGACACAACCATTTATCCTATTTTATTAGAGAAATATAGTTTAATGATATTATAGTTAAAACTAGAATAAAGTCTAAAAGAAAGTAAACAGTATTAACATATAACGATGTTTCTGTATTTGCTCTCTCGTAAAATGAGTTAGGTTTTTAGTATAGGATTATTCGTCACCTTTTTAGGATTCCGTACACGAAGGGTGGCAACGGTACCCTATTACTAAGACTCCGATATCTGTCAACGACTGTATAGGTACCTTAACAGCTCGAGATTTGAAATTTTCACAGTGTGTATTTCTGATGCCACTATAAAAACAAAAAATATTAAAGGGCATATATGTTTTACTTTATTTTAGATGGTACGGAACCCTTTATGGGCGAGGCCTACTCGCACTTGGCCGGTTTTATTTGGCTCGAATAGCAGCAGGGATATAAATCAACTTATCTTGGATATTTTTTATTTGTAATATAAATACTATAGAAATATTATTTTCCAAACTAAAATTGCTATAAATATCCATAATACAATTTAAACATAACCCATAAGCTTGAAAAGTATATTATTCCTAAATCATTTATTCAGTAAATTACAGTTTTCAGTAAATAAATTCCTACAATTCCAAATGATATACAATAGTCTCATAAATATTAATGCACAACAAATCAAATGCGAGCATAGGAGATAATTGCTCTCCAATTACTGTCTAATAAGTCTTCAAGAAATCGTTACAGAATTATTACTTTTGCGAATTACGATGGTTACACCGTCACTAGTAAAAATGAACTACAAAAATCGACTTTAACCCGTTGACATAAAGGCGTTATCAATGACAAAAACTGTTATCAACGATTTGTGGTTCGTGGTGGGAAGATACAGTCAAATAGTTTTGTGTTCATTAGAATTTAAATCGCAATACTAATGGCTACTAAAAAGTGTGAAATTTGGTGATTTTAATTCATGCGGGTAGTAGTTACTTGTAATTACATCCGTCACCTTTATTTACGCGACTATATTTTTGTTGGATGAACAGTCCAGAATCCGGGGATATTTATATACTGTCACATTTCCTGTCACTTCTAGACTTCTTCCTCGGCAGAGTTAGGACCTTATAATATTAGGTATATACATATTAATTAGTTTATTGTACGTTCATTATGTTATATATTAATTCTATTACTAAAATAATAAGTAAATGTACTAGTATGTACTTTTTTTCTGTATGTATATTTATTGCTATGTTACATCACATTTATTTAGGACTTAACGGTATTTTTTTTTTAGTTAGAAGTATCTATAATTGTTACACCTACAGCTACCCGCTGACTTTATAACAGTTATAATATGTACTTTCTTAATTATTCTAAGACATAATTGACAATCGGTGAAGGAAACTATCGTGAGGAAACCTGAATTCCAATAAATCTGAAATCGCCAACTCGCAATGATCGATCAGTCATCAAAGCTAATCAAAGCTCGTTCCTTCTCTTCATGAGATGAGGCCTGTGCCCAGCAGTGGGACATTTATAACCCGGTATTATTATTTATAATATTCGTTCTTGCGCACTTTTTCACGCAAGTCTGTAATCACTGTTTTCAGCATAAATGTAAGTTAATTGTATCTAGATAGGTTTGTGAATGTAATATACATGCATGTTACGCATTCAAGGTTACTGTGAAGGGTAATAAAGAATAAAGTGATTAACACGCAATGCATTGTGTTGAGAATTTTGTTGTAACTGCAGAAACATGTAAATTTACGGCAATTGTGAAGCAAACAGTCTGTCTAGGAACTGATGAAAAATGTTGTTTGTTGAAATACAAAGTTTGTTACTATAAATTTATGGTCATGTAAAGTAGCCTAAGCTGTCTAGTCTTAGTCTTATGGTAATGAGGTTCTTCACATGACCTTAAATATAGTGTTGTAAGTCAAACAGAATTTGTAGTTCCCCTTACAATATTTTTCATCAGTTCCTTGACAACCTTTTTTTTTCAGTTTTTTTCTTTTATTTGTTAGCATTACTAAAATAGAAACATTGTTAAGATGATAAAGATAGGGGCTAAATATTATCTTAGCTTATCACTGTCGCAACAAGTAAAACATATATGACGGATTCCGGAAAAGTCAAGCAGTTAAAAAGTCGCCGTTAAGTCTCGTGCTGTCTCTGCCCGTTTAAGATGTAAAGTAGCGACATCTAGACATTTAAGAACGTCTTAAAATTAAGTTGCGTTTCAGTGTTCAGGGGTTATTCCTTTAATATTTTTACAGCCCGTCATATACCACATTATGCAGGCAATCCTCTTAATTACTGAACTTATTTACTACATAGGTATCCTCAGCATGCAAAGATGGCTACCGTTATTAATTTCGCCACCAGGGGCGCTAGTCGCACGCGAGGTCATTCCATACTTAATGTTGGTGGGCTTGATCACCTAACGCGCCAGTGGCGCCAACTGATGAGCACAATGACGGTAGTCTTCATTAAACTGACTTCCTAGCTTGGTGTATTTCACGATGACAAACGTACTTAATCAAAGCCTAGTAATAAAATAAAGTAAAAGATTACATACTTAATCATAAGATATTGTTTTACTTACAATACCTGTTTGTATAGGTACCTATTCTATTCCACTTAAAAGAGACCTATACCAACAGCAGCAAGAAAACAGGTCATAAATAGTACTAATATATATAACAACAAGCCTACCTGTGCTTACTACTCCTAAGATTGTATACAGTATTGTCACTCCACTCTCCACGCTCTAATTCACAACACATGACTTACTACTTAGCTAGTTAACATATTTCCAGCTGCAGTCAAGCTAAACCCTATCCTCAAATTACAGGCAACACTCTGTAATAATATAGTCTGTTTAAATACAGCCAATTATGCTATTTCCACTTAAACAAACTTCTAATAAAGTCTATTTTTTACTGACTATTAGTTTTAAAAGATTCATACGAAATATGAAGTTTTAGCTCAAACTGAACCTTATGTGTAAGCATTACAGTTGTTTTTCCTAAAACTCGTCTATGTTTACATATTTGGTATATAAAATGCGAACGTAGTATACTTTACCATATTATTACTTACCACTTTTTCTCCATGACTGGTGACGCATAACATATATCATTGACAATGCTAGTCCCATATTGTCTGTTATGGTAGGTCAGTGTACTAACTAATCAAGTTAATTATGTCATCCGGTAAGTTGTAACGTGTGTTTTAGAATAATAATATGGTCTGTTGACCAGCAAAAAACGGAAATTTATGTTTAGTATACGTAATTAAAAGAGGTTGATAATTATTTATTAAACAACCTAAAATATAAGAATCTGGCAATTAATATATAACTAAGTATTCTTAAAAAACCTACATAAAAATGTAGTTTTTTTAAAGGAGATGATAATAATTAAGCGATTTTTTTATTATGTAAAATTGTGAACGATAATTCATCATTTTTATTCTATAAAAACTGCTCTTCTGTTAACTTAAGCTTATGAGCTTTTAAGACGGAACGAAAAAAGGTATATTCGTTTATGGCGAGAGGTTGTTTGAGTCTATTATTACCATTTATCTCTCAAACAGTTCATCCGATTTAGATACTGATACTGTTATAGGTTTGTGATATTCAATTTATTTTTGAATTAAAAACGTCGGATTAAATAATAAGAAAATCTATACCTAATGCTTTGAGGTTGACGCGAATATTACACATTGAAATGAACTACTTTTTAAAAAG
Source organism: Diachrysia chrysitis (assembly GCA_932294365.1). NCBI lineage: Eukaryota > Metazoa > Arthropoda > Insecta > Lepidoptera > Noctuidae > Diachrysia > Diachrysia chrysitis. The sequence continues at coordinate 4,035,008 of OW028662.1, read as the reverse complement.
ATTTTATGGCGGTTGATTAAGATTCGCGTTCCCGACGTTTCAACGTCTTTACAGGTGTCATGGTCACGGGTAGACTGAGGTGGAATTCGTCTTGACAGTAGACAGTTTTGTGATGTTCTGTGTTGTATTTGACTATTGTTCGCGTTAATATAAATAGAAAATATTTTATTCAGATAGCCTCCCGCTGCCTATCCACCGTCCATAACACGCTCGTCGAGCTCTCCCTGCTCGGCGCTAGCGCGGTCGAGGGCGCGGCTGCGTGTTGGGCGCAGCTGGCGTGCGCGGAAACGTTGCGGGCGTGCGAGAGACTCGCCGCCAATAATAACGCTTTGGACATGTGTACGGCCACGCAGGCGCCGCTGCTGCATAATGCTAAGGATAAGGTAAGGATCTAATAAAAAAAATTGTAAGTATAATGGCGAAGAATAGGGATGTTGACTCGGTATGAAAAGTTAAAATCTATTTAGTCCGTCAGTTAGATAATAAAAAAATATTAGACACGTATTTTTTCTTTTATCAAAACAATAAAAAATTACAAAGATACAGCGCTTTAAAGTTTCGGAGTGGGGGCTTATGACACCTCGCCTTGGTAAAAATTTTAGCGAGGAGTGACGTCACGCGAAATTTCCGTTCTCTGTATTTTGATCATTTTTTGTTTGCAGGAAATAAGAAAAAATACGTGTCCATTAAAATTCATTAATCTACCAGGCGGACATTAAAAAAAAATTAGGAAACATGCCTATTGTGTATGATTGGGTATGTAACTGTCTTTAAATTCGAGGCGACTCAGTGCTGACCCAATACTGTCATGGTGCAAACTGGTCGCGTTAATGCTGACTAAAATACTTCCTATACAATATTTTACGGCAAATCTACCTACTCACACCGCTACTGACGTCCGTTAAAGATCGCATGCAAAGCAGCCCTTACCCAGTCTAAAAAAGTTAATCTAGGTAATTTTTAATGTAACTTCTTTTACATGATTTTGATGTTGACTCAAAAATGTTTAATATCCTTCATTCAGGTTCATCATTTCAACATTTTTTTTTGCGCAACTCACGATGATACATTTTCTTGATTTGATGTGTCGCATGACCTCACGATATCGTACGTTTCGTACAATATCGTGACGTCATAAGCCCCCATTCCTAAACTTTGATTCAGTTTATTATAGTTATAACATGATTTTATAAATATCAAGATCTTACAGTTGCACCATATTGACGCGACAGTGTCTTTAACTTAAGCAATACGGTAATTAAACACAGCAGCGCCCTCTATCCCAAGACGAGTATCTTTTCGCACATATTCTATCTACCTTATTAATATTACCCCCACCATAGACTCTTAATTAAGAATAGTTCACATAGACACTCACTTTATAAATTTTCTATTAGATTTTTGTTGTTCCAGCTCCACGAACTAGGCAAACTCTGCGGCCTACTCCCCGGCAGTTCAGACCCTACTTCAGAACAGCTCCACCTGGTCGTCATGCTCTCAGCCGGCATGGGAGACAGTGAGCCCAACAACCAGCATCCGACGCCCACCGACCGGCTTAAGGAGGCGTTGTGCAGCAAGACCTGCTTCCAGCAGTACTATCTGGAGTTAGCTGAACTTGCTATGGGGACTTATAAGCATATTGGACGATTAAGGTTGGTTTATTTCTACCAGGGATACAATGATACCCAGTATATGGGTTGTGCAGGTCGGACAGGCAGTCGCCCTATATAAAAAAGCGAATGCCTATCTGACCACGACAATCCATTTTACTGGGTAAATAGTGTTATGTTGTAATTTGTATATTGCATTTCTTATAGCAAAACAAAGTTTATCAGTTTTTCATGTTTATTAAAAACCCCAGATAACTTGGTTTGGATTTTCCAAATATTTAGAAAAGCCAAACCCAACAAAACATAGGATCGCCATGTTTTGCCAAACGGCATACAAAATAGTCATATAAAATTATAATTTTACATTATTCAAATTGGAATATTATACACAATTAATGTCTGTATATTGACGGTACAAAAGTGTTGCTTATTTCGTAAATAATTTATAGTGTGAATAAACTGCTATCATAATCAAAATATTTTTATTTTAAGTAGACCTTTTCAGGCACTTTCAAAACGATACATGACTAGTTGCGCGGTTCCAAAATGTCACTCCCGTGGAGAAGAACCGGCAAGAAACTCCATATATCTATACTATCTATACTAATATTATAAAGCTGAAGAGTTTGTTTGTTTGTTTGTTTGAACGCGCTAATCTCAGGAACTACTAGTTCGAATAGAAAAAATCTTTTTGTATTGGATAGTCTGTTTATTGAGGATGGCTATAGGCTATATAACATCACGCTACGACCAATAGGAGCGAAGCATAAATGAAAAATTTTGCAAAAATGAAAAACCGTTGAAACTAAAACACGCGGACAAAGTCGCGGGGGACAGCTAGTACTATATAAGTCTATTCCCTTTTAGGTTCGCCCGCCTAATAGGTCGGGACTTAGCCGCATTCTACTCGGAACTAGGCGAGACCGGCAAAGCGGTGGTGTTCTTAATGGATGCACTCCGCTCGTACGAGGAACAGGGATGGCGGGACCTGGCTGCTCAGACCAGGTTGGAACTGGTGGCGGCCGCGAAGAAGATGAACGATATGGATCGGTGAGGATCTTGAAAATTACCTACATATGTTATGTATATAATATGGCCTTGTAATTTAATTGTAACTTATAGAACGATGACTTCGATTTAAGTGCCGATCAAATTCTAAAAATGTATACTAGATTTAACGATTAGGGTAACTTTAGAAAAACAGGGTGTTACCGAAATGTTATATCTATCCAATAGGGGCAAAGGGTACATCTCGTGTAGAGTCAGTTTACAGAATTTCAGCTCAAAATGAGTTAATTCAATGATTGGTATTCAATTTTTACACCAAAAATCATTTTGAGCTGGAATTTTGTAAACTTTCCCTATACTAGATGTAATGTTCACCCATTTTGGACAGATCCTTTATTTCATTCCCTTTCTGTAACATCCAGTATATATGGAGGGTAGTGTAATATTTTATTATAGACTTGATGATATAATGCTTACATATCTCAGTGACTTTTAATCCAAACATGTTCAAAAAAATAGTTTTTTGTTGTATTTCTTAGTTGGTTTTCACTTAACATAACCATCACGGCACAATACTTTTTTAAAATTCATAATGGCCTATTCTGAAATTCGCACTCTGTAGTACAAACAAGTTTATGAATATTTTTGTTTCTTTTAGATACACGAAACTGTCAGCAACAATAGCCAGCACCGCAGAATTAGAAATCCTAGTCAGAAACTTTTATTTCGAGGAAATGATGAAAGCTATACGAGAGGAGCTCACAAACAAAACTGATACGGTTCTCACTGAGCTAAACGAATGTTTCAAGATCGTATCCGCCAGCTTACTGCCATCGGAACGTGGGGTTTACATAACTGATAATAAGGTTCAATGTCGGTTGGAAATTATTAGTTATTTGCCGAAGGATGTGACTTGTAGTAAAGCGGCTGTTAGTATAGAAAGGTGTAAGGACGATAAGACAGAGAAAAGGACCCCTGTCAAAAGTTATAAGACTGATTTAAGTGTTAGCAGTAGTATAGGCTCGCAGACTAACTCGCCGCGACGTGGGCCCGTGGAAACTGAGAGCGACTCGACTAACTTAATTACATGGTAAGACTTTTTTTTCTATCATACACATTTAAGTCTAAAAAGATAGTTTTCAAAATGTCTTAATTTAGCTTAAACTGCAACAATATTAGAGAATCCGATGTAAAAGAAAAGTACTTAAGATTTATTTGTCTACTAGCTGTTGCCCGCGGCTCCGACCCCGACTGGTTGTCGGTTATCGAGTCAAAAATTAGTCTTTGTCCTGCCTTAAAATCCAAATTTACCCCATACCGAGTTTCATTAGAATCGGTTTAGCGGTTTAGCCGTGAAAGCGTAACAGACACACAGAAAGACTGATAGACAGAGTTACATTCGCATTTATAATAGTATAGTATAGTATGGATCATTCTTAATCTAAATAATATAAAAATCAATTGCTGTTCGTTAGTCTCGATAAAAGTCGAGAACGGCTGGGCCGATTTGAATAATTCTTTGTTTGTTTTATTCGCATATACAGGGAAGGTTTATAAACAATAAAAATACGTAGGGTAGGAAGAGTAAGGTCAGTTGACGGGAGCGAAGCCGCGGGCACAGCTAGTACAAAATAAAAGCCCATTAAGCAACTTTACAGCTATATGGCTGTAAATTATGCTTTTTACCGTATTCAGAGATATGTTTAATTTCCCTAATAATATCTTTTTAGCATAAGACTGGACGACTTAAAACCTAAAAATCCACTACTAAATCCTTTACATATAACTTCTCAAATACATTACAAAGAAGACAGATCCCTACAAAAAGTGACAGTGGAATGCCAAAACCCAAAAGTGACTCTCAAGCGCTCAGACAGTTGCAAGTATAGAAAACCTTCAGCTACAGTCCGGAATAACTATGAAAACTGTTTCTCCATAGAAAACGTCATCCTAAAACCAGGTTTAAATGATCTGACACTTGATTATGTAGCTAAGAAGTGTGGTATGTTTAAGTTGGGCCAAGTTTCGTTAGTTGTTGAGGAAAAATTAGAGTTTCTATCAAATGTGCTGATTGGGACGAAAATGGGGTGCGAAGTGGTGACTCAGGGTGTTAATGTGTTTTTGAATAAAGTGGAACCGAAGAAGGATTTGGTGGCTGGATTAGAACACGCTATGGAGCTGGTCGTGACCAGTGGGAGCTCGAATATTGAAGAGGTGAGTTACTTTATTCTTAACTAATGATCCGCCTTTCTTCGCGCAGGTAGCACAGCAATATAGCCTATATTTCTCAGGGATAATGTAGCATTCTAACAGTGAATTAATTTTTGAAATCGGTTCGGTAGTTTTTGTGTTTATTTGGTACAAACATACAAAATACGAATATTTCCTCTTTATAATTTTATTATTATAAGTATAGATGATAGGATTTTTATATTCAGAAATAAGCAGAAACTCTCATGTATGTTGTTGTAGTTATAAAAAAAAAGAAATCCCTTAGTTGTCCTACCTGTCGCTTTCTTACGTAAATTTTTAAAATATAATTATCCTACTGCAGAGCCACGGCGTCACTTCCTTCCTTTAATTTTTTGCAAATATATATAAAAGGTTCATCTCCTTATAGGTATTGTCCTAGAAGAGCGCAATGTTCTTTTGAAAGTAATATTATAAACATTAAAACCAAACATAATTCTAGTTAGCAAGCCAATATGTACCTCTTACTCCAACGCTTAAACTTAACTTAAACTAATCTAAACACGCCTCCTTTAACTTCAGAACACAACAATACTCCTCAAGACATCAGCAGGCCTGCTCATCCGCTTCGCCGACGAAGACTCAGCTATGTCCAGAGAGTTATCCATCAAGATACGAGCTATGGAGCCGTTCCAAACTACGAGAGTGCCCCTTAGACTGTTTGCTACCCTACAACCGAGGAAGGAGAAAAGCATTGAGCACACTGTAAATATAAGAAACATACTTTAGGCTTATTTAAAAAAATATATCTATTAGTTTATGTACACACAACAGACAAACATATAAAAGCAAATAAGTACTAAGGTACTGGTGATTTTTGACCGGAATTATGTTCCATGCTTTTTGAACATAAAGCCAGACCTTGTTTTTGGCCGTAACATCGTTTTCAGGGCATCATACGCCAAGTTAAAATGAGGTCACGTTTAACGACACACACAGAAAGATACACAAAGATAAAAAATAAATAACTTTAAGAAGCTACCACATTAGTACCACAGCTTGACTGCACGGATAGCCGAGTGGTACAGGTCACCACGCCAATAACCACTGTATGCAATAGACTGCGAGTTCGATCCACGCATGGGACAAGCATTTGTGTGATCCACAAATCTACAAGTCTGGGTGTTCTTTGTGCATTAATTTAACGTTTGTAAAAACCTCCCGACACAAGGAATAAATTCCTTAGTGCGGGAGTAGTTTTTTTATACATGAGAACCGTGGTTTCTAGAAGTTCCAAATATGCTTAGTTTTTGTATATTTTAATAAATAACTATACATAATATACATACATATCAAATTATTTTATTACCGTTTTGAGGACGCAATCATACTACCAAAAGTAACATATAAAATAACATAACAAAGTTACATATTATCTCATCTTCCAGGTATGGCTGACCTGTCCCTGGTGGGAATCATTAACAGAAGTTCCGCTCCACTTCTCGCCGCCCATGGTGGCGTCCTGGAGACTGCTGACCTCCAACACCAGGAAGATCGTCCACGTGACCCTCAAGTCCAATGTGGTGCATCTCGTGCAGTTCGCGCTGACGGACCCCAAGCTAGAGTGTGACGGGAATAACAGTGTGTCCGACTTGAATCCCAAGAATTCGGATTGTATGGTAAGATGAATATATTTTAGATAGCTTTATCTGTGACAAAAAAAAGATTAAAAACATTATGCGAAGAATATTAAAGTGTCAACCAAATTTTTGCTGTATGAACTTCGCTCGTTATTTAGTGTGACGTTTATGCACAAATGTCGATGGTTCCGATATTATTGGGTAGTATTAGGTTTTGTTTGTTAAATATTATTGATAAAACGGCGCGCTGTGTTTAGACACTAATTTTACGGCGACGCTTGTTCATACTGGTGCTCACAGTTCATACTTTGTTAGGGGCACTTTTTAGTTTAATTATTTATAATCTAAGACCTTATTTCCTTGAGTTATGGTACCCACCTCATACCGTACACCACAAGTTTGAACACAAATGTGTGGTTGATAATATTATCACTGTACAGATGCACTCATGTTAATTCTGCTGATCTCTTATCATATAGTAAGCAATTGCCTATTAATATGTTGTGTATTTTAAATGAGAATGAACAAAATATAAATTAACTTATTTATTTTTTGTTTATTATTTCACACAAGTAAATTAAAAACATTAGCTACCCCTAAAATACTAACAAACAAATATACTGCTATTTAATTTCTAATATACAAACACACGCAATAAAAAAGCAAATACATACTTTATCTCCACAAAAATTTAGGTAATAAATTTAGTAAATAGGTACATAATACCATTGACCTATAAATCCCCTTTTCAGATGGTAGCCTCCGACGGAACAACCGCCTCATTCATGTGGGAGCTACTCAAAGACCCTCTAGTTAAAGCCGGACCGATGAAAGCCGTGTTCTCCGTCAACTACAAGCCTGTTGAGTCAGACGGACCGGGCCGGCCGTTCATGTGTCCGTTTGATATACAGGATTATACGACGCTGTTCGTTATAAGGACCAAGTTGGAGCCCAGTAAGGGGTCGGACTTCTGTAGGGCTTCGCAAATGTGCTGCTTGCAGTTGAGCGTTCAAAGGGTATGTATTTTTTTTAATCAGTCTGTATAGTCAATAACTATTGTTTCTATAGATACCTATGTATAGCGTGCACGCGTCGCGCACATCATATTTGCTAACTAGTGTCAAATAGATCTTTGCATAAAACACACGTATTTTCATTACAAAACTCCAGCAAGCAAACCTCAACCTTATCACTACAACATATGGTCCATAATCGAGCCGGATACCAGTGTTCGCTACCTGCATTACCGGTCGTCCGAGAACAAAGAGATTGCGATAAGACGACCCAAGTGTTCGAGTTGTTCGGAGCAAGATATTTAGTTATTATAACTAATTCATTTAAATGCGTTTGCCACCTTTGAAATTATTGCATACTTACAATGGCTACGGAAGTGAAAGAAGTTTTAAATATAGTGGAAAACATTGCACATACTTTGAGGAAGACACAGATCAATTTAAAGAAAAGTCCAAAAGCTAGATTAACTCAAAATTACGTGGAAGCCCGTCTAAAATGCGTAGAAGATTACTGGTGTGAATATAAACAAGCTTACAACGAAATAATACGCAACGTACCGAGGGAACGACGAGACCTCATACCGTACTTAGCAAAAGAAGAATTTTATGAACATGAGGAATTATATATCAACTTAACTACCGACTTAAGGGACTTGTTAGTTTCACAACCAGTTAGTGTTAGTGCTTCAGTGCCTATACCTAATGAATCTCAACAAACGCGAGTGGTTTTACCGAAAATACAACTACCCACGTACAGTGGACATTATGAAGAATGGTTGTCGTTCTATGATTTATTTAATACACTTGTACATAAGAACGTGTCGTTAAATAATGTACAAAAATTACATTATTTAAAAACAAGCCTTAGTGGGGGAGCCGCATCATTACTAAAACATATACAAGTTACGGATTCAAACTACGAACAAGCTTGGAGCATTCTAAAAGGAAGATATGGCAACAAACGAATAAATATCAACGCAATTATGAAAAGATTCTTTTCTCAGAAGAAAATTAATATGAACAATTCAAGCCTCATCAAAAATTTGCTAGATACAACGTTTGAATGTTTACATCAATTTAATAACATGAATGTGAAAACTGAAAACTGGGATCCGCTAATAATATTCGTGGTAGTGCAGAAACTAGACAGTGAAACTCATAAAGATTGGGAGGAACATGTGAGTAGCAATTGTCCGGAGTCAGATAGTCTCCCTACCCTCGATATGTTTCGCAAGTTCTTAGAAAGCCGATTTCGTACATTGGAACTCACAGAACCCTCAAAACAAAAAACAAGTTCGGTTTGTGTGCGAGAGAAGTCATTTCACGCGACAACGCTTCTTGAAAACAATAAAATATGTCAAATGTGCAAAGGAAATCATACAATTAGCCACTGTAAAGAGTTCGGAAAACAAACACCTATGCAAAGAAGTGAATTTATCAAAAGCAATAATCTGTGCTTTAACTGCCTTGCACCTGGACACTCTGTAAGGTATTGTCGGATTACAACGAGCTGTAGAATATGTAGAAGACGTCACCATTCACTTCTCCACGAAACAAAGGAAAGCAGTACAATTAAAAGTAACACAACGGGCTACACAGAGAACAAACATCCCGAAGTGACACTACATACCAACGTGGAGACGACTGAGAAGGAAGAAGAGGACATTACAATGGTGACATCTCACGTTTCAACTAAACAAAGCACAGCATTACTGGCAACTGCAATCGTACAAGTAAGAAGTAAAGATAACAACAAAATGATATTACGTGCTTTAATCGATCAAGGCTCTCAAGCGAGTTTTATAAGCGAACGAGCCGCACAGCACCTCAAGGCCAAGCGGTATCCTATCAAGGGTACAGTCGTCGGCGTGGGATCAACGAGAGAGGCTATCAAACAAGTAGTTCAGATTAGCATAGAATCAAGATGTGAAAGTTTCAGTTTGGAAGTTAAAACATTTGTTATGTCGAAGCCACTGACTACAAAAATACCATCCCGCACGATCAACACAAACACCTGGCCTCACCTAGAAGGTCTAATTCTGGCTGATCCAAATTATTGCCAGCCAGGTTCCATTGACTTGCTTCTGGGTGTTGATGTATATGCACAAATTATCCAAAATCAACTAGTCAAAGGTCCGACAGGGTCACCGTGTGCTCATAAAACAAACCTAGGCTGGATTTTATTCGGAAAGGTAGAAGAAAAACCACAACAAACACATTCTGTTCTGGTTATGCATCACCAGATCATAGGAGAAGACTTATTGAAAACACTCTGGGAGATAGAACCAGACTCGAAGAGAAAATATACAAACGAAGAAAAACAATGTGAAAGTTTTTACGAAGAGACTTACTCTAGGAACAGGAATGGACAGTACGTCGTGAGACTCCCATTTCGTACCAATGAACCTAAATCACCAGATGGAAATACAAGGGAAATTGCAATAAAACGCTTGATTCAGCTAGAACGAAGACTTAAAAATACACCTGAAATGAGTAAAGAGTACGACAAGGTCCTAGAAGAATATCTAGCAATGGGACACATGGAAGAAGTTCCTAAAGATGAAATAAACAACCGGTGTGTTTACCTACCACATCACGCCGTAGTTCGAAGAGATAAAGAGACAACGAAAATCAGAGTCGTATTTGATGCGTCATGCAAGGGCAATAATGGCATATCTTTGAACGATGAGCTCATGATTGGCCCAGTACTGCAAGAAGATATGCGAAACGTGATAATGAGATGGCGCATGCATAAGATATGTTTTGCAAGTGACATAATAAAAATGTACAGAATGGTACTTTTAAATAAGACAGACACAGATTACCACAGAATACTGTGGCGTGGTAGCGTGAAGCCTAACAACCAGTCAAACAGCCATTCACCTGAAATTAAAGATTACAGATTGAAAACAGTTACGTTTGGTACAGCATCGGCGCCTTACCTTGCCATAAAAACTTTGATCAAACTCGCAGAGGACGAAGGCGAACAGTATCCTGAAGCTGCCAAAATTATTAGTGAAGACTTCTATGTGGACGATCTGATATCAGGCTGCGATACCACAGAACAAGCAATCCGTGTTAGTCAGCAAATCATAACCATACTGAAACGAGGAGGCTTTGAACTTCAAAAATGGGCGTCCAACGATACAGAATTTCTCAAATCTATAGACGTCAACAGGGTCACCACAAGGGCTAATGTAGATCTGAAACTAGATGGTACAATCAAAGCTCTTGGTCTGTCGTGGAACCTCGGAAAGGACGAGTTTCATTACCAACTACAACTGGAACCTATATCAAACAATATAACAAAAAGAACTATCTTGTCAGATTTACAGAAGTTGTTTGATCCACTGGGATGGATAGCACCAGTCATTGTAAAAGCAAAAATTCTAGTACAAAGCTTGTGGCTGGAAGGAGTTGGATGGGACCAAGAAATTAAAGACGAATTGAAAGACAAATGGAGGATCATAAGAAGAGATTTAGAAAAGGGCAACGAACTAAGAATCGGACGGTGGCTTAACACCATTAGTACTGAGAAGGAACGCATCACATTGCATGGATTCTGCGATGCATCTGAAAAGGCATATGCAGCTGTAGTTTACTGCCGTGTACCAACTGCTGAAGGTGACACAAAGATAAACCTCATCGCATCAAGAACAAAAGTAGCTCCTGTCAAAACCATTTCATTACCACGACTCGAACTGAGTGGAGCAACGCTACTCGCTAAATTGCTAGCCAAAGTGAGTCAATCTATGAGGATTCCTTTACATAATGTATTTGCATGGACTGACTCAACAATAGTCTTAGCTTGGCTTTTTGGAGAACCAAACCGATGGAAGCCATTTGTTGCAAACCGTGTGGTGGAGATACTTGAGCAAACAAGCAATACCCAATGGTTCCATGTACAGTCAGCAGACAACCCAGCAGATATAGCCTCAAGAGGATCATCTTTATCAGATCTGCAACAGAAAACGTTATGGTGGAATGGGCCTAACTGGCTTATGAAAGAAGATATTGAGTATACTAGGCCAACAGTCATAAATACAGATGCAGAAAGAAAGAAAACTATACAGTCCTATGTAAATGTAAAAGAAGAATACAAATGTTTGAAATTCGAAGAATATAATTCACTTACAGAGTTTTTAAGAGTAATAGTACATTGTAGAAGATTTTTGTTTATGAAACGCGAGCCTACCAAACTAGGCCAAGAAATGACAACAGAAGAACTACAAAATGCTTTGGCAGTATGCATAAAAACAGTGCAAGAAGAAGAATTTTCAGATGACATAAAAAGAATTAGAGAAAAGAAGAATGTAAGGAACACTAGCATTGTTAAAACCCTAAATCCATTTTTAGATGACCAGAATATCCTTCGAGTGGGCGGAAGACTGAGGAACGCAGATGCTGATGAGAACCTGAAACATCCTGTAATCCTGGGAAAGAAAAGTGGCTTCGTATCACTTGTGTTGGCTGACGCGCACCTGAAAACAATGCATGGTGGAATAAATATGATGATTACTTACCTGATGACTAAATACTGGATTGTTGGCTGCAAGGGTCTGGTGAAGAAATACATACATGAATGTCTTACCTGTGCGCGGCAACGAGCTACTAGTAGGTCACAGATGATGGGTGACTTACCTGAATGTCGAGTGACTCCTTCACGTCCTTTCGCTCGAAGCGGAGTGGATTTTGCTGGCCCCGTGTATGTATTAAACTCTAGAGGAAGAGGAGCCAAAACGAGTAAGGCATATATTTGCATCTTTATCTGCATGGCTGTAAAGGCTATACATTTGGAGCTAGTAAGTGACCTGACTTCTAATGCGTTTATCGCAGCATTTAAACGTTTTGTGGCCAGAAGAGGAAGGTGTAATGAGATCTGGAGCGATAACGGCACCAACTTTGTCGCCTCCAATAAGGAATTATGTTCAATGTGGAAAGAAGCAGGATTTGAATTACTTGGCCCTATAGCTGATCAATTGGCAAACGATGGAACACAGTGGCACTTTACACCGCCTTATAGTCCAAATTTTGGAGGCCTCTGGGAAGCCGGCGTCAAGTCCGTCAAGCAGCATCTACGGAAAATACTAACTATGAATTTAACATTTGAAGAATTTACCACAGTGCTCGCACAGATCGAAGCCTGTCTTAATTCTCGCCCTTTAACACCACTTAACACAGATGTTGATTTGATCGATGACATACAAGTACTCACACCTGGACACTTCCTCGTCGGAGAAACATTAATTACTGTACCTGACCATGACTACACCACTGCGAACATGAATCTGCTATCAAGATGGCAACATACACAACGATTGGTTCAAGGATTTTGGAAACGTTGGCAAACTGAATACTTATCGCGACTGAACCAAAGACCAAAGTGGCTGAAAAGAAAGCCAGAGTTTGAAGTTGGCGACATTGTATTGCTTAAAAACGAAAACATGCCCCCTAGCAAGTGGGCCTTGGCACGGATCATGGAAAAACACCCCGGACAAGATGGAATCACACGAGTTTATACAGTACGATACAATGGCAAATTAACTCGGAGATCAATCTCAAACTTATGTGCATTACCAATTTATGCTAAAATTAATTAAATTTTATATATATTTCTGTTTACGAATAAGTTTGTAATCTTTGTTGTTCATTATGTACTCAAGTCATACATTTATTTCGTTTAAAAGCATTAGTCTGTAAGATTTAGTCTATTGTGTAAGATCCAGTATTATACAATTTGTTATTTGCACCTGTTAAATTTAGCATGTAATAATTGCTTTGTTACATTGTATTTAGAAGTATTTTTTTTATTATTATGTATTTCGAAAAGGCCTTATAGCCCTTTTGGTGGGCGGTATGTATAGTCAATAACTATAGTTTCTATAGATACCTATGTATAGCGTGCACGCGTCGCGCACATCATATTTGCTAACTAGTGTCAAATAGATCTTTGCATAAAACACACGTATTTTCATTACAAAACTCCAGCAAGCAAACCTCAACCTTATCACTACAACACAGTCAGTAATGTATTCTGGCTGGAAACTATTAAGGTTCTCGCCAAAAATTTGGTGAAACAGTCACCGCTCAGGCTAACTGCGCAGATCTCTTAAAAACAAAAGTATTCTAAAAGTATAGTAGTAGTACTAAATTGATTAACAGTGACGAAAAATTTAAGAAATTTAATTAATTTTACAATCTGTACAATAACTTGCTATTTATTTAATAGGGAATATTTAGTTAACGTAATGTTTAGTTTTTTATTATAATAATTCAATAAAATAAAAAGAAATAAATAGATAAATTTTATCAACGCAACGCAACGCCATTGGCCAGACCTAATATGACGTTAAATTTAATACTGCGCATGTATTATTGTTGTTGACAAAGACTCAGACGTCATTATGACGTCAAATTACAAAAAAAAGTAAGAAACTTTGAATTTCGCGGGCTACCCTGACGCTCCCACCTTAAGATGGTGTATATACCTGAACAAAAGTAATCATGCATATTCCCTATTGTAAATATGGTTAAATTGAGTTTTTTTTTTTCAGTTGTTATATCTTTTTTTGTTCATTTTCAGGTAAACGAAACTGAATATACGTCGTTGATGTACGAAGTCCTCGCTGACCAGACTATGTGGGCGGTGTTAGGTCGTACTGCAGGTAACTATTATAACAATCTTGGCCTCTTACCTAATTAATTACATTTATTTACTACTAGCAGTCCCCCGCGACTTTGTCCGCGTGTTTTAGTTTCAAGGCTTTTTCATTTTTGCAACATTTTTCATTTATGCTCCGCTCCTTTTGGTCGCACTGTAATGTTATATAGCTTATAGCCTTCCTTAATAAATGGGCTATCCAACACTGAAATAATTTTTCAAATCGGATCAGTAGTTCCTGAGATTAGCGCGTTCAAACAAACTCTTCAGCTTTATATATTAGTATAGATTATAATCTATATAAAAAAAAAAATCAAATAAAATTCTAATGCAAAATTGATATTAGTTTAGCTGGCAGAAGATTCAGTTTTCTTTAAAAAAAAATGCTGCCATTAAAATGAACTGACTGGAATCTAAACATTGAGAGTATTTTTTGTACTTTGTGTTGTTTGTGTGCCTGCTAAATCAATAACAATTTAGCATTGGTATTGTAAGTATTAGAATGAAGAATGTTAACAAATTTTGATTATTAGCTCTCCATATTCTCTGTCAAAAATAAAAATTACTAGTGAAAGAATTACTTCGATACGTCAATTAGTTTCCGATTTAGAAGTAAAACAAGTTGAACCGCACGACGCGGGCTGCCGGTGACGTTGTGACGTCATTGTACAACACGCTCAGTCTGGCTCACTAAGTACGCTCGCGGTCGCGCGCCCGTACCGTCGAAATTTTACTTCAATACCTACTTTTAAAAGTGTCCAATCCAAATACTAGGAAATCATGTGTTGTGCCTAAATGTAAAGATTGTGGTATTTTGCAAACTTTACCTGAAGGATCAGCAGTATTGGCAGTCAAAGGTTTCAAAAATATTGCGCATTTGCTACAACAAAATGGACATACCTAGTGTGAGCTCTGATCAGACCTAGTGTGAGCTCTAAAGTAAAACCGACCAAAAAAGAAGTTTTGGAGACAAAAAAAAATGCAGCGTTACGGATACACGTAGAAAGAGCTATCGGCAGACTTAGATTACAGAATAAATATTAGTACTGACTGTTCTTTGAGTTCATGTTGCCACACATAAAGCAAGTCGACCTGCTAGATTCAGTGGTGATTTCTGCATGTGGAATAGTTAGTCTGCAAAGCAGTTTATTTCATTTAAAGTAACTTCCTAGTGTTTTAAGCAAAATACATTTAAGTTTATTTTATTGTATTTAAAATATAAGATTTTGAGGTTACGTACGTTCCATTTTCCACCAATGTTTGTGTTAATTATAGAGTTTTAATAAAACTATATTACACTAGCTGTCCCCCGCGACTTTGATCGCGTGTTTTAGTTTCAATGGTTTTTCATTTTTGCAACATTTTTCATTTATGCTCCGCTCCTATTGGTCGTAGCGTGATATTATATAGCCTATAGCCTTCCTCAATAAACGGATTATCCAATACATAAAATAATTTTTAAATTCGAACCAGTAATTCCTGAGATTACCGCGTTCAAACAAACAAACTCTTCAGCTTTATAATATTAAAGTATAGATTAGGATAATGTTTTGCCTAGTTTACCTTTACTATAAATACGTAATAAAAGTGTTTGCCTTGATTGGACACTTTACTTCTATAACGCAGTCATCAGTAGGTAAGCCTGTCAGGCGAGGCACCAATCATAGGTCACTTATTCTTTGAAAAAAGACCAGATTTCTCTATCTTTATATTGTGTACTTTCGGCGGCAACGAAATCACTATTTGTTGATAAATAATGCGCAACCATTAATCCATCTATTTTAGGTAGATTATCCGATTGCCTTTTTTCGAATCCTTCACCAATTTTATTAATCGAACAATATTTACTATTATTAGACTATTATCGTAATACTCGGACGAAAACACAACAAAATACTGCGCAAGCTATAACACCTACTATAACCGCTGGCGACTTGATATTAAGCTGGCGCAGCCCGCGCTTGAGCTTGCGGCGTTGTGATATGACGTCACAAGCGGTCACGTGGCTGTTAGCGGGACTCGATATTTTTCGAAACTTTGAATGCTTATAAGATCAAAACTACTAGGTATTTTTGACTACAACAAAAACTAGTGTATTTGTATACATACAGGCTTTACTGAGACAAAATTTCAAGCGATTTGGCATACCTAGTAACATTCTTCATTATAATAAAATTGAAGAGTAACGGTACAGTTTTGTGAATTATGGGCACAATTAATATTTTAACTAAGCTTGCACGACGAAAAATCTGCGCGACTAAACTATTAGTCGTTTTAAAAGTACTTTTGTCTAAATATTTATTACTAGCTGTCCCCCGCGACTTTGTTCGCGTGTTTTAGTTTCAACGGTTTTTCATTTTTGCAACATTTTTCATTTATGCTCCTCTCCTATTGGTCGTAGCGTGATGTTATATAGCCTATAGCCTTCCTCAATAAACGGACTATCCAATACAAAAAGATTTTTTCAATTCGAGTCAGTAGTTCCTGAGATTAGCGCGTTCAAACAAACAAATAAACAAACAAACAAACAAACTCTTCAGCTTTATAATATTAGTATAGATTTGGCTGCCAGCCTAGCCTTTTTCCAAACTATGCTAGGGTCGAATTCTAGTTTTATCGGATTCAATTGAATACTGTATTTTACATAATGCGATTGCCTATCTGACCTCTACAACCCATTTTACTGGGTAACACAGTATCCTATGTTAAGATTGGTTGTCATAATTGTAATGACTTAAAGACTTACAAATATTAACGTGCTTTTCGAGGCACAGAGCAATGTCGGTTTGTTTACAAATGGTCACCCATCCCCAGGCCAACCTCGGCGAGCGCGGCTAAATCTTTATTGTTGCTCAAACCGTACACAGCAGCAGAGCCCCTCTACTATTTATTATTTAATTTTACATCAATTGTAGTTTATATATCTATAATTGATGACTGCACGGATAGCCGAGTGGTATAGATCACCACGCCAATTACCACTGTGCGCGACGTGCTGCGGGTTCGATCCCCGCATGGGACAAGCATTTGTGTTATCCATATATGCTTGTTCTAAGTCTGGGTGTTCTTTGTGCATGTGATTTGAATGTTTGTGAAACCCCCAGCGATACAAGGATTAAATTCTTTAGTGGGGGAGTCGTTTTTCAAGAAAAAAAATGTAATAAAGTAAATGTATAATTTTTCAGGCGTGATTACTATGGAGTGCACCAGTACTGAGCCACAATGTGTTACACTGGACGTGATGCCGCTAGTCGCTGGGTACTTACCGCTGCCCACTGTACGACTTTCCAAGTACATCGCTGCGAACACCAAAGGTACAGTAATTTCATCTTTATAGCTAATAAGAATAAGGCTGCGTTTCCACCAGAGACGTGCAAGAATACGTAGCGAGGGATGTGTGTTTTTAACCAATAAAATCGCTTTATTTGCCTAGCGCCGAGCGAGACTAAGTTTCACAATAACCTACCTTGCCTGCAAAACGCCGACGATCTAATTTACTCTTACAAATTAAACAAGTGTGAGAAAATATCTTTTAGAAGACGAAAAAAATACAATTACATAGCAAAGTTTTGTATTACCATATTCTCAAAATCTTAATCTACAAAATTGAGGTTAACAGGCAACATTTGCAACAACATTATCAAGAAGTCTTCGCACAACTTTGCAATGCTTATTTTCTCTCTGGCCTTCTTAAACCTACCCAATAAACTGATTTCTCATACTTACAGACCCAAAAAAGGACATCTCCGCACATCCTCGCTTGGAGCCTTTCAGCCCCGGCCAAGTGTACCACGCGGGCAAAGCGAAGCAAGTCCATGTATTGCCACCAATGCCGAAAGAACACCTCGATGTGTTATCCTAAATGTAAGTTCAACACAAATTCGGTATTTATATGTCGGCAAATATAGTTACAGCTTGCAAATGTGAGTTATGACTATGTTTTTGAAATTTGAGCTTACAACTATGATATTATTTGGTAAACCTTAGAGTAAACTATGGAGGGTAGAGGTAAGGAGCACTCTCTCTGTATATTAAAAGTGTCCATAAAGTCATGTGAAATTATGGTGACGCTGCCGTCAGCTGATGACGGCATTTGAAAGAAAATATTATTTATTTATTATATTAATTTAAATATTATTTAATATTTAAATATTTAATATAAAATAAATTATAAATTTACTATTTCCCTTTGGCATACTTCACTTCATCAATAATCGCCAAATTCACATCGAATCATCAGTGGTCATCAGCGCCTTTTTAGTTGGTTTTGGAACTATAATCTAACAGCTTATCATGGACACTTTTGAAAGTGAAGCCCCATATGAGAGAGTGCTCCTTACCTCTACCCTCCATAGAGTAAACATAGAAAAGCATAGAGTGCGCGCATTGCTTGTAACCCGTAGTGCCGTGCGTAAGCAAATTTTTAGCTAAATGTACTACGCTCGTTTACGTTTTAAGTGATTATTCGTGCGACGACAGAAGTCTAGGCAAAAATATCGATGGTTTCGATATTATTAGGGTAATATTAGGTTTTGATAAAACGATGCGCTCTGTTTTGACACAAATTTTACGATTTTACTTGTTCTTATTAGTGCCTACAGTTTGTAATTGTTGGGCGCACTCTATAGTCTACTTATTTTTTACTCTAAGGTGATAACACACAAGCTTGTTAACAGGCGCGTCAGAAAAACAGGAGTTTGGGTAATCGAGAGATGATCGTTGAATTTAGTCGATTAAATAAATCGATAATTATAGAAAATAATAAATGCTTCTGCTCACATGACTGTACTCCACTTTCAATCTGTACGTGGCTAGGAAATGTAAAATTTTATATCTGTAGATATAATTTTATACTTGTAATGTCTCCGTGTTCTCGTAAAGACTCACTAACTCTTTCGAATTTTAACTGAATTGGGATTTATACGCCTACATTTACCGATATAAATTAAATAATATAACATCTATTAAGCATTTAAAAGACATTTTAAGACTTAAATATGAAGGAAATGCTAGTACTGTGAAAATAACAATTCTATAAAATATAAAGCTGACTATTCATGGCATACCACAAATCGACTAAAACGTTTTAATAAATACTGGCTGTCAAAATATATAGATTGTGAAATTAAATACGTCCATTGCGTTTTTGAAGTGTTATAGCTTTTTTATGGTTTCAATAACTATCAAGCTCAAAATTATGTTCGAGTTTAACTTTAATAATAAATAAAATAAATCGATATTATACATGGATGTTGCGTGGTAGACACAAACTAATTGTATATGCTTAAATGTATAACTGAAAAAAAAAAAAAAAACAAATTGCTTTTAGCTATGTTAATATGGGTAAGATACGAATTATTGTGTTAAATCAAAATGTGCATTAAAATATTTAATATTTGGAAATATAATTAATTTAATGCTCATATTTGACACTAATAAATTGTAATATTACTTATATTTATATATACGCTGCTAGTAACTTATATAATCGAAGAGAAAAAAGCTTATAAAATACTATACATATATACATATTTTCCAAACAATGATACAATTAAATATTGAAAGATATAGTGAATATATTAAAACTGCTTACGAAATTCTATGTGAATAAGAATTGGACCACCAACATGTGATAAATCATATGCTTTGTAAGGTTATATGCATATACTATGTATTATATACTATAATAACTATTACATCTGAACTTTGCTTTGTTACAATCATCAAATAAATACTTATATTTAATTAATTTTAAATTAGCATCCATTAAATTACTTATATTTAATTTAGTGCAAGGAGGGCTGTCGATTTTAAAAATCGACTAGGGTTACTAGTATTGAGTGAAGACTATCTGGCAATTTCCACCAATCACAGACCAGTACTCTGCTTGTCTTCTATTGATCGTGAATGACAGATAGATCTGCTGCAAGACTAGTTTCCATAGCGGCTTCTTAACCCATTGATTGTGAGGTGTAACTCGTTGAACTAGAGTTTAAAGATCGTATATCATCAAACTTCTTCATACAAAAGTGTAGTCTAAATACAAAAAAAAAGGTTTAAATCAAGTGGAGGTAGTGCGGCAACCGGTCGCCGCTCGGGTGTTAACGGAAAGTCGCGTGACGTAATGCGCGGCGACCGGTCGCCGCCAAGCAGCATATGGGTTAAAATTGGTAGACCTCATTATTATATTCAACGGTGTGGTTACATTTTTGCGTTAAAATTTAGTTTCAAGGACTGTTGATGAATCATTCATTATTATAAGGTATGTTTCCTGATAATTCATTTATCAATAATTTTGATCGTGGTCTGATTTAAAAAAAACATTCGAGTACTAAATTATAATAGAGAAATGAACATATAAAAACAATAAAACTGCCGATATTCTTATATTACAAAAAAGTGCTCTCTTCTTAAACTGAAACGAGAGACGTGTTCTGTTTATAATGTAACTTTACGTATACTCATTGTATTTATGACTTCATTCAATAAAGTATTCATTTGTCTAGTGCCATAATGTCTAATTACATGTTTTACTAATGGCACAAGTATTTATACTTAAATTGTCGCCTATTCAATATAAAAAAGTCGAGCTACAAACAAAATAAACGTGAACTGAAATATTTTATAAAAAAAATTGTCGTGTGTTTACATATGAGTTGAAAATTCAGGCAAGACACTTATTGCTATTTCTTTCGAAAAATTTAAATAGATTTTTTGTTATACTGCATAAAAACAAACAATTCATAACTTATTCAAAACACATTTGATCTTATTTTTATTACATTTAAGTCTAAAATAATATAGCTAGCTATGTGTTAGTAGTAAATGTGTAACGTAGAGTTATTACAGGCATAAATATATTGTTTAATTTACGAATTACTCAAGGTATGGACTCGAAAGGCTAAAATAACATGATTTTTTAAATCGTTAACGCATATTGTTGGGATTTCATTCGTTCATCTGAGCAGTGAGGGCCAATTTATGCGTTGTCGAAAAAAGTGAGATTGTCTACAGAATAAAAATAAATATTTTATGGCGATGTTACATACACACTTTTAAATTTCTATGTGTCATTAATCAGATTTGGTTTTTTTTTTTATTAAAAATATCTAAAAAAACGATTACTTTTAGACTTCAAATTAGGTTTCACTGTTTGACTGTTCTAAAGGTATTTTCGGCTTAATAAAGGTACCGATGATATGTTATACAGAAATACCTGTAGTACTGCCCTCGAATTGATCAACCAATTATAATACTTGATTGGCCAGCTGTCAAACTAGGGGGCGTGGCTTCTAACTGTCAAAGGTTCTCACGTGACCATTGTAATATTTTTTTATTGTCATCGCCATACTTAATTCGCTACAACGATTATGTCTACCTAGTCTCTATCTTGTCTTTTTATTTTCTTATATAAGTTGTAAATACTGATTTGGTGCTAGAATTATATAGAGTTAACACCAAATTCTTAACGACACTATAAAGTTCAAGTTAATTAAGTTATCTTTGTATATCTTGTTACTATATACTTGTTTAAGTTATACTTGGTGCATGTTAAGTTCAATAGGTTATGTTTATGGTTTGACAAGAGATATATTTTAACTATCATTATCTGGTGATTTTAATAAGGTGATCTAAGAAACTTAATATTTTTATGAAGATACAGAAATTTGTTTCTTTATAAAGCTTAATTAGAAGTGTCTTCAAATTTTAAGAACATGAACCTTAAATCTTAAGTCTTAGCGCAAACGGGCCACCGACCGCACGTTTTCAAACACACACTCTATCATATAATGTGTCTGCTACCGAGTGGCGGCCACTCGCTACAGTGTGCTAGGCCACCAACACAGAGTACTTTTATATATATGGCCACCAAAGGGTTGTGGTCGGTGGCCTGTCTGCGCCGAACCTATCACTTTATTTAAACTCACATAAAACATCTTAGTATTGATTTCCATTGTCTATGCGAATAAATATTTATGAGCTTTTAAGTATAAGTTATCCAAAGAATTATTTGATGTACACAATCTATTAGTTACTATTGCTAGCCATCATAGTAATTTTATAGCGGAAAATAGCAATGCAAAAGGCAAACGTTTAGTTTTGTAAACAAGTTGTGGTAGTAAACTTTGTAAATCCGACAAAGAATATAAAAAAATGAGTATACTCAGTAGGTGTGACATATTTTTTATTGTTTAATATAAGACGCTTAGATATTTAGTAAAGACTACATTTCATTAAATTGCGATTTATTTATTCTGACAACATTTTCAGTGTTGCAAATTAATGAAATTGTAGTATATTTTTATCTTGTAGCTGATTAGACATTCATAATATATATATTTGGTTTAATTACAATATAGTTCTCATTAAGTTATTGAATTTTCCGTAAAGTGTATTTATTTTGATTTATAAGTGAATGATTAGCCGTGATCCATTATAGACGATTTAATGATAATTTATTTATTCAAAGGGATTTTTACATGTAATGGTTATAATGTTGAATTTCTAAATCATAAACAATTGTCTATGATAGATCACAATGAATGTATAAAGACATACCTAATGTAATAAAAAAAAACCTTCAAAAATATAACGGCACAGATTATTTAACTAACAGACAATTCGTTCTGACTTCAATATTTCGTTTTTTTTTACTGATAATTTTGTTTAAAATTGTTGTTAATTCTTAATATTTGACCGTGATTCATTCATCGCTAAAAGCTAATCTACAAAAGCAAGGTGTTAATGTAAATAGATTTAATACTGTATAACTGGAGATTGTATTTATGTTTCATACTATGTATTATATCTAGAACTACGAATATAATGTTTATTGTTAGCGTGCTTGTTTTAATTACTACCTATTTCTCTTTTCCCTAGCTCTTTATCAATAATAACACGTCCTGGTACATGCGACTGTCTCACTAAATAGCAGACCTTTTTTAATACAATGACCTTAAAAAGTAACGAGCAGTCCACGACGTTACCTTTGCTGTTAATAAGAACTAGCACCTTAGTGGGCAAGTACCTACATAAAACTTTCAAGCAATAAAGTATACGACTCTGGTAAAAAAGACTAGGCGATCAAGATATGTTAGGAACTTAAAATCGAAATTCTAATAAGAATCTTAGAAGAAGCTCTAATTGCTCTAAGGTAAGGGAAATAAGAATTTATCATACAACTTTAATTACAATTAAATAAATTTAATTGAATTATTTTTTTTAGTATTACCAGAAGACTTATATACGTTAACATAACAGTATGTAAAGATTTTGTTTTATGGCAAAGATGGTTAATTAAATTATTAAAACCATTTAGTCGATTTCTCAAATTATGAATAGAATGATCACGCCTTACTTCTAAAACATTTGTTTAGTATTCTTGTCTACCAACTTTACAATACTAATTCTGCGGGTTCGTCATTGGCTAATTACTTTTAGGTTGGCAGTCGGCCAGCGATTGTGATTGTGAACTGTCGAACGAAATTGATAAGTTTGTTTTGTCTTAAAAATATGGTCATAATTTTATAAATTCACCCAAACCATGAGTTAAGTAGTACCACACGTAAACACACATTTGCAACGTGCAAAGTGAATAACATAGAAACGCAATGGAAGTCGTGTGGGTTATGTTGTGAAAATGCGAAGTGTTACATTCGGATTATTGGATGTCACACGCGATTGTAATCTTCGAAGAGGTCTCCGTCTCCACGAAGAACCATAACGTTTTCTCTGAGGATAAGTTACATGTACGCAGCGGGAATGACAATAATGGCAGTTTCTGTTGGCGAAATTTGCGAGAACACGAAGTTGGCGAGGGAGATGGCACTGATGGGGAACTATGAGTCGGCTCTGGTGTACTACGAGGGAACAGTGCAGATGATCCACAGGCTGCTGATCACCATTGCAGACCCCACACGCAAGTCCAAGTGGCAGCTCGTGAGTACCATCAACTTTCAAGTTCTATGTAGATTTTCCGTCGTGTTTTTCATAGGTGGCTTACCTTGAAATTACAACGTTTCCTTTTATGATAAGCCGTGCTAAATAGTTGCGCCTTCGGTAGGAAGGCGGAAGGCCACCCGCAGCGTTAAACATTATTTACCATGTAGGTTTGTTTATGCCCTTTTAGCTGTCTATATCTAGGTTACCTGACTGTTTTTCTGCATGCTGTGAAACTAGATATCATCTAATTTCTTCCTAAAATGTAGTGCATAGAACCTTCTTATAACTACCCTCATCCACATACATACATAATTCATATTCTCAGAATATGACCAGTTTATTAAACATGTGGCAGTCGCAAGAAAATATTATATTTGCTTCTTATTCAAATTTAATGTAATGAAGACAATTCATAATATTTTGCATAGTAATATGCCTGAGTTAGTTGTCAATAAATTTACTTAATTGTAGCATAAAGAATAAATTACCATGTAAACAAAGCTATGAAGTACAAGGAAGTTTTATGTATTTATGTAAATGTACTAAAACTATTCAGAAACTATTTAGTTGCGGTAATGTAAACTAGACACATATCTTAATCTAAATCGGACTGTCAACATTCCTCACAATTGACAGAGCATTTTTTGTGTCTGTAATGATGCATTTACATAATTTTTATAATGCCAATTAATGAGGAATATTGTGATAAAAAACAAAAGTTGTATAGTATAGGTTCTTGTGTCTTTATTAAAAATTGCGTCTTCAATTTAAAACTGCGTCTTCAATTTAGAAGGTTGTCTGCCAACATTAAGTTTTCTCACAATATGCAGTCAGAGTTCAGTCTTACCTTATAATTATATGTTTAAAACATTTTACTATCCCTTTCAAGAATTAGAATCTTATTATGATAATATAAGAACAGTATTATTGCTCGTTAATAAGTCATCTGCAACATAAATTATTAACTAATGTTATACCCGTTACGCATCTCACTGTGATAAGGAAGTTAATTTGAACAGAAAAGTCACTGACACACAAATATTGTTATCAATGTGTAAAGATTATTTAAATAATGTGATAAACATCTCAAAACTTATCTCATGTTACTAATTGTAATTACACAATTACATACTATGGCTTTACAAAATATTAACATTTTCATAGGGTTCCGTAACTGAAGCTTGCCAACGGGACCATATTGTCAAGCTTGGGCTGTTTGTCCGTCCATCTGTGTCTGTTAGCGGGCTGTATCTCATGAATCATAACAGTTGAAATTTTCACAGAGTGTGTATTGTGTATTCTATTGCCACAAACAACAAATATTAAAAATAAATCTACAATTAAAGGCGGCTCCATAAAATGGAACCCTTCACGCGCGAGTCCGACTCGCACTTGACTGGTATTTTTATTTATTTACTTAGCTATATTTTTTTCTAAAATTTTGTAATTTTTTTCCCTAAACTTTATTAATGCATTTATGTTCACAATTCATAGACAAATAGTTATGTAGACTGGAATGTAATTAAATTAAAAAAGTGGTATAATATTTATGTTTTTGAAATTCTGCCTAGTCTTCTGCCTAGCCTTTTCCTAAGCTATGTTTGGGTCGCTTCCAGTCTTCCGGATTCAGCTAAATACTGTATTTATCATGGAGCAACTACCTAACTTATGTTACTGAAATATCTCTACGAGTGTTAGTCACAATGTAAAATTAATTTAAATCTAAAGGGTTTGAGTTTAAATCATAAATAGATAATGAGTCAGTCTAAACACTCTTTTAACATTTAATTCCCTTCCGTGACACAAACTACTAATAAACTGCATAAAATGTTGAATAAATAAAGCAGTTTAGTAGTTCCAAGCCTCTGTAACAAGGTATCTCATATATTCATATCAAAATTATCCACATTATATCTTAAGCTTGAAGATAAACTAATTGTATATCATGCGTTTTATGAGGATGAAAGTGCAGTAGTGAGTCACATAGTACCACTGACTCGATTGACAAAGAACACAAAGAAACATAACAGATCTGTTACAAGCTTGTTCACATTCACCTGATATGTTCTTCAAACTCCTATTTACTAACAATCTCTCACATTCATGTTCGTGAAAATGGATAAACATCCTCTTTTAATGATAACCTTTTAAGTTATCTTGTTTCTAAGCAGTGTGCCATGGTAAGGTACTCTTTAAAATGAAGTCCTAATTAAAATTTTATAATAATATCATACACAAGATACCTATGTTACATTCATAGTTACTGATGTATAAATCTGATTGTGCTGGTCAGAATGTTGTCAAGTTGCACTAATGAAGAGTACTAAAGTTAGGATAAGCACATAAGTAAAAGAGATAGATATAATCGAAAACTTTCTGATTAGGATGTTTTAGAGTCCTCAAAATGCGAGCGGTAATATCATCTCTGCCTCATTTTTATATAATATCATTGTTGATAACAGTACTTATAATGATCTTGGAAACAAGAAACCGTTCTAGATGCTTTCCTTGCATAATGCACCTTTCATAGCTTGTTCTTCATTCAACAAATGAAGGCACAAAATTACTGTCTGAACTCTTTGTGCCTGCCTGCAGAAAGATCTTAAGTAAATCTTTTTTTTTTTGTAATCATTTCTGTCCCACTGCAGGGCAAAGGTCTCTCTATCCGCCCTCCATCTCTCTCTGCTTTGGGCTGTGCTGTACCAATTGCTATCAAAGGAGTCTAGCTCGTCCCGCCATCTACGTCTGGGCCTAACGCGATGTCTCTTGCCATTAAATGGGACCCATTGGGTCGTTAGTTTGGCCCTCTGGTCATCTGACATGCGGCAGATATGTCCAGCCCAGTTCCATTTTAGCGTGGCAGCTTTCTGAGTGACGTCAGAGATTTTAGTGGACGAACGGATTATTGTATTCCTACCCCGGTCTGCAAGTTTGATACCCAGAATACTCCGTTCCATAGCTCTCTGGCAAACCCCGAGCTTGGACCTCTGTTGATTTGTCAAAGACCACGTTTGTGAGTGTTAAGTATAATAATCATGGATGTAAATTTCCATACTTATAAATTAAACAATGCATGCAAGTAACAGGTTGGCAAATTGATTTATACAACTGTTGCATTGTCATTGATATCATACAATGAATGAGTAAGCAACAAGCAATCTTAATCCATATGTTTTTCTTTTATTCTGGGCTTATTAAAATATTATGAAAAATAATGTATGTCACGTTCTAGGAGTAGCCATAGACAAATGGAAGGGAATTTAGCCTTGCAGTAGGATAATAAATTGTCATAATTAATAAAATAATAAATGTTTATTTAATTGAACTTTTAACATCCATTATTTCTAAGTGTTATTTATTTAAAAACTTTAATGAAGATTTTTTTCTATACAATCTGCTGCATCATATCCTTTAAAAGATTGGTTCCATATCCAATTTGGCATTGAACATCTTGCCTATTATATTTCCTTAGCTTTAGTTGGTCTATTAATCATCTTCTTTGGCGTATATTCTGTTTAACCTTGAAACTAACATGTATTGCAAGTATGTACTTTACTTTATTTATGCTTATAACATCTCCTGCATTTTTTTTTCTATTTGTGTTACTAACTTTTTTATGTATTTGACTACCTATATTTATAAAATGAAGTCGTTTTAGTTACACCATTTATAACTTATAGGTATCGCATATTAAAAACTATGAATGAAGATATTTGATGGCACAAGTGCAACAGAAGAAAAACGTTACGATAATAATACAGTTGTAAGTTATAATAATATAGTAGTGGACCGATTTTAATAATCTTTGATTTGTTGGATTTCTCTCCACCCCGATGATCAGAATAACTATAAAAAACCGGAAAAACATTACTCACGGGGACTACTTACGCGTGTGAAACCGCGGAGCACCGCGTGTATTTACTTGAATATTTATTACTGGCCATATAAAGCAGCGGTCGGCAACCTTTTAGCAGGCAAGGGCCACAAAGTGGCTAACTAAACTAAACGCGGGCCGCACTTGTGATATAAACCCTAGAAGCCAAACTATTTAATATTTTTTTCTAGGTAGAAGAGGTAGTTTACCTATTTGAGGCATTAAATATTTACGACAGTTGATTATGGAAAAAAAAAAAACGAAAAAAGCACGTTTTTTTAATTTCGGTGGCTATCCTGACTACTTGTCAACGTGAACTGCCTCGTACAACAAGAACTATTGTTGGTTAAGCTAAATAGTAACTTTTATTTAAACCCTGAATAGTGAAAGTATTATCACGAAGTGATTTAAAAACAAATCTACCCAGGTAAATAACTGGTAAGTTTAAATACATCTGTCCCAGAAAAACCTTGCAACTTTCGGTGTACGCCAATATTTTTTCATAGAACCTCTCTAGCTCGCCTTTGGTGCGCTTTGAAGGTACGCACCAGTGCCACCAAAGTGTTTGTTGTAGAATGAAGTGCACAGCTACCTGCGTGTTCACGCCAACAATTTAAATTTATCAGTTTGGTGTCATAGAACAACATATTTCTCATTTCCGTTTGTAGGCATAACTTGTTTGCCAATAAGCAAAAATATTCATTACACCCTATTCTAATTAATGTCCTTGTTTTTCATTTCTGTGTTATCATTTTAGTTGATTTGGTGGATAGTTTTGTCCACCGAAATGATAAAAAGTCCACCGGAGTGACAAAAAATCTCCCATTTCAATGCATAATTATATAATTTCGGTTGGTAATTGTTTCATTTCGGTGTAAATACAGGCCAGATGGAGATGTTTTACCCTGGTCGATATTTATAAGGGCTTTCCACCTTGAGGAAGGCAGGGGCATGGTTCTTACCGGCTAAAACCACCGGAGTACTTGTGTCTGCCCTTTACCAGGCGGTTAGTTTAGTTGCTAACTACGGCGGTCTAATTTCTTTGAAATAAGGGAGAAAATTAAAATATCTTAACGCCTTTAAGTCCTCACATTAAGGATATCAAGATGAATAAGAAACTTAACTATAGTTTCTTAATTCTAAATAAAGAAAAACTCTACTATAGTAGCTTTTGTGTAAAAGAGTAACAATCATCCCTACATCATCCTTGCAAAGAATATGAAAAAATAGTAAAGGATTAATACGGATTTACAAAACTTTCAAGGGCTGCAAGTAAGACGTCCGCGGGCCGCAAGTAAGACGCCCGCGGGCCGCACACGGCCCGCGGGCCGCGGGTTGCCGACCGCTGATATAAAGAATAAAACTATTGTCACTACAGATTACAATAAGTTATGATATATATTTACACGTTATCCTTTTTTAGCAGACATTATAATAATACAAGTTGAACCTGTTCTGTATATTGGCTCGACCTTCTCAAGAACACCTGAGACCTTCCTGAACTAAAGGCATTGACTTTAAAAACACCCAATAAATATTTTAAAAGACAAACCAATACTCAATAATTAAGATTTCACAATTCAAGTACCTGTGTGCAAGTAGTTTTTTTTTTATTTGCTATTTATTTTGATAATAGGTACTTGAGACCGTAATCAATCTTATTTCCTATCTAATTTGTTGTGTCAGTATGTCGCGTCGGATCATTCATCTTCAGCGTCGTCTAATGCTTGTTTGATGAGGTCAATGGTACACTGAATCACTTACACCGACGCAATATTACGTGCTTAATGATGCCTACATAATTATGTAGTTTACTACAGACTGTTAAGTAGAATTTTTGCTATACCCCTGATTAAAATAAACAAATCAAAATAATTTATTTTCAATTTGAACGTAAGAGAGAACATTTGTTTGTTTTTTGGCTAAACGACTTGATAGATCTTAATGAAAACTGGCAAGGAGACTTTGGCAGTGGGGACTGTTCATAAGGTAATTTTTGTCGCAATAACTTAAACCCAAGTAGGTGGAGCTTCGAGCTAAACCTTATACACCATAATCTCCATACAGCCTTGAACTGGGTTTTCTGAAAATATGAAACCAAAAAACATTAATTATTATAATGCTAATAAATTTATCCTTGCTATTGTATAAATAAAACCTTTACTATTTGCAGCCCACGCAAATAAATCGGCCTTTAAACTTCTCGAGAATCATCGTGCACTTTCTATTGTAAATTGAAATTAAAATTTCCTTCCCCACGCATTTAACCGCACGGAATAGCTAGCAATTTGAGGAAGGCTTTAAAAAAAACATGCTACCTGCGGGTGCAAATATGCCAAGAATTTAAAGACCAGATAGTGAACCTTTTAAACATATTGTAGAGGGCTTAACTCTAGGCGAAAACATGGCATAAAAGATTAGTAGATTAATGAAGATAGCTTTGTCTATTCGGTAGGAATACATAAGCCCACTTATATGGTATCATTTTAGTCTGATAATCCGATTGTACGCTCACTTAGTAGATAGTTTTCTTCATACGCATTTTTTGACCGGGAAAATAACCATTCGTATGCTCATGAAAGACATCACAAAAAAATTAAGTTATTTAGCAATATAACTTGCTTTGCTTGCGACTTCATTTTAGCAGTAATCCATATTTATACCGCACGGATAGCCGAGTGGTATAGGTCACCACTCCAGTTACCACTGTGCGCGACGTGCTGCGGGTTCGATCCCCGCATGGGACACAAGCATTTATGTGATCCGCGATCCTTGTTCCAAGTCTGAGTGTTATTTGCGTATGTGAATTGAATGTTTGTGGAAAACCCCCTGCGATACAAGGATTAAATTCTCTAGTGCCGAAGTAGTTTCTCTTTTTAATAAAAATAAAACTAAATGAATAAAATATTCTCTCAGAAAGAAGATCAAAAAAAATCCTCTTTGTGCCAATTCTCTTTAAGAACGGTTCACTCGTTTAGTCCAGAAATTGCCACGGTCCCAATGCGCGGACTTGCTGAAAAGGCTAGCTGGATAGCCTGTATCCGGAAGGTGATGGATCGAGTAGTCTAATGCAAGTTCTCAGATGCCTATGTCCAGCAGTAGACCGGTTAAAACTGAGTTGATTAAGGCATACCGCTTCTTATCATTTTATAGCGAAGATAGAACCCATTATTTATTTTAAATGTCCTTGCTAAATCCTTCAACTGTTGTTATTTTGCTGACGAATTCGATCTTACCCTGGCGATAAAGATGAAATATCAAGCTGGTAGTCATACGAAGGGTGATTATATCACGCGTCATAAATTTAACTTGAAGCCACGCATCGCCATAACGTATAAGGTTTAGCGATTATATGCGTGCATGAGTATGTTGCATCGATATTAACCTATGTGAAGTGACATATTTATGTATGCTTTATCTTAAAAGGAATTAAATTACGTTACTTTTTTTTTGTCTATTAAAATTTTACATAGCTTGATTATATTCTATTCATAAATCTTTTAGAGCCCGGAAAGTATAAGCTTCTTAACTATATTGTATTCTAACTTAATACCGTCAGTATTTTTCATCCGCTCTGATAGGCCAAAGCTGGATGGAAACATACTTAGGTAACGATAAATACTGCGCGACTCTGCGACATTGCGATTGAAAAATATTAAAAGAGTTTGCAGTTGAAGGGTTGATATCCAGCCGTAAAGCCGTTTGGAAGATACGAGGAAATAAATAAAAAATAACAACCATAGAAACATACAAGTTTTGCGCGAAAAACACAGCCCTCACTTGACAGTCGGTTAAAAATGTTAACTTAACCATAAGTTTTGTAGTTACTTACTGGACACACCTAACTATACCTCCAACCAACCTACGTATTACACTTTGTGAGAGACCAATACCAAATCGAGTTGCACTTTGAATGTAACCGAGTCATGCTTTATGAAAGCAATTAAATTTACATGCATAATCGTTACATCACGCCTTGTATTCCTATACTGGTCGGCAGAACTATAATTATATCATTCTTATCCTTTGAACATCTATTACCATTATTCTTGACATTTTTATAATCTTTATGGAACCGCAATGGCAATGGGCTGGCCACGTCTGCCGAAGGACCGACAGCCGTTGGAGCAAACGAGTCCTGGAATGGAGACCGCGTCTCGGCAACCGTAAGGTGGGACGCCCCCCCGCCAGATGGACTGACGACCTGAAGAAGGTCGCTGGAGGGGACTGGATGCGAAAGGCGGAGGACCGGGTGTTGTGGCGCAAATTGGGAGAGGCCTATGTCCAGCAGTGGACTACGAAAGGCTGAATGATGATGATGATGATGAATGGTGTTTGAGCCATAGTGGTCATAGTAAATCAAAACGCCATAAAAGTAGAGGTAGTAAATACATGAGTAATATGTCTGCCACTAATAGGTAATTATGCTAAAACAATCGAGGTGGAAAATATTGCATGTTAAATTTATGCACGCCATCAGTGTTCCTTAGAATACGCGTCAATGTGAAACTTTGGTCTTCGACTATAATTTATTAAGACAAGAATTGACTTGACGGGAATCATCATTATTCCCATGTTATGTTCCTGCTGTATTTTGCTTCCATTCATCTCTACTACTCGTCATTTTAGCATTATATGAATTTTATTAAGATTCGCCATTGGTATAATCCGATCCAAAATAGTCTTATTTGGGTAAACATCAGAAATTATTATATTACTAGCTTCCCGCCCCGGCTTTGCATTGGTGGTGTGAGATTTTCTGATTTGGTGCAGTCATTCGGACATTATGGTGTGACCAAGAGAAAGCGGGACTCGGTTTTATATAATATATTTTATATATACAGATGACACCTCATCATCATCATCATCAGCCTATCTTCGTCCACTGCTGGACATAGGCCTCTCCTATGGCACGCCACTGAGCTCGAGACACCTAACCATATCCAATTATCGAGACCTAAAAATGTTTATTTTCCTTTTTCTTCGTGGCCTAATTTCCTTGACAGACTTTAAGAGTATGGAATCCATTTCGTGCGTTCGTGTCCATGAGCCATAGAACAAAGCGATCCGCACAGCCATTGCTTTAACAAGGTCTTTATTCAAATCGTATTCAATTGATGAAATGCCGTATCTATGCTGCGCCCTATTTTCACCTACATGTAAACTTTATCTAAAGTTCTAACATAGGTAAAGGCCCTGCTGACGCACACAGTGTTAATGGTTACTTAAGGGATTTCTTAATAAATTATTATTGATTTAAGAAAGCCAAGCCTTCTGAGAGTTGGCTTAGTTAAATCGAGGCTATGAAATCCCTTCGTCTCTGAGTACGGCAGTTAGCATGCGATCTTTTGTCCTGTCAATCTTAGCTGTATTCAATTGGCTTAAACCTAACTCTTTTTATCCTGCTTTGTAATTAGGTGTAGGTAATGTTTTCGCCTTTCGATACGGTACAACTATAGATTTTTTTCATCTTCTCAACATTAGAAACTTTATTCTTAAGTTATCCTTCACATAATCAATCTTCTTTATATACTTATTAGCTGTAACGTGATGTTAAATAGTCTATAACGTTCCTCGAATGGGGCTATCAAATGCAAAAAGATTTATTCAAATCCAACAAAATAGCTTCAAAACGCGTTCAAATAAACAAACTCTAGCTTTGATAAATAAGTAAAGATTTACCACCATATTCATCGATGCGTCTTAAAACTAAAATAGTATTAGCCAATATATTACTAAAGCCCACTCGTGAATAAATGTCTACTTCATATAGTATTGAATGAATCATAGACATTTGTTTACGTGTTTTATGCACCGAAAGTGTATGAATACGACGTATATTTAGATAACATTTCGCCGGTTTATAGTAAGCATGCTATAATAGATAATGTGGCACGCGTCTGTATTAACTGTTATGAAAATTTTAGTGTCTGGTTACATGTTAAAGTGATTGGGTTTACTGTGGTATGATGGTGTGTAATTTCTGAAATGTTTGTAGCAGAAAGATTAAAAAAATAGTGTGGAGTGGTGTGATTTTGGTCAGTGTTTAATGTTTTTAGAGAGTGTTGTGTCATGTGGATGTTATAAATATATAAATAAATGTGGACAACATCACAGACATTGCTCTAGACCCAAAGTAAGTAGCTAAAGCACTTGTGTTATGGAATTCAGAGACAACGAACGTACCACATACACCCAGACCCGAGACAATGTAGAAAAGTGGTTTTCTACATTGACCCGGCCGGGGATCGAACCCGGGACCTCACAGCTGGCGACACCTTGAAAACCGGTGTGTACGCCACTCGACCACGGAGGTCCTCAAATGTTAGTTAAGATGATATTAGGTACCTACTTAAAGCGTAAAATACTATGAGGAAATGTAAAAAAAAAATGCTTTTAAATGTAAGCTTGTAGTGTGAGTCAATTCATTGCATTGCATTATTTTTTATCTCAGAAGAAATTTGAGCACTAAGTTGTAGAGTTAAGGATGAATTAGTTATTTCAACTTTAGATTGACGCTTTTTTGCGCTTTGACTCTGCTGTAGTATGAGTTAAGCTTAACACGCCAAGATTTTTCAAACAGCCAAAAACAAAACTATATTAAGTTACCCACTTATTATCTCCCATCTGAAAAATATGCGTTACTTTATACATTTGTATATAGTACATAAAATAGTACTCACCTAAGATTATCATACTACTTTAACTGCTCAAATATTGACGCGATCGCATCTTGCAACTTGCATATGACAACCTCCACTCTTTTATTTCAACTTCTTAAACTTAAGTGACCCCTATCTTGCTGACTCAGACACCAGTTCTGAGTATACTGGGTCTACATCGTTCAGCATACGACAAACAAGCATTTAAGCGAAGCAATTCTTGAGTCATTTTAACATCAGCTATTTTAAGCGCAATATACCTTAGTAAATATAATAAGTAAACACAATAAATGCTAAGCAACTTTATGTAATACTAGTTCTTGCTTGCGACTCGTCCGGGCTATAGAACAGTAAATAATACCATGGAAACATACAATAAAAATATAGTAGGTAAACTAGGTATCCTATATATGGATAGAAGTCGCCCAGAACCAAGACTAATGGAAAGAATGGAGGAAGGCCTTTGCCTAGCGGTGGGACAGCCCAGGCTGATAATAATAATAATCCTATATAATATAGGTTACAGATTACCAGCCCCCCTAGACAAGTGACATTTCGACCAGCGATAACGCTGATCGAATCGTTCAAATGTATGGAAGTGACAAGCCCAAGCCACGTGACTTATCGAAAGGAAATGTCATTTACATAAATTAAATGTCATTTAAGCGATTTC
This sequence comes from Diachrysia chrysitis, assembly GCA_932294365.1. Taxonomy (NCBI): domain Eukaryota; kingdom Metazoa; phylum Arthropoda; class Insecta; order Lepidoptera; family Noctuidae; genus Diachrysia; species Diachrysia chrysitis. The sequence continues at coordinate 3,999,735 of OW028662.1, read as the reverse complement.
TATCATCGTTAACGCTTGTCAAAATTTCACTTGTCTAGGGGGCTGTATGCAAAAAAATATCAAAATGGATCGATTGGTTTTCGTCTGAAGAGTGAATATATACTATACAAAATTACAAACACACAAAAGCACAGTCCGTGATCATTGACCTTGAGTTTAGGCTTGTTTAAAACACTAAGTTGTAACTTACAAGAAGTACCTATTATAATAGATCATGACTTGTATATTTCCCTTCCTTATAGCGAAGCCTGATAAATGAATGTCACGCTTACAAGGATCCTTTCAATAAGGCGTGCAGTAAATACAATTAAAACAACGATTTCCACACTCAATTAACATACAAATGATTTGCGTACTCATGACTTGGTCTGCTGTTTCCATCTTCACGCTTATTGTCCTATGTGTATAAGCGATCGATAGGACGGATGAATTTTTAACTTGTAAGGTTTTTTGTTTAATAATATATGTTTATATTTTGGATTTTGATGCTTGGATTAAAGAAAGACCTGAAGAAATCAATTGCTTTCAAGTTTTAGTTAGCTTAACCATTTTTTTTTATGTGTAACTGTTTACAAACTTCTGCTTTTTGCTAGTTATTATTGACTAGCTGTACCCCGCGACTTTGTTCGCGTGTTTTAGTTTCAACGGTTTTTCATTTTTGCAACATTTTTCATTTATGCTCCGCTCCTATTGGTCGTAGCGTGATGTTATATAGCCTATAGCCTTCCTCAATAACCGGACTATCCAATACAAAAATATTTTTTCAATTCGAACAAGGAGTTCTTGAGATTAGCGCGTTCAAACAAACAAACAAACTCTTCAGCTTTATAATTTACTAGCTGTCCCCCGCGACTTTGTTCGCGTGTTTTAGTTTCAACGGTTTTTCATTTTTGCAACATTTTTTATTTATGCTCCGCTCCTATTGGTCGTAGCGTGATGTTATATAGCCTATAGCCTTCCTCAATAAACGGACTATCCAATACAAAAAGAATTTTTCAATTCGAACCAGTAGTTCCTGAGATTAGCGCGTTCAAACAAACAAACAAACAAACAAACAAACAAACAAACTCTTCAGCTTTATAATATTAGTATAGATTACTATTACTATAGATATTCGAATTAAAAATCTCAGGATTTCAATTCGTACACTACAGCATATCCTTAGTAGTTTACTAAATTCAATAATCTAGACAGGATAGTCCATCTTTAACAGTCTCTTTTTTATTCGAAATATATCTTAATTATGTTTCACGCTGCCAAGACAACAAGCTTAACATTCCTGATATCTCGCAGATAACTAATAATACAAACCACCTATTATGCTAATAATTATCAGTAAATATTAAACTGTCGAGTTAATTAAGTCCCTATTTTACCTAACAACACCCACTGTAATCCGCTTACCCGAATACGCAACACTTGTAACTTGCATGTCCTTGCGATCGATAAAGCGACGGTTTTTGTTGTAGTGAAACCCGACAAATTCTTTTGTAACTGATCGTATTTACTCACTTTATTTACAGAATAGATAAAATCCAAATAAGACCTTCAGAACACAGATTTTTCTTTAATGATAAAAAATTTTGAATGGAAACAACTTCATGTAAATAACACAAAGAAATATATTTCTTAATTAAAAACGTTTGACTTAAATTTATATAAGTAGAAAGCTTTCAATTATTTAGACTTACAAATCTATACTAATAACTAATCTAAACTAATTACTAATTTATACTAATATTATAAAGCTAAAGAGTTTGTTTGTTTGTTTGAACGCGCTAATCTCAAGAACTACTGGTTCGAATTGAAAAATTCTTTTTGTATTGGATAGTCCGTTTATTGAGGAAGGCTATAGGCTATATAACATCACGCTACGCCCAATAGGAGCGGAGCATAAATGAAAAAATGTTGCAAAAATTAAAAACCGTTGTAACTAAAACACTCGGACAAAGTCGCGGGGGACAGCTAGTAAATACGTAAGAACAATGTATGGTTTTATTATTCTTTAATTGCCTTTCTACAGGTTATGTAAATCATATTTGTGTTTGATTATCTATTAGAATGTTATGTAATAGACTGCTTTAAATAAATATGCAAGACTAAGCCGTTTTCTAATAAGTATATGTGAATCGATGCTAAAACAACACATACATTTAAAGTTACGATCATTTACTCAAGTTCAGACTATAATTTGTTTACGATCTTGACAAACCACATTCGTGTGTTACAAAAAGTCAAACTTATTACGACTGTCTGGTTTTTTTGATAATTATCATAGAAATTAAAGGTTTCCTACTCTCGATCTAGTGCCATAAAACACCTTCATTTAAGTTATTAATATGCGATACCTATTTCGGACAACTTCAGATTCTGTTTTTTTTTAAAACCTTATTTGTCGGATTGATTTATTTCAATATCATTTCCCAATTGTTATAGTAGAATTATTATTTAATACATTTATCTAATATCGACACGAAAAGAAAAAAAATAATACCTTATTTGTTCTCTAAATGAATATCCAACAACTTCTTATTCTATAAGTATATATATTTTACATTGGAATCGAAGGTAAAAGGTGTGTTTGAACTGTAAACCAGTTTTCTTCAGTCGATTTGAAAGGGCCGATGAACATTGTTGCAGCCATAACCTAGAAATTGACATTTCAGATATAGCAAAACTAGTTTATAGCAACATAACATTTGAATTATAGGAAAAGATCACATTATTACATGAAGTGAAGAAATAATTGGCTTGTATCTAAATTAGTAGTACTATTTTGAGAGTAAAAGAGCACTATCTCTTCATGTAATTGAGTTATTTATTTATATGTATATATTTATTTATACATGACGTATATATTTATTTTACAATTATATGTATTTATGTAAGTTTTACCTTTATGAATACACTGTTGTCTACTTTATATACTACTTCTCCTGTCGCAGGTCTGCTGGCAGAAATTTCTATTGAAATAAGCAGTACCTTTGTCTCTTGGTATGCAATGTGGTTTCCATTTTGGTTAATTGTGTGTGCATAAATTGTAAAATAAATAAATAAATAAAATAATTTTGCTTTTAATTTTGATTACATTTCAGTGATCCAGTTTTTGATAGATTTCGTTCATGTTTCTCTGAACACCATGTGGTTTTATACTCCACATATAAAACATGATATGCACGTAGGTAGTCCCAAGTAATATGGGCCAAGCTATTGTCTCCGAGAAAATTTCCCTACCATGAACCGTTACTAAGAATTTATTAATGCTTAATCAAATAACACTACTGAAGTGGAACCATTGCTGATTGTTGATCGCCACCGATGCAATTTACTCCTGATATGTCGAATGTCGATAGTAACTCCCGACCTTAATTCATAACCCATCCTAACCGGTTTTCCTTCATCATTATTCACAGCCCTTGTCATGCCCCTGCTAGACATAGGCCTCTCTTTTTATGTGCCATTCTCTCAGGTCCTATGCTGGTTTTTCCTAAGACATTGACATAGACACTGGAACCGTAAAAATTATGGTGAATTATAAGTGTGTGTACTTCATCCAGGATACAGAAAAAATATATTCCGTTGTGTCTTTTAATTGCATTTTTGTATATAAAGATAGTTTAACCAATTAAACAATATATTGAAAGACTGCAGGATGTTAAGATTGTTTAAAATAAAACTTTTTCTCATTTCAACCTCACAGGACGCGAGACCTGTCTCGTAATGGTCCACTTTGTTTTATTTTACTGCCATCGAAGTCGGAGCCATTAAATGTCGTCATATCTTTGTATAACCTTTAACTGTAGCACTATAGTTACTACTTTACAAGATTATGTTTCGTTTTATTCCTAAATCACTTTAAAACTTTGGAGTTTATATCTTACTGATATAAACTCAAACATCGACACGCGTTCTTGTGTTAACGAGCAACCTTTACTGCCAGCTATTAAATTGATACGATACGACTTTTAGTATTTATATTATTTTACGCTTGTTATCCTTCAAACAAAAAACAAAAAAAATATATTTCGAATACTTTAAAAAGAATAAATAAAAAAAGACAATACTTGCTTTCGATTGATGCCGTGAATCTGGTTTGCTACCTCGAAAACGAGACGGTATTTTAAAATAGTACAGAAAAATATTAAATCGATTATTTCATGGCGGTGTGTAACTGTGTAACGATTCTAAATTGTTCAAGCGATGGGAACGCTCGATCGACAGTTTGTCGAGATTTGTTCGGAATATAGAAAATAAAAGAAATAAATGTTATTGCTTCTCGCCATATCAGCCGCGTCAATCAGCAATCTAAAAAAAATGTACCTTTAGAGAAAATGAGCGCGCCTGAGAATCTTAAGTCATTTCTTTTATATAAACTCAACAAAAAATAATGGCTAGTTAATTCATTGGAACGTAAATCGATCGTCGATTAAATGATTACTAATCATTAGTAATTATATTGTTACACTTTTACTATTCTGCCGACATGCGTCGGTTTTTGCACCATATTTTGCATATATAACTTTTTAGACGTAGCCAGTCAAGCGATTACATGATGTAAGGTAATTTATTTTTATATAAATCAATTATCTAATTTCGTGAGGCGAACGACCGAGTGATTCTACAGATGCATTGTTTCATAAACCATACAAAAGCTGGTCCAAAAATCATAATGGATTCATTTGTATTGTTTTCGTCGTGTAATCCTTACGTAAAAATCTCATGTTGTGGAAATAACGTTTCAATGTTGGAGACTTGTAGTCAAAAAGTGTCTTTATTTAATCAACATTGTGTCTTTGTATAATGTGAATAATTAATAACTGTACAAAGAGTCGTCAACCGCAATACCGATTAGTAAGTATTTCATTATTTCAAAGTGATTTCTATTGGTTAACTTCAACATCAGTCTATATATTTTTCATTCAGTCGATATATTCATATTTTTACCCAAGTATCATACTGGTATTGAATGGTACTTGTTCTGACTGCACTAGTAACACAATATGAACGACTCATCTCGCGCATTAAGTAACCTTCGTTCGCAATAACCGTGTGATTAACAAGAGGAGTTTATAGTAATGACTCCTCAAGTGTTCAGGCTTTTTAGTTGAGTTTAGGTCACCTAGTCTAATTCAGTGACTGGATGGACGCCAAGCGTTTGTTCTATTGTCGACTTACGATCGTCATAGTTGTTTTATATTGTCATGCGTGATGCCGTGTTGCCGCTGTCAGCCGCCGAAGTGTTGACGGCGCGCAGGTCGACGAACCTTCTGAACGCAGTATATCGGTCGTTCAGTGACGCGCCGGGACTGCCCAATTTTGTACAACACTAACTGTGTCGATCTGTCAAAATTATGCACGCCACTTCCGCCTTTACCTGATAGTGTTACGGCATATAATATTCTGACAGTAAATATTATCTTTATTACGTCGCGACTAGTGCGGTGTCCCAATTAGCGTCCTTCGGTCAGCTTGTTAACATTGTGGGTAGTTTTAATTACCGTCCTACTTGGAGCTGTTAACATAAGTGACTTATAGAAGTCGGTCAAGGTATTTAAGCTTAAATTAGGTGAAAATAAGCACGTTATGTCGCGTGTGATTGCCGGATGTTACTCAACGATCTCGACTTTTTGTGTGGGATGTGCTTAAGATTTTTATATTGTGATACGAACATTGTGTGTTAATCGCGGTGAGAGATCATCATTTTCACTTTTGTGCTCACATCGAGGAAATTACTCATGTGCGTATTTGTGATGTATATTTTATTCGTTGAATATTGAAAATGTTAAATGGATGTTTTTTGCAAGTGTCTATCAAACGCAACGTCTTGCTAAGCGATTGGCAGCCTGGATTAGATTGTAACATGATGCTAATGTTGAGTACTTACATGTGCGAATCTGACTTACGATTAACAATAAACCATTAAGATATTTAACTTTAATAATCGTTTTATGTCTGCATGTAAAACATCGTTACTTCATTCATATTCGCAACGATTATTCAATGTTGTTTAGAAACATAATTATTCAAGGCGGTGCCTTTCCCGTTAAGGCGTATTATCGTAGACCTAGTCATCTCTATTTGTTCCTACACCCTAGTAGGTTACCGGCTTTGTTCATCTTAACTGATAATATTTACAACGCGTTAAACACTACTTTGTATGTACATTCTTTAGGCTAGTGCTGTCTAGACATGAAAAATTAGGTGGCCGTTAGACCTAGTTTGCATTTCTGAATAATAAGCCACGGCATAATGTTGCTTGGTGATCATTTCGCCCACACACCGACGAGGTTGTAAAATAAGTCACACTCCTTGCATCACTGACTGATCAGAAGTAGGGCCCCAACTTTGTGGCAACAATCAAATAGTAATGAAATAGACGGTACGTCGGCTGTATGAGTTTGAAGTGAGATTCTAACGGTCTTATGTACTTAGTAATTCTCGTACATTGTGATGGTTTGCATACAGCATACAGATGATTGTTTTGGGAATTTGTAACCATGTCGCAGTGACGTGCGGCTATTGATAATGAATTTACCATCATTGTCAACTGTCGTACTTGATTGTTTGTAGGTTAACAACTTAGCACTTTATATGGTTGTGAAAAGTTTGATTTGATGTCATTTATACTTTCTCTCTTAACTAATATTGCCATATTGGATACGCTTGTTAGTCTCATGCAATAAGTAAAGATGCTATGTATGTCAAGATCTTCAGGGTAGTAGGTACCATTCACCAAAGACTTGTGGTTTAAAGACACTTATAGGTATATACATAAGCACTAGACCAAACACAATGTTATCTAAAGTTTTCATTTCGTCTTTTGTAATACTCAAACGATATGTTAGATACTTGGTAGACGGTACATAAATGTATAAGTAAGTAATAAATCCCTTGAACGCAGGTACAAAAGCAAATGGCACGGGAGTACGAGCAGCTGAAGGCGACGGTGGCGACGTTGCAGATGTTCCAGCACGAGGGGGAGAAAGCTATCACACCTCTGACAGGCAGTGAGTACCTACTACCCACACTACCAACACCCACGCATACACTCAGGCTGAGCAGCCGATGGCCAATTCGTTAGCAGAACAGAATTCACCGCGCATGACTATCTGATTGCCGTGGCTAATTTTTGACCGAAGAGAATTTGTCTGTCGTCTGCTCAGGACCTCACAGTACAGTAACAGTCCCTACAGTTACAGTCCCTACAGCACCTTCCAGCAAAACACACCCGATATGTTTTTTTTAACGTAACGACGTTAACCTAAGCAGGCTTTGACTGCTTCACCGGACTTTAATGTGACTTGACTACGCCGTCTGCTTGTGATGGTACTGGTGAAAATTAAAAGACATTGAATACGATAAGAATAAGACAAACCTAATAATATCGCAACAATTAACTTTAAGACGTCCTTAAATGTCTCTCTGTCGTTACTTTACACCTTAAAGTGACAGAGACAGCATGAATTAACGGCCTCTTAAAGCTGATAGACGTTTCGGTATTCGGCCATTAGATGTTTTTCCGTCGCTACTTTATACCTTAACCTTAAAGTGTTATAGACAGCATGAGATTTGACGGCGACTCAAAATTAAGTTGTGTTTACGTGTGCGGTCATAAGATAGCAACATAACGTAACGCTGCAAAAATAATAAAAAAAAAAGGGAAAAGATTTTTAACCCTTACTAATACTTATTATAAATGCGAAAGTAACTCTGTCTGTCTGTCGCGCTTTCACGCCACAACTACTGAACCGATTTAAATGAAATTTGGTACATAAATAGTCTAAAGTCTTAGAAAAGACATAGGCTACTTTTTGCCGCGATAACCGACATCCACGCGGGCGGAGCCGCGGGATACAACTAGTATTCACCACGCCAATTACCTCTGTGCACGACGTGCCGCGGGTTCGATCCCCGCATGGGACAAGCATTTGTGTGACCCACAAATAAATAATAAATAATATAATAAATAATAATTCCTTAGTGCGGGAGTCGTTTTTAAAAAAAAAAAAAGTATTTAAAAAGTATTACTATATTTATGTATTAAAAATCGATGGTATGGCGACATACGATGACAGAATTCTTAATGGGTCGCGTTAAGATTGTTGTCTTTACCGAAGGTTAATGTTTGGCAGTGACCTCATGTCTTACGCCTTGATATTAACACCGCTTTTCATTGCAACACTACACAGAGAACCGCATGACAATGGGAACAAAAAATTACAAAAATCGATCGTAGTGCTTCGAAATAAGCGTGTTTCTCAATAATACAGTTGCCACTGGTGTGCGTTGTAGTACCTACTGCTGTTAAGTGCCTCATTTGAAAGGTTTTCCTAGTAATTACTTTAGTCTCACATGTTCGCGAATTCTTGGTATTAGCTGCTATTTATTAGGTCATTTAGAACTGATTAATAGTCACTTCTAGTTTTTTATTTTTAGTAATTTATGTTTTTTTTTTATAGTGTGGGTTAAAGCGTGTTCTTTCTTCTTCTTTTCGTGTCGATGGTTTTCTTCAGAACTGGCCAGCCCAAAACATAGCCAGATCGGCTCTTTGATTAGCCTCTTTTAAGTCTTCTGATGTGGGGCTAACTAATCTGGGGTAACACACCAGGTGGTAAAATAAAAAAAAAATGTTTTATTACAGAAACATGTTCAACTTTTCACTTTTAAATCTTACATAGGGACCTCCGGATAGGAGTACACGCTCATCAATAACAAATTATAAAATGGTTAAAGTGGTGAACTAAAATAGTTTTAATTAAATAGTTTGGGAGACACTACGGTCACATCTGTCCATGTCGCGAAAACCTGTTATCTATAATGAACTAATAGTTTTGTATTATAAGTGTATAATATTGTTATGTGTATTTAAAGTAGTAAGTTTTTAAACAAATTGAATCAACTGCTAATTCTCGTTTGTTTCTCTGTTGTAGAGGACATTACCCATCGTCGGGATAGTATAAGCTGGTACAATAACTGTAGGATCATTAGTAACATACAATATAAACCGGACAAGTGCGAGTGTGACTCGCGCACAGAGGGTTCCGAACAAATTTGATTGTCACGTTTAATTCACCAAAAACAAATTTAACTTTTTCGTTGATAAAATGTACTCTTATACATTGACGTATGAAATGGTCAAATTTTCAGCTTCAAATATAAGTTTTACCCGCAAATCTTGATAAATTTCCTGTTTTTTTTCTTTTGTAATTTATAGTTAAAGATTATTCTAAAATACTTTATTATAAAAAAATAAACAAATAAGTACATTTGAGATCTTCACAGCGAGCCCTTTCATTTAATATATATCACCTAATAAAAAGGTTTCAGGACCTTTGTTTTCTAATTTGTACCTCAAAAGCAGTGTTTATAATTAATTAATTAATGTAGGTTACACGTCCGTCTTTGGGTCCGTCCGTCTGTCGCAGCAAATTGGCTGTGACAGACGGACGGACAGAAACGAGTGATCCAATAAGGGTTACCTTTTGAGGTACGGAACTTTTAAATAAACTATTTCATACATACATTATAGTACATACAATTCCCAGAACATATTCCGTTGAACCATTTGCATTCCTTGCATTGCTTGAAGCCCACGTAAAACTGCACTTTTGCGTATAATAACGCTCACTGGAAGTAAGATATCACAGAATGTTGGTCAACATTTCCTTCGGATACGAACGATTACGATAAACGCTATTTAAAATTATACTTTTTATAGTTAATTGAGTAAATAAATAATCTTAAAACTGAAATGTAAACATCTGTTTCCGGTTAAAAAAGAGTTCTATGCAACTACAGGGTTTAGTATCGACGATATATTATATGTGATTAATTTAAAATGTACTTAAATGAAGTACGTGCGCTACGTACTTTAAAAATGATTTGGTAGTTGTTATTAATAATCTAAGATAGAAATCTTAAAAATCCAAGATGGAAGCACTATTAAATAAAAAAATGTGAGATGACTAATAAAATTTTAAGACACAATAACATTATATAACCTTCCTAATTAATCATCTGTAATTATCATTCATAAAAAATATGCTTATTATGGTTTGACGTCTGGTATGAATTAATGAGAAGTTACTGTTACTTACGATGCAAAAATATCTAAGCAAACAATGTTGGACTTGGCCAGGATTAGGTCGATATCTATGCAAACAATGTTTCAATACTTAGGCCAGTGTGAGGTCGAAAACTCTTTGACTCATAACAAATAAAAAACTAAACCAGTTCAATATCCTAACACAATGGCTTACGATCGTGACTAAAAAATAATTACAATATTTATAACTTCATAATACATTTTTGATAATTTCCGCATAGCTTTAAAAATAAGCACTTACAATAATAAAGTTTACCTAGAAACATTATATCTTAAAATGGTGCGCAATAGTAAAACAATTAAAAATAATACGTAAATTAATAATTATCTAAGTTTTCTACTTACTGGACGAAGGTAGCCTACCTAGGAAGAGACAGTTACCTATATATCGGTTAAAAGTATTCCACAAAAATTTATAATCTATCTTTGTTATTTAAAACGCTTATGTACGAAAACAAGTATCCATGGTGATGTCACAAATTACCTTCGTGACGTCATATTGTCACTATAAATAACTCTGCCCAAAATTCTATAAATTATGTATATCGTTCGTGGAAGCTTTAATTTGTTCATTACGCCCATTTACGTGACGGATGGTGACTGTTTAAAATTGAAAATGATTGTCTACGAATGTGGTTGGTTGAACGAAGCAAAGTAATCTTTTTATGTGAATAATATAGAACTAGGATTTTTATTTATTTTCCATGTAATTCTTCTTCTTCTTCCTAAAGTTATTTGTAAAAAAACCACGGATATCCGAGTAATATAAAATCACCACGCCAATAACCACTGTGCAGGACTTGCTGCGGGTTTGATCCTCGCATGGGACAAGCATTTGTGTGATCCACAAATGCTTGCTCTAAGGCTAGGTGTTCTTTGTGCATGTGATTTGAATGTTTATAAAACCTCCCGCAACACCAGAATTAAAGACCTATTTGCGGAAGCCGTTCTGAAAAAAAAAGAAAATAAATAAGTTTACGCAAATCTGCAGGATCAAGATGAATCAAATTCATAATCAAGTAGCCTACTACCAGTTGTTGTCATTTAGTATACGATAATTCTCATCTAGAATTAAAGCTAAAGATCTCACGCTCTATAGAATCGCAACTTGACGGCAGGCCTAGATTGACAAGTTTTTAAGCAGTCACTCCTATGCATAACTTGATAATCTCGTTTCTCTCATTTAAAACCAATTAAAAATACAATCGTTCAATAGTAGTACTGGATCTTCTACTATTTTTGGACAAAAGAAACTTGCTTTTACAATTCCGGTTGCCATGGGAACCTCCGGTGAGAATTTCATTACCAGTCTTCTGTAACTTGCATAGAGAACATAATATATGAAGCTAGCTATATACTTGCATACAAATGTCATCATTCTAATACTTGTCTTGACTAATGAGCCGATAACTTATAGCTATTAGATAACTATAACGATGTGGATCCATTAATCATTTCCGTATTGTACGACACAAGAAGTTAATATTTAATACATACCTTTAATAATAAACAATGTCCCCGACTGATATGTTTATCGTTGTAAATCAAAACACAAGTCGCTCACACGTGCCGAAGATAAATATTTGTTTCGTGTTTCACTTGAACCCTTCCGACCCTTGGCGTCGTTAACCATTCAGAAAGCTTGATCGCGGCCTTTTCAGCCCGTTATAACCCAGTTCCACAATTATTCATGAAACACCAATCACGAAAACGCTCAATTTCGATCACCCGATTTCTAATGTCTAAAAAGTGAAACGTCATTCCGTTGGATGAGCAATACCAATTAGCAATAAAAGTTCAATGCACCTACGTCATGAGACTAAAGACGGTTAATCGAGTATGACCTTCGATGGCAGCCATTGAACGAGCGATAAAGGCCACCATGTCGTCAATTATGTCACCATTCATGTTGGTACAATGGGAGACGGTACCAGGTTTTAATCAACCCGCTGCATTGTCTATTTTATTTTGGTTGACGAGATTGATTCTTTGTGCCTAATAAATGGAACATTTTATTCTAGGTATTGAAGGGTTTATTGTTATTTGGGGAACTTGTGGCATTATAGAAGTATAACTGGAGCGTTCGCATAAATTTCTAATAATTTTCTTCTTTATTTTATACTGCAGCTTTTAGATACGGCTTTTTGATTCATCGCTCTGGTTTATCGTATCTGATGTTTCGATTTATAAGAAGACATGATGACACAGATCACAGATTGTATGCAGATATCAATCTCAGATTATTTAAACTTGACAATAAATTCGTAAATGTACTCAGTAAGGAAATAGAGTACTGCTTTTGAATGAAGACATCCGGTGTTAGTGCTGCTACAATTGACTATTAGAAACATCAAGGTTCATTTGTCAATGAAAAGATTGAAAGATAAGAAGTAACAAATTTTACACATCCAGTCTCTAATCCAAGATTGGAGCATATAATTAAATAATAATATTCGATAACAGAAACACGGAAATATACCGACACTATAATCACTTATCTAAAAACATTGCATAGATTGATGATAAACAATCTTTGATCGTAACAATGACGATGCATACGTAGTTATGCGGTCGCAATTTAACTTCATTATAACTTTCATTCATACTGCACTTAAAAATGAATCAGTCTGGGTCTCATCCTGAGTTCTTTGTGTCAGTGGTTCTTAAATTACCATCCACATCTCACAAGTGCCACATTGTTAACAAATTTACCGTGTATTGTGACAAAATTGGTCATAAGCCATTTCCTACACTTACGAACTTGGAATTAATGGCATCTCCTGCAGCGCCAGTATTTTCACGTAACATTTTTAGAAAAGATGAATTTAGGTTGTAGCCTATTACGTTCAATTGTTTTTATTCGGCAAAACATATAGGCCACACCCCTAACTTATATTCTGTTCAAAAACTGGCGCTGCAGACCCGGTATAAGATATTCGTAGTGTTGTTAGTACAGAAATTAATACAAGTTCCATAAAAATAGAGTTAGGTTGTTGTGATTTCGTATTTAATCTTTGGCGCTAACATAGTGTTGTTGAATTGTTCAAACAAAATTTCTATAAGTATACACAGTTCCATTAGGAATGAGGTTGGCCTCAGACTCGATTTTATCTTGACATAGATTTAGTTGTATAACCATAAAATTGGAATCATATCTAGAAACAAAAATCACAATATAATAGAAAGTATGGAGAATTGTAACAGAACCCGTGAATCGCGATAGTTTATTGTAATAGTTCGGCAATGGATCGAATATTCTTATCTTTTAATTATCTATCTTGTGGTAATTTCGTATTTGGTATAATTAGTAATTTGCAACACTTGTAATTAAAGTTGCAGCGTTATTAATATACCATTCATAAACTTGGAAGTAAAACTTCTATAGTTTGATTGACTTCATAAGGCTACTAAATATACTGACTATATAAGTTTTCCCGTGAAAGTCAAAAGTAACACCCCGTGCCATCTGCCATTAGATCAAAACTCACAACATTGACATAGTTTCCTCACATAATTAATGGCGAAAAGTTTATAGATTAAAGCTAAATACAGTAGCTTCCGCATTTATTTCATGTGACACGATACCCGATGCCCTCCATTAAGTTTTACGTTACTGAGATGATGGGCATCTGATAATAACATACCTCGCTTCCTGATCACTATAATTACATTTGCTGGCCCGTTTTATTACTTACATAATCGTTATTTAAATTACAATGAAGACTATAATAAGGTTTTATTTGAATAGAGGTCCCTGTTCTGTTATTTAGGTCATCAAATTAAATAACCTTTACTTATTATTTATATTAGATGTGAATTCAACTTAATTGTTATTTGACTGCTCGGATAGTCGAGTGGTATAGTTCACCACGCTAACTAACATTGTGCGCGAAGTGCTGTGGATTCGATCCCCGCATGGGACAAGCATTTGTGTGACCCACAAATGCTTGTTCTAAGTCTGGGTGTTCTTTGTGCATGTGATTTGAATGTTTGTGAAACCCCCCACGACACAAAGATTAAACTCCTTAGTCCGAGAGTTGTTTTTTTTTTTATAATGTTCTATTTAAATGGAATGTTAGTACCCTAGTAGGGACAAACAAAAATATGTTACTACTAAATATAGTACTTAAAACCTAATATATATAATAGCTTCTCATAGCTAGTAGCATTTTTTTACAATTTGTCTGCAGTAAATGTGCAATTTAGTTTTCTTTATTGTATCCCTAAATCGCTTCAATACATCTAAACAAATCCTACTCATGTAAATAACTTTAACGTAACCTTTTTATCGAATTTGTATGGCGCACGTCAAACAACTGATCCTGATGCTTTCAATTTGCATATTGCATGATGTCGACCCAATATCGCACAGTTGACTGATCCGCGCGCAAATTGCCAAGTAATCGAGCGTGTCCGACAGATAAAACTAAGTAACGGCTTTCCCCGTAAGTCATTAAATCTCAATAAACTCAATTACGCGTACCATTAGACGTGGCAACTATAACCCGTTGGGTGACTATCGATTTTTTGTAGATAATGAATTAATATCATGCGTGTAATAGCTATAATGTTTTGACGATTGTTATTAAATTGTTGAAGATCTTTGTTTCTGTGTATCTTCACACCTGCATAGTCCTAAGTCCTAAGGCATTAACAGCAGTGTCAGTTGAAGTATGGTTAATTTAATATTACTCGTAATGGGACTATAACACGCGAAGTTGTATTAAAAAGCTTGTACATAGCAAAATGTGTCTGTAAATGAAATATTTCGTGGTCAGCTTATAAAATGGCAGTTTAGAATATTTCCTAGCTTCTTTTCTGTGAACAGCTCTTATCAGAAATTTCAATGATGGCTACCGTCAACGATTTAGCCGCTAGAGGCGCCTGATCGCTCGCGATTTCGGAAAATGTTAAATTGCATAGTTTGTTGGTGGGCTTTAACAGCTGACGATCCAGAGGCGCTAACTGGTGAGCGCAATAATGATAGCCCTAATTGTCTCCATGTTCGGTTTTTCTTTTACATAATTTACACGAACTAAGCACAATCCAGTCCCACTTTCTCCTTTTCACTTGTTGAAAGCTTCGTCTAGGAACGCAATGAAAAAGTCAGTATAATATGTCTATGTATCATAACGAGTTACTACTTATTTACTAAACTCGTGGGAAAAAAAACATCTGCAGTGGTCGCTTTAAATTGCTCTCAGTTTTACTTAATGGTACTAAATACATAATTTTATTAAAATAATTCCTAACTATACTGCTCTTCATGAAACAAGTGATCAAAGCTTAATCTAAATAAATAAATGTGCACAACATCACATACATTGCTCTGAACCTAAAGTAAGTTAGCTAAAGCACTTGGTTTATGGATTCAGAGACAACGAAGGTACCACAAACACCCAGTACCGAGACAATCCAGAAAAGTGGTTTTCTACATTGACCCGTCCGGGGTCGAACCGCGACACCTTGAAAACCGGTGTGTACGCCACTCGAGCACGGAGGTCGTTCAATCAATCTCCTATCCTTCTTCAAGTAAAAGTAGTTATAAAATTAATGTTTACGCTACGAAAACGACACTGCATGCAAATACTCGCTCAAGTTTCGATATTGACTTTGTATTTACTTTTTATACATATTTATTTATCTGTCCACAAAACCTGTAACATCTTATATTTAACAATTTCCAGCTTGCTTTCACCTTGTAACACAATCGATGATTTAAACGAGACTTTATTAATTTTAAGACAAGATTTGTAAAGAACGAAAGTTGTTCCACAAGGTGCAGAACGATACCAATGTGGACACAAGTGATTAATGATGATATTATTTATAGTAAGCAATAATTATGACTAATTTATTACAGTTTCTGAGTGTCGTTTAAACGCAGTTGTAACCTAACCTAGTTCTGGAGATTTACAAAGATATATATTTTAATTTATTTAAATTGTTTGTGGTGCGGGCATAATTATGATGTTAGGAAAAGGAAATTATGTTTTTTATTTACTGATAAAAATCGATAAAGTTATTGACAATATTTTTCTAAAAGGTTAATGTTATTTTGCATTCTCACCACCTGGCTTTATATCTTTTTTAATGTTTTATTATGCATTTATGCAAAATGCCACACGAAAAATTAACTAAAGGATCACAATTTGTGTTCCTCAGTTTATAATTGCAGTAATAATTGAGTTCTGTATAAAAGTTTAAGCAGCTGATATAAAAAAGTTTATTTAACTAGAAAATTAATTCTGTAATTTAAGTGTCCTGGAGACGTTCAAGCAGCTTGTCAAACTTTACGTGCTTGCCAAGCTTGATGAAACTCTTGCTTGATCGTTTACGCCATTGCTGCAATGCCAAACCGTGAAACTTGACAATCAAGTTTGTCAATTACGCTTGATCGTTTACAGGACCCTGTGCGTCTGTATTCCTCAAAGGGTAGATAAATAAAAAGGTAGGCATGCTGCTGTACCGACCAAAAACATTTTGCAGACAGTATAAGTCATGTTGCCGGAAATTGTGGCGAGCTTATGACCTAAGCCACAAGAAAGTATAAATGACACAACTTAATAACTACTAAAGTCGAAGTGATTAGATACTTCCAAGTATCATCTCTACTGTTAGTTCTTACTGTTCTTAGATACTTACTTATACTACAGAATGTACCTAAACGGATTATAAATGTGGACTTCCTGGATGCATATAATACATTCCCGGACCGGACACTTATATCGAGACACTTGGCAATTTTTTTGCTATGAAGCGTTTTTTATGGATATTCACATACATTTAATTAGAATGTTATGAGATTTTGGTACGAATTGGGGTTTGTGAAATTGGCTAATTCACAAACCCCAAATTTCTGCTTACAGTTTTGTTTTTTAAAACAACGACTTGACTGGATCTTTCTTTAGTTCTTTATAATATTATTCCAAATTGGGAACTCAGTATGTACCAAAATGAATGCATAATCAAACCATAATACTGCACAATTACTATCATTGGAACATAATAATTTTCTAAATAGACTTATCAAAAAAAATCTTACCAGCTCGATATAAGTGTCCGGGAGTGTGTAATGTACTAATACTATATAATTACGGTAACAAAGAATTATTTATTTGGTCAACTGCGGACATGTCATGTATACTTTGAATACTCGATAAGCCGGTGTAGTCAATCTCGTGAGAAAAGACGACTAATTAAACGATTTCCAATTATCTGGTCTCGCTTTCACAAAGAGTGAAGTCCGTTTCGAGGAACTCTGAAGGCATCGTTTTGTAAAAGTCGATAACCTCAAAGCTCTCTCTCATTAATTATTTACCTTTGTATAAAAAAAGTAGGTAAATGTAGCAAAAATAAATAAATGATTTTATTGTTTTTTACTTAGGCTTGATAAAATGAATTCATCATTTAATGTAGATTAGTTTAGACTACGTTTTTTTACCCTACTTTTGGAGTTACCAATGAGTTATTTTTGTCAGTTATTTCGGTACCTAACTGAACTTGTTCTCAGTACCTAATCCCTTCTGTCTCACCTCATTCCTCACATAATTCATCTACTTATTTCTATATTTTTTACATTTATTATATATCATTGTTTCTTTGTTCACAGACTACGAGGACCTGCCAACTCGTGACCAAATGTGGGGTCCCGCGCCACACGAGATCGACCCCGACATATGGCCGCCGCCGCCCGACAGAGACCCCAACGCATGGCCCCCACCTACCAGCGTCGAACACAAGTTAGTACCCCATCAGTTTTCTAAAGCCTACTGCTATACCTTCCCTTGATTTATCCAGTCGTTGTCTAACCGTATTGTCAGTTAAAATACACCTAAAAACAATTTAAAAATGTGTACTCGACTTTTTAGGAATATCAATGCTATTAAAGGTCGATCGTTTAAACCATTGGTCAATAGCAGTAACCAGACAAATATAGCATTAAGGCATGAAAAGGTTAACCGTGGGTTAAAAGTTGAAGGTTTGTCTTACTGAACTTTACAAAATACTGCCTTGTCATGATCCAGATTGAAATGAAGGTTACAAGAGTTTCAAGCTAATATTTTTTTAATTGAAGTTCTGTGACAGCTTAGGAGTCTAAAGTTAGGACGCTCATTTTCTATGTCATAAGACCCCAAATGATTAGGAGCAGAGCAGAGCAGGGAGGATAAATAAATAAATGTAGACAACATCACATACATTGCTCTAAACCCAAAGTAAGTAGGTATATAGCTAAATCACTTGTGTTATGGAATAAGAGACAACGAAGGTATCACAACCACCCAGACCCCAGACAATCTAGAAAAGATGTTTTCTACATTGACCCGCCCGGGGATCGAACCGGAGACCTCAGAGCCAGCGACACCTTTAAAAACGGGTGTGTACGACAGTGACCACGTAGGTCGTCAAGGAGAATAAATCTGTTAAAGAAAACTAGTCTGGAATCTTATATGAACGAGCAAACAAACAGTTTAGTTAAGGGTGTAACGATGTTGATAAAAACCGTATTATACGAAGAAACACGTATAACGCAGCTAGCTAGAATCGTAATGTAACAAGTCAAGTTTAAGACCGTCGATAACGCACGTTCTTCGTGAATCGTTCAAGCATGAAATTATGATGACAACGTGAAATGCACATTAATTCTGCTTCATCATCTTTTAAACCCTCATAGAAAAAATAAGTAAACAGTATGAACAAGTAAAATCTTAAAATTAGTTTCAAAACAGAGCGCGTCGTTTTATTAAAAATATCTCAAAGACTAATATTAACCTAATAATATCGGCACTGTCGATATTTTTGCCTAAATTTCTATCGTCGCACGGAAAATCACTTAAATCAGTAAACGAGCGTAGTACATTTAGCTAAAAATTTGCTTACGCTCGGTACAAGGGCAACTAGCGATGCGCGCACTCTATGCTTGTCAATGTTTACTCTGTTCAAACCCAAATCAACTCCTCCAACAGTTCTTTATTTTGTCGAACAAAATTATCATTAATTTTACTGACGACCGGAAACCATAAATAGGTGTTAATTTTCGTACCTCATTATTGTGTACTTTGTTTTGTTTCACACGACAAGTTAATTAGGATAACCATATTAAGCTTAATGAAGCTAAAAGTAACTGTCCAAGTCGTTAGCACGTGGTTTTTCGCTAAGTAACTTATCGTGTTGACCATATCTTTTGTACTCACGGATAACTTACAGGTCTACTCTATGGCCATACAAGCTATCTGGGGGTGAAGAAAGTGGTTCTTAAAGATGTCTGCCGCAGTTAACTTGATCTCAGATTTTTATGGCAGAATACTCAAACACAACTCAATTATAAAAAATCGCTGTTAAGTCTCATGCTGTCTCTGTTACTTTAAGGGATTATTTAGCGACAGATAGGCATTGAAGAACGTCTTAGTTAAGTTGCGTTTGAAGATTCAAGGGTGTATGAAAAACTAGCTGTTGCTCGCAGTTCCACCCGCGTGGGTGTCGGTTATCGCTGCAAAAAGTAGCGTTTGTCTTTTCTTAGGATCCAAGCTTACCCCATACCAAGTTTAATCCATATCTATTTAGCGTTTTAGTCGTGAAAGAACAGACAGACAGACAGAGTTACTTTTATATTAAGATTTGATCAAGTGCAGCTATTCAAACAATATCTATTACTAAAATAGTAATATCAAAAGCTAATGTTACGTCTTCGTTTCACTTCGTAATGATTCGGAAACGCCTCGCGTAGGCGCCGATGTGCCGAAGGTCGATCATGTTTGCAACATCAATATCCGTTTAGCAGAAACAGCTGTTGTAAAGGACAACACAAAGGTGTTATAATTAAACCTCTTTTGTGACCTCAATACAGATGACCTAAATAGTATTAACGAGGCGATTAGCATAATGGTTCTAGTGACTAGGATCATGACCTGGGTATTGTGTCATTTATTTCAATTTCAATATATTTTTACAATCATGTTGTACTTAGGTGGTAATATAAAATTGTGAGATCATTGTGGACACTGTGCCCCGATTCTGTTTACCCCACACTACACTTATTATAGCCATCGGCATCTTTTTCACTTGTACACTATTAGAAAAGGACAGAAATTTAGTTTCGACTAAAATTCTCATACAAATCTACCGACTCGAAGAAACGTGTGCACTAAAACACAGTGATGTTCAAGGCGAAAACTGGTTTGACATTTCAAAGTTAGTTGTTATCTGTTGCCGTCCTTTTCTCACGCTGTATGTGTAAAAGATAGCAATGGTTTAATTTTGATTTAGTTAGCGTAGAAGGGAATCGGCGCCAATGTCGGGCACGCAAAATGTAAAAGAGAGGAAGAGGGCTTTAGTATCAGATTTTTTTATTATAGAATTACAGCCAGAACAAAAAAAAACAACCGTTATCATAATATATAAACATTAGGCTCCTTCTGGGTCAGTCGGGTAAAAACAAAATACCATTAGGTTGTTTTGAGTGGATGCAAAATAATGTGTACTGTACGGTGAAATCTTACACAAGCTGGAAAGTTTATTGCCAACGTCCATTTTATTATAATTACTGGCCTTGAGTCGTCAACCTCCATACTTTATGACAGATAGTTTCTCAGACACATTGTGTATCTCGTCAAGTGGCTACAATCCTAGCAGTCGATAAATAACAATGTTTAAGAAAGAAAGATGCCTAACGTTTTCATAAAATTTCCTCTCTCACCTAGGTACTTAAATTTGAAGTCAGTTGACAGACGTTCTGCTTATCTAGAGATAGATAGCTTCACAGTGATTATCATAGCAAACATCAATACAATTAAATAGAGGAACATTGACTAGAGACTGTATGCGAATAACTTTGTGCCATAGAAAGAAGTACGGGCTGGTATTATTATGTCATACTCTCCTAATTCACTTTATAGTTCAAAAGACTACATCTTTCTAGGGTTCCGTGTCTCAAAAGGACAAAAACGAAACCCTTAAAAGAAAACTTTTTAACGTCTGTCTGTATGTGTGCCAAGACCCTTTATCTTGAGAATGCGTGGAGGTATTGAGTTGAAATTTTAATCTTATACTCAGGTCTACAGTCCCTTGAAGCTGTGAAAATCAAATTTCTTGGTTAACGTAAAAAAAATACGGCCGAATATGCCGCAAAAATATTTCGAAAATCTCAAGGGAATCGAAAATTTATAGAGTACTTCTTATCAACCTAGTATCACGAAATTTGGCATAGTGCTAGGTCTAACGTCACAAGTTAAGGAAAAATTCCGAAAATTCTGAATTTGAAGTGTTTTAAAAATACGTTTTTGCGATAACCTCAAAACTGCAATAATAACATACTATGCGTATGCGTTCGCTTGGCTTAGATATGGAATTATACTATGGGGAAATAGTACAGACGCGCCTTCGCTATTTACAATACAAAAGAAATTAATACGAATATTGATTAACATTGAAGACACAGACTCATGTAAACCACACTTCAAAGAACAAAACATCTTAACACTACCCTGCCTCTATATATTTGAAATTTGCAAATTTGTAAGGAAATATCCACAATTCTATAGCAAAAGAGAAGACATTCAAACAAAAATAAAACTAAGACATGGAAATAGACTGAATTTACCAACTTCACGATTAAAAATGCACTCCTCTAGTGCGTTTGTTTCATCCATAAAAATCTACAATAAACTACCTGAATACATAAAAAACACAGAAAAAAACAATATATTTACCAATAAATTAAAACGATTTCTCTTAGACAAAAGTTACTACACAATTGAAGAATACCTTAAAGATAAATTCCAACTAGGGTAATAGAGATAAATCTTAGATATATTTATTTACCTTACTTACCGTGCAATATCTTTAATTACATACAATTTAGTTAATTAATATTACAGATTATATATAAATAAATAATAACAATTAATAAATGATCCAGAATATAACTATAAATGATAAAAAAATATATAAATATTAATAAATAAAATTAATATAAATCTACACATAAATAATACCTACTTAAATATCAGATCTTCCTTTAATTCAATTACCTATTATGTTTTTAAAAAGCGCTCTTCGTCCTCTCCTCTATAAAAAAACTAACTTGCTGTGCCCGACAGGGTCCATAATTGTTTCTCTTTAATTTTACCCACCAGCCTTGTATACATTATGGAATGCAATAAAGTTATTGAGTATTGAGTATTGAGTATTGAGTATTGAGTATTGAGTATAACAAACTTATATTTACAGTTGTAAATTTAATAGTGTCATATGTGATGTCATACTTTGATATATGAGAGGTCATTGTTGAACCGCATAATTAAGTTTGATTTTCATCAGAATTAATCGCGACGATCAGCAAAACTTTGTGCGGAAAGATCGCTGCGTGAGTCAGACTCGCACTTGTCCGGTGTTTTATTCCCCTAATGACATAACCCTCTTTACACTCGGACGTTAAAACTTCTATCGATTCTATATTCTAAAGATAAGATAAAAAAGAAACCTACAGTCAACCACACTGACTTGTAGTCATTAAAAGCGACTTTATTTCAAAGACAATAAGACGTTTCTTAATTCGTTATTAACTTGTTACGTGCGTTTAACTGTACAGCTACAGCTGTTTTGTGTTTTCACTTGATTATGATTAAGTAATAAAGACATAAATGACGTCATCACGTCAGTTCCCTGTACTACACAATGTTGTTTGTACTGAGATAATGAAACACGTATTTTATGATAAAATTAGTTCGACACATAAATTAATTGTTTGTTTTTAAAGTGTGTGAACTCGTATGCTATTTAAAGATTTATATAGGTTTTTGTTAAGGTACCAATTTGGTGTATTTTATTTACTTTTGTGTAACTCTGACATTGTTTTTCACTTATTTTTTATATTTATAAGGAATAAAATAAACAGGCATTGATAAATCCGTACTTCCTTAACCTTACATAAAATATTAATTATATATTAATTGAAAAAAAATGAACAAACTTATTATCCAATTAAAATAATTGTCACTCCAATTTGACGCTCCTTTTTAGTAATTCCCAAGAGTTTGTGACATTTGATGTTTATAAACTGTCTACCCAAAAACTGAAATAACAAATTAGTCATTGCAATATAATATATGTACCTAAGTTCATTAGGCATATAAGTATATATAACATTGAAACTGTAGTGTGATCCACAGAGGCCCCCCGCCCCCGATGAAGTCAGCGCGCGCCAACACGCGGACCGCACGTACGGATAACAAGAAGACGACGCCAGCACCACGGAACGCCACCACCTCGCAACGGAAGACCTCAGACGTCAGGAACCCGAAGAACGCAGCGAACAAAGCACACAGCGGTCAGTACATACAAAGAACCTAAAATTCTCTTCTGAAAGCCAGTTTGATGTTTGAGGCTCGGTTGTACATCTCGTCGTCGTTTGCCCAATGTATTTCATTTTGTCTGGCCTTCTGTTACAGGAGTACTCAGGCAGGAAATACTTTTTTATATCTAAAATTACATGAGTAATTATTTGTGAATACAGTATTAAGTATTTTTTACTTATTGAGTGACGAAAAACCTTTACCACAATATTTTGGACAAATCAAAAATTAAGATATTTACATAAAAAAAATTAAAGCGGCTTCAAATATAATTTGAATAGTTTTCTCGATCCTCTAATATCCCAATAGGATTCTGACCTGGCAATAATCAGAGCACCTGAGAAGAAGACCCTTAAAGACAATAAAATATTTTCTAAATCGGTCCATATGACTTCCGATTAATTAGGGAACATACATAAAAAATAAAATAGATTCCGACGAATTGAAGGTTAAAAACAGAAGCTAATTAGTTAATCTTGGTTTTGCTTTTTAATATAAACACGAACTTAACACAAGTTATAGTTACTAAACTATTATGTTACCAATAATATATTAAATTAACCACAGGAAACTGCAAAATGGTTACATAATAAATCCTGCGGTTTGCGGTTCTTTGACTACACGTAATTTATACAAACTACTGTTAAGTGTACAATTCATGAGCAGAAAGCGTCAAATACCATCATAAACATGTCTATGTTTACATACAAGACAATCAACCAGAACTTCAAAACTGAGACAAGCTTCTACATATTTTAACTCATAAGCACT
The DNA here is from genome assembly GCA_932294365.1 of Diachrysia chrysitis. Classification (NCBI taxonomy): domain Eukaryota; kingdom Metazoa; phylum Arthropoda; class Insecta; order Lepidoptera; family Noctuidae; genus Diachrysia; species Diachrysia chrysitis. The sequence continues at coordinate 3,975,507 of OW028662.1, read as the reverse complement.
TTTTCTTGTGTTGTAATTTTAATTATTACTAGCTGGTGTCCGATGCGCTTCGCTTTACCTGAAAAATCAATTCGACCTATGGTTAAAAAGATAATAATCACTGCCACCAGCGCCACCTATCCGACAGTAACGTAACTATGTTTGCCAGAGTAGTCATGTCGCCCTTTACATGTCGGCAAAGTTTCATTTATATTAGGCTAACGGTTCTCAAGTTTTAGGTGAACATATACACACATATATTCTCTTTTTTCTTATTAAAAATATGATTTCTTAGTATATATAATTTACGCCCATTATTCAGAGCGGTCAGCTAGATAAGCCTTGAACTTTACCCAAGAATTGTTACAGACGAAATAAAATACCTTTGTTATATTTTATTTTTAATTTTCCAGCAAAAACAAAAGACACAAGCAACAAAGATCACGGCAATAAAGACAAGCAGGACAGAGACAACAACAACGGAGACACGGACGACGAGAAGCATAAGGATGACGAGAGGAGGTTCGAGCCCCCCGCCGCGGCCGACGGCGACCTGGTTGATATGCTCGGTGCGTTACATGGAAACGGAAAATAGAAAAAAAAAGTTTATTTCGTCAACTTTTACAACTACAACAGTTAATCTAACGTAGGGACCTTTTTTTAAGTTTGAGAAATACCTGTGCTAGGAGTATTTCTTAAACCACCCATCACCCACCCACCCGCTTTCCATTGTTCAACTATTGTGTCCACTGGCCCGTCAGCTAAGTAGTTAAATCATATAGTAAAAGTTTTTCACTAAAAATAAACATTGAAAACCATTGGACTTAAAATTCGTATAAAAGTATAAAAAAATAACAAAATTTAAATATGAGATCAAGTGTGAGATGACGTGGTGATTTAAAGAGATCTTATGTTCAATATTTGTGAAAACAAATGTATTTGATTACCTAGCGCCAACTATCGCCTGCTGCTGACTGAACACTCCTATGTCCTGACTCACTTCACACAATAGAAATGTAAACAAATAAATAAATAAATAAAAAAAACGTAGGCACTTAAAAGAGTTGTGAAATAAATCCGAACCTCGATGTTTTCAGAGCGCGACATAGTACAAAAGAACCCCAACATCCGGTGGGACGACATCGCGGACCTGGCGGAGGCCAAGCGGCTGCTGGAGGAGGCGGTGGTGCTGCCCATGTGGATGCCAGACTTCTTTAAAGTTAGTACCTGTTTTAGTTCTGTTCAGCTGTTTTAACGTGATTGAGTAACAAACGTCAATCCATCCATCCAAACTTTCGCATTTATAATATTAATTAAGAAATAAGATTCATGTAAATGTAAAAAAACAAACAAATTTCGATTAAAACAAATAAAATCGACTGCATGAATAGCCGAGTTAATTCACCACGCCAATTACCTCTGTGCGCGACGTGTTGTGGGTTCGATCCCCGCATAAGACACAAGCATTTGAGTGATCGGCAAACGCTTGTTTTAAGTCTGGATGTTCTTTGTGGATGTTATTTGAATGTTTGTAAAACCCCCGCGACACAAGGATTAAATTCCTTAGTGCGGGTGAGTTTATATTTAAAAAAAAAATGGTGAACATTACAAAATACATAAAAAAACTAATAAATATGCAGTCGCCGTTGCAGAGCTTGTATCGACTGACAGATAATATATATCCTTATTAATGAGAAAAAATATTTAGGGCTCTGTTCGAATCCAAAAGTAGTCTGGTACCTTCAATTTCTTCGCGCGAGGAGTTTTTTTAACAACAGCTATGTTATTGTATTGCAGGGCATCCGGCGGCCTTGGAAAGGCGTGCTGATGGTAGGTCCGCCGGGCACGGGCAAGACGATGCTGGCAAAGGCGGTGGCCACCGAGTGCGGGACCACCTTCTTCAACGTGTCTTCCTCCACGCTCACCTCCAAGTATCGCGGCGAGTCCGAGAAACTAGTCAGATTGCTGTTTGAAATGGTACGGCTAATATACAGATACTTTGTTATACATATAAATAGCCAGCAATAATATTTTCAAGTGCATATTGCCAGATTTGTTTATAAAAAAATAAGGTGGTATAGGTACGTGTTTGTATTTAAAGCAAACATCTAGAATAATTGATGTTCCGATTTTTATTATACAACAGATCATTTAGATTTCTACTTCATTGTTCGTTTATTACTTGAATGCATATAGAAATCGAAAGACTCTCCTCCTATCTATCCCAATTACTTAAAGAAGGCATAAGTACTGTGCCCTTACTCTCCAATGTAATTTTAATTCTGATACAATGCCAATGCAAAATTGCTATTCATTTAGGAGGCGCACGAACAACACACAGTAAAAAAAACTGTCAATGTTTAGATTTCAGTCAGTTCCTTCCATTGACACCATTTATGTTTAAAAAAAAAAACAATTCTCTTGCCTGCAGAACTAATATCAATTGTGCATTGGCATTGTATTAGAATTAAAATTACATTGGAGAGTAAGAGCAGTGAACTGATTAAATATTTAAAATTTTGGTATGATAAATTCATTTATTATGGCCTTTTTTAATCGTAAGTACATACAGTCTCGTAATCGGTCTTGTTGACCTAACTTTACTATTCAATCTGCTAGCTAAAATATGTTTCACCCTAAAATATTTCCCAAATAAATGTTAATGTACTTACGTCAAGTACACAGATACATTTTTTTTTTGACAAATATGAACTGACTGACTTTATTTTGTTCGTCGTCAGGCCCGGTTCTACGCGCCCAGCACGATATTCATCGACGAGATCGACTCGCTGTGCTCGCGGCGCGGCTCCGACTCCGAGCACGAGGCCTCGCGCCGCGTCAAGTCCGAGCTGCTCGTGCAGATGGACGGGCTCGGGTCCGCCAGCGACGAACCCGCTAAAGTGAGGACACTTATAATAAATATTTAAATTTTCCCAGCTGTGAGACAATTACAGGCCAATATTATATGTTAACACATTCCAGAGAAAAAAAAGTAGATGTTGTATATATGCTAACATAGCGACGAATGACGTGAAGTGTTAACGCAAATTGACAAATATATAGGATGCTGATAAAACGATCACCACTGACTCCATGTTAAGAGGTTTCTCGTTTTGTACTGTAAATAAATTGATCCGCATCAGATAAGTAACTTGGATAAACTAATGCTAGTGATAATAGTACTAAAATTAACATTAGTTACAATTTAACTAAGTTTTTAGTACTTTACTTTTTTTTACGTATTAACATACAATTTATTAATCAATTTTAAAAAGCTGGCTCAAGCAAAAAACATCCCTAAAATTGTATGGCAAATCTTTATATATAAAACAAAGTTAGTTTAGATGCACCATTTATAATTTAAATGGGTGGACAGAATTTTATGATCTTTGATTTGTTAGATGTGCCATCCCGAACAGGTGATTAACTATCAAGAAATTTAAAGAATTCACGAAATCAAAAACAAAAAAAAAAGTCTTGCGCTTCAAACCTTGGGGCTCATAAAAACTATAATATTGTAATTTACAGGTAGTAATGGTATTAGCAGCGACGAACTTTCCCTGGGACATCGACGAGGCGCTGCGGCGGCGGCTGGAGAAGCGCATCTACATCCCGCTGCCCACGCAGGAGGGCCGCGAGGCTCTGCTGCAGATCAACCTGCGCGAGGTCAAGCTCGACCCCGAGGTCGACCTCCGGGCCATCGCCAAGAAGCTGGAAGGGTACTCTGGCGCTGATATCACTAATGTCTGCAGGTTTGTACACGATACGTTGCACAGTATATACAATATTTATAGTGGGTGTCGGTTATCGCGGATAAAAGTAGCCTATATCCTTTCTTAGGATCCAAGTTTCATCCAAATCGGTTCAGTGGTTTAGCCGTGAAAGCGTAACAGACAGACCGAGTGACTTTCGCATTTATAATATTGCGCATTTTGGATTATTTAACCATCAAGCAACCACTGGACAATGGGCATAGCATCGCCTACTTTACTGTACTAATGGCGAGTTGGATGTTAGGACATTTCATAGGATTTCTGGCTAGCTAGTGAGCAGCTGATCCAAGTGTAAGCAAACACCGCTGCCAGATAACATGGAGATGAGTAAAAAAAAAGTTCTGCTACCAGAAGTCTTGGATGCAAGTTGCTGACCAAGAAAATTTGTGCTTATTTAAGAAGGTAGAGAGGATAGGTAACTTGAATATTATCTTGTGGTGTCCTTACAAAGACGTGAAATTGATAAATATAAGCAATCAATTAGCCAATCACCTAAATAGTTATATAGAACCAACTTTATTGAGTATTCCTAATATGTTATGTTTGCATCAATTCATAGGGACGCGTCAATGATGTCGATGCGGCGCAAGATAGCGGGGCTGAAGCCGGAGCAGATCAAACAGCTGGCCAAGGAGGAGCTGGACCTGCCCGTCACCAAGCCAGACTTCATGGACGCGCTCGCCAAGTGCAACAAGTCCGTCTCCAAGGGCGACATCCAGAAGTACCTCTCCTGGATGTCCGAGTTCGGATCCTCCTGATCCTAGCCCCCTGTGTGTCACGCCCTGTGCTGTAACCAACAGTTCCTGTTTCAAATATCACACAAACAATGATATTTCAAAGAGAAACTTTACACGAAAAATTGCCTTATAAACTCACTGTAATAAAAATAAATTTAAGATAACGAAGTAACATTCAGACTGTTGCAGTATTAATACGGAAAGTATAAAATTGATAGTGGCATATCGAAATTGATAATATTATATAAGTGAGAAGAGAAATCATCTATTGACAGTAGTAAACATTCCGGTTTTCAAATGTTGTGTAAATAATTAAATATGCTTCTAACTCGACTAACTGTTTCCATTTTATTGATTTTCAAGACGAAATATTTATACAAATTGTGATCATATTAACATGAACTTTGTATAAAGCACAATAAGATAACAATAACTTCGTTCCATGTACATATTAAATTAATATTATGATACTAACAGCATACTATCGAGCTTAACATTTGCCAGATCTGTCATCACATATAATTTCTAATGTATTCCTATAAACTGTGACCCGTGATCTTTGTACTTAAATTAGGTTAAATTTGAGATTTGTTTTATACTTAGATAATAGTTTTTATGCCATAACTAATTTATGTGTACTTTTTATAGATTTTTTTTTATTAAAAATGCTATATTACGTTATTTTATTATGAAATGAGATATATATTTGGCATTTATATTAAAGAATTTCGCTCAATTAAAATTAGCATGTTCCCGAGTGATGCCTGTCGCGAGATGTCGTGATTGTTGAACGGTTACCTCAAGAGTCACATCGCCACGTCTTTGAGTGACCCTGTGTATCATTTTACTACGAAACTGTATGTTAGTGTTAGCAATAGAATTCTGTGTTCATTATGTCAATACCGGTACTAAATTATTCAAATTTAACGTATTTGTTCTAATAAGATTGGTGAAGATAATATTTTTCCAAACAAATTAACAAAACTTGTATAACGAAGACATAAAAATAAATCAAATTTTAAATGATATAATTGGTTTGTGTTTTATTCATGAGTTTTAAGTTCCCATATTAGGGCTCCATACCCAAAGGGTGCCAACGGGCTATTACTAAGCCTCCGCTGTCCGTCCGTCCGTCTGTCTGTCAGCGGGCTGTATCTCCCGAACCGTAATAGGTGGACAGTTGAAATTTTCAGTGTGTATTTCTGTTGCCTCTATAATAACAGAATATAATACGTTTTTTTTTTTAAGTAAATAGTCTGCACGGATAGTGCTGTGGTATAGTTTACCACATGAGCGACATGCTAAGGGTTCGATCCTTGCATAGGACAAGAATTTGTGTGATTAACAAATGCTTGTTCAAAGTTAGAAAAATTAAAATATTTAATGCTTTGAATCCTTGGCACCGTCTTCGTTCGCATTCATTCTAAACCCGCAACTGCTGCGCTAAAATTTTAAAAATACATTTTGCACCGAATTCCCTTGTACGCAAAATAAATAAAAATAAAACCATTGCTATCTATTACTAATACAGCGTGAGAAAACAGGGGCAACAGATAACTATTAAACTTAGAAAAATAAGTTTAGTGTGTCGTTAAAAGAATCGGGCCATTTTTCATAAACATTAAACATTGTTCGATTGAACATTTCCCGTCGCAATATTCAGAGAATAAAGTTTTTTATTTTTTTCCTCGCCATCTCTGTCCAACTGCACGGCAAAGGCCTCTGATTAGGGCTGTAGAGAACCAGTTTTTGTCGCATAAGTCAAGCTCGTCTTGCAATCTCTCAATACCAAGATATTTCTTGCCATTTGAACTGGTCCGCTAAAATTTGAAGGGACAGGAGTTTGACCTACAAAATTAAACCGAGCAAAACGTCAAAATCTGACCTAAAATGAACCAGTGTCATCGGAATGTGTAAGTACAACCCAGTGTACACAATGAAGGATCTATTTGTATTTATGGATGGACAAAATATCTGAGTGGCGTTTTGACTTTGGAAAGGAGGCTGACGCAGAACAAACAGTGGGTTTAAGCAAACTGGTCAAGTGGTGATAGGAAAGAAATGGGACTCTGAAGCATCATGAAACAAACAATATATGGATGCTGGTGTGACTCAGACACTAGCCAACAGGGGCCACACTATTCAATGTCGATTACGACGTTGAAAAGTAAACTGTAACATTTATTTAAGTTTTATGCCACGGTCTTTTTGGTATAAATGTAATAAGTCAAAAGTAGTATGCTCTACGCCTCAAACAAAGTAAATGTAATTTGTTTTATTATAGCTAAAATTTTAAGTTAATAATCGACTAAAATAGCAAATCATAAACAACATGAATATTTGACATTCCTGAGTAGTGTCGAAAAAAATGGCTTCGGTCGTGTACATTATTCTTATTCATTTATTACTAGCTCTAGAATACTAAAATATTAATTAATAATAACAAAGTTGTGTTTAAATTCGTTTGAGGATACTTTCTACATCAAAATAGAATGATGTCTTAATTTTTCAAATTTCCTTCAAACTCTATGCCTCTATCACTTTGGCGCTGTTAAGTTGGTGCATAACAGGAAACGAGATGGAGAGATTTACACGAATATTAAATGATATCGACTCTACATCCAGTAATAAAATAATTATACTGACGGATTAAATTCATTTAAGTTATTTATGTCTTGAATATTGTATAATACATAAGGAAATTCATTTGATAAATAAAAGTTGTTACAACTTGAAATGAACTTAGCAACAAAAGCCTTGGCGCCAGCGGAACTTGTCACTTAGTGGCATGTTTTATGTTGGTACCACTGTAGTAACTACGTGGTCGCAATAGTACAAAAATGTAAACATGCACAGATAATTTTGGGTTATTTTCCTAGAATTTGTGTACAATAAGATAATTATTTAACTTCATCAATACTTTAACATTAATGAGGGATACATTATTAGTTAGCATAAGCTATCTATGGTTAAAGATTCAACAAAATATTTTTTTGTAACCGGAGTGAACATAGGTAGAAGCGTCGTCAAGCGCAGAATTTCACAAGTCCGTAATGGCGGACGCCAATAATTTTGGAAGTTTCGTGATTCTATTGTTCTGTTTTTAAGTATTTTACTTGGTTGTTGGTTTGGGAATGAGTTTTGTCATAAGTGAACGTATACGGAGTGTTAAAAACGTGATAGTGATATGAAATGTTCAGTTATAGCGTGACAAAATCGCCTTCTAGATATGTAACCTTTTCCCTAACCTCGTTTACGCCAATGGAGTAGATATGTGATCGATGTGTGTGCGTCGGTGAACGATATTTCGTCCGTTTCGCGTTACTATTTGTGTATAGTTCATCTTCTTGTTAGTGATGGAAGTGTCCGCGTCGCGCTTTTGCAATCCGACGCCCGATTCCGATGTAACGTAAGCGAGCCGGTCGATCGCCAAAGCGAGTGTAAGCAGGGACGGCCGTTGCCAGCCGAACATGGCTGCGACGCAGGCAGAGTCTCAGCGAAGCGAATTAAACGTTGAGCAGAATCCATCGGAACAGCTCAGTGAATCTCGGAACGCTTTGTTACAAAACGGCACCGACAAGTCCGTCGGGCGCGTTCCGCCCGATGGCGTCGTGAACACAAAGAGCAAATCGCCGATGTCGGCCGAACCAGGGCAGCCACGCGACAGTGGCGAGACGCCCGGTCACGACCGAGGCGGAGAGAGGCCAGTGACAGACCAGTACGGCCAGTATAGATATCCAGAAGGCGCGGATCCTTATTACGCGCCGCGGCCAGGTTTTCCCGGTAAACCGCGGCCTCCACCGCAGCAGCCGCGCTTTTTTCCGGGACAGGCGGTGTCACAGGCACCAGGTCCAACGCCCACGCTGAATTCGTTACTGCAATCAAGCGGGGCGCCGCCACACCGCTATCCTAATAGTTATGAGCAGCCGCCGGGGTACGGCCCGGCTCCCGGCTGGCCGCAGCACAGGCCTATGCCGCCATATAACCCTCAAGGAAGCCCATATAGAAATTCTACGGTAAGTTCTAGTATAAAATCTATTCAAATTATATTTATCATACATTTTGGTGGGAAATATGTTAGTTGAATAATATGATGGTATTTGACTGTTAGTCATATTAGACCTTTTTTCAACATAATTACAATATTTAGATCTACACATACAGAGTTACAGACAATAGGCAATTAGTTAAGAATGTTATAGGAAAAATATTAGGGTTCCTTCATACTGTCTGATTTCAATGTGTATGTGTACCAAATCCTTTATTCATTTCTCTGTTTAAGTTAAATCAAAAGTTTTTTAATACAATTAAGTAAACAGTGTAATATTAACTTAATATTCTCTTTTATGATAGTTTCAATAACATGGTGCTAAGGCAATTAAAGATTTTCATTACATCACAATACACATTTTACCTAATCTTGTAATTGATCAATGTCTATGAAGTTTTTTTTATTTTGGATAAGTAATGGATTAGTTATACTGGTTATGGTGGTCATTTAAATAGCTATTTAAATGATTGATTATGTGTTGATTAACTTTATTAAACCCTAAAACAAAATACCACCCCTAACACCCCTTTAACAGTTGGGAAAGTACTAACTTTGTGAAATATGAATTTACTTAATATGCCATTGATTCAGTCACATCTTAGCTAAAACATTGACTCCTGTTTTTCCAGTTAGCCGGTCATGTTTTGTGTTAGATCCTCCAGGTTATCAGGTTTAAACTATATAGGTTTCAATTTTTTATTTATACCATAACACATTTGTTTTCTTATTCTCGGAATGCAGCATGCCAGTACTAATCATAGGTGATCATAAAATTTATATAAAATTATAGAAATCTAAAGCTAAAACTGATAATCAGCTAATAGCCAAGTTCAAACAGTTTAGATAAGGGTTAGGGAGAAGAAGATTATTAATAATATTTGTTTCATGAATTTATACCATTAGAAATACTTACCTTGAAGCAAATCTCTTGGAAGCAATCAACAAATGCGTTAATGCATGCATGTGTTTTACATAATATGAAATGAGGCTTTAATTCCTCGCAGGCATTAACAGGCAGAATCAGGAAGGAATATAAAGATTATTTTTATTTGTATGCATTAACACGTGGAGTGAATAGTTTGAATTGAAATACAAATAGTAGAAAAAGGAAAAATTTAAACCTTAGGCAGGACTCCAACCTGGGACTATTGGTGCGTTGAACCAGTAGTTCCAAGTTCAAGACTTGTCTGAGGTTTCTATTTTTCCGCGTTTTTTGCGTTATTCTTTGCCCAGCCTTTTCCCAAACTATGTTGGGGTTGGCTTCCAGTTTTACTAAATACAGTTGAATACCGTATTTTACTGTATTTGTAGATTCCAAAATATTAACACAACCGACCAAGTGCAAGTCGGATTCGCGCGCGTACCGTTTCTTTCGTACTGTATCGATTTTAATTTAATTATAATAATTTATTTTTAAAGAGAATATATAAATAAATATTCTGTTAATATTTCAAGCTATTTCAAGTCTACCTGTTGCCATTATCAAAGTTGAGCAAAAACTAGAAAAAAATCAAGTTTGTTCTATGGGAGGCTCCTTAAATATTTATTTCATTCTGTTTTTTTAGTATTTGTTGTTATAGTGGCAACAGAAATACATCTATGAAAATTTCAACTGAATAACTATCATGGTTTATGAAATACAGCCTGATGACAGATGGATAGACGGACGGCCATCTGAGTCTTTGTAAAAGGGTCCCGTTTTAACCTTTGGGTTCGGAACCCTAGAAAGGAGTCTACTATTTTGGGCAGTAGTAGGTACACAAAACTTTACTTAATTATTTCTAGAAGCAAAATTATTTTAAATTAGAAGTGAAGTGCATAGTTATTGCATTTCCTCAGTCTGCATAGTAATTAATATCCTTAGCATGTAATTGACTGATCCGAAGCTAAACCGGAGTGTAAGTTTGATTTCCCCAGAACAAATCTGTAATTTATCTATAATATGGATTTATTTAGCAATATATGAGTGTGGTTACCAGTTTAGGATTAAGCCTAGTTTGGGATTAAGTGGTTATTGATGTTAGTTGTCCGGACATATTATATTGAAAACATACTTATTTTGTCAAATATAACAAGCAGGAGAAAGTACATAACTTAAATTATTACTAAAATCAGAATTGAAACAATATAAATATATTTCTAAGTAGGTACTTTTAAGTCCCCATTGATAGCAGTCCCTCAATCTACAAAAGAGATATCCTTAGTATTTTTTAATAATTCACTACATTTATGTTCAAATAGCAACAGTATTGGGAACTACTTGTAAAAAGTTTGTTTGTAAAGATTACTGTGCAATCCATTATAGACTTGAACCTTATCAAGGTTTATGAATGATTAAAGTTTTTCATTCATTCATAGTAATTAACTAATTATAAATTATCAATGAACCTGTATAGAATAATATGATTAATGATGTAATCTAACACCTCTATTTGTTTACTACTCTGATGTATGCCTGGTTTTAGTAAGTTAAGTACTTTAATTTATTATTCATCCTCTTAATTATTATTCAATTTATGATATTAATATTCTTTTAAACACAAAGTCTTAAGCTAATTATTTTAATCACTCTCAAATTCCTTTTCTTTTTAATTTTTCTTAAATTAAGATTATGTTATTTATTTTGAAGTACCTAAATAGTAAATTATGTAATGTAGCATTACATAATTTAGGTACTTTATACCTGTCAATTAGAGAAGTAATTTGGATATATGCCATACCAATTCTGTACTTATACACTCAGAAACCATGTACTTGTAATTGACAGATTTCTCAGTAAGTGCATCAATCAAATATAGGTGAAATTATGCATTGTTCTAAAAATAATACTTTAAAATGTCATGGCCAGGCACAACCGAAAAAATACATCTTAAGGAATTAGTGTTTTTTTTTTTAATTTACTTTTTTTTTGTATTTTTTGAATTGAACTTAACTTTAAAACACATTTTTCAAGATCACATTTATTAATGCAAGACCAAAACTTGTTTCTATCTAGGATTTTATTTATAACTATTACATCTTAAGAGTTGTTTACTACTATTCTATTTTTACATTATGTTTATCTAGTGTATTCTGGAATATACTGCCATACTCAGAGTCACTAATGGCTATTGTACGATAGTAAGGAACCCTTCATGCGCTAGTCTGATGCGCACTCGACCAGTTTTTTTTGTTTCATTTCATATAAAACTAGCTGTCCCCCGCGACTTTGTTCGCGTGTTTTAGTTTCAACGGTTTTTAATTTTTGCGACATTTTTCATTTATGCTCCGCTCTTATTGGTCGTAGCGTGATGTTATATAGCCTATAGCCTTCCTCAATAAACGGACTATCCAATACAAAAAGAATCTTTCAATTCGAACCAGTAGTTCCTGAGATTAGCGCGTTTAAACAAACAAACTAACTCTTCAGCTTTATAATATTAGTATAGATTAAATAGCGTAATAGACACAAATTCAACTTTCTACCTATAACGGTTTATAAGTTGCAGCCCGCTGACAGACAGACGGAAAACTGAAAACAGAAACGATCTTCGCTTTTTGTAAAAGCGGTTTATCTAAAAACCATGTTTAAACCGCTAAACTCCATAGTATAGCTGTAGAGGTTTAAACCTGGTTTTTAGATAAACCGCTTTTTGTAAAAACAGTTTAGGTTGTATTGAGGTTTTTGCAGAAATACATATTTAACCGCATTTTGGTTATAATGTTTTTAATGTTATAATTCACTCTATGACTGCAATCGTGAATAACTAATAAGCTGGACAATTGTAAGTCGGACACATAGGACAGTACAATTCGTGTGCAAATAACATTCCTTTTTTATATTGATTTTATTTTCTATAAAATTTCGCTTGCTTCGCCCGCGTGGATGTCGGCAAAAGTATCCTAAGTTGTTCTTTCTTGAAGTTTGTGCTAACTCCTTACTAAATTTTATCACTAATCGGTAGTATAGTTTAGCCGTGAAAGCATCACAAAAAGACATACAAAGATATTTACGCATTTATAATATTAGTAGTTATTGTTAGAGCGGCATCAGAAATAAACAGTGAAAGCAACTATCTAACTGTTCCGTTTCATAAAAAAGGTACCTACAGCCTGCCTACAAACAAACGGACGGCCATACATAGCGTATGCATAGTATTAAGGTTTCGGAATCGGTACGGAACCCGAAAATGCCTGGTCTACATTAGTTTACTTAGTATTAAGAACAGTTAAGTAGGTATGTACCATTGCGACGCGAATAGGTAATGTTTTTCTAATTTATGAAAATTTTAAGATGACCAAATAGTACGCTAAAACCGTCCCTACCTCAGTCAATAAAGCGGTTCCAAAGAATCTTATTTAAAAAGTTTATATTCATTATTCACTAAAATGCCTGTATTTCACAGATACGCGTTTACTAGCCTACTCATTTTGATAAGTACTTACTTGGTTTATTTTTTTAATTGTGTGCCACATAAATTGCACTGAACCTAAAGTAAGCACTTGAGTTATGGAATCAGAGACATCGAAGATACCATAAACACCCAGATCTGAGACAATGAAGAAAAGTTTTACTTATTACTTATCAAAATCAAGTACCTAGTAGGTGTTAAGTGTAAGATGTAAGTAATACTGTAATACACAGAAACTCTTTAGTGGCAGGTTGTGCGGAATAATCGTTTTATACACTACGATAACCACACCCCGCATTTGTTTTTGATAACTTGATCAAATTATGGCTAAAGCGATTGAAGCCCTTTTTTGTAAGTTAAAACTTTGTTATTTTCATTTAAACTAGAAAGACAGCGACCCATTGCCCATTGGCAGCGTGTCGGCTGTCAGACGAAAAAAGGAAAAATGTCCGTAGAAATAACAAAGCGGGCCCCGCCGCTGTTAGCTGATATAAAAACGAAAGCGCACGGCGATAGTGAAAGTTTGATGTGTAGGCAAATATTACTCGCTTTCAGCCGGAGATTTGTGCGTTCGCCTCTCAGTTCTAAAACGGGCTAAAGGGTAGTGAAACAAGGCTTCGCCGCCAATCTGCCGGCGCCGCTGCCGCTCCCCGTACATACATTATGTAGAGCGAACGGCGGCGGCGGGACGTGTGTTTGACGGAATCAACGTGAATGGAACTTGACATGTGACACGTGTATCTTTCTGGCTTGACGTCAACTTTGAAAGGCTTTTCGTTACTTTATTTTAGCTTTGTTCACTCTGTATTTTCAGTTCTTTATAATTGTCACGGAGAGTGGGTTTACATTTTTTTTGTGCTTCTGAATTTTATTTACAAATGTTCACGTTCGAAGTAATAGATGTCGCTACTAGTAGCGAAATTATTCGAATGTTGGATAATCATTGTAAATTCTTTAGTAGCAATCTGGTAATAGGGGTATTGATAAGCCTGTTGGGTATAGTTCAGTCCATCATATGTAGCACATTGCTATAACGTAGTGTTGTTTGTGGTATTTCACAACCGGCGGCTATAAAACAATGCATCGAGCACGTGCCTGTTTACACTTTCGAGTTCACATTCAAGGTCGTACGCATTTGTAAGGATGTACCCGTGTAGGCTGGCCATTGAACAAATACCGGTTACGTAACAATGTCCCACTTCCCACGATATGCACGTTCTTCCGTCCGTCACGGCCTTTTACAATTAGACGATTTATTATTTATGGACGTGTTGCATTGAATGACTTTCTTTGACCGTGCCGGCTGGCGACGGAGTATCGATTTCTTGTGGCCTCGAAACTATTGTATTTGTTTCTGCCGATCCTCATCGTGATTGCTTTTGAATGTTTACTTAAGTTTGCGAAGTTGCAGTATTTCACTAAAAGTTATTTTAGTATGAAGTTACATCGAAACTTTATGAATTGTTAGATTAAACGTGGGATGTCTTAGATTCATTCAGATTCCAAGTAGATATTTCGAATCATAGTCGGGTATTGTCAACGTAATCGCTATGACGTTACGCTGATTATTTATGAATGGCTCAAATAGGCAAGCATTGTGGAATTAGTCATTTATCTCGGCATGTTGTTTACCCACAATCGTGTTAGATAGTTGTCGATAAGGAGACACGTGGTAGCGGGGTCGTCGACCCGACATACTCGTGCTCGCCGACAGCTCGGTAATAATAATAAAATGTTTCCGTGCGACTGGTTCAAGGGCGAGCCGCTGATATCGGCGCTCGCTATATTTAGATTTAGCTGTGTGTGATGTGGGTATGTGTGTGTTTGTCTACATACACAATTGTCTTGCATCTGGTATTCTCCGTTGTGTACGACGCTTTTGTCTATGCGGGCTTCGTCGGTTTTGTAGTAAATGTAAGACTTAACGTTTTCTTGCTAAATTTGCTCTAAAACAAATACTTGCAAACCACGTCCCGTGTTATCTACACAAATATTATTATTTCAAATTTAAGTGATTTACACATTATGCCATATTATAGCAATTGTTATAAACACTACATAAGCACTACTGGCGATGAATCTACACGATTCCGTCGGCGTCAAAATGTTTTATTTGTTGCAAATGAAATCAATGGTGTCCGCTGGCATCTGTCGTCAGTC
Organism: Diachrysia chrysitis; assembly: GCA_932294365.1. NCBI lineage: Eukaryota > Metazoa > Arthropoda > Insecta > Lepidoptera > Noctuidae > Diachrysia > Diachrysia chrysitis. The sequence goes on along the minus strand of OW028662.1, from coordinate 3,960,416 downwards.
GACTCCGTAGCTAAGTGATTAGACTGTTGCATGTTATGTTTCGGGTTCGACCTTCACAAGACTGCATAACCAGCACTGAATTTCATTAAATCCTTTTTATGAAATTCAGTGCTTCCTTTTTTTATTTTTCGTTCGATAAAATACAAACACCAAAGACACAGGAGAAAATCTTAGTGTGGATAAGACATTGCTTAAGTAATTCATACATGCGTACACAACACACATTATGTTGTGTACAAAACCCAACTGCAAACTTAGCAATAAAATGACACGCTTATTTCCATTTCAATTCAACCCATGTGTTTAGGTTCTAAGTCACGGTCAACATAGTGACATTGAATAACTAATCCAATATTAAACCTAAACAATCCACATCAAAATCACACCTCCCGCTCCCAATAACATAATATTCAAATTCAAACGCTGTTCAATTACCAATTACCTAATGGCCGTTATCGTAGTATTTAGGGCAATACATCGCGGTTCTGTGCGTAGTTGCAGCCCGAGTAAATTTCGCTCTCACTTTCGTATCGCAATAGCGGTGGTGTGTACATGAAAACGAGATGAATGGGCCGACTGAGACCGTTCATTCTGAGTCTGTGATGTGGATTTCGTAAAATCAATGCGGCCGTCTCGGACCCGCGTGCCGCCCGATAATCGTGTCATTGTGCAGTGCTTGGATAAGGGGCACGACCTCGATCTTATACCGCATAGGGTCACTGACCGCTTAACTGCTATCTATTAAGGATTCACTTGGCTTGTGCCAATTTTTATATAATTTGACGTTAGTGTCTTGACCTTCTCACTAATGTTTAGGTACATTCAATTATTGATGACGACAAAATAAATTCGTGTTGTCAGTTACTAGAAATTTGGCAGCAGTGATTACTGATTGAGATTTATATCACACCTATATCAATGAAACTCTAGATAACTATGTCAAACACCTGCATCGCACCTTATCCGAGTGTAGCAACAACTTGCACCTTACTCTGCGACGTATTGGCGAACAAAAACGTCAGCCGTCACGCGGCTTGCATTCATTCATACAATATGTTGAATGTTGTAATGGGGTCGTTAAACCGTGGTGACGTCATGTAATTGCCAGCTCCCTTCGCCAGTCGCCGGTTGAAATCAAAACGTCGGATTAATAACAAGGGAGGTCTGTGTAGGTCAAGCACATTATCACTTCGGTTTTGTGTGCGTGACAATCAGGAGTGACGTTCGATAATCACCCATTACAGTTGAATAATAAGACAGATACGCTTCTGCGCAAATGAAAAAAAAAAACTAAAATTATCAGAAAATGTTTGCTCACGTGTTTACGATAGTTTTTGTAGCGTAATCAAACAAGTACATAACTCAGTTTATCATTAAATTTCTACGATCTACAAATTACGTTCTCATGTAACAGTATTTGCGAGCGAAAATTTTATAAACTTAACATTAGCCAACATTAATGATGCAAACAATGTTACGTAACATCAATAAATGTATGTACTTGTGTGGATGTGAAAGGGGCCATTGCCAAGGACCACATTCTGAACGCAGCCGGAGAGGTAAATGACTCCCATGCCTATACATATGTATTGTATCCATATACACTTAGATATAACACGCGGTGTGAGATTACAAACCAGATTCTTTATGTTCAAAACAAGTACCGACCATCATCAAAAAACATTACCGCGATTTAGAACTCTATAAAAAGACGTTATTGTTTTACTTTTAACTTTTATTGTTTTTGAAGTTAGTAAGCGTGTTCTTTAGGAGCAAAGAGCAATAAACTTGACGTTATCAAACAAAACGTGAAAGTAAAACAGTTAAGTACAAAAATATTTTTTTTATTGTTTTTACCTGCTGTAAGTAGATTAGGATTATCGTTTGTAATAACTGTTGTTTCTAAGATGACTTTATAAATAACACTCATTTTAAACTTGATAATTGGTAGGAGGTGTTAGGATTCACAAACATACGTACTAAATATTTAATACTAATTGTTTCCCGCGGCTCTACCCGCGTGGATGTTGGTTATCGCGGCAAAAGCCTGTCCTTTCTCGGGCTCTAGACTACCTGTGTACCAAATTTCATTGAAATCAGTTTAGTAGTTTTGACGTTAAAGCGCGACAGACAGACAGACAGAGTTACTTTCGCATTTATAATATTAGTAAGGACTATTGTGTGGTTAACACCGCCTTATCCACGTTAGGATGAACATTCTTGATGTGATGTGTCATACTTGCGTAAAACGGGTAGCCTTTCCATACTTTGGTGTCTATGTATATCTATATATTAAAAGGTCACGACCGCCACTCTTATGTACCTACTCTAGATACTACGTACCTAAAGGGAGTTCTTTATTGAACCGTCTTGGGTGGAAAAGGGGTCGGCCTTATTAGGTCAGTAACACTTGTGATTGTTTACATTTGTGATTATATACTTACCTTATTTGTACCATTTATTGCGGATTATGATTTTAAGTTTTGGTCACCTAATTGTTATCTTCAGATAGAAGTGTATATGGATACTTTATTGGGGGTAACGAAATAGACCAATTTGTGACCCAGGTATGAAGTCGGGGCTTGTAGCATTTGATATTGGTCACACTTACAATATATGTAGTAAAAGTTATACACATCGAACAATGAAAAACGCTCACAATCACTTTATTTAGGTTTACTCGTGAAATGTTGTATGCAGTTAGTTGATTAAATATGTGTAGCGCACAATTGAATTTCTTCGGTGCATGCAAATGTTTACTTGTCTAAGATCGCGGTGCAAGCCACCTGTTGCCTAACCGCTGTAGCACCTAGTTAGAGTTACCGCGAGCTTGACATTCACGGGGGCTCGTGACGGCGCAGACCGAAATAACTTGCCGTAACCGACCGCATAACACGACGTAATGCTCTTTCTATTTATAGAGTCTTATAATTAAATACACAGACATTCGTATTTGCCTTCCGCTAGTCCGTGACGACAGAGATGCCAACGCGAACGTGCTTGTTATTGTTTGCACTAACCACTAATGCAACGACTTACTTTGTATACTTTTTATTTTTAGTTTACAAAATGATGTAACCGTTGCCAAGTCAAATCGGCAGTGTAGTGGTAATAATAATAATGACGATGTATTAAACTTGACACATATTTGAAAAGGTAACAATTATTTTCGTGGAATCTTTCGTGTTCACGCAACTAATGTATGAAGCCAAAATAAAGCAAGCTTTATCAGAAACATTTAAATGGCTCCACTTGCCATATTAAGAATACTGTTATTCAAAGAACGTGTAGTCGGAAGTGGAAACAGATGATTCGATGAATAAGGTTTACGTGCCATTGTTGATACTCGGCACATAAAAAGTAAACCGGTCAGTGTGCCTTTATCGCTCCTCACAGGAGCACGATAAAACGAACCAGATAATAATAATAGCGGTAACAGTCGAACTCATTCATTTTCTTTTTCTGTTAACAATATAGTTATGGTTCGTATTTTTTGTGTGGGTACGCAAAGGGATAGCCCGACGGCGTTTAATATGTAAAGGAAGGCAAGGTTACACGCACACATCAACGGTGTGTCTGTGTAAGTAAGATGCGCTTGTAGTGGAGGGAATCCCCAACTTTTTACAAACACAATCAAAGTTATGTAATGTTTGCTCGTATCCGTCCGCGCACGCTGCCACTGCTGTTTGTACGAATGCCAATGTTATACATTACAGGCCTCTTGTATTAGTCATAGGTCATTAACATCGCTGTTAAACGGTGTTTAATAATATTGTTTCCTCGAGGTGTTGAACAATTCGTTTCGCTCTATATGTTTTCTGACGTGACGTTCTAAAATTATGTTACAGTTTCTAAATTTAATACGACAGCGATTGAAATCGAAACTTCGTTTCTTGTTACGCTAGTTGTCTTGAATGGCTGTTCAAATAAATTAGGCCTGCAATGTAATAGGTTAAAAACAGCACAGACTCAGGTATATAATTATTATATCGAATTATTTGTAGTTGAGCAAGCCATAGAAAAACATTTAATACATTAATTAGTTAATATCTGTACCCGCGACGTTGTTTGCCTTGATGTCGGTCAAGTAACAAAGCATTCAACTTCTTAAAAAATAGGATAAAGGTAGATATAACAATTCAAAATAGTAACAATCGGATTAAAAAAAAAGTATTTCCAATCAACAACCACCGAGCTGTTGACGTTGTGTAACGACAGATAATTTTCTTAAAAGTAAATCATACTTTCAAAATAAGATATCTCGTTCCTATGGCTACCTAATTTTGCCATGTTTACCCCTTCGTTTATACGTCATAAATACCAATTTAGGTTTGCAGATGAATTTTGAGTTTTTGCACATTTAAAGCTCCGTTTCTTATCTGGATGTAAAGCGTGTTTAAACATAGCTAAGTGCACTTCACTCTGTTTCGAAAATATTTTACAGACAATCTGACAACTGGCAAAAGAAAGTTGTCGATTACTATTTCATATGTATAGATGGATTCGTGTTTGTTGCCTAGCTTGAAATTGAATACCAGAAGTGCTACTTAATAGTTTTTTTTACTTAATATTTATAAATAGATGCTTAAGATCAGTCCTGTAAATTTGAAATAAAACGTTCAACTGTACTTACATTTCTGTTTATAGATTGTGTTCTGTTGACAAAATTGTAAACGATCCCAATTTTACTTTCTAGTTTTTTAATGGTTGTGATGAACTACGTATGTAAGTCTCATCGTCCTCTTCGTGTTAGGTTACTTACACTTAGGTTAGGTTACTTTTTACCTCATCTAATTATTAATTATCCAATAACAGTTTTTAACGATGTTTACACTTAACAATCGTCTGATAACAGGTGGATGACGATTATTTGATAAAAAATATTAATCGTTTGAAACTGGAATTATTTGTATTGTAATTGTTTTAAGATTAAAATGGCAAAATAATTTGTAACCACGCTTGCGTTCTGAATGATGTTGTGCCACTTTAAAGGATTTATTCTTGTTCTTAAAAGCTATGTACTATCTACTCAGTTTTTTATTCTGACTTGAAAATATATTTGAGAACATACGCATACCTATCGTACTACGGAAATATAATCTTAAAATAAAGGCGAATGTCTTCAGTAAAACAGTTACTGTAGAGTCTTAATAAAAGTTGTCATTAAACGCGTCAACTTTCTTACACCAAACAACTTTCCACATGTATGTAATCATCGAGTTGTGCGTTGTGCGGCTACTGGCCCTTCACTTGGGTCCCTTGAGCTGACATTAACTCGCGGAATATGAGCAAAACACCGATTGTAAAAACTAGACTCAACATGTATGTCATTATCCAACACTGGTTTCATATTAGAAGGAAATCTGATACAACAACGTTTTTCTTTGTACTGATGGCTTCGCTTTTGTCTTCAAAAAGTAAACCAATATAATCTTGATCATAACAGAACACTTCTCTAAGCAAACATACCGTAGTTGGTAAAGCGACTTGGTTATTTCCGTAAAACATTGCAAATACTGCGGTACCCCTTCAATCTTTTCTATTTTCAATTGCTCCCGGGAAATTGAGTTCTGTGACCATATTTCTTGAACAAATTTTAAAAGGTCTTATATTTGTCACTTTAGATCTTGTTCAACTACTTTTCTCCGTATTCTTTGATTTCAAGGTACCTAATTACTATTAAGTAATACATATATTATAGGAAATACTAGTTTGTTTACCAATTACCTACCGCCGAGTGAGGTTTCGGGAAGTTAAAAGTGTTTTCACTAGGGGATCGGACTATTATTTCTGTTTACTCGTGACATAGATATTAAAATATTAGACACGTATTTTTCTTTTTTTAATTGTACAAACGATGAGGAAGATACAGTGAATAGAAATGTCGCGTAATGTCACTTGTAGCTATTTTTACCCACAAATGACGTCACAAGCCCCCACTCCAGAACTTTAAAGCGCTTTAACTTTGTAATTTTTATTGATTTGATAAAATAAAAATTACGAGCTTTTTTTTTTATCTAACTGATGGAATAAATAGATATTTCCTTTTCATACCCAGTCCGATCCCCTATTAATGATACGGAATGTACTGATAACTCTCATAGTCATCACGTCAGTTAACTTGTCACTGAAACCTACACCGCAAATCGTCCTTTGTCTTTGCCGTAAAAAAAAAACCAACTTTTTTCTCGACAAGAAATGAAAAAGGATTGATAATTTCAAAATATTATGTGCAAGTGCAACTGATTATGAATGAGTGGCCCTATAAAAATAGCGTTATTTATTATAAGTAAGAGGGTTAATGTTTAGGCCGATGGTAATGACATAATAGCGTTGCAAGTGGGTGAATGCGGTCGACCAGCTGGATCGGAATCCGGTCACATTCCTAACGGCACACACTTGCACTGTCGTGTTTGATGCACTTCGCGCACGCCGTATTATCTATCATTTTATCTTACTAAATTATTCCAATTAGCTTGGTACGTATTTTGCACCACGCTGTCTCATACCAACTATACCTGACAGAAACAGGATCTATGTTTATACAGTATTTATATAATTTACTACAAGAATGTGTATTTGTACTTCAATGTTTGGTAATACAAAATCTATTAATAGAAGAACTAAATGAAATCGGTACTATTTCAGTTAGTTCTTATCTTTAAATCGAATGCAAGGTCTTATCCTATTAACATACCTACGTACATTTAATATATTCAGACCCATTCATAGTAGAGTAGATAGAATATGACATCAACATTCCTTATTCATAAAAGGTGATTTACATTTAAGACACAATGACGCCTAACAGCTGAGTTTACTACGAGATTATTTACGCACAATTTACATGTTACCCAAGGATTGAGGGACTGTGTATTTTGGTGACCACGTACACACATTTTAGGCTTTTTTTATGTGTTTCGGCATTCTTTTTAAGACATTGTTTTCTACAAGCTTAGAAATTAAACAATGGAATCCTTTGTAATGCAAATTAACCATATGGTCACATCTAAGTTTTCATGTTGTTCCTGATTTCTATTTAACTAATACTAAATTTATCGGCACGGTACAATCAGATGTTAATGCCGTGCAAAGTTATTAAATAACTACACACTAGTACATACTTCTTATGCGCTGCGCAAACGTGCGCCTTGTGTCGCGGATAAAACCCACCGTAGAATATTTTGTGTTTGAATATAATCAGTACGAAATCAGACAAACAGTTTTTATGCAGTTCGCTTCAAATTGTCATATACCGATCACCAAATAGTTTGGTGTCGGTAACTGGAAACTAAAAATCGTCAGTTAAAGACTCAAACAACATTAACAAATTTCATTATAATTGTACGTTGCAGTCGGTGTCCGTATCCTGTGTGCGACACATTTCGGGTAATGTACTGTGTCGGTAACAAGCAACCGGAGACTGTATCCGATTGCCGCCACCCGAAGTACGGTGTCCTGTTGATGTTGTGCCGTGTCGGCAACATATAGTGTGTCCACGTTTGTGCGGCGCCTTAAGTAAACCTGGCCACTAGTACAGACTAATATATTACGTTTATTTTCAAAGTAAATTTCATTCCCCTGTATATTATTATATTTATATGTATCATTCTCGAAACTGCTTTCGTTGCGAAAATGAAATACCGTTTACGTTACGTTTAGTTGTGGTTTACGTTAGCCTCTCGTATTTTCAGCCCGCAACCTTAACGATTACAGAGCGGTTTTGACTGAATTAGAGTATTCACTGATCCCTGCAGTCACTCGAGAATACAAAAAACCCTCCGCCTTTCATATCTCTAAATGAACTTTTCATGAGGTCCTTGAAGACCGACGTTGAGGCATTGGGTCACCGAGATTTTGTTCGGGTTTACTTAGGTACACATAACCGAAATAGGGTGGTCTTTTTTATTACACATGAGTGTTACTTTATGTTTTTTGGCCTTTAGGTAGCTTAGGTTTTCCTCTTCGTAATGTAATTTCGTGCTACCGGTTATTAAGTTCATATAGGTATGACCAAGTATGAAAGCAAATATAATAGACGCGTAGAGGGCGTTGCGCGGGCTGCGCACCTACCCGCGGGTCAATTACTGCATAAATCAATACGGATGTCGCCCTATGTGGTGGCTCTTTGTTCCAGCCGACTGGAGATACGAGGCCCGTCTCGGCGGCTCCAGCTCTGTCCGGAAAACTCGCTGAGGTATCGCGGGGTCGGATGATTACTTATTAACGTAGGTGGAGGCTGGCTGGCGCGGGCGGGCCGCTTCGAGCTCGTCGCGCGATCGATGCCGAAGCGGCCAATGGCGCGCCGCCGCCCCCCGGCGCCCGCACCCTGCGCAACCCTCACCACACCCCGCGCACGCCGCACCCCGGCACACCGCCCCCATAAATCATTGAATCCGCCATAAAACACCCCAATGTTCGTAAAAATGTAACTCTAATTGGCGAACACAAGTCTCATATCTCCTAGTCAAACTACACCCGGAAGCCTTCAGGACAAGGCCTTAGTTTAGAGACATAAAACATTGATCAAAGAGTAATACAGATCCCCGCTGGCTCGCTCGTTTGCCTCGTCGGAGCGGGGCTCGTACGAATAATTGAATTTCCATCATAGAACAAAATGAGAGCTGAAAACTGAAGCGGGGCGACTTTGTTGGCACAGCGAATTATTTCGGACGTCAATATTATTTAGTCACGGTATCTGTCTGATAAATTGATATTACAGTTAAAGCGCATTAATTTCATGGACGTACTAGAAAAAGCTTTTGACATACAGGGTCTTATGAAACTAAAGGCTGATTCGATGAGTTTTATAATAGCGGGCTGAAATTGTAGGTCTTTGCGTGATTTAAAAAAAGTCTAATCCCGCACTAAGGAATTTTATTCTTGAGTCGCGCGGGTTTCACAAACATTCAAATCACATGCACAAATAACTCTCAGACTTAAAACAAGCATTTGTGTATCATACAAATGTTTGTCTCATGCGGGCATCGAAACTAGCATGGTGTGGTGAGAAGTTGGTGATCTATACTATGTTTTTTATTTGAAAGAAATAGCATTTGATGTCAAATTCGGGTTTAGGAGTTCACTTTTGGGTCATTAGGCCCCCAATGTCTGATGTATTTAATAAGTACGCGTTCTTGGTACCTGTGTACTTACCAAAGCATTCGTTACTATGTAAATGAAAATCAATTATGAGTTATGTATTGCATAATTTGTTTTGCAAACAAAAACATGTTTATACTGCGCGTAACGAATCGAAGCGCATAAACTCGGCTTTGTTATAACATGAATAATCTAATAAATTATCTCGCATAGTTCTTAAGCTAGGAATGAGTTTTTGAAACAAGTTACGGACCTCGTTTTAAAAAAAAATTAGCCTTTTGCATTTGTTATGATTAAACTTTTTTTTTTCTTTTATTCACACCTTATAATAAGTAGTACCTATGCGTTGAGTTTAGTATTAAGATTTTATCGAAATTATTTAATTGAAAGTAACAACTACCTACGATTACATGACTTACAACAGCTAAGCTTATAAGATTTTCGCCCACTTCTATTTATATCTATAAAACGTATTTGCGATCAAAATAACAGTTGACTCGACAAAGCCATCGTTTCTTTTTCACATTAGGCTACAATAGGGATGTTTCCTGGGTATGAAAAGTTAAAATCTATTTAGTCCGTCAGTTAGATAGTCAAAAAATATTAGACACGTATTATTATCAAAACAATAAAAAAATACAAAGATATACCGCTTTAAAGTTTCGGAGTGGGGGCTTATGACGCTACGCCTCGCTAAAAATCGTAGCGAGGAGTGACGTCACGCGTAATTTCCGTTCTCTGTATTTTGATCATTTTTTGTTTGCAGGAAAAAAGAAAAAATACGTGTCTAATAAAATTCATTAATCGACAAGACGGACATTAAAAATAAAAATAGGAAACATGCCTATTCACGATAGATGATGTGATGAAGTGTTTGCTATTGCGTCAGTGTATTGAATAAGTTGTCTTTGTTTCAGCCGCCTCGGGGCTACGGAGGGCCCCCTTATGCGGGAGCCCCGGGCGGTCCTCAACAGCCCCCAGGTGCATACGGCCCGCCCGGCTCGTACCCGCAGAGGTACCCGCCGCCACCAGGAGCTCCTGGTGCACCTAACTCAAGACCGCCATTCTCGCCACATCAGGTTTGTCGTGTTTTGCTAACATATAGGTACCTACAGAGTAACAAATGGTTTTGCTATTTAAGAAACCTACAAGATAATTGTTTCAACATCTTAACCTTGTACATGTACGCACTGCTAGGTAGGCCTTTGGTTTGGCATTATCCTATGTCTCTAGTCATCCTACTCCAGCATTATTCTTATCAGCCCATCGTATTCTTTGTCATCCAGGCAAATTGTTTAACTCTTAAATCGAAATCTAAATTTATTTATTCAATGTGGGCTACTAGGTAGCACTTTTTGAAGGTCAATCATAGTAACAGTTCTCCAAATCAGGCGATTTGGCGTACTGGTACCGTCACCTTCATATGCACATCATCGATTAGGTAAATCTTATTATTTTGCATGAGTTAATGGCCTCATGGTTAAAAGTTATGTCAAAGTCCTATTTGAGAATTCTTTCGTCACTTACGTAAAATAAAAGTTATAATCAAACTCTACCCTAACCAATAAACAAGAATAACTTCTTTGCTATTTTTAGAGTTAAGGAGGACAAATATAAATCTTGCGGTTTATATTTAGATGTTGAATTCTTAAATGGACGGAGTTTCATTTTATTATGTAATCAGGCTCTGTTAATTTAAGATTTCTATTTTAAAACTTGTATAAAAACTTTTGGTTGCAATATTTACTTGTTTACGTATCATATTCGTTAAACAATTTATTATTGTTATTTCCATTCTACGATAACTTAACTGGTTAAGATACCAATATGTTCTAATCAGAACAATATCTAACGTAAAACCGAACTTGTGATAAATTTGAAAATAAAAAAGATACTGAGATCTTCAGTATATATATATAAATATACCTACTTAATTTGGTTATTTTGCAACTGTACAAGTAGATTTCGAGTCAGAAGACAATATCATTCCACACATAAAGTTTACAACTTACAATTAAACCGTAGTATCTAAATTACCACGTTTATATCGAAACCTATAAACAAACTAAATCTAAACCAATGGATAGTTAATGATAAGCTATCTATATAAAAACGACAATCAATTACCATTTGTAAAAATAGAATGCTACAACTGATACATTATGTATGCAGGTATGCACAATACATGCTGCAGATTAATAGTGATTGATGACTGCTTATCTACATGTATAAGTTTGTATGTGCACCAAAGGGTATTGTCCTCAAGACGCAGTTTGGTTGCGGAGCGACTAACAAGAACATTGTTATGAATATATATAGTTAAGTGCGCTAGTCAATTCGTGATAGCTATTGAACTGAATATTCAGCTGTTGTTTTACAAAGCGTTGTGTTTATATCTCATGAGTTATAGCAACGCTTTAAGCCGTTTATAATGCAAAGTAATAAGCGTAGGTAAATAAAAGTGTAACGTAAAGTTGTAAGGCACCTTAGTTCATATAGAGTTTATTCATGATCTTGTTTAGGTAAATAAATACAAGGTGATGCTTTTGCCTTATTAGTTTTGCATTCAAGATAGGAGTACAAACAACTCGTCATGAAATTATGATGCGCTGAGCTACATCAATACTTTCATCAATAACATCAACGTTTAATCTGAATAGCTTTCAGTACATTACCAATTCTAGACATCATACATATTTGTCTGTTATTATAGACTGTTGATATACACAGCCTTATAATGGTCGCGCTGTTTTATGTAAACCCTGACAGGAAATGCTAAACTTTAAGAGGTATCATAGAAGGTACTCTAACACCGGTAGAGGCATATTACAGCAATAACGACAGCCGTATCCGGTTTCTACTCCGGCGACTAAAAGCGCTATTAAAGAACCCGTTTATTCCGAGATTTTTACTTAGCTGCGCTAAATTAAATGGTGGGACCTTATTCTTGAATATTACTTTATAAATTAGTTTGTTATTGCATATAATATTACTACAAAATAAATATTATATCCTACTAGTAAACACTTGGGCTTTGATGAAATATTTTCGAATACGATTTTCCCTCAATGAATCAACGCGCCCGTGCTATTAAAAGCTACGGAGAAGAAATTATCTGTAAATGATTGTAGAGTCGTCGACTTCTGAGAAATATGTTTATGCTTGGTCGTCGTGTTGGCGGATTCATATTCAAGTCCGAAACTAGAGAGCCAACTCGAACATTTCTTAGAATCGTTGAGCCGGCGGGCGGCGGCGCGGCGCGTCGGAGCCTCATCCACTCACGTGAACATAAACGTTCTATCATACTTAAGCCGTCTTCGAGGGGAACACGACTCTAAAAGCTAGAGGCGTAAGTTCTAACTTAGCGTGGTAGCACAAGATACGCTCGAATGACGTAAGCCGCTCCGCGCGCTCGCTGACGTAAGCTTGTTGTGCAACGGACCCAGAGGTACGTTTGAAGCAGGGGCTCTTGGAGCGAACTCGTGTAGAAATCGATGTTAAGAAATGATTCCACTACGAACAAGGCCGTTTTCAAAACATCTCTCGTACGTGGTTTTGACCACAATACCTTCTGTTATCTTTGCGTTGTGTTTTAATCCGTCTATTCATAGGCATATTCTTCCCTTTTTTATTTGTCACAATCATTGTTGCTGTATTACGGTAAAAGCTTATATTTTGTTGTATTTGTGGTTCAACAGCCTATTACTAAGCTCTGTTTGTCAACAGGATGTATATCTTAATACCGTAATAGATCTAGAAGTGTGTATTTTTTATTGTCGCTTTAACAATGATGTAAGCAAAGTAAAATAAAAAGCGACATTTTTGGCATGCTTGCTGAACATGCCAAATGCTAAGCTAGATTAAAATTAAGTTAGCAAACTCTGTGCTGTTTTAATATCTATGTTATACAAAACGTTGGCTTAATATTAACACTTCAGTTAGGCTGTCTCTGGCAGTAGGTGCCTATGAAAGATAGCGCGGATTGAATTACTCTCAAACTATAAACAACGTTCCTACTATCTTAAGAGAAAAAATACATAAAAAACTTAAATATGGATCTTTATTTTGTTAGTCTGTTAATAAAAAAAAATGTAGAAGTCGTATGTTATGCTCAGTTAGCGTCCGCGGCACACGACTTTATAATATAGAATTCAATTAATTAACAAATAGCATACTGGTACTTACTGTATTTTAAACTAGTACAATTAGTCAATACATGATAATACTACTATAATCAAGCCATAAACTTTAAACAGAATGTTATTGACTAATCACTGTTTTATGATAGGAAATAGGTTCTATACAATCTTGGTACAGAAGTGTCACTATATGTAAAGAAAACAATAAAATGTCCACAATGTATACAAAATGACTGTTTTAAAGCTCCCATTAAAAAACTTTAAACTTATGCGGGTGTGAATCACAGGGCGCATCAATTCGTCCGTCGGCTTCATTATAATTTATATTTAGAATGAAATAGTTAAAAATGTTTGTCTAGAATTAAAAAAAGAAGCTATTTTCTATTCTTTCTTTGTTTAAAAACCTGTAATCCCTGGACTTATACGAAGTGCCAGACAGGGTGAAATAGCAGCTAAATGTCGGTGAAATCACGTTTCTTGATAGTTATAATAGCCATATTGCAACACTATCATTTAAAAGATCATAAACAGTTTTAGATAAACAAAAAAAATCGGACAAGTTCGAGTCTGACTTGCGCACCGATGGATCCGTGCAAAATTTGTTGACCGCCACGGTTAATTCTCCAAAAAACAAATATAACTGTGCGTTTGAAAAATGTTCTCGCATAAATCACTGTTAAATTACCAACTGTAAATATAAGTTTGTAAACACGAATCGTATAGTTTTTTTTGTTTCGTTACAAAAATACAAATTAATCATTTTCATTTACTTGTGTGACGTTAACCTAATATCATGCCAAATCGGTGATTAGGGGTCGACGGGAAGCACCCTGTTTTAAATTTCTCGAAAATGTATGGGATAACTTATTTCATTTATTTTTTATTGTGTCAGGTGTCCGTAGACCACACGTTTCTTAGAAAAAAATCTTGACAGACAGACGGACGGACAGCAAAGTGATCCTATAAGGGATTCTTTTTCCTTCTTGAGGTAAAGAACCCTAAAAACAACGTGTAAGTAATAGAAATACCTAATAAACACATTCTTAAAAGTTTATGTGTTCAAGCCGTGGGCACACGAGCTTAATTTATTTAAATGTTTATTTACGGAACAATTAAAAATGGAATTTAATTTCATTGAATTAATTTCCGTAAAACGAATCTGCTGCGTTACAAATGCGTGCGCGACATTTCTGAGTAACGGACTTGAAAGTTGAACACTCCGATTTTTATTGCTACCGGTACTTTTAAGGAATGAAAATTTGCATATGTATTAAAAAAATATAATCTAAATGTTGCCAAAAAGATTAAATGTAGTTATATTATATTTGATTTATTGTAAAAGTGTAACAAATGTCGTGGTGGCCTAGCGGTTCAACGAACGGGGATTTGTATTCACAACGTCGCAGGTTCGAACCCACGACAGTCAAGTACCATGTGTCTTTTTCATAGTTATATGTACTTTCTTAATTATTCTAAGGCACCATTGGCAAACGGAGAAGGAAAACATCGTTAGGGAATACCGGATTGAAAAATTGGAATCTGGTAGGCGGTTTTGACGTAATGAGCAATGCTTGATTAAGTATACACATTATGCGGTAGTTTTACACCAACATTTAGAAATGCCAAAAAAAATACGAATCAAATGAAGCGCCAAAAAAAAACAATGACTTCAAATATGTCTTACAAGAATAGCTATATAAAAAGTTTTACGACTTGCTACTGGCTATTAACTTAAGGCTGGTCAAGATTTTTTGTGTACCGTTTGAAATAATTTAGCTTTGAATAATTCCTAGAGCTTAATGTTAAGAATCATATGAATGGATTAAAGAGATATAAAACTTGTTATAAAAAACACACTCACGACTAATGTAGGTATGCCCATTATTATGCTTGATCAGATTTTTATACAAGCATTGCCATAATTCACAATTACGTTTTAGAGTGATTTCAGAACATATTACAATAATTTTTAAAGATCAGATTTTCAAAATTACATAACTTATTCATTTATATATTTTTATGAACACACATTGACTCCTATGTATGTTACCTAGGAGACAATCATGTAGGAAAATTAGGTACAAAGGTCCAGCTTATTTCTTATAAAATTTCTGCCGGTAGAGCTTGCGACAGAAGAAACACTGACACTGTAAGTTATTAAAGCTAAATATGTAAAACAGTGTAACTTATTTGTTGACATAAAAACGTGTGCTACTTTGTGATGCTCACTGTAACATGCGATCAGCTGAAATGTTCTGAAGTTGGTATGTTTAGATGTACTCAAAGTAGTGTCGGGGGTGTGTCCCTGAGACTATAAGAGGTGGTGTCTTGAGTGCCAGTATTGCGGGCTCGGAGATACGGCCCGCATCCGGGTGCAATGAATGCGACGACGGTTTCAAGGACGCGCCTCAGGTGATGACGTACGCGCACCCCTCCGCCCCCAGCATGGCTCCCGCGGGTGTTCCGGCACCCACCTAATAATGCACGTCTACGCCCTGTCTACCGCGTCCGCACTCGTTGCAACCTTGAGTGCTCTCGGAGACACCCCTGTTGGCACCTGTCGGAACAGCCTTTCAAAATCACACCACATGCGACACTCATGATCCTAATAAAACCTCTTCATAAAACTTAAGCAACAATATTGTTTGTAATAAACAATTCATAAGTTAATTTATGTTTTAAAGAAGTATCCTATCGATATTGATATTGAACAGCACAAGGCTGCCGCGGTTGTCACGCCCGCCTTCCAACTTGTCGTTCGTTAGCACCGCTACAATTAGACTGTGTAGTTAGTATCACGTTGATAGCTCTCTAATTATCATAATAATAGTGGAGGTACACGGGCGGGGTGGCGGCCCCGTCAGCTGAGCGAAAACGAAAGTAAACAGAACTCGGTCAAAGGGTTTGTACTCACCTACCCGCAATATTTATGTGGGTACAGGGGGTGGTACCCCACACCCGATCCAGTCACCCTCCTTTGATGGATTGGTAGGCGACTGGCGCGGATGTTCGACTGAAACTCAGCCAAACTCAGTTGCCAAGCATTAGTCTCGATTTCCTACTATATTCTGTTCGACAAACTTTTACCGCGAAATTATTATTCAGTGAAAGTTCTAACAATTCTTTGTATTTTGTTTTGAACGCAGACAACCTACCACCCGACCCTCCCTCTCCTTCTCTTAAACTTACTACGTACATTGATGAATTGTTTGAACGAAAATATTTACTTAAAATAAACTCTTGCATGTCTAAGCTATATTTGATCTGCAGTGATTTGTCATTGTTGTGGCGCTTGAAGTCATTACGAGGTGCATAAATCATGTCTCGTCTCAGTAACTTTACCAGGAATAACAATGCTTGTAGAGTATTGCCTGGTATTGAATAGGTTTCGGCTTTGCCGGCAAACGAGCGCATGATATCCGATTACGCTGTATCAACCGGTCCTTAAGTATTAGCTATAAAGAACTAAGTTAAGGTGATTAGAACACAAAGATGTTTTTAATCTGAAATTATTTTATGTTTAAAAATTTTACCGTACCTCTTGCTAAAACGTTGTTCATCAATAAATGATGAATTTACCGTTCCTTATGTAGAATACAGTACATATATTACATTCCTACAATACAAACTTAACGATCCGAATATTTGTTTGGCATTACAATTACAATGTCACATACGCTATAATTACAAACATATTGTTTCGTTATCAAGAACAATAACACGTAACAGGGAGGCCGTGAACTGTTGACGTCACAATTATTATTCAATTATCGCCAGCCGGTAGGGGGAAACATAAAAAGTGAATGACTCCTCTTGACCTGAATTAGTAAATATCAGGCCAACCTTATCTGCAGCCTTGAAACGTGACGCGGAAACTGGCTGTCGAGTGAAAGCAATATAGGACTGACTCGAACAATGAATGTCTGCACTTTCAGATGCGATCTATGTCGACGACCGACGACATTGATTCATGAAGAGAACAGAAATTGGACTATATTTGTATACGGGGTTACATCTTTTACGAGATAACAGCTGTTAACGTACTTTTTAAACATCCTATCTATCCCCGTCATTATTAAAAATAATAATAATATAGCCTTAATTTGCTAATGACTTCTTAAGAAAACTTGAAAACTAAATTGAACATTCATTTCAATGTAAACGTAAATGCCTTATCCAATAAAACGGTCTTATGCGATGTTATTGCGTTTCATGTTTTCCCTACGAAACGTTCAATTAATTGAACAACGTGTGCATTGCATCAAAACCCCCGGCACAACTAGAAACTGCCAACAATACCGGCGGAACGGCCAATCATGTTACGTCATCCGATAGTAGTGGAGCTCTTTCGTGCTGGTTTATTATACATACAGACATATTTACATAGGCGCTAGTAGGCGTAGATGCGTTGCGGTGCACTCGTTTGCAAGTAAACGGGTGTGCATAATGGATGCACGGTCAAGGCCGTTCGTGGTCGTCGACCCTGCTCTTGCACGTGCCCGTTGCTTTGTACCATCTATGTTTGCATTTGATATGCGTGTGTGTGTACGGACATCATTAATATTGTAATATGTATTAGCTTGGTTAATTTGTTAAGATCTTTGCCAAACCAGTTTTGTAACAATCGTTTACCGTTTTTCTTCTAGTCGACAAAACCGCTTATGTTTACTGATCTTTTGACATTAACAGCTACCTTTCATTTAAATTTTTGTTGTTAATGGCTCTGTCGCTTTATTAATAGTTAGGTCAATGACAGTTGTCGAATACATTGACTATTTAATTTACCTTTTACTTAAATACCATCCACGAATATACCGTAACTTAACTACCCCGTAAACTAAAACGAAATTTAAGTTTAACAACTTCCTTGTCCTGTGAGTTGACACAATGGTTAAACAATAGAAATCACGAGACAGGGCAATGGTTGGGACCTTCTTAAAACTCTATATGTCGCTAGCGCTATATTATACTTAAACTTGATGAAACTAGCATGAGACTAACGAGTAACGACTTAAAATTGAGTACTACACCACAGCGGCAGAATTAGCGGAACAAAACATAAAAGCTGAGTGTTCTATCTATTAAATTTATATTTAAGTACCGAAAAATAATAATAAACCAGCTGTCTGGTAAATTCACATTCATTAATAGCTCCAACTATTAAACGAGAGAACTAAACAATTGTTTAGTTTTATAAAATTACGGTTTGTACGTTCTCAAATAACGGCGTGACCAAAGGAAATAGGGATTCATGTTTATATATATCTATAGAAGATAGTTAATAATATAGATAATAGTCTCTTTTTTGTTATTGTTATTTATTTTATTTATAGAATCACTAATAATTTAAAACTCGTCAAGCAACACAAAATGTGTCTTGGCCTCCAAAACTTAATAACTACTAATTATAATATAAAACACTATTAGACTAACAGCTTTAACTTTCAATATATCTAAGAATCGAGTGAGTGTATAACAAAAAGGTAGGTGATTAGAATAGAGTGAGCGTGCTCGCGATTCTGAGTCACGGCCAAGGACACGAGAGCTTTGTCGGCTGTGATTAATTGAGTGTTCCCATTTCAATTGGTGCTCAATTCATTATTACAACACCGGTTCTGTTTTGCACGCACCCTAACCAATGTAAGATTAAACGAACCTAAATGTTGATTCATGGAATCTTTTGTCTGACTTCTTATTTATTTTTGATTTGGGATCTGCCTTCCAATTACATTGATCATTTGACACATTGTCATCCCTATTATATCGTAAATAGATGAATATAATTCTTGCCTTCATAATGAGCTCTTAACGGGAAGAGCTATTGCACTAATACGTATTATGGTGTATAAAATACGCGGAAAGATTTATTCTACCTCATCATGCACAAATACTACGTCAAAAACAATGTTTCTCATGTTAGTTACTGTTGGTATTGTGTCTTATAAACATTTCACACACAGTTTTATAAAATCTGCTTTCTCCACCTCCGGATTATGATATGTTGATACTTAAAGACGTCTTTGTATTTAAACAGGGTTATGAACGAGGTGGTTCCCCTCAACCACAGACGCAGCCACCGGGCGCGCCGAGCCCCGGTGCTGTCCAAAGCGCGCCCGGCGCAATGTCGCCCACTCAGGACTCGCAGCATCCGCCCCACATGCCACACGGAGCGCAACCACCGCAGCATCAGGTATGCTAAGAGTTTATAAATTCATTAAATTAAGGATGACCTTGATGTCTGTGAGGGGAACTGTCAGAAAAGTGCCAAGACCAAAGGGGTTAGGAAATTTCGGGGGAGGCATTGCCCAACAAAAGCACACAGAAGGAAGCTCAAAAAGCGAGCAAGTGGCGGTCACACGACTGGTTCCGTACCATAGATAAAGATAAAATATATAACAGTATTATTCGTTGTTATAGCAGCAACAGAAATACATACTTTGTGTGTCTACCTATTACGGTCTAGGGTACCGTTGGCACCCTTAGTACGTACCTAAAAAATCATAGTCTATGAAAGAGATCAGGGTCAAGCAATATGTCACCACGAAAATATCAACACATTTTTATTAATTTGTAATTAGTAGTTCACTTTCAACGAATGACTTAAATTATGAAACAAAGTCAAGTTCACCACCGAAGTGCTTCGTTGATATCATGACAGCACAATATCATTGACAGTCTACTAGTAAAATAGCTGAAGCCTGACAACTGGTCTAGGTTGAAATACAACTATAATTTACCTACTTGTTGGGTTTCTGCCGTCAGAGTTATATAACATTTATTTTTAGTTAATGCTTTACCTACCTACCTACATTACATTGTGTAAAAAAAAACAACAATTTGACTTCTTGACTATAGCATTTTAGACAGATTTTAGACTACTGAAGTAATCTTTTATTTCTATAAGATCATAAACAGAAGTCTTTCGATCTAAACAAGTGGAACGACTGTTAAAATTAAGGCATAAAATTTTGTCATTATAATCTCAGCGACACGGAATGTGTTTTTATTTGTTGTAAAACTTTATTTGCATCTCAAATGCGAATGATTAATTAACAAAAAAGTGATTGAACTTTATAAATAAAAAAGTTACAAACAGCTGTAAGTCTATAAATAAGTTTACTAAATAAAGCTATGGTACTTATAATTAATAGCGGGTATTTTCACCTCTGGCCCTAATATGACCGCCTGCCTGGGATAAGGCATGCTGTGGATTATGTAATCTGTCCACATGGGGTACGAAAAGACATTATTTGTCACACAAGAGGGCGCGCACAACGACGATTAATAAACGTAACATAAAAAACAATCATCAAATTAAGCAATAACCAAATAAGTTACCTAATTTTAATTAATTAAAATCATATTTATTCTACAACTAGCTTTTGCCCGCGACTTCGTCCGCGTAGAAGTTAACTTACTACCCCTTATTATCACCGTTAGGCTACGAATTTCAATGAAATACGAAAAACGTTTCATAAATTCTGTTAAAGAATGTTTATACAAAATTTTAAGTAGATTTAACCGTTGTCTGTTGTCCCTATTTTGTGTAGTTTCGGAAAATCCTTTTTTATAGAATGCCTACGTAATACAAAGAACTCGCCCTCCAAGTTTCAGGTCTCTACGATCAGTGGTTTAGGCTGTGCGTTGATCCGTTAGTCAGTCATTCAGGACAAAGCTTTTTATATAATATATAACTATAGCTACCTTACACTTAAAATCTAAGTGCCTATTTAAACTAAAATATTCTAATAGAATTATACCCAGAAAAATGTACAACTTACAACAAAAAAAGAAATGAAAATAAAGCTGAAACGCCTGTGCAAAATTATGTACCTATACCTACTTCACTTAAAAATAAATACCTATAACTACTATAATTAATAAAAGTACCTACGCTTTTACCTACGTAATACAAAAAAACTGAACATAAATTAGCCAAAACTAACCTATCGGTATCTAAAAATCTATGCTACTACTTCTACTTCTACTACTACTTCACCTAAAAAGAAATAAAATGGAAACTATTAACAATTTGTAATTTGAACGAATATTTAAACACTACCAAAATAACTAATACCTATTTACACAAAAATAATCCTTATAGCATGACTCGTACTATATTATCGTATTTCATGTATAAGTTTGGTGTTTATATACCGATTTCTATGATTCTTTTTTTATTGAATAGGTAATAAAGTCAACTTTTTTTAAATTAGGGATGAGTGAGAGTATTATAAACGTAAGAGTAAAC
Organism: Diachrysia chrysitis; assembly: GCA_932294365.1. Taxonomy (NCBI): domain Eukaryota; kingdom Metazoa; phylum Arthropoda; class Insecta; order Lepidoptera; family Noctuidae; genus Diachrysia; species Diachrysia chrysitis. The sequence continues at coordinate 3,938,924 of OW028662.1, read as the reverse complement.
AAATTTAATCAGAAAGCTCCGAACAGCTAAGCTATCGGGAATTACACGTGTTATTGTGAGTCAACCATAAAAGATAGACATATGCTGTTGTGAGATATTTTTTAGATAATTTTATGTAGAACATTTCCGTCATACATGATTTCTATGTAGCTTTAACCATTAAGGCTGCATACGCGACGGAAGCTTAAAAAATGGAGTAACTTCTCCCGTTTTCCCAACATTTCCCTTCACTGCTCTGCTCCTATTGGTTGTAGCGTGATGAAAAGTATACTATAACCTGCCCAGGAGTATGAAGAATAATTGTACCAAGTTTTGTTAAAATCCGTCGAGTAGTTTTTGTTTCTATAAGGAACATACAGACAGAAAGACAGACAGACAGACAGACAGACAGACAGACAAAAATTTTACTGATTGCATTTTTGGCATCAGTATCGATCACTAATCACCTCCTGATAGTTATTTTGAAAATATATTTGATGTACAGAATTGACCTCTCTACAGATTTATTATAAGTATAGATAGAAAGTGGTTTGCCTGATAGTGATTAGCAGAAACCTCCCCATACGTTCTCCACACACGGTCGTGGCCATCTGAAGCTCTTTAAGGCCACTTTGCATTCTTCAGCCCACATAAGTTCACTTCATTGCAATTTGCGTGTTCGCGAGCGAATCGAAGTCTAGATACGCTAGGACATTAGGTGATCTTCTGGACCACGAGCTGGTCTTCAAGCTCGCAGATCCCATTCTTCTATTCCCCTTCTTATTTTTCGCTTACTTATGTGGACCTGGTGCCCTACTTCGACCGAAGTAAGGCACCGATTTCTCAAAATTGCGAGAGCGATAAATCTGTGTTCTCGCGCTGATATACACCAATTACCGCCACTTCTGGTCTCCTTGCATAGGCCGGTCTGGTCGTACCTTGTTAGGACGTAACTGACGTTGTAACGGTACATTAAAATTTCAGCAATCTCTTGCTGCGTTCGCGTCTGATTCCGAAGCAACACAGCAACTGGAGCTGAAGTTAAAGCCATTTTGCTCCAATTCTGGAAGCATAAATTACTACAGATTCAGTAAAAAACAATAAAGAATAAATGCGCGAACATTTGAATATTGAGTTTTAACTTACCCATTTTTTGTTTTCTAGTAACGAACTAACGTCAAATAAATTAAACAAATAAACCCTTTTTTGTGCTTATTCTCTTAAATTTACAAAAAACAAATGTCCTGACAAACTACTGCCATTCGTGATTCTCGCAATGTCAAAATCACCTATCGGTTTGTTGATGTTTAGGCCACATTCCGTGCCGCTGAGTGTAACTGAGTAGAAAAAGGAACCTAAATAGTACTAAATAAATACCTTGTGAAGTCGTTACGATCGTGTCAATAGTAATAAGTAGGTACTACCACTTCAATATAAAGTAGATTAGATTTTATGATTTAGTCGTGTTTCGCGTCAATTGATCTTATTCACGCCTAAAAACTGCAATTAATTACATTCAAAAACGTTGTATTTCGAGTGTTTATCTGATTCTATCACTTGCTTTAGACGTGTTTATATTTTAATTATGTTTATACGTATCTTCATAGGATGGTTATTAAAATTCATGACCTACGGATTTGTCTATATTAAACGTAGTTATTTAGTGTTTGGTCCATTGGACGTGACCCCTGAAGTTATGTAATACTAAGCCTTTAAAGAAGATGTATGTAATCATGAATACGCAATAAATTTTGATACTAATTGCCTGCACTGACCAAGTACTGTTACAGTGTGCGGGTTTAAATATTTCCATTGATGTCGACTTGGAACAAATGGTATAATCACGGCTAAACAGCGTAATTCAATGCATCTGGTCATTATGATTAAAATGGTAGATACATTGCTAACTATTGGATAAGGAATCCAAGAGTTAGCAATTAGTAGTATTGGGATTTTGCTTTTTAATTAATCAACGGAATTTATAATTTTCTTTCGTCTTTATCGTCTGATCTGTTGGACGATCACTGCTGGTCGCCAGGTACCACGGCCTTTTCGCCACTCGAAGCTAGCAGCTCCCATAAACTTACATACAGACGACTCATTTTACATAAAAGTTAAATATAATACGCATTTAACTGTAATATTTTTCATTTTGAAATAAATGTTCTTTCAAGAATGGTCCGAAACGATTACATGCAAGGCATTAATTTCATACCTTAAGTTTAGGAACTAGTGTGTAAGACACAATACCCCATTATTATATCAATAGGAAATTATTTCGAACTTGTCAAAGTCTACAAAAGTTTCAGTTTAAATTGGAAGTTTACCGGAAACTTGTATATTAGCCTTGAATCTAAGTTTCCGACGAGTTCGTTCGTTATGCATGATTTACAAATCCTTCGTGTTACGTTTTCACCGTTGACCTATTATACTGAAAGATAGATTGGCCATTCCAATTGTTTAATTTGGAATTCTTCTATTAGCCAATTGTTGTTTCTACATCCATGTAAAAAATAAGAAGATCTCAGCTTCTTATCTACTATCATCAGCTTTAACGTAACCAATTGCTGTGGCATATACTTACTAACCACTAGCAAATAAAATAACTTTATAACCTTATCTAGTTAAAATGCTAATTAACTAATTTTGCTTCATTTAAGTGATTAGAATAATTTTCCATCTGCTTAGTGTTTAAACACTCAGTAAAACTTCATTGCATTTCCATTTGCACTAGTGCGGATGAAGTAGCAAACGCCGAACAGCAAAGGTAATTCCAACTAGTAGTTGGCTCACGAGCAGTTAACGTACTGCAGTTGTGCCGACTCTGAATTGCAAATTCACCCCATACGCCACTGTAAAATCAGAAAACTGTTTTGTTTTTTGTACGTTCAAATAGACATTTTAAACTAAAAAACATTCACCTAATGCATTTTAGCTTGCCGAATAAATCATCGATCAATGTGTGTAATTATGTAGTGAATGTGTGTTCCGCGAAATTGATGGGCGGCTTAATAACTACTATGATAGATAACAACAAGTGTTTAATAGTAGAGAAATCTGGAACTTTAAAATATTAATAATAAGATACGAGAACTCCATTATAATGATAGCAAAAAAAACATTATATGCATGGCAGTATAGTTAGCACTTTACTAACGAATCCTAAAATTTAATGATATCTTTAAAAGTTTAATAAGTAAAACATGTCGGTTCGTAGAGGCGGCGCGGCGTCATGTTTGCATTCTGTTTATCGCGCCGATATCGCGGCGACCGTCGTCGGCGACGGAAATTTTCGATAATATTGGCCGAAACTCAACTGCTAGGTTACGTAGCGTAGCCTCGGAAGATAGCTACTCAACAACATGATAAACGGTTTGTTACTAATCTAAAATTACGACCACGTTTTTGACACTAATACGTTTTATAAGTAAATTATTTTCTATTGAAAGCCAAGCTGCTTTCTTTTGTTGTAAATAAAATTATAATGTTATTGTTTAATTTGTTGTTTTTGTAGAAGATTAAATTAAAATTTCTGTTTCATAATTAAGTTGTATTTTTTATTTTTGTTTTGTGGATATTATGCTTGGAATAGCGTTAATTAGACAAAATAATAAGAAGTAAGAAAACACGGTATTACCAAACTGCGTACGTACTAAAAATATATTAATACATTTGTTTTTGTGTAGACTTGTGTCAGCGCGTGGTAGATACAAATCTGTATAGCTTTAACGAAATTGAACCCTCTCTATATGGAAAGTATAGTAATCCAAGGAACTCGGTAGATGGAACTTTGGCTATGAGCTTTACTGTTATCGTTGCACATTAAACTGCTGCCGAATGTACGAAAACCAGCGTTGTTAGCAATTTTTAAAAATTACCATCCCCAACCATAACTATTTCAATAAACCGTCCATGGTCATACCTTACTCCGCCTAATGGCCGACTTTTACTTTCGTTATGTTTGTTTTTTTGTTTCTGTATTCTTGCCACTTTTTATGTTATGTATTATAAGTTAATGTTCTGTGATATAGGTTTGTTTTTCTTACCATCGTTAACTATTATATCTGTTTATGCTTTTGACTTAGGTACTTTATCATAAGATATGCTGCTCTTTCACGTGCCTCGTTAAATATGTTCAATGAGAATATTTATTACTTGGTCCTTCAACTCGAATTATTGGACGTTCGATCCAAAACTAGCCCCAAGAGCTATCTTAACTAGAACTTAAACCGACTTAGAGCGGTCGATAAGTTCGATAAGGGAATTGCACGTTTTCGCTACTCTCCGAACACTATAAAAAATAAACACAAATAAATGTAGCTCTTTCAAATTTCTTAGTTCTACTTTACTTTTGAAGTTCTGGAAGTAAATACACTGACATGTTTTCGTAAAAGCTACATCTAACAGACAGCAGAAATGTTTTATGTGATACATATTTTTTTTTATTGATGTAAGAAATTTTTAATAAAAACAAAAATAACAAATGTTTAATTATATGTCATTTGTTTAATGTTCCTTGCGTTAAGTCGTGTCTTGTCAGAACACGATCGTGGATGATCGGTTCGTCACAGTGGACTATCAGACTGATCGAAATGCATCGTGAACGTGAGCTGGGCGTTTTTGGCTCGCCGTGCGATTTACATATTTCTATGTCCTGACTCGCCGAGCGTATGGCTCGCACGTGGCGGGCCTAGCGACGGCTTCACGATATAATGGAGATGTAGCACATGTTGCCAACTTTGCATGCGAATACGCCCGCTCTAAACAAGTTTCACATTAAGAAACAAAAAAACATTTCGTATTTCCAGGTGATTAATTTTTTATTAATAAAATTTGTTTTTAATTAATTTTGTGTAATTTGTTATTTGTGATAATTACACAGTCATTAATAAAATAAATTACAAATTTAAATAAAATACATTAGTAACGTGACACATTCATCTCTGAAATATTATCAAAAAGCGCGTGGTGCAAAAATTAAACGTCACTCAGATATCATGTAATCGACGGAGCAGAAACCTCGAGGCAGCGGTACGCGTCTTGTGTCGATTTTATACAGCTGTGGAACTAAACGCCGCCAGGCTCTGTACAATTTATGCTAACATAAACCCGGCCGACAGCGGCGCCGGCTCCGAAGAGATGTAAACCTTATACTTAAACCCTGTTTCTTTCATAGGAAACTCTTTTACCTCTCTGAAACGTATTGTTCATTCTCACCAAAGTGTTTTAATTAAAATACTTTTTCTTCAATGTCTAGAAAGAACTTGGATTCCTATTAAGTTGTTTTATAAAATTCTTCACTGTACAAGTATTCAACCACTGTAACTCTATTCTAACAAACAACAAATCTGTACTGTGGCTTTACTAAATTCTCGACGAGCTACGCTTGGTAATACTCCACGTTGTCAGTAGAGAATTTTGAGAGTCAAGGGCCATTTCAGCATCGTGATCGCTCGAGAGTCGTACGGTCGAAATGAAACGTCGTATCTTATTTTATGATTAGCGGCTCGAAAGCGCTTTGTAATTTTGTTAGTTCCGCCTTTCTGGTGCTGGGGGCGAGCACAGAGAGTGGAGATCGATGCGAGCGTTGCGTGCGAGTGCGATAGAGAGAGCAACAGTCGATGCTTGCTCCATCCCTTTCACTCGAACCGCCTACCAGGCAGCCATGTTGCGCTCGACCTGCGCTCGCCCGACCGCCATTGTAGCATTCGTAGCTAGTGATGTTCACTGACTCACTCGATATTATTGTAAGCGTGCCTCCAACGGAATATTACAGCGCTGCACAGCCGTTAAACTAATTCAAACTTATATTTCTCTGATACCAATAACACATATCTACTCAATTATATCATAAAATGATGAATAGTTCTGATTGTAATACATGTTTAAGTTTATACTACACATTTTCAATTTATCACTGAAAACACCACATTTGTTTGTTGGTACATAAGATATAAAGTATAAATATTGTCGATATTTTATTCGTAAAGAAAGGCACAATGATAAGAGAGAGATTTTATTTTTATCCACTCCAAACCGAGAAAATTCTTTTGTTGTTACAACTTTGAACAATACAATTTTATGCTTCATTGGCATCCAATATAAATAGAGAAGTCCTATACGATATCGACTAAACTGTCGATATAAAAATCATGGAATAGACTCATACCCGCAGCTCCGGAATTAAAATGTCAGACGTGCGGCAGTGGCAGCGCGGGCGAGCGTGGGGGCCAGCGGGGGCCGCGGCGCGGGGCGGGGCGGGCGGCCAGCGTTATTAATAACCATAAGCCAGCAGACGCACGAACGTCCAGAGGGGCCACGCCAGCCGCGCGGTAATGAGGAATCACTAATTATATTTTACTGGACTTTCGTATTAAACCAACATTAAATATTACCATAGATGTACAAATATTGTACACCTTGCACTGATGTTTATTCTTACTTCAATACTACTCTTACAGGAGTTAATCTGAAGCAGATCTTGACATGGAGCAGGCAATCCAACAGTAATGATAGTTTGCAATCACATAGGTTGATAGCGTAACATGCTGAATATCGGGTTCCGGAACTGGGACAGAATCGCAAGATAATAATAATGGTACGGCTGGCGGGGTACAGTCCGTTTAATATTCCCCCACAGTAGGCGCGCCGGTTGCAAGAGACAGTTCTACCCGTTCTCTAGCCTGGCGTACGCCTGTGCCAGTAAAAACTCAGTATATTTTATTGTCAAGGAAATATATTTGTCAAAGGCCGTGCGATTAATTGCTTGACTTTTCTGAAGTGTGCCTCAGGGGATTTTCTTTTAAGAATCATTAACTTCAGGTTTCTGAATGCATTTTGAATGTTTAATAATTATGATTTACACATTATTTTTTTTCAAGATCCAGTAGAGATTAATATTCGCTTTAACACTAGAAATAAATGCTAAACTGGCAGGTTTAATCTGTGTTATCAGACTCTTCACAATAAAACTTTACACTTTAAGCCCATGTTTCGTATTACCTAACTTATTCTCGTAACTATCTCAACTCCAACATTAACTAAGAAGAGACTTTACGTATGTCCTTGTTTTTCCCTGTACATAAAGAGCAACTTATCGCTGGCAGCACTCCGCTCTCATAATAACAAACTGCAAAATGCTCCGGATTCTCCGAACTTTAGTGTAGCAGCCCCGCTCGCCGTTGGAAACCTCTAAAGCGCTGACGGTGGGGCGTACATTCTCTCTCCTGCGGCGGAGTCACGGTGGCAGGGCTGTCGAGAATTGCCGACTTGGATAAATTATGCCGCTCGCTTCCCCCTTTTGCTATCTCCGCAAAATAATGCAATTCAATTGTAAAGAGAAGAGAAACTGACATTTGTCTTGTCTATTGTGCGACTCGTCTACTTAATGTTACATTATTATGATAAACTTTTTGGAGGTGGCTGCAGAGGCAACCCTAGGCGTGTGCTGTAGATGCTATACCAAGACGATGGCTTGATTTATTGAGAGCCTGAACTAGTAGGTGAGGTAGTCTCGCAGACGACTCTACTCTGAAAACGTTTGCTACCGGGTATCATCTGTGACACTAAACTACAACTGTTAACTCTCCAAGTTATTTTGACATAAAATTTTGTTTCGTACTACCAGACGAGTTAATTTTCTTAAAAAAAAATCTAAACCGATTTAGTTTAATAATTAATGTGACTTGAAATTAGCTGACTGTTATGCATGTTATTACAAATATAACCTGTCTGATAAAGAGATCATGTCCTAGCCATTCTACAAGCTTGTTTGCAATTCATTATAAGTTTGGAACTGACTTACCTCTGTTACAGTCGGCGTGAACTTTCCTCACTAATTTTGAGCAGCCACTACGGGGCTAAAGCCGGAAATATTAAACGGAATTATCCACTTTCGGACGTTTCTCGTAAGTCAACGCATTAAAATTGAATCGAGGGGTTCAAAGGGCTGAACATTTTATTTTTAATTTATTCGATTGCTCGTTTAATAAAGCAATAGTAAAAGTTAATTTCATTTACTATCTTATTAACTTAGCGTATGTTTGTCTTTACAATGATTTAATTTCATAAACGGCACGTTATTTAGAAAGTTCTTCAACTTATTAAAAGTCCGGTGAAGCAGTCAAAGCCAGAAAAAAACTCAGGTTAACTGCGTAAATCTCATAAAAAAAAAAAATATATTTAGCAAAATGACGACCGTTTCCGCTTTAGTATACCTATATTTAGACTACAAAATGTTAGTGAATTTTATTTATTTTTGTATGTATTTATAATATTTACTGCCACTATGGTGTTACTCACTAAAGTTATATTTAAATAAATTTTTATTTATTATTATTCATGGACAATATAATCCTATAATCTATGCTCTAAAAATAACAAAACAACGTAACTGCAACAAGCCGTTACATAAAATTCCCATTTATCATGTCATGTCAACGAGGTAAAACAATTAGTATGTTTTGCGAGATAAAGTTTGAACGCTCCAAATTGCGGAGTCCGTTACAACTTTGTTATGTTTGCGAGTGAAAATGTTAAATTAGATGTTTATTTGATATTTTGGTAAAGTTTCCACTTTCTATACATTTGTATTTAAATTTAAAACATTATGCCACGGATTGAACTATTTATAAACTTTCTGAAAGTTGTAAACAAATATAACATTGTAAGGAACGTCATCTCTACATTTGTATTAATTATTATGTGATGGATGCAGTTCAACTGTGCTTATTTCATGCAATATGTACGAAATATGATTTTTATTATTGTATGGACGTAGTTTTAGTACAACGACCTCGGGTTATGTAACAACGAAACTAACTTTGGTCTTAAACAAGTGAACTTTTTGTCAACGTCGCTCGTTTCAAATTGCTGTTTAATTTGAATCGCTGCCTACTCTCAGTGAATCGCTTCGTGTCAGCTTCCTGAAATGTCTGTTCTTGTTTGTATCCTTTCAAAGTTGTTTATCTGAGTCAAGAGTAGATTACACTAGATCGGAATAGTTTAGCTGAACGCTAGCCAGTGGCGGTTTCAATTAGACGTCCAGTGTTGTGACCGAACCCAACCGAGCTGCGAACCAGTCATAAGACAGATATCGTTGACCGTACTCATACACATGCAATACCATACCCGTACTACGTATAGTCGGGTAAATCTGGCGACATTTGAAATATTAATGATTGAATATCTGTAGTGCGCTTTCAAAGATAAGCGTAATTTACACCTTATATTTTAAGATTTAATTACCGAATCGTTAAGACTAATTTTATTACAGAAACTAATTTACGATAAACATGTATTTTAAGACTGAAAACGTACTGTTGTCTAGCATAACAAACGTCTACTAAGTCAACTGATTAAAATTATTCTAATTTTATTATTAGTCGTGACATCTGCGCTATTAATATAACACATTAGGTATGCATAAATGCTATTTTTGTTTCGAACCACCTAAATACACATGGGAACTGGTATTGTATGTACATTTAAATATAGTAACTTTGTTTACAGGGTTACCCGCCACCTCCGAGGCCACCTCAGCCGTCCACGCCTAACGCACATGATCCAGACTCGGTGAGTAATTAATGAACCTTTAATTATCGATCAAGAAACAATCATAATTGTTAGAAGCCAAGGGTATATTAGCCCACTGCCTAGGAATGCTCCTCACAATCAATCAACAGTGTCGGCCGACCGATGAATCAAGGAGACGGGTATTAAAAAGCCATCAACCGCAAACCATTCACCCCACTAAGTAGTCTCCCGAGATTAAACATGAATAGCGTCTGTATACCTATAAAATTACGCACTGCTAGTAAATATTATTATTACCCACGTATGAATTATTATGTAGCACGAATGTGATTAAATGTTACAACATGTAGCTAATATCGTAAAGAAAACAAATACTAATTACCAAATTAAGTCATCGCCTGTAAGCCCTAGTTCAATACGTATAATTATCTATGTATACTGGTTAAAATTGTTTAGAAATTATAACACTGTTGATTCGCTTTGTGGTTGCTGAGTTATACAAGGAGTTCGTGTAAAAAAAATGTCCTATTCCGCGCCTGATAAATCTTCTTGTGTACTCTTGTCTTATCGAGAATTACTGAAACATTATTTATTGATATTATTACGTTGTTGTTCTATGTCGAAAACACGTAGTTTAGTTATTTAATTTTGTAATTGATTACATACAAAATTCACACTGACAAGTATCATCGCCACATCAGAAACTGAGCGGACGTGAATAAACATAATCATAAACGTCGTGTCTTCATTAACATCGCACATGTGGCATACGAAAACAAGTGAGCTTCGGACCACTCAGCCTCTATTTGCGGACGAGCTCTTCATATTCAGAGTTAGTGTCTGCTCCGCGTCACTTGACAATAAGCTTGTTTGTTAAATGTGTCGACGCTGAAAAACCTACAAGTGTCCCATGCTCAACGTGTAGCCGTCAGCGCAAGTAAATTTGATTTACATACCTTGTTTCCAACTGAAAAATGAAAGCAATTTCCCCCGACATTACAATGTAGACGCAGGAAATAAACGTTCTCTTGACAGTATTTGTTATTTATAGACAGACAATCATCCTTGAATAATTTCTTGTTTACAAATTATATTCTAGACCTATTTTTACATCAATGATCTTTATTTACGTGGGTAGTTTGTACGTGAACTCATGATTCGGTTATTTGATGAGAATGCGTCATGAGCGAATTTGCCCTACTACTAATGTGTTTGCGAGGATTGAGATGAGCACACATTCGCGGGCGTTTGCTTATCGACTTGGGCTTGTAGTGCATGCATAACGACTGTGTGATAAAAAGAATCGTTTACTACAGACTTCAAAGAGCATTAGGGTTGCCATGTTTTATACTGTATGTGTAATTAAAATAAATAAAAATAAAACTAGATCGTTATAATGAAAAAGAGTACACGTGGTTGCTGTTTTAATTTAATACATACTAGTTTTGCTTTACGGTAGTATCTACTAATTGATCTTAAACCTCATTAGGAAGTAGTCCGCTTGATTGTAATTTTGGATTCCACTGATAACTCGTGCACGTCCAAATAAGACTCGTGCATGTCTTATATTAAGAAAGAGCTTTCCTGATGATCTCTTAGATGTAACTCAAAAATACACAACTATATGTAAAAGTTACTTCTGTGCTAATTAAAAGCTTTATATTTTAATTTTCTTGGGACGTTAAGTTTTATAATATCAATAAACTAATATGCCCAAATGTACAACCCTAAAGCTGTGTATAGATAGAGTGGAGCGGGGTTGTTTGATGTTGATTGATACCGTTAGCCGGGCGCGCATTGTCTCGCCGACTCGCCCGGGGGAACCCAAATGAGTGGAATTATTAAACCGGGGTCCGTTCTGCGATGTGACGCTTTTTGTAATGAATGTACCGAGTGCTGTGTATCGCCCGAATCGAGGGGAACCCGAAACTCGCCGCTCCTATCAATTGTAGCAACAACCTTAAACTCCCTAGTCCCCGCCGCCACCCGGACCTTTTTGTCAAAAGCTTTAATGGGAAAATTTGAGTCGCAATAATTATGTACACCGCTTTTTGTTTGTGTCACAATAATCAGCTGTTCTGATTGTGTATTGATGTTGCCTTGGTTTATAAAAAACTTCATTATTGTAATAAAATATCGCGTGTGATGTTAATATTTTCGTGAATAAATCCTAGTTCAAGGTAGGTCACTCAGAATTGCCAGGTAGAGACAGTAAATTAAACCTAGGAAATACATTTTTTTTATCTTATCTTTATATGTGCAAACAACAACATTCTTACAAATTAATCAATTGTCAGTTAAATGTCAGACATTTACTGAGATGTTAAACACAAAAGCAAGTAAGAAATTATTCACCGTGAGTCGCAAGCATTCAACGTTTGTGAGCTACGTGAAGGGTTCTAATTCGAGTTATTTATTTATGCAACTTTACGTCGGCATTGTGAATGCTCAGGAGAAATGTGCCGCTCCCATGACTCGAATAAAGAAATGCTTTTGTAAAAATGTCCTTATTCCTTTTACAATTCTGAATATTGTCTTCCAAAGCTCTCTGCTATGACGCTACGTGTGATTTACTATTGTTATAATCTTAATAGTATGTTAATAATGACTAGTGATTTGTCTTAGTTACATTTTATTGATAATGATCATTTGTCAAATGAAGATTGACGGTAGTAGGTATAATTTAGTCGCAATTAGACAGATATTAACAAATATTAGGCAAAATCTAGTACCTAAATAGTAGCTTAATTGGTTGTTCTTGCATGTGCTATTTAAAACTTAGGGAATAGCAATTATGTAACTATTTATTTTATGAACATGTTTTTATATATCTCCTATGCATGCATGTCCTTTCTTAATTAAACACAGTTTTTAATAAGCGAAGAGTGTTGATGTCTGTTCACAGTTAATTGTATTCAGGTTTTTAATTGCTGCTACGCTGTGGTATTATTTAAGCTAAATACGGTATCTCATTGAAACTGGCACGGTTTTCACAAAAATAAAATAATTCAAGTTAAAAGGTCCCGCGCAAATGAACGCTGTCTCTCATGTGCACTATCATCATCTCACAGAAAAATTCTTTCCTAACAATGTAAAAGTAATGCATGAAGCTAAATATTCAAATGTAAAAAGCGAGAGGGGGTTGCTCGCCCGCTGCACGTTCATAATAAACGAGATTGAGTGGGGCGGTGTACTGTAGACTCAAATGAATGACGGTAACAGCGCGGAGCGTAATCAGCCGACGGGTGACGTGCGTTCGCATGTAAAAACAAAGCAAATACATTTTACTCTGAAGTTCCACATAAAATATCTCGAGGCATACCTAATAAATGACTTTTATATTCAACTAGTGTTCTATCATATTCTATGAAAAAGAAATTTTCTTTCTCCAGACCCCGTGTTATATTTATTTTTGTCACTTCACTTTATTTAACAAATGTAGCCTGCTGTGAATTTAAAATTGTGAAATAGTTACATATTTTAAGGTTTTGCTGTTCTCTGCAGTGTTGATTATGTAATTTAAATAAAATAGTAAGTATCGAATCCGTTTTAAAGGAATATAATAAAGATTTTGCTCTGTTATCTTATTAACTAGACTGATGAGTCTGACTGACCCATAAATTCTTCAAAATGTCTTTTTATATGATAGAATTTATATTTTCATCAAGTCGATCCTAATGGTTTAGATATAGCTAGTGAAGGGAATAAAAGGAATCTCATTTGTCAAACTGGATTTTGTGTATCAAATTTGCAAGTAGTCTGAATGCGCACCCGAGTAGGTACGTTTCCTTTTTAATTGAATAAGCCGAGGGTGCTACGTAATCCGGCCGATGCCCGCTCGACGCCAAAATTCACGTCGCCGTCTGTTTGATTTTGTTTCACAGTCATTGCTTTAGTCTACTTCCTCTTGGTTTATCTCTAGAACTGCTAAGGGTCATTTATATCACAGCAGAGTCGAAGCGCATCAAAGCGTCAATATTCTTCCCAAGCTGCACAAATGCGCTCGTATTTTTTATATTTTGGAAGAAATGTGAGCATTACTTTAGGTTCAGGATAAATTTGCTATGTCAGGCGATTTTTTTTTGTCTCAGAAGTATGACCATTACGTTGTTGAGTTAAAGATGAATTTTGCAGTAATGGTCAAATATAATCTGACTGAAAAAAAAATCGCGAGCTATTGAATTCGCGACCACTCCGGAGTTATCTCTGATATAGCAATTTCATCCTTAACTCAACAGCACATTGCTCAAAAATTTTCTGAGAGAAAAATATTCGCGCGCTTTCTTTGGAATATTTTTTTTTTATTGTCTTCTATCTTAGGTGATATACATTGTTTCTTATTTTTTTCTGTTTGGTCATAAGTTCTAAAATAAGTCATTTCTAGGTTATCAATGATACCCTAGAAATCAAATCGCGTATTCATGCATTTCACGTTTTAGCTTTAAAATAAAGATATAAATACTAAAAATATATATTAATAGGTCGGTCGATACATTTAAAATATTAAATTCATCACTGATTGGAATGGTTTTATTTGAATACCATGTTTAATTAAATGTTCGCTATTCCAGAGAACGAATAATATATTTTTCATTGATAAAATTTTATCGCGGACGTATATTTTATTTAGTCGTTTGGACAGATGGATGGAGCGGCCGCATTCGGCTCGAATGTAATTATTGCGGTCCGATTTCGATAATGCGCCGCGAGGCCGGTTGTGAACAAAATGTGGTCGCCCACTCGTTTTGTTGCATTTTAATAATTTATACGGCTCACAGAGCAGATAAAGCCTTTCTGTGTTATTTCAATTTTGTGTCACTCGAATATTGGAACATGTATTTCATTTTGTACACTAATCATACGTCAGTATTGTGCATACGTCATAATATATTATTATGTTCTTTTAACATCGTCAACTTATCCGTGTGCATGAATTATAATAATTACAATAATAAAATATTAATTTTACAAAATAACTGCATTGGTAGGAGTGGACACCCTGAACAGTGGTCACGTTTCGGAAATGAGGGAAGCAAAAGGTGGTCAAGTGTAGTCAGCCATTATCAGGGAAAAAGTCAAGCAACAACAACCTTCAATATTACTGTAAGAAAAAAGCGGTTATATTTTTTAAAAATTGTGCTCATTTTCCTAAAAATTTAGCGCTTTTTTCAGTCGCGCTATTATTAACCTCGTTACAGATATCAATTTTTGACAACATTTGTTCTTAAGTTATTTTATGATTGAACATAAGTTGATCAATATGAGGGGTTTAAATTAAACTCTCAGTGGAAATGGAGGTATGTATATTGTATATTATGAGTGATCGCAGGTAATTATCGCCAATAATTACCTCCGAACACTAATTTATTGTAGTTTTTTCAAGGTAGAAAAATTATCCTTGCTTCATGAACGACATAAATGTTTAGGGAAATTTAGCAGAAGTTAGGGAAAGCAATTTGACTGGAGACATTTAGAGTGGACACCCTGTTGTATATAATTAATAATTATATCTTCGTGGCTTAGTTGCTTGCATACAAAAGTGTAAGCAAAAGATTTGGACGTAGAGTTCCGGTATTCTGTATCGTAAATTTTATCAAAACTTATCTGAATTTATTTGTATAGACAATACGGCAATAGAAACGTTAGGTTTACTAGAGTACAATAAAAAGATTTACCCCAATTACAGGGTCCGTAGGTCGGGTGAGCAGTTTAATCGGGCTGTAAAAACGTTGGATCGCCGGTAACGAGGCAGTAAACCGGACCGGCGTCCCATAACCAAACGAACTGCTCCGTGATAGCACTAAAACATTGCGCGATTTGCGTACCCGAGCGTCATGTCAATCCTCTCTCTACAGTTATACGTATACCTGGAATATTTAAAGAAACAATTTGAAAGGACCATTGCACCAAACTAAATCGAGGTTTACTGTTACCAAAACAATTTCTGTAGCATTATTTATCATTACAGTCCCTCGTGTGAGTTCGTTGCTTTAGAAATCTCAGTTACCTCCAGGCCTCAAACATTCACGTTGAAAGCGATATTAGGGGAGTCCGTGACACTCGTTGTAGACCACTAAATGCAAAATGTTTTGTGTTCCATGCGGTTGGTTGCGTGCGCCGGTACTACCGCTGCGGTTACTTTGTCAACTTTATGTTCTTAGTAAACTGTTTATATTAACATATTTTACTACTCCATACCTGATGAACGAGAGTTTTACAGTCTTCCTTCTTTATTAATCATCGTAAACCCACGGTATTGCCAATAACGATTAGATCTAATGGCTTTAATACGGCAATTACGTCACTAAAACCATAACATTCCCATACAAGGCTCATACAAATGTTTTAATAACTTTAGATGCGTCGGGGTTTCAATAGCGTATACTCGTTTTATGCCGTTCTATTGGGCTTAACCAGGCTGACAGCAACAGTGAATGTCTCTGGATGTCGTCGTAGTCAGTTTTCAGATTGCAGATTGTGTAATTACATTATGTATGCTTTATAGCATATATCTTATATATTAGTCTAGCTGTGTTATTACAAAAAGCAGTTTAAACCTCTATAAACTCCGCAGTATAAAGACCTGGTTTAAACCTGGTTTTTAGATAAACCGCTTTTTGTATTATGACCGTCGAAATGTAAAAGATTTTTAGTATCTTGTAGGAGGTTTAAACACTTTTTTAACATACAATTTTTATCAAAATACTATTTTTACTTCGCACGTTTGATGAATGTGCAGTTAATAGGTATAAGATTCTTGTTAGACAAAAAAAAATGCAGTTCGGATTGAATATTCATAGCTAAGACAGGACAACGTCTATCAGGCCAGTATCACATGTGGTCGCCTACAATAGCCCATTTAATAGTGAATCAAATATAAAACGTTGGTTGACGTATAAATTCATTGTAACTAAATTAATATCTGATACATTCCAAAACAGTCGTCCAGTGTTTCAGTGTCGTCTTTTTATACGTTTACAACAATAAAAGATTCTTAAACTTTTTATTTATTCATTCCATCTAAGAATAAAACTCGAGCCGGCTAAATAAATAACATCAGCTCTTTGCCGCTGCAAGACGGTATAGTTTTCCTTTATCCAGAACGTACCTTATGTAATTCAATAGGTTTGTTTTCAGTCAATAGAATACTTGAATAACTCGAGTTCGCATCGTATCGTAGACCTTTACCAGATCGTTATTACGTTACAATATGCGGATGTGTTGTAGATGTTTGTCGTAAAAGCGACCGTGTCGTTTTATAGCACCGACCCAGCCCTGAGAACGGGGTCGAACAGCCACCGTGCTGGGTGGTCGTATTGTAACATAACCTGGGGACCACCCCACTTGTTTTATGAAATTTGACAAACTAAACAGTACAACTTATTTCGATGAAAATGATTACAAGATAATTATTCACTTAACGTTTTGTGTACACGACGTATCAACAAAACGCATTTGCAATTATTCTTTGATAAACTCAGCTCAACTGAAGGATTATTATTACATCTCGGAACCCACCGTAGGTTATTGTAATCGTGACGGCATTGACCCCACGACCCCTGGCAGCTGACGTAATGAGTGTCACCGCAAACCATCAATCACGGACTGCTTTGTGACGTGGTTCAACCTGTGCCACTGACAACACTGACTCTTAGCCGACGTGACCCGCATATCTCTACACACTCGCCAAAATCACCGATTATAATTTATTTACTTATCAAAGAATTCACCACTATCTGCTTATTGTATATAGAGTGCTACGGGTATGTGTAGTCATATTTTAATTACTGCTTCTACCCATAGAAATGAATAACTTTTGATCAGTTGATGATTATCATAAGGTTTCCTTGAATAAAGTTTTTATTTTGTAGGGCACAAGGAGTATTGCAAACATGATCACTCATTTCCTTATTTTCCTGTCAACTTACTACGCTATAGCTTTCAAGACAGTAATGATAACTCCGACTTAATGCAACAGTTGTTGCATTAAGGAGCCGTAACCATTTAGTGATTTGGAGTGTGTGCCGGCAGTATGATGTCATCTGATTGCGATGGGCGGGCACGCCTCGGCCTCCGCCGCTGATTCGTGACCAAGACTCTTAACGACTCGTGCATACCTAGCCTCACTCTATGAACACTACAATGAACAAAACACGACTTGAACATAATGTTATGTATCACTGATAAACAGTGTTATTGTTTTAAAAAAAACCCAGATGGAATGTCAAAATTTAACCTGCCGTCAATCTACGGCGCCAGAACGCATTATTATTCTGAATTTATTTAAAGATGGCCCCTTCCTGTTGGCAACCATCCAACGGGGTATCCCCAACATTTACCAGACGATTTAATAATTATGGACTTTTATGTGGGTTAATGTATGTGTCTACTCATGTTTGTATTTGTATTCATTCATTCAAGATATTCCGATGTTCAGCGAGCTGCTGTTACATATATCGAGAATGTAGGTGAATGTCACGCAGCATCCATCTTGTTTTGTGTAAGTTGTTTGTATGTTTATAGAGTTGTCGAGCCACAGTAACCAAGCGTTTCTTGTTTGAAAGTGAGAGTTCCAAGTTTCCCGACAGAACGCCCTGCGACGTCGACGCTTCACTCGACAGCACGAGAATCGTATATTTGTACTGTTAAACGTAGTCCTGAACTTAATGTACATCAGCATTTCAAATCATAGCATACATGTACACTATCTCTAACAGAACTAGTTAAAAGTCCATTCATATAATTAATGTTTATGACATCAATTTACCTTAACGATAATACACTTAAACTCATTCATATTCTAAACAATGTTACGTGTATTGTTTGTGGATATCAATATTTACTCGAACATTTATTACGTTACCGTAACTACGTGTTGTGACGTCGAGGCTCTGACGATTTTCTTGTATTTTGATAAAGACCTTCAAATCGAGCACGCCTACGTTTTACATCTATCCGCAGTTAATCAGAAGCGAATTTCGTCACTCAATTCAATAGGTCAGGGTGCGGTAATTAAGTCGCGTCAGCTGTTTCCAGGATCCCTCACGTTACGGAATCTGTGTTACATTGAATCATTATCGTGTCGATACACCGTACTCGGGTGCGGGTGCCGACGGGTCTATACATATACATCTATGTACCGAAGACTGAAGGCGTTCATGAGCGGGGGATGCCTCCAGATAATAAATAACGAGTGCAACGATTGCGACCGCCGGGCCGGGATAAGGGGGGTCCGGGGAGGGCCCGACCATTTTAATGTCCCGGCGCCAGACTTTATATTAAACATTCGACCTTGGCAGTGGCCTACATCGACACCGGGACACGCACACACGCCCACTTCTCTCGTCACGAAAAGAAAAGTTCATTCAATGTTTCGGAACTTCTCAACGCTATAAATAATAAGCGTTACGTTACGTGTTTACTCATCTAGCACGCTATTTTAAACCCGTCTTATCTTTGTTGTCATAGTGGTGACAATCGTCGAAAGTCTGTCACGTGGAGAGCGGCGAGTGTGATACCAATACATTTTATATCTTGCTGTGTCTGTGTTGGCTAATAGTAGGCAGTGATATATTTAGATAGTGGTATCAATCAATGTTAATCTTCCATGGCCGATGTCTATGATAGACTTCGAAAAAGGACGATAAAGCTATGAGCTAATGAGACATGTATAGTGCATTAATCACGAGTGAAGTGCAAGTTCATATCAAGCGTGAAATCCACGTAGGATTGAATAATTTTCACTTCTTCTTTCATAAATTGTCACCCTTGTCAGCACTTAAGTCGTGTCAGAATTTATACGGGGCGCTCTGGGCCTAGGTGACAAAGAACCAAAGACAAAAAACCGCGTCTTTCCAAAGTGTTAAAATAGAGATTTACAATAATAGACATACATTTTGGTACTGAAAATTGAAAAGGTATTTACTATTTATATATATTATAATTATATCGTTTGTATTTTTTTTTGCTAAAGTCAATTAATTAGTTACCTATGTAATATGTAATTTTGAGACAACTCACACACACTGATCCCAAACTAGGCAGAGCCTGTATTATGGCAACCATACTACTGATAAACTTACTTATATGTTGTGTCTAAATACACACATATTATACATAAATAACACCTATACACAGAACAAACAATGATGTGAACAAACAATGAAATGATGCAAATCACACAAAAATTTCTCCTGGGTGGGTATCGAACCCTCCAGTTTAGCAGTCATAATCACTAACTAACGTGTAGATAATTTATATAATCACTAGCTGTCCCCCGCGACTTTGTTCGCGTGCTTTAGTTTCAACGGGTTTTCATTTTTGCAACATTTTTCATTTATGCTCCGCTCCTATTGGTCGTAGCGTGGTGTTATATAGCCTATAGCCTTCCTCAATAAACGGACTATCCAATACAAAAATAATTTTTCAATTCGAACCAGTAGTTCCTGAGATTAGCGCGTTCAAACAAACAAACAAACAAACAAACAAACAAACTCTTCAGCTTTATAATATTAGTATAAATCTCCATTATTTGCTGTACACAGACGTTTTTAAAGCATCAGCTAGATCTTAGATCAATCATTTTGAAACCAAATATTTTTTAATCAAAATTTAGAGGAAAAATATACGTATCTTTAATAAATACGCGATCCGAAACTATTTGAATCAATTGTTGCTACAACATAATATATTCAAACAGCAATTTCCTTTTTTGTTAAAATCCTATCAAATTTGTCTGATAGTCGTTGGAACGCGGCGAAAAAACGGGCATATTTTTTTTTGGTAGGTAGGTTATATTTCTTTAGTGCTTTAGGATAAAATATTTGCTCTAGAAGCATTTTCAACAAAAAAAAAAACAGCAGCATGCTTTTGTATTAAGTATTTGTATTAAGGTACAGTAGTGTGTCCTCTTAATAATGCTTTATTATTATGTCTTTGGTTAATATGACACCTGAAAACTTTAGTCGGTCTGCATGTGTCACTCGACGCGGCTCCTCGTGGATGAATGCCTTCGTTAAACACCATTTGCACGATCACTTGCTTTTCATCAATAAATCATGTTCGTTTTATCGTTGTATGAAGCTATTTATGAATCTCTTACATTAGGAATACCCCGCCTCTTTGAAATTGAAAAGGTTTAACTTTACAAATGTTAACCATCCAGAAGACATACAAAATAGGAGATTCCTTTTTGATCATGTATTTTTAGTTATAATAAACTTTTGATCTCTTAATTATAACCAGAACGAAAATCACCGCGATTACAAACTGCGTTTATCTATCAAATAACCCTCGGTATTTATCCGGAAGTGTTCGCCAGATAACAAAATGTTAAAGTTGTGCAAATATTACTAGGTTACTGATATAGTAGTGTTCCAAAGGAGCAATAATAATTATGTATTGCTCTTCCTTCCTATCTAGTAATGTGAGGTAAACGGTTTTAGATTAATCAAATAATTGTTTTCAAAAGTTCAAAAATTATTATAAAAAAATAGAAGTATTTATGATATCAGTAAATAGACCAATTAGACCGTTTTGTATGATTCCTTGCCAAGTACAATGCCTGTGTATGACCGTAAAACCAAATTTGGCAATGTAAATCAAAGTAACATTTCAATAAGATGTTATAAAATTGATGTTAATTTATGCGTATTACGGTGTAACGTAATCACAGTCAGTGCAATATTATGTAATGAGTTTACCGTTATTGTTATTGCGTGGAACGAGTGAGTAATGTGGGTCAGTGACGAGAACAGAGGCAGGGTCGAGATGCCATTGACGCGTCTTTTAAACTTACGTAACAACCGCGTATTGTTTCGCCAAACAAGGACACAAGGATGGTCCGCGTATATACATTTATGTATAGAGAGTAAAAATACATGATGTCTCACGCATGCCAACCGTTGCAATGCAAACTAACTGTCCGAGCCACAGTTTTACATTTTGTTATCTACAGGTTTATCATATCTTCTTTCCTTAAATTGCTCTTATACTACGAAAAACTAACTACATACTTTAAAAAATCCATTTCGGTAAAATACATTATCTTCTTATACAAACTGGTGAAACTTACTAAGTCAATTTCTTACTTACCATTAATAAAAAAATCCTACTTTTTAAATATCTAGTATTATAAAAGCATTGATTTAAATATTTTGCTTAGTTCACCTGCGATATCGGTGGTTTCACCAAACAAAATACGTAGGCAGAACAGTGGTGTCGGTTGTGCTTGCAGGTGTTCGATGTCACTACTAAACTGGTCGGGCATCCGGTCCGCGCCTCGCAGAGCGCCCGACAGATGGCGCCACGAGTATATATCCTAGTTATATTACTTGCATATTATGCCCTGTTTCTTTATGGATGTTATTTGAAGCTACAGGCCTATAAGTCCTGTAACATATATATATTATACATACTATATATATATATATACATACTATAGTTCTATTACATGTTACAAAAAGTTTCTGAAAAAGTTCTTTACAGGAAAATTTAAATCAAACTATTAATAGATAATTAATCAGAACCCTGTCAGAAATGCTAACTTCATTCCCTATAATGTTGCTTGGTAATGTTTAACATCGAAACTAAGACAATTACGGTTAAAATTGTTATAGATCCCGTGTGATATATTTCTATGACATTATCGGCTATAAGACAAATTGTCTAATTACGTTACGGGCCGGGTCGCTTATGTAACTAATGGCGGCATAATCGGACCTGAGGAATCCGATCGTAAACACGCTCGCTAACCCACTAAAACATATTTCTTTTATTTTGCGGAGCGGGTTGACTACGCAGCCCCGACTCGGTCGGCCCGCCACTTTACAGAACAGGTTCCTATATCGAAATTAACGATAAATCCGCCTGCGAGGTACCGCCTTACCCTCTGCATATTTTCCTCAGTCTCGAAAATAACTCAACATATTTGAAATAGTTACTTTTATTTCTACGTACATGACGTTAGCTGATATTATTTGGTGAGGAGCACGCATTTAATATTTTACTTTATGTAATGTACGATCTAAACCGCATCTGTCAGTAGGCAACAGAAAGCATGTAGATATATGTATTAACATTCGATTAAGATGTAAGCGTTTTAGAGATCCGTACCTCAGTATATAAAAACGGACCGCCTATAGGATCACTCGTGTGTCTATCCGTCCGTCACAGTCAATTTGCTCCGAAAATGTTTTTTTTAAATATATACTTATAGTACAATAGTCGTATGTAAAAGATACAAATACCATAATTAATTATGTATATTGTATTATCAATGATGGAAATAACACGCTTATTTTATTATTTAGTAGTTAATTAGTACTAAGTTCAATAGATTACTTCATTTCTTAACGTTAAAATTTTTCAAAAAAAAAAAAAACCTTTTTATCTCATGTCTGTTTATACATGATATGATAGTTTTTGATGCGCTTTCGCTTTATTGACTAGTGATAGGCTAAGGAACGTTATGCACTATATTTTCATTGTGGGCAACACTTGCATTGTCTTTTCTCAATATTTGTGATATCAAACTTGTATCGCAACTAGGGTTGCCAGATGGCCGGGAAATCCGGGAATGTCCCGGAATTTTTCGTCTGGTCCCGTGTCCAGTAATTAGACCTTATTGTCCCGGATTCCGTAATCCCACTAGTTTTTTATAACAATATACCTTCTAACAACGAATAATACGGCTGGCCCGTATGAGCGCGTATCGTATCGTATCCATCAACGAGTAAAAAAAGGTTTACAGGTTTTAACGATAAATGGACCACTGATCCTGATTTTAAAGACTGGATTTATTTATTTAGATTACTCATGTAATTACGGGCAAACACAACATTTACAACACAGACGCCAATTACCGTTTAGCAGCGTCAGTTTAAAACATACACAACATTAGAAACATTAAAAACACTACAGGAGTATTCAACTACGCTTCTCCAATGTGTGGAAAGGGTAACCTATTGAAATCTCGAATTTCTGTTACCCGAATCTTATAACCCCGAAAACGGTTGGTAGAACTTTTAAAAGACAGATGTAATGAATAACAACTTTTTAAAATTCCTTTTTTAATTTCCCAGATGAATCAATTTCCAGGTGCACTAAAACCAAATTTCCAAAAAGTATTTTTTTGTATACCATATTCTCATAATCCAGATATAGTTATACCAGATTCTCAGAATACTTTTTTTGTTTCCGATCGTAAGTACCATTTTCCAAATAAACTATTGCCAAATTGTCATAATCTTTTTATTTGGTTCCCATACAATCATATTCCTGATAAACTATTGCCAGATTTTCATAATTTTTTTATTTGGTTCCCATACAATCGTGTTCCAGTTCAACTATTGCAAAACATAATATTATTTTTTGTTTACTTGCTAACAATTTCCAGAATTATTACTAAATTTATTGTTTTATTTGCCCATTACAGATAGGTTTAAGTGTCAAAATCGACTCAGTAGGTTAGGTTAGAACTGCGACCCCGCACGAGCCGAGCGGATGAAGCGAGCGTGAAAACTGGGTTTTCATTCATCTTTACTTCAACTCTTTGGATTTAAAATACAAGGATTTAGTTTTTCTGGGTATCGTTTATTTGAATTTAAAAAATTTTGATATTAAAAGTCTGGATATTGTTTGTCTGGATATCAATTAACTGTATTTCAAAAATTTGTGTTTTAAAAATCTGGCTTCGTGCATATGGATTACGGTCATCTGGATTTTGTGCATTTAGATTTCGTGTGTCTGGAACTCATTCGTCTGGATTCTAAAACGTCGTACAAATGAATAAATGGGCAAATGAAATTCGGAGTTGCGATTATATGGCAAACAAAAATTTGGAATTTAAAAAAACGGGATTTTGAAAAAATGTCCAAACGTTTTCGGGATTATGATATTCAGAATATTAAAATTCGGGATTAAGATAGGCAACCGTAGAGAAGCCATGTGTGTATAGAGAAAAAAATTAGTTTATTGCAATTTTCAAAAGTGTGTAACTCGGATATCGCAATACAATATGAAGTATATAGGTACATAGTACATCATGTTTACATACTTATATAATAAAAGTATGTACTTATTTGAAAATAAATGGTATTTTTCTTTAAAATACATATCTAATATCTAAATTAGACAACTACCTATTTATTTTCATATACTTTTTTACTATGGCCGCGGCCCGACCCCTTTATCCTAGAATTGTCCCGGACGTGATAAGTTTCTATCTGGCAACCCTAATCGCAACTAGAGTAATTTAACGTTTTGAAAGTGCCTGAAAAGGCCTACTCGAAATAAAAATATTTTGATTTTGATTTTGATTTGATTTTATCAGCAGTTGGAAATTAGACCTCGTTATGTCGTGCATTGATGTATAAAAAATCATTATTTCAACTGCATAGCTAAGTTTGTTTTTGAGAGATTAACCGTAACGATCAGCAAAATTTGCACAGAACCCTTGGTGCACGAGTCACTCTCTCTCACTTGTCCGGGTTTGTTCTTCTTATAAATATAAGACCGCCAAACCTATGTAATCCTTTACGCTGTATCAATGCTGAGACGTTGATCTTGCTGGCATCTCTTCATGTGTGAGGCGTTTTCAATTTCATAGTTTAATGTTTTTTTTAGTTCTCCATAAATTATTACCTATAAATATTTTTAAATAACGAATTACGTATTAACAAATTAAAATAAATCTTAATCAAGACGATCATTTTAACGTTATTACCCTATGATTTTTAAAGATTTTTTCTATAGCTACGGACATATATTTAATTTAATCTCTTATATTGATGACCTGCTGTATAAAAGTTTTTATAATTTCTTTGTGTCCAATGGCCATTGCTGTCGACTAGTGAACTGAACGGATGACGATACCAATAGCAAGTTTCCTACACATAGTATTATATTATGTCAACAGAGTAATAAAAGGGTAAATAATAATAAAATGGTATGTTAACTGTGATGTAAAGTGATGCTATGCCTAGACCGTTGGGCGTCTCGTTGATCCCGCAGGGAACCATCGACGGCGCCATGTTTCATTAAGCTACAACCATTCCATTTTTTCCCCAGTTCCTTGATTGAACATTATTATAGTTTGGTGAACATAACCTACTCTGTACACGACGTTAATGGATTCACGCAGCCTGGGTCGCCAGTGTCGCCACGTTACTGATGCGTGGTAATAAAGATGCTATAGTATATTATCCCTATAAATTATAAGGCAATAATAAAATATTTTCTATAAACTAATTATTCCATATTATATATTTTAAATGTGTATCGTGCTTGATGAGAATCAACATGTTCATAATACAAGAAATAATAATAATTGAAATTATTATATTATGACTTTATAACACAGGTTAAAACTATTTCCTAATTCAGCTGCGTTTTGTGCGATAGCTACTATCACTAAATAAACAGAGATAGCGCATATTTCGCGTCTATAATATAAATACAAATACATATATACGACATGAAATGGACACAGTGCGCATATGCATTGACCCGCATTCCCAATAGGCCATCACTGTTTGCACTGCGACAGTAATGAGATGTAGTATATGGATGATAATATTACTATTGGCGCGCACAGTCCGATCAATATTACCTAATTAGTTATTAGGTGTATCACAGACCTGTTATTATTGTTAGTATGACTACTGATATGCGATTCTGTTCATTATCAATGATAAGTTCACGATCTCATATTTACTCAACAGTGACGCGCTTGTGTGAGTACCGTGTACCTGTATGTGAACAATTTCATATTATAATGATAGCCTACGGCTGTATCTACATTCTACACACACCCACACAAGTTTAATGAATAACATTATAATGCTGTAGTGTGTTAGTAAACTGTAACCTTTTATAATTCCGCGTGTATCAAAGAAGCCTGATACATTTACATATTATTTTGAATGTCTTCTTATTCCTGTTTGATCATTGTTTAAAATCGTTTACATAAATATTTATTTCTTAACGATTACGACACCTGTAAGTGCATAGTTACTTAAATAAATTGTAACTAAATTGTAACGTGCCTTCAGTTCAAAGTAAGGCTGAGGCGAACAAATAACTGGTTAAGTTGGATAGTTGGTTGAGTGCGTGCAGCTCGGCGCTCGGCGACCCCCCCGCTCGAGGTTTGCTGGCGTGCCCTCGCTCGTTGTAGCTATACATATGGGTCGTAGCGAGCGGCGTGCCGTCGCAATATCAGCCCGGTGAAATCGCTCGCCCGCCCGCTTCGTCGCACCGCACGCCTCGCCTGCGCCAGTCGCCGTGCGCCAACTGAAACGCGCGCACTGCTAGCGCAATCGAACGTACAATATTCCACACGAGGCTCTCGCTCTCTGCTAGCTTCCACCGCCTTCGCCCCGGCACCGCTCCTATTACCGGCGCCGGTCGATGATTCGGAACGTTTTGCTCTAAGGCTAAATTGTCACCTTTTGGACATTAGTAATATTCCGTTGTGTGTGTGTGAGAAGTGCATGTGCGCAACTCGCCCTAATTTGTGCTTCGGTGTAGTTACGAAAAGGATTCAAGACGGCTGTCATCATAAGGCTGCCTGCGAACACAGTAAGTATCGCGGCGGCCGCATGACTCAATGTAAAATGGGACGATTCTTATCTACCAACTTGTGTGTGTGGGTGTACCGACGCTGTGCTTGTCAGTGTTTGCGTGACATCCGACCGCCTCTTCGCCTATGTGTGCGTTGGCTCAATACTCAGTTCTATTTTGTGGCGGAGCGGCTAGATGTTTGTTTTTATTATCATATGACCGGCGACTGCTGTATAACTTGCTTTGTATTTAAGTGCTGACTATACTTTCAAGAAGCGGTGTAATAATATCATATTGAATCAAAGATAAGAATTGTCCGTTGAATAACAGTGGAGCAACATTTCTAAGCAATTACATAAGTAAAAAGGTTTTAGATATAGGTAATAGGTCATAAAAAGTACATCATGGTTAATCCAACTTAATTGAAGTAACGCGAACATTACCTATTTTGCCAGTTGAACTAACGGTTTTCATTTGCCGTCGGCAACGTTGTAGGCGTATTTGTACGGCACTTCGTGTCTCCTTTTTGTTCGACATTGTGGACTTATTTGTTAGAATATATGAAGTATTTTTAAAGTATTTTACATTCTAAAAAAGGTTTTTTTTTTTATTATTTGGACCCTAATAAAATATTGCCGTGCCTCGGAAACCACGTCGAGCACAAAGACAGAGACAGTCGTTAAGTCATTACAATTCCAACAGCCAGTCTAACTATGGGATACTATGATACCCAGTAAAATTGGTTGTGGAAGTTAGATAGGCAGTCGCTCCACGTAAAATTCAGTATTCAGCTAAATCCGGTAAGTCTGAAAGCCGACCCATAGCTTGGGGAAAGGCTGTGCAACAGAAGGACCTTAATAAAATGGCACTGGGTTACAAAAAGCCTTTCTTATTTGTATAACAATGATTTTTTTTTGTGGTTTTAGTTCTTACAGCTCTAATAATGATTATTAGTTATTACTGGGTAGCCATTATCCCATTGCTTAGAAGTCAGACTAGCCATTAAAGTTATCTTAAGATATTGTTTGAATAAGATTCTGGTAAGGTTAATACATAGTTGGTATCACTACTCTTTATTATCTTTATAGTTATGCACACATCATATAACTTAATAACACTTCTCATCTCAATCATGAATTTGTAGATAGCCCTTTGTGCAAAAGAACTTTTTCTATCTAGTTTCTGTACATCATACTTCAGTGAATCATTAAACTTCTTCATTACACGATATTCTCTATAAATAACTAAGGTATCATCTTCTGGTTATGTTATTTATGTAACTCGGGTATGGACTAAAAAAGCTTTTTTTAAAGGAAGATCTAACTTATCCCAGGATCCATAAGTAAACTTACTTGTAGAATTTGAGATATTATTTCCAAAAACACAATGAGAAAGGGCAGTATGTCTAATTGCCTGAAACTCCATCAAGTTATACCTGAAGGATCCATGCTAAATGTATTTTAGTTCAAGTATCGAGTTATAGGTCTAATTTATGAAAAAAATCGACGGTGTTTAGCAAATACTTGGTTCACTTTTTTTTATAAAGAATTTAAATTTAGAACCTGCTAAGCAATTGCTAAACAACATCGAGGTTTTTATGAATAAGTGTGTATTTTGGTAATATCTATTTTATCCCTTACATTTTACATGCTAAGGATATTTATAGGATTATCATTTCTATTGAATGCAAATAAGCAGATATAAAAAGTTAAATTGGGTATCAATGCTTAATTTTAGTGTAACTGAAATAAATTCAACACTGAGATTTATGCTTTTATAAAATTTCTTACTGTATTGTAGACGGTCTGCATGCATTTCTGGTCCAAAATGCATTCGTTGGTCAGAATACTTTAGTTTGTAAAAAGCTCTACGGTGTTCTTGCGATGTCATCTCCAAAGAGCAGACCATTGTTATCATCGCAATTTGCGCATGTGTTCGTAACGCTTGTATGCGTTTCTGATTATTTAATGCGATCTCACGCTCGACAAGTTCACTTGAATAATGTCCTAACGGCCAGCATGAAGTTGAATCAATCGTCGATTTTATTCATCGAGTCGTAAAAACTATAATGGCGGAGAAAACGTTGGCGTATCACACATTCCTCTTCCGTCGGTGGCTCATACAAATTATACGATGTGTGTTACGTATAGCTAGGTAGGTGGGCCGTCATTATTTATGTTCTCTAACAGTCGGCTCAGTGGTGTGGGTTAAAATCGGAGCAGTCAGCTGATCGTCCATGTGTGTGTGTGCGTTCTTCGGGAAACACCTTTCGATGACGTGTGCGAGCTCAGTTTAATTGGACATTCACATTGTTCCCTCTTTGTTTTTTTTTTCTGGTTAGTCATATTTATGATATGTCTGATAATAGATTTAAGTATTATTTCATGACGATTGACTAATGGACGTGATTTTCATTTGCATGCATTGTTTACATTAAGCCATTCACATATTGATAAAAATTGCACTTTTCAATCAGCATTTACAGCTTAGTTACATTAAAATAGATGTAATAGATATCTTCTATCAACCCTTCTTTACCCAGACTAACTGCCTATTTCCCTGATGGTTTGATTTAGACAATAATAATACGGAACTTGTTTTTATTAAATAGATTTAGTTAGCATTTAAGAAAGTCAAAAAATAACTTTATTATACCCAAAAGTGTACATTATACAATATGTATATCTAATACTTTGCAAAACGAATTCTAGAAATTATAAAATAAATAGGTACACTCACAGTACACTAACCAAACCTTAACACGTTTTTAAACCACTATAATATACTATGTTGCTGCTTTACACCTAAAAGTGTAAGAGACGACATGGGACTTAACGGAAACTTGAAACAGAGTAACGTTTCAGGATTCGGCCATTAGTTTATTATTGCCTGTATCCGCATATTGTTTGACCACTTTATAAAACACAACCTCACTACAGGGCACAATGTAATTTTAAACACGGCAGGTAAGTATACCTTATTGGGGTTTCGACGTAAACACTCATTATGGAACTTGTCATTTGGTATAAAACATGACATGATGTGTGATTACATTTGCTGGTCTGTATTTTAGTAGTTATTATAGAGTATTCCTCTCCTACAAGCCGTATTGCTCTTATTGTATCTTCTAAATCTACCTAAGTATTCTGAATTCTGATATTCAAAGTTTGTTTTTATTTTGGGTACACTAATGTTTTGACTGAAAATATTGTATATATGACATTTCAGTTACACGAATAGATCACAATTTATCCTCGACATTTCAGCAGGATAAGGGTTCATGTAAGATATCAAACAATAACAGACGGAATAGTTAGAATGGATGCCTGCTTGATAAGATAGGACAAAAAAACGTTCGTTTGACGTATTAAGGTGCTGATAGACTTGAGCATTCACTTGTACTGAGCTTTCTAGTGAATGTTACATTATTCGTAAAATTTTGAATATCAATGGGGCGCTACCGGAATGTGTGAATGTCTCATCAGGTGCATCTGTCATTCTCCACCAATGAGATACAAGTACTGGCCAGTTGTTGGTAGAAATTGGCACACAGGCCTGATGCGAGACAAGCGATCCTAGAGGACTTTTTTATTCCGGTAGAGCCACCATTCAACTTTAACTTACTGTGTTCTTGGTAGTATAATAATAATACTGATTGGAAAGACGGAGAAAGTCCTACAAACTTAGCAAATTCTGTTGTTCTTTAACATATCTAGGTACCTATTTGCATTTTCCCAATTTTTCTAGATGGTTGCTTACGCTTTATAGAAGACGAAAAAGTATAAGTAGGTCCTACTTATCAAAATTAGTAATATGTTGTTCTAAAAAATGGTTATGTAGTTAGTTTTGATTGTATGAATCTGTACTGCGCTGTACACTTAATTAATCAAACAATAGTAGACGTTGGCGGGGAAACTTGAGATTCGGTGTAGCTGTCCCCTTTCCCTCTTCAACCCTCTTCGTCACAAATAAATAAGCCAGAGCCGACATCCGACAACAATAATAATAATTCGCTCGAGCCCGATCAGCTGTTTCGCCGACACCGACCCGAGTAACAGGTGGCCTATAAAGACATTCAATAAAGTGTGTACCACTTGCCTTCGTTGCGAAACGGTCTATTTTACACAAATACACACACAGAGCGAGAGCGGACCCACTACTAACCGAAATTACCCAACTTTTTTACAATCTTGTTTTACCAAACCAACTGTTTATTATATTATCGTAACATTTTGACAATTTCAATTTGGGTGATATTATTTTAAGCAAATTGTTACTTTCGAAATAAGTAACTATTGTTTGTTGACATACACAACTACAACAAAACAGAGGTGGAGAGGTGATTTGGATTGCAACACTTGCAACCAACGAACTTCTCAACATTCGCTGCCAGGTCATACTCATAGGTCCAGGTACGAATGCGTGTGTGTGTGAAGATTTATGATAAGAATGTCATTCGTAATCGTGACTAAAGAATTAACCTAAATCTAAACCACTAAATAATTCAACTTACTATTCGATTAAAAGGCAGTATGCAATACATCTACCCGACGGCGGGTTCCTCCTTAATATTTTAATTGCTAGCCCTTTTCCACTTATGTTGAAGGAATGACGTTTTCAGCATCCTAAATTGCCTAATAATGCTTCTTGTCAACTAATTTTAAGTGTCTAAGAAACATTCTATTCACATAAAGATCTTCGACCAGAGGATGTGTCTTAGTTACCTGGTCATTCAAGGAATCTACTCGCACAAAATTCCTACCGTGTCGGATGTCGGATCGAGGCGGGGTAAGTTGGTGTACCGTATGACGATTCGTAAGAGTTGTACAGCATTTCGCTCTCAATAGCGCGCGGTCGTCGATGACGAGCCGGTTATGTAATGTAAATGTTTACGTACCTACTACACGTGGCCGGCACCACGTGCCCCAACCGAGAACACTAGCCTTGTGAATTATTTATTTACGACAACATTTTCGCACGCCGGTCGATGAACTCTTGAATGGTCTTGGACGCATTTACGCCGATTAATCTCAACATGTGTCACATGACATTGATAATTCAGTATTGTTGATACTTTAAACTAAAAAGAAGATTACGATAACCTCTTTGTTGTTAATTCTTCAGTTGTTGGAAATCCAGATGATCTTTGTGAATTCCATTTTATTTTCATATTATTATTTTACCGAGTATTTTATCTAGTATATATTTCATTTATTTCATAGTAGAATCTGGTCAATATAGCCGTCATGAAAAGCAATGAAAGCAAGCGAATGAATACGATTGATAGTGCAGAAGCACTGCGGGGCAGAGGGATTTGCGGTTATTTAGAAGAGCTTCAACGCCCATCAGTAATCTATTTATAGCGCACGACACTGCTCCAGAGCGTGGCTCCCGTGCCACTGACCTAGCCTACCAGATATTAATATGAAGTCTAAATATCGTATGTGATGGCACAGACTGTAATGAACATCGTAATGACACGAGATTCACGATAAATGATTGTACCTAAACACATAACGATAATGACTCACCGTTTATTATATGATCAAGGTTTTATACAAATCGAAATCGACCACAAAAAGACAAGTTGAGTCTTTCCTGTTTACCAGTACATAGACTTGAGCAAAGTCGAAGTCGCTACTGATTGATACTACTACTCTAACCTACAATTCCTACCTATATCATTCAGACGAGTCATTCTTTAAACATTGATTGAAATCTCGTGATATCAAACATCAAAATACGACTCGTGAAATGATAACTTTGAAAATAAATAGCATGGACTTTAAAGTGCTTCTTAAGAATGGTACACGTAATACGATGCAGTGCGGAACTAGTGTTGTGAGGTGGGCCTTTGTTCTAGTATAGCAATCCTGTATAAGTACCGCACATTGTTAGTCAGGCCCACGTGAGCGTTTCTCTCGGCTCAATAGCGGGTTTCATGATCGTCGTCGCCTCGTTCCCACTGCACCTCACCTATATAAGGTAGTACGCTAGGCTACGTAGGTCGTACGTCTGTGTGGTTGCGTTAGTCCCTCTATTTACCGCGTTGCTGGCAGCCTCCACACATTGTGTAGACACACCAACAAAAGCGATTTTGTGTTTATTTGCGTCGGGATTTGGGCCAAGTGCAGTCGGTCAATTTAAGCCGATCTCGTCCATTCGTGCACGGCTGACGGATCGCAATCGATGTAGTCCAATCACTCAAACAGCTGATCAATGTTTTGTTAGATGCTAATTTTATACCACAGAGTCGATAAATGTAGATCTGCCTACAATAAATAATTTGCTATATTTTATTATTTTTTCGAATTTGATTGTTTTATCTTATCAGTTAGATTATCCTATAATATTTATTATATAAAAGTGAATTATTTTGTTTATCTTGATTCAAGCGAGGTTCTTATTTGTTAACATCGTTCTTACTTAGTTTAGGCTGCATTTCCATCAGAGATGTGTGAAGATGCGTAACGAGGGATGTGTTTGTTAAGTACCAATAGAATCGCTTCATTTACCTAGCCTAGCTCAGCGCAGCTCCTGTAGAAATGGCTTAGCGGAGCGATGTTTTCGTACGTTCAAAACAAATGAGAGATGTGTCATGTGTGCGAGAGATGTGTGCTAAGGATGCTTCCACGCTCGCCTCAGAAAAGAGTCCACTATGTGTATATTCCGGCATTTTCGCACCGCTCATTTACCTCGCACATCTCTGGTTGAGACGCAGCCTTATGATCATAATCACCTAGAAAATAATTACTATACTTATGCGGAGTGTTCCTTACTAGGATTGATTGCTGTATCGTATAATTATACTATACTAAACATGATATTAAATATTAAATTAGATGACGTTCTGTAACCTAAAATCAGCCCACTTTGAACTAAGATCTCAATTTCTTACATTTTGATTCCCCATGCAGAATCCGATCTGCACAGTGCATCATGTCAATCACTACTGAGCCAATAAGGCATTTCGTTTATGATAGATGTAGATAGTAAATTCTGCCTACTTATCATCGAGCCTGTCTGGTTTGCTTAGTTAACGTGACCCACGTCAAATCAATTCGCTTCGAATTTACTAGTTATTATATACATCTAAAAACACTACACAGAAACGGTTTAGCATAGATAGAGATGCCCAGCACGTCCCGACAGCTTCCAACAATAATAATTAATTGACTCGTCCGTTCGTTATCGTGCTTTTATATTGACGTTCCCGAGTGAGCAAGCGAGCGAGGCGCATTCGGAATGAAATTTCCATAAAAACTTTTGTGCTCCGGCGGACGTTGCGAGCGCACGTTAAAATCGTCGGCTGGCAATAAAACAGCGGCCGGTGCGGCGAGGCGCGACGAAGCGAGCAACGAGTGCGAGAGGGACAGCTTTAGAGATAATGGACTCTGTACGAAATGAAGAACGCGCCTGGTGCGCTGAGCGAGCGAGCTGGAGCGCTGGGCAAAAACATCGCCGCAGTTATCGCGCTCCCCTCCGCCCCGCGCCCCGCCCCACCGGCCGGACTCGTCTGATCGACGCCGGAGCCTCTCGCAGGCGAGCTAACCTCGACAGCGGGGGGTCGCGAGTTGCCTCGTCGAGCCCGTTCGAACGTTGAGAACGCGTTGCACCGTCGCCGCTCTCTCTATAATACGACTCGGTTTTAAGTTTGAAAAAGCTTCACATTTACGCGTCCGTTCCACAGTTGCTCTTATCCGCTCTAATCGCGTTTACCGTTTCATGTTGTAATAGAAAAGGACCACTGATTGATTTACTAGAAACGAACATCGCCAGCGCTGAAACGGTACGTACTGTCATAATATGATTGTCATCTGTGGAGTTAGTTATGTGAGCTTTTCATGGTATAATATAAACACATGCATTATTATGCATAGCTTGTTATTTCATTGTACTTTTACGACTGTTGCTTTACGTTACATAACTTAGTTAGGTACCGTATGCAAAAGATAATCTGCATTAAGTTTAATTTTAGCGCAAGACGTGCCGCATTTGTTTTTATTTTGGTGTTGGGCGAGCGCATTGTTTGCGGAGATTCCGTACGTTGTTTTATTGCACGATTACCGCAAGTGGCCGTGCTCTATTGACTCGGCGTGCTATTGTTGCTCTTTACTGCCGAGGTTGCAGTGTCAAGGCATCTCACCTAAGCTTAAGAATGCACACTTATGCATTTGATGAATCCTTTTGTTTGATGTGCCTTTAAATAACCAATCGGTTAACTATATAATAGCTAATAAGCTATCACATGGTTACAATTTTATAAGGTTTTATCAATAAGTTTATTTACCAATTTAATAAAAAAATAAAAATGCTTTTAAAATGTACTTAACCGATCTATGTAGGATCATAGTACTTGTAAAGACAAATCATACAAGCCTAAACTTGAAGAATTACGTCTTTAAAGTTACATAGTTCCTTATGCCACCTTCGGTTTACTTCATAAAATCAGCTAGATGCCTAGATGGTACCTGCTAAGATAGTATAATATTCTACTGTCACGTGGAAGTTTTTAGCTCAATGAGATATCATGAAGTAGTTCTAATTAAGCTTGCAAGGTTTGACATAAACAGACATACATTGCAAATTTAATAAAACCTTGGGTATAAAAATAAAAATCTAACTATAGTTCATAAAATATAGCTTGATACCTGCGACGTTTGTCAGAATGACATTACTAGGGATGGGAGCGTCTTTCGTATTTTATCGATTATTTTATCTATGTCGAAATGAGTTTTATAAAAAATGACATTGTAACGACATTGAAAGAAAGAATTAAAGATGTACCTAAGTTTAAATCATAATAAGCTGAAAATAAATGTTTTCTTTAGAAAACTCCCCACTATCGGTTTATTTTGCCGTCACGTCGGCACTCGTACTGACTCAAAAAAAATGGCGCCCGCTTGTTTCCTGCACGCGAAACCATTATTGCCAGACTAAAAAAATACGAATCTATAGTTAAAACATTATTTTATTTAATAATTTTATCCATTTAAATACTAGTGAAATTTTCATACTATTATTTTATCGATATTCGTCTGTCAGTCAGTTACACGTCCCTACCAGTCTTCAAAACGCGTTTATAAAATAAGCTAACAAACAAAAAATATTTAAGAAAAATTAGAAATTATTTAAATTACCCTTGTTTTTACTGGTATCTTTATAATAACATGATTGTTTTTAAAAATGTGTTCTATTTTTATACACAAATGTCGTATTCATATTTAAAAACTTGAACTTTTTCAGAAATAAATTTAGTAAAGCTGTCTTTAAAACAGAGTCGCTAACGTCGCAGGTATCAAGCTATATTTTATGAACCATAAGGATCAATTATTGAGCTATCAATTGAAAAATAATTATCGTCTAACCCAAAACATAATACCACAATTTTTCATCATCCAAAAACAAAATACTAACTCATGGATAACTTAACTATTAAAACTGTTTTGCTTAGACTCGCAACAAATACTACCTCTGTAATAATAATCCCAGGCGGGGCCGGCGAGAGCGTAGACAAACAAATAAGGCCCTAACAACTGTGGTAATCCGGTCATCGATTTGGGATTTTTCCTAAGTTTTGATACAGTAGGTTTACTTCTCAAACGCCAATGTCTACGAACAACATAAACAAGTAACATAGGTTAGGGCAAAGTTATAATTATATCTAACTATTGTTATTTTTCTTAATGTGTCGCCATATTATCATCGTTCCGTAAACTAGTAGAATCATTCATTTACTTCTTATCATATATATCCTACTTCCAAAGAATTACAAAAAAAATATATATATTCATGCGTCATTTCGTTACAGAGTTCCTATGGCCACCTTCTAGCTCCATCACCAGCTCGAAAGTACCATAATATATATTTATTTTAATATATTGGTATAATTCACACACTGCCATCTGATCCCAAACTAGGCAGACCCGGTATTATGGTAACCAGACAACTGATAAAAACGTACTTATATATTTCTTAATATGTACGTATTATATATATAAATTAAATCCAGACACTGAACAAATTTAAATGTACGTGCTCTTCACGTAAACATTAGTCCTGGGTGGGAATTGAACCCACGAACGACCTCCGGTTTAGCAGTCAGCGACACTAACCAACAGATCAGTCTCCCAGTATTCTCTTTGCCAACGTACTTACATGTATTACTTATATGTAGTAAAATTTCATCTCATTCGGATGTCGATTTAATTTAGCTTGCAAGATTTGACCTAAACAAACATACATACATACATGCATTGTATGTTAAAGAAAAGCTTGTACAAAATATACCACATAATGTCTTTGGTTTTGGATGAAAGTACATAAATATTCATTTATATGACTACGGTATTATCCTTTTCTGAGTAATGCATACATAACAACCAGTAGATTTTCAAGTGTGACTTCAATGTTTAAGCCAGAGCTTATTTATATTTTTAATGATTTCTAGCCTAAATGGACAAATATGATCAGATGAAAAATGCTATACCTACTAATTTTAAACTCGAATTGTTGAATACTTTCGTGCCATGCTGTTCCCATCTATGAACTGGTTAAGTTAGTTTCCCATTAAAGGCTATCCAAAATCGGCTCTTTAAAGAATTATGTGTAGCGTTTATAACGTAAATAGAATTTGTTAGGCTATTTTTGTTATGAGAGTTAATATAGAATGATTTCAGTGTATCTATGATTCGTTTGTGCGAGATGTTCTGCTTCCCGTCCCTAGCCCAAGCTGGCCCGAGCCGGCCAAACTAGCAATAAAAATATGTCCCCAAATAATAAAAACTTAGATTTACTCTTTCTGTGACTTTTTGGCATAAGGCCCTTATGGTTTCGCCACCAAGTCCCGTAAAAAAGCCTGCGCTAGAGCTAACAGCATTAGATATATTAATAAAAACAGTTTGTAAGAAGTTCGATTATCAGACGACCTCAGTGGTCGTGCAGCGTTACACACCGGTTTTAAAGGTGTTGCTAGATCTCGAGGAGTTCGATCCTCGGAAGGGTTAATTAAGAAAACCACTATTCTCCATTGTCTCAGATCTGGGTGTTTGTGATACCTTCGTCGTCTCTGATTCAGAGAGACCAATGTATGTGACGTTGTCCACATTTATTGATTTATTTGTCATTATAAACTTACAGGAAGACGAGAGAAAGAAGATTCCATAAACATCTGTGTCTGTTATATTGTATATAAAAACTTTTTTTTTGTTTCAGGATCTGACCGGTCAGAACAGCAATGACTCGGGCGGCAGCGGCGGCGCGGGGCGCGCTACCACGCCGCACCTGAGGCCGACGCCCAGCCCCACAGGCTCCAGTGGCTCACGCTCCATGTCACCGGCTGTTGGTGAGTAGCACAACATGCACACGCAACACTATACTCCCATGATCCATCGGAATTGATAGAGCTAAGTACAATGGCGTGGGCATTCAATGAAATAATTTTCACGAAGAACAAACTTAGTATGTAAAGTTTTTGTGGTAAAAACACTACAAAGCCAACCTTGTTTAATTTGTTATCAATGTTTGAAGTAATAGTATATCAAAGAATCTAGTCAGAGCGAAGCTGTTGCATTTCGTCTTGCCCTGCCTTGAATTTGAACCTTATTTCTAGGGGCTAAGGACTTAATATATTCTTGGGTGGTTTAGCCGTATCCTTTGTTTTGTCACGGGTGTGTTGATCAGATTCGTTGTGCATACTTCGTCACCGGTAGACACGGGCTTTCCCGACATTGACCCACATAGAACGGGCGCCCAGAGTACGCCGTATTTTGCCCCTTTTGCGGGCGCGAACCACCCCAGCCCGCCCACCTTATGTACGAGTCGGGGTGGTCGCGGTATATAGGGCCTCGTGAAAAACTTACCCCCACCGTCGGTTGGGGCGAGCACGCAAAACAGGACCTTCTACCCCTGAGGCCCACGAGGCGCTCCTATGTGCCGAATCGCCACCGACCGACCCTCACCATTGACAAACCGTTCCATCTATATAACAACATAAAAAAAGCTCAACAAACTTTTACTTTTTCAAACTTGGCACGATTCTGTTATAGCTAAAAAATCCAATTGAAGCATGGCACTATTGATTGCTTTAAATGATGAATTCGCATAATCGGTAAATTGAAACGGACAGTGTTATTCAATAGGCTGACTAAATAGTACGACGATGATTTGTATACAATATTTGATCAACCACCCGCGCATGTATTTGATTCTTTTACATTTAAAAGTGCCTGTTGACACCAATTTACATTTACATAGTTAAATTGTGAAACCTTACCTTTGTGACTTTCGTAAAGTAACCATAAGTGACAAGTTCCCCATTGAGGACGTCGCCCATTATGTACCTTTGATCTCATTTGCACATATGCCAAGAATGAAAAGAAAAGTAATAAACTCTTCTGGTGTAGGGGTGAAATAAAATATACAACATAATATGTTTTGCCAGTTTACGTTCATCATTACCCCAGTTAGTAACCCACTGCGGAGCATAAAAATGTTCCTAAAACGCCCCTTGGTGTGTGTTTTAGAGCTTTGGAACCAGGGCTTTCCCAGTAAATCTGTAATGTCTTCACGACTCTTCAGTCCACCTAGCTGGTGCTTCGATGGCATTAATGGTTGCCAATTATCCTTCTAGACCTATTGACTAAAGGGTGAATTCCTTGCTACAGCATAGTCGAAGAGTCAATCTAAAAGTTAATATACCAAATTCATCGTTAACTAAACAAGGGAATGCTCCTATCTCTCGCTTCGAATCTGCTATAGTATGTATTGACCCTAATCCTACTGAATTTGATTCAACTACGATTACCGATGCTTCCACTTTTCATTTTTTATTTTTAATTTGTAAAAATATTTATTTTAGAGTATGTAAGTAAAGACTTATGGTATTCATTCGCATGCCTGCAGTAACTACCTACACTTGGAACGCAAATTGCTTTGTAAATGTATTCACGCATGTTCAATAACTTACGATTGGTGACCATTCCAAACCATTAAAATTCGATTGTTTTATTTCACGCTGAATTTTTTTGCAATAAGTGCCTTTTAGAACCTATATTATGAACAAATATAAGATTTGTGTAACTGAAGTTTCGCATTTCCATTAAAAGTACTAAGTCATATTAGGTATTTGATCAATAAGTTACCGTTTCAACTAAAATTAAACTAGTACTGTTATAAAACAGATTCGCTAAATATGACCTGCTACGCCTGCTAGTTTTACCATTTTTTGATTACTTATAAAAAATTAAGGCATTTTATTACTCAATTATATTTGTGAACAATGGTTACTCCTGTAAAATTCATTTGAACATCAATTTCTTTTACTCTACATATTATTTTTCTGTAATAATCAGTAATGAAAGAGAAACAACTAAACTTTAACAAATAATCTTTTGGTATTTCCTTCTACAAGTTAGAGTGACCAAGATTTGATAAAAATAAAATTCGATTTTGGAACTGCAAAGCCGAGATTTTCATGTTGTGTATTTTTGTTTATGAGTTGTAAAATGACATAAGTTGGCGAAATGAGATTCCATATTGATTTGTTAGGTCTCATTGGTATTTTCATAATTAAATTCAGGGAGAGGTAAAGCATAAATAGGTATCCTTAAATTTAATTAACGGTTATAAATTCTCTCGATTAAATATTTATTCCCCAAAATAAACATTTAAGATATGTATCATAAAAAAGCAATTTGGTATTTCGCCTAAACCGGCTGTAACGAACAGCAACCGCAAAAGCAATCGTGTTTTGTTAACGTCGTCGATTGCCGAACGTAGCTTTCTCAAAACATCGGGCTGTAGACCGACCGCGCTCCGACTGCCGCGCCACTCGAATACCGGTTATATGACCGCAATACACCCTGTATCTCCAGCGCTACGATCGTACTAACCAATATCCAAGTCCAACGCTGCTCGTGTTCTTCGCTCACATCTATAACCTGAAGTTGCGCAGCGATGTATTCAACATCAGTGTATAAATTGTCACGAGCTGGTGCAGTGGTAGAAGGTTAACATGACTGTATGACGTCAACTGTTCGGCGCGTCGGACTTCTTGACTCGACAAACATCGAGTGAATATGTGAAGTCTCGCTAGAAAATTATAGACGAAGCGTTTGAGGAAAAATACTCTGGTTTATGTGTTATACTGAAGTCAAATGGGAACCTAAAGACAACAAGTTTATGTTTTTAAAGTTAGATTTTAAATGCGGTTATAGTTTATAGTTGAATATAAATAAAATATGTTATTATTAATTAATAATATTT
Source organism: Diachrysia chrysitis (assembly GCA_932294365.1). Taxonomy (NCBI): domain Eukaryota; kingdom Metazoa; phylum Arthropoda; class Insecta; order Lepidoptera; family Noctuidae; genus Diachrysia; species Diachrysia chrysitis. The sequence goes on along the minus strand of OW028662.1, from coordinate 3,897,587 downwards.
CCACCACTAAATAAGTTAACATACAAGGGAAATAAAAATCCTACACTAGACAGAAATAATCATTTATTTTGCCTAGGTATGTATTATTTACAATATAGATTTATAGATTATATAATAGCTGCGCCCCGCGGTTTCACCCGCGTGTTGATAAAAAATGGTATAATGATAATGACGGCGATGAAAGTAGACTTTACGCTATTCCAGGTAATAAACTATGTATGTACCAAATTTCATTCAAATCCGTTAAGCCCTAATGAAGAGCGTAAAAAGTAAGATCATTATAATTTAGGTCACTTAAAATGTTTGAAAACAGAACTAGTAGCTTACCTATTAAAAATAAGTGGTTATTTATATTTTATTATTATTAGACTCCGCAATTTCTGAATGACAGAAACCCTTATCTCTTATCTAATGCATCACTCTTATTGATTGATCGCATTATTCTTTATCGATGTGTAAATAAAAATGAATTTCTGTTTATCGACCGCATTGTGCTCGTTTCCAATCCAAGTTCCATCGTTATTTTAACACAATGAAGCCGCAATACCGCAACCCGACGCGTTCGAAGGTGAATTGCGTATTGTTTGACGCCCGCATACAACGTGACTTTCGAAAACGACTTTAATTTTCGTCCAATAAGGTTTCTTTTGCGCGAAGTGTACCTGTTAGTGGAGTTTAAACATTGTAGACCTTAAGATCTGAGGAGGTTGGAGCATAGTCGGTTGCATCGGGTGTCGCTTGTTCAGTATACGGGCGCTAAAAGCGTTTCGCAGTCGTCCGTCGTGCGTATCGGCCGCCGAGCAGTGGAATGCCATCAACTAAGATAAGGCTGACTCTTGGGACTGAGTCGAACGCTGCCGCTCGCTGTTCTCCGTGACATTTGAAACCTATATTTACTTAACCTTATTTATATTTAGCTCGACACTTAACATTTTAAAATTTTAACTTTTTCTTAATTGTGTTGCTACGATTGTATTGTAATCGGCAAACAATACATATAAGTTATTATTTGATTGCACTTAATAGGGATGCGGACTGGGTATGAAAGGGAAATATCCATTTCCGATAGATACAAAAAAACCGGCCAAGTGCGAGTCAGACTCGCGCACCGAGGGTTCCGTACAAACCTGTAGGTATATAAGTAAAAGTTATGGTATTTTTATTGCTAAATGAAATCCATAATTAAAAATATTTTTATTATATGATGTAACTAAAAATTTATGCTTTTCGCAATTTTTCCTTTATCTGTGTTATAAGACGTTGCTTCGTACCAAATTTCAAGATTCTGAGTTCACGGGAAGTACCCTGTAGGTTTTGATTCCCTTGCGAGTGTCGAAAATTTGCGGCATAAACGGGAGTATCTTTTGATCGCGTTGACTTAGAAGTTTGATTTTTTCACAGCTCCAAGAGACCATAGACTTGAGTATTTGATGTGAATTTCAGCTTGATACCTCCACGCGTTCCTGAGAAAAAAGGTCTTGACAGACAGACAGACGGACAACAAAGTGATCCTATAAGGGTTCCGTTTTTACCTTTTGAGGTACGGAACCCTAAAAAAAGAAAAAAAAAAAGACGTATTTTTCAAATTATCGTATTTAACATGTCAAAGTTAAAGCACTAAGTTCAGGAGAAGAGGCTTGTGACGTCACATGTGGGTAAAAATTGTAGCTACGAGTGACCTCACGCGACATTTTCAATCACTGTACCTTCCTTATTATGCGTTTAAGTAAAAAAAAAATTGTCCGGTCCCCTATTTTTGTGCGACGAACAACAAAAAAGGTGCAGATAGCTATAATGAAAGATACACTTAAATCATAATGGTATTTATTTGTTTTGTTATTTTGCAATTAACCTGTTATAAAATTATTGCTTGCGTTATGTAAGAATTTATGTAATAATTAATACGGTGACACACCAATTAGACGTATGCTTTATCGCATTTTATCACCCGTAACGTAACACAGGAAGTGATCTGTATATAATAAGATTATATTCACAAATGCATTCACCCTCACACATGCACAATAATGGTCATATATGTCGCACATGCACATGTGATGGTCGGTATTAGTGTTTGCCGTTTAACTTAAGGCCTCTATGTACGGCCACGTGCCTGAGCGTCCTTGACAAGGCCAACGACCTCAAACATTTGAAAAAAAAAAGTAAAACAAATCTTTTTTTGCCCCGATCCCGCCACAAGGTTTGTTTTGATCGTTTTCACTTTGAAGATCTTCCGTGGTTTGCTTCGAACATTTTAGGATTCAAAACAAACTCTTAGGATTAACGTGGCTGCTAATTTCCGTATTATCAAGTTTACTCTTTACTGCCATTATCAGGGCGACAATCTATCATCGTTTTTATTATATTGTTTGTTGTGTAGTTTATAACTTTTTTTTTGCGGTATTTGTCCTGTAACTTATTCCTCTAACATATAGTTTATATTTCGTAACATTCATCCGTCAATGAATCTTCGTTAAAAGACACTTAGGTATTTAGTTAGAATAAATAAGTTTCCTAATCCAAGATAAGGAAGCTCCGGTAGAGTAACGAAGGGGCGTAAAAAAATCTTGTAAAAGAATATGTCTTTTGTAACGGGAACCTGTTGCGTGTCTGCGGTCCCCGCCCGTTGACTGCCCATCGCCTAATTGTATTCAGATTACCCCGGAAAAGTGATAAATCTCGGCGAGTCAAGGTCGACGGAGGGTTCGACAGCCCATTCACCCCGTTCCGTCTGCCCCCTTAGCTAATGGTGCGGACATTCTTTCCCTAACCTCGGCCAGACTTGCTCGGCTTACGCTATAGTATACTATACACATTCACTAAATGTACAAGTGTACCCACCTACCCCCCACGCCCAATAACCAGATGTACTTACCTCACAGACGTAACGACCACCCTGCTCCTCGGTCCCTCTCCCCGAGATTGTTGTAAGATTGAAAAGGAAAACGAGATTTAATTTGTCAATGGAACACTTCTAAAGATTTGATTTGTTTTGTTTATAGCCATTGTGACAATTTGCCTCGGCTCACGATATTGAATACATGAAACTTATTCAACCGTACGTATGATTGTTAAACACGATTCAAAATACGTTATTATTTTCTTGTTTGTTCCTCTAGAGAAATTACCGGATCGACATTACTATTAGTTTTAGCATGACTGCTTTTTTCAACTTCAATCAATGTTATACCAGATTAGGTAAATTTTAAGATTAATTTTAAACCCTCATTTAAAAGACCCTTTTGTCAGATTGATCCGATTTGTTCGTTATTGTGTGGAACATGCGAGGTAGAAACTGGTATTACTTAATAATGCGGTATGTGAGTAGTGTGAACACTAACGGGCAGTAAGAACGTTAGTGATGATCAAGTTAAATGGGTCGACAAACAGCGGCGTCGCGGCGACGCCGACGCCACCGTTTGTCTCAACTAGGACGCTTGTTAACGCTATTGTCTGCGTTCTGTTTATACGGCTTGCTGTTTAGAAACATATATATTTGTTTTTAGACGTTCTTGATAAATTATACTGAACGTTTTAAAACAACACTCTCATACAATTTCGCAGTCACACTTACCTACTACAAGCAAATAAAAGTTATCTTTTAACTCAATACGTTCACAGATCTATACAGACAGGATTATTGATGCTGAACAAATTTTTAGAAATAAAAAAACAATCAAGACAAAACAAATCACCTAAATTATCGTTTGACTCGAAATTTATGCATACATCGAGATGCTAATAGATTCGTGTCTGCGTGACTATGAAATCTCTCGTTGTCAGTTTAGAAACATAGTGTAAATTGTGAACACTCGACGTAACGTTTATAGTATGTGTTTTAAGATGCATGAAATATTGTATTCGCATCGATTTCCAAATTTTTTGTTGTCGTATTATTTAAATCTAATATCATTCACACAGCACGTAAAGTCTATCTGGTGCTTAGTATAGTTATTGAATGTACGGATACGTACCCTAAGGTAAAGTAGCGCAGCGCTTACAGTACTGAGACATTCCACACTTTCTATTGACAGAGCATTTCAATTCCGATCATTCGGCCCTATATGAAGGTACGTATGTGGGTGCGGCTTGATTGTATGCGCGGAATGTGTTGGTTTGCAGCTGACCGCGGTGGGTTTGCGTGGTTGTCCGCGCCCTTCGTGCCCGCGTGCTTCACACTTGATATCATGTATTCGGGGTATGCTTAATCAACATAGGTAGTTAGATCCAAACGTTTGTGGGAGTAAAGTTGAAATTCAGTAAAAGAGGGGGTGGTCTGTAGATTTTATAGTTACGCATTTGGTCTAGGTGTTAATATCCACCAAACCCAAGCCAGTAGCTTGTCTTTCATTGGTTGAAATTGACAGTTCTAAATATTGTATCTTTCTAAGGGCGTATAGCTTACAAGTTAGGGGTACTTTTTTGGGATACTTGCCACACGTAAAAACAGAAATATGTATAATTAATAAGTTTTTTGTTTTTATCTAAAATTTCGCACTAATTTAATCCCTGTGTCGCAGGGGGTTTAACAAACATTCAATTCAAATGCACATAGAACACACAGATTTAGACCAAGCATTTGTGGCACGCAATATTGCTTGTCCTATGCGGGGATCGAACCCGCAGCACGTCGCGCAAAGTGGTATTTGGCGTGGTGACCAAACCACTCGGTTTTCATGGGGGACAAAACTTGTTTACTTACATAAGAAAGCTGTCGAAAGACAATGTATAAAGTAATTAAAAGCAATATACTGGAACCTTGCAGCGAATTGCACGTGCAACCGCTCTGTTATTGTAGGATGGGAAAGTAAAGACCTCGGTTTGTTGCGTTACGCACGCGGCCGTGTGGTGACGGGCGCTGCCCTTGACAGAGCGGGTTCGAGTCCACGACTTACTGCGTGCTCAATAACACTTAATTAACTCGAGTGTTATACAGTGTCACAACGGAAGTAACGAGGCCTTTGTCTTAATAGTGTATTGTAAAGCCTACCTAGGGGCGCAGACTTGGTTATGGTTAAACTACTTTTTATAACTTTAAGTAGCATACATTATTATCTCGTCGTCATCTTCCAGACATTGGATGTAACTGTTGAAAAGGGCGGGCTCAGAACGGAAGCAAGACGTGAAAATTTTTCATGAATCATAAGGCTGTTAAAACTGAGTTAATGCGATCACACGATCTCGAAGCATACAATCTCCTTAAAAAGAACTGAAGCCTTTCTACCTTTACTATTTTCACAACCAGATATTGGCGCATACTTTCATTCTTAGTATCTCTTATTATATAATACGAGAAAAATGGTTGGTTAAATTGATGCCATATTAACGAAAGCTAAAAAAAAAAGGTAAATTCTTTGGTCATCACCAAAGAAATTACTGTTTACACAAAATTATCCTTAAATTTAGAATGCGAAAACTCATATTACTTGTGTAATTATTAGGTAACCTAACTGTACAAAGCGTGCATAGGTAAGCAAAGTTGTTTATGTACCTAACTGTTGTTTTAGATTAAATATTAGACTCTGACGGCTAACATCTCGTGTACATAATTCTAAGGTGACTCCCATGTTTAATCAGTCTGATCTGTTTACATGGTGGGTCGGTGAAAACACTTTTGTGCCTTGTATGGCCTTTCTCACTTGCATAGTTTGACTGTATTCAATAAGGCTTCGAACAAATAAAACAGGACACAATATTGACAGGTCTCGTTTACTACGTTTCCTTAAGATATTTTCGTTTTTGATACTAAATAAAATAAATGATTCTAGAAAATTTATGTTTAAACTTTAAACGTTATCACGTTGCTCAACATGGGACGCGTGCTATTTTTACGAGACATCAGTCGGATGTAAGACTTGTCGGGACGACCCCATTACCGTGGCGCTACACTCATTAAAGGTCGCCGTAAACAAATAGATATATAGGTGGGCGCGTATGGCACAGCGTTGTTATCTATGATTCACTGGCGCCTCGCTGTCTGCCAGCCGTCTGATCACGCCGACACAATATAATGGCCCGATAATAGCCCGCTGATGAGATTAAAGTGACGACCCTCGCACGTGTTTATCTTTATTTATACAAAACGTCGTCAAGGGCTCATTTCAAATATGCAGTGGAAAACGTAATCGAGCTCTGACTATGTAGCTGCCACAAAGTTTTCGCTGGTGTAATTGCGAATGTATATTAACCGTGTAACCGTTGGTAGTCAGTCTCACATAACACTAACATAACCGAGTCCAAATCGACCTACATAAAAGCTGCAATACCACTTTCGTCGTCGCAAATCACTGCCGCTCGTATCTCGGCCTCGGTCAATGCGTTGCGTGCATGTCGTATGCACATATACGGATGCAATAAAGTGCAGCGAGAATTCGCAGGCTAGCGGCGCATGCTGCTCACGTGCCGTTGGAAAACGAAAGTGATCGGATGCGTCTCTCCGCCCTCGATTGATGCCCGGCCGGCTTAGGCGAGCCCTCGTTAACTGTATTATTCAAATTGTGTGTGTGAGCACAGCCGGCGTCGAGCTCCGCGATCGATCACAAAACCGATATACGCCAATGTTCGTCGCTTGCACTCTCGTATACAATTTAATTGATAGTCTTGACACTCAACTTGTTTTTGTGTACACAAACACGATGTGAATGGGGAAGCTATTCTATTCCTAGAGAATTTTGCACTTTAACTTAGTTGTCAACTGATTTTATTTCGAATACCTACCATGTTATGTAAATTATTGGCTGTTGTCTTTCATAATTGTAGTATTTATATAGTATTTAATTAATTACAGGCACGCAGAACGTAGCAATGCCGCCGCGAACGTCGTCGTCGCTGTCGGACGGCAGCGGGCCGACGGCACGGCCAGGGCCCGGCGGCGCTGCCGGAGCGCCCGCGCCCGGCGGCGGCCCGCCCCCCGGGGCCATGGTGGCGCAGCCCTACGCGCACCACCCCGGCTACAAGGCGCCGCACTACCCGCCGCCGCAGCCGTACGGCTACCCGCCTAGAAACCACCATCCTTACCCCTATGGATATCGTCCGCCGCCACCGCCACACCCGCCACAACATTATCCTCCACTTAAGGTAACTACCTAAAAGTACCCTACTTCACAGCTAGAATACTTAAAATTATATATGGCGTGTATTCTATAACTATCAGAGTCTAAATGTCAGTGTTAATATCTAGTAAATTTGAACACGAAACCGTAACTCGCGGTGTTTCAGCAGCAACCTCGGCACATGGGTCCCCCTGGCCCCGGCGGGCCGGGCGCCCCGGGTGCTCCCGAGGGCGCGATGCCTCCGCCCACGGCGCCGGCCGAGCCCCACGACAACGGGCCTGCCGCGCCCGCCACCGCACTCGTCACCACCGGGCCTGACGGCGCACCGCTCGACGAAGGAAGCCAGCAAAGCACGCTTAGTAACGCCTCTGCAGGTATGACATGAAGCAAATCTGGTTTCCAATTTATCAGAACCTAAAAGTATATTGATGCACAGCATATATTTTGTTTCTGCGATTGCTTGATTATATTTAACCTAACCTCGTGCTTAACTTCGGCAGCGTCAGGCGAGGAAGGCTGCGGCGGCGGCTCGGGCAAGGGCCGCAAGGAGTACGGCGCGGGCAGCGCGGCGCCGTCGCCGTCCCCCGGCGGCGGCTCGCACTCCTCGCTGCACGACGACTACGACGCCTCGCCCTCGTCCTGGCCGCGCCCGCCCTCTAGTCCCGTGAGTCTTGCGACGAACACCACACACACGACTCGACTGGACCATCTGTGAACCTATATCCTCATTACTTCACAAATTAGTCAAAACTTCACGAGTGTTCAGTTAAGAGAGGAGTTTCACAGATTCTTTTCTCGAGCTCTGGTATTTTCTACTCACGACGACAATTCAAATTTTATATATGAACCAAGGTATTAGTGCTTCATGTCAGTCACGATGTAATCACTGACACTGCGAATAGATAGATACTTTTAAAATTTTAATTACAAGTCTATAGGAGCTGTAATGGTATTTAATTTAGTATTTGTAACTATTATATTACGCAGCCGAGAATAAGCTGTCACAAGTTATATTTCTAGTAACAAGAATAAAACGAGCAATACTATTTAAATGCTTTATACAGTTCTGTTTTATTTCTCACATTGTGTTGTGTGGAAATCCATATCGAACTTCACTAGTCACGGATGCCGATCACACTAAAGCCATGAAGTTTTCCATTGTGCTACGTTATGCACTGTTGTACACTTCTTTAAACTTTAGTATGATAAGCGCCCATGTAGTAAACATTATATTTTTGTTTCTGTTCAAAGAAGTGCCATCACCGGCCATACAATTGATATTAAGTTTAGATCAGTAGTTCATTCATTTAAACTGTCTTGTTCTTGTCTAACATGAGCTGTGTGTAAAAGAAAGGGAGGCATTGCATTTTATCATGTATTTCAGGTATTTAACAGTCACATAGCGCCGGAGTCCTACAGATCAAAGGTTTATATCAAGTTAAAGGTCATAAGCATGTGTAGTGCTCGATACGATTAATATTTTCACTTAATACAGTGTTACAAATTGCATGTTAGTCATTTTCTATCTGCATAATATAAATGCATTGCCTTTTAATGCATAATAATTGTCTGACTGCATCTATGTGTACATATATTTTTCAGTTACAACTTTTTCGACACCGACTTTTAGCTTGAAGCTTGAGAAATCTTTTCCAGTTATATTTATTCACTTTTATTTTGCTTTCTGCTAGATTTCTCTTAATGGTTGTGGAGTTGCTTCCAGAAACAATTAGAAAACAAATAAGATAATATATGTATAATTTCTTCAAACATTTGTACAATAAAAGGTTCTCTTGGTTCTAAATGACGAAATAACATAGCATTTTCTTGTACAATGATTTGATATAGAAAGTGGAGAAGGCGCCTCCGTGTTATGGTCGAATGTATTATTAGCCAGTATTCAAATGAGCATGACAATTTGAAGCCTGTTAAAATATAGATTTTGATATGCACTGTGCATCGATTGCATGATAATACCGAAAGTCCCCGTTTCGTAAACTATGTACTAGCTTGTATTATGTAGTTTATAGAAAAGGGTTAGTATTGGAATGCAATTTCGTAAAAAACTCCTTATTTTAATCTTGTCAAGTCATATTAGCATTCTTTTTTTTTATTTCTATTTTAACTTTATTATTATTTGTCAATATTATAAGGAGTTTTTTCAAACGAACGGGGCTGACGAAAGTAGTTTTGATGCAAATTATTAAATTAGTGGAAATTTTTATTCTAGGCAGAAAATTCAAGGCGACGAATAGGAGACTCTTCGTCAGGCCCGGTAAAACACAAAATTATCAATCTAAGCTTGAAGTGATTGCAGTACAAATGCTCATAATTATTTATATGAATTAAACGGTTTGATCACGCACATTTCTCGGGAACGCCCGACTAATTTCGGACACGACCCGAGTTCTTAATCATAACCTGTCGCGGCGAGGCGAGTTCAACCGTTTATACATATAAGCAATAATGAATTCGCCTCACGAAGTTACCTTACGAAAACAAATAGCTCAATTTAAACAACATTTCCTACAATCATTCGTAGATATTTAAGTTTATAGCTAAAACTAAACTAAGCACTCGTTTATCAAATTCAGTTCTATATTTTATCCAATTTACATTTTAATAAAAAAACATGGTAATCGACATTAATTTACACTATAATATTCGGGTGCTTATTTTTATGAAGAAATAGATTATAGTATAATGCTCGACCCGCATGACATCATATTACATTACAAATACAAGCACTACAATTTTTTACTCTACTGCCTACGGAGGGTTACCGTCGATAAGGTAAAATATTCGTAATAAGTTAACAATCAATCAGCGCGTATGCTTAATCGAATTAAATGTGATAATAGCTCTTAGGCTAATATTTCAACTAACGTTGAACCGGCCATATACGTATCTGAGCCCGAAAATACACACAAAATAAAGGTAATGAACAAAGTAGTAGTGCTGGTATTTGGAACGTGTAACATGATGTGTGGCGGAGTGCGCGCGGGTATGTGATGGGGCTGTCCTGCGCCAGAAGTCGGACTCGCTGGGCAAGCTGTACGAGATGGACGACGCGCCCGAGCGGCGCGGCTGGGTGGAGCGCCTGCTGGCCTTCATGGACGAGCGCCGCACGCCCATCGCCGCCTGCCCCACCATCTCCAAGCAGCCGCTCGACCTCTACCGCCTCTACCTGCTCGTGCGCGACCGCGGCGGCTTCGTCGAGGTGACTCACACTCACACACCACGCGGCTGCCACAACCATGTCGCCCGCTCCCTCTACTCTCTTATCCTTTATATCGCCCTCGTATCATCTCCAATGCTACGTTTACACTGCGACATTGTGCACCACACAGAGTAGTATTCATGGAACATAGACATAGAGAACACAATAAACAGTAAAAAAATGTGTCACATTTGTGTCGCTATGTTACCGTAGTTTAATACATTTTGTATACCGTATGTACATGTTAAAACAATCATTTTTATGTTATTTTGCCAATATTTTTGACATCAATATGCTTTCCAGTTATTAGAATTGTGTTAAACCTTTGACCGAATTTCTAATTCAGATTGTCTTAAGTAAAAGTATTGTCTTTTGAAATGAACGCCAATCACGTACATTTGCACTGTCTCAGTTACCTTTCTCGTCGGGAAAGTTGTAGGGTTAACAGCAACACATAAGGAAATTCGTAACGATACTGGCCTGTTAGTAATGAGTCGAGACGTTGTTTTCTTTGTACATTTGCTTAACTACTTCCTTGTAAATAATATAATTAATGTCAAAAAGTTATATTTATATTTCTGATGCTTTTTTCAATGTTCTGAAATTTTCATAACGTCTAACGACAATTTAGGAAAATTATCGCTTATTTCAAAGTTTGACATAAACTGTCTTATCTATAAAATGCCTCAAATGATATATAAATAGTATACCTAAAAAATCTTTTCATAAATCTTGAATATTTCTTGTCTTTTAATTTTATTTATTTACCAGGATATACCTGCCTTCCTCATGAAGTTTTCACAACTTATTACATTATTTATACTTACTTTAAACGTTAATCTGCATTAGGTATAATATAGTTAAATGATGTCGCTCACTGCTGTAAAAGTTATAGTTGATGAACGGTGTGTAATTCAATTCCGTTTTACAGTAATAGGTACTAGTCAATATTAGTATTCTCGAGTATCAATCAGTTTAGCGACGCTAGTAAAACTTCAGCGCTGCGTGTATCAGAGAACAGTTCAGTTGCGCGGGGATTTATGCGAGTGCATGTCGTGCTGGTCGTGCAGCCGGCGCTGGCGACACTTGGCCTATTGTTATCACCGCCGGCGGACGTGTCGCGGCCAGCTACACGCTAGAATATCGTACAAGAATCGCCGCCATGGTCAGGTTTCCACTCGTTAACACGCGCGAGTTATCGCCTTTTCCAATGAGCACTAAACCTTCACACTTTATGTTCGAGTTAACTGTCGCCGCGTGTACATTTGTTTAATTTAAAACTGCAAAATGATTTTTCCGTTTACTTATGTACCGAACGCTTGCAGGTAACCAAGAATAAAACGTGGAAAGACATCGCCGGCCTTCTCGGCATCGGCGCGTCGTCGTCGGCCGCCTACACGCTGCGCAAGCATTACACGAAGAACCTGCTCGCGTACGAGTGCCACTTCGACCGCGGCGGCATTGACCCGCAGCCTATCATCAACCAAGTTGAAGCCACCACTAAGAAGAAGAGTGGGAAGTCCAACAGCACGTCCAGTACAGGTATGTTCTGACAAACGTATTTAAAGATAACATAAGGACTTACAACAAAATAATACTTAAATGATTTATGGTAAGATCACTCACTGAGTTTTAAATTTATATGTAGTGTGTGGTATAAACGTGTAGTGTTTTTGAATCTGAAATGTTGCTAACAATTGACGTCACTTTATTTAAGCCGATTTTTACCTAGCTGCTCATGATGATAATTAACTATTATAGTCAAACGGATTGTATGACGTCCGTCCCAATGACATTTAGTGAATACGTGATCGTTTGGTATGTCGAATAAGAATTGAAATGTCGACATTTAATCGAAGTTTTGTTATCAGCACGTATTGCATTGGAATGGTATATGGGTATGTTAGGACATTGGGGTGCGAAGTAAAGTGGTAGTAACGAGGCTCGTGTCCCCAGCAGGCTCGTCCAACTCGCAGGAGTCGTTCCCGGCCGGCGGCGGCGGCGCGCCCATGGACGGCTACGCCGCGCAGTACGCCGGCTACCCGCCGCAGCCCAACCACGCGCAAGGTACGCACCACACCCACCACCATCACCCTCACCAGCCTCCCGGCTCCACACTCGCACTCATGTAACCAGCGCGCACGCGCATCTATTATCAAATCACGTTCATTTTCCATTATCTTGATTACAGAATAATACAAGTAAATTATAAATCTAACATACATAATTATTACCAATGTTATAATGTGTGATATTTTCTGGGAGGTTTTGAGTGACTTTACCTGAACTATATGGAGAATAAATAAATAGTTTGTGGTGTTGCTCCAATACCTGTGTGAATAGATAATCGCTAGTTTTAATAGTAGTGGTGCTGCGTCTCTCTCTTACGGGCGTGCATTGATAAGCGCTTCAAGAACTCCGTCGACTAATATTGTTAAATGATGCTTCTGTTTGCCGAAATAATGCTTTCGTATCAATTTAGACTCTAAAATAAAATAAGTTAAAGTTTAGAGAAAATTAACAAGAATATCGCATGCTTCAATTACTTTGGGACTTGATGTTATGATGATATAATCTGGTACTCAATCTCCCACTTGACTGTGGTCTTTTTTTGTTGTGAGATACTTTTGTACATAATTATGTTTCCGGTTTCCGAAAGGTTGATCAACACGAAAATTAATAAATCACCTGTCAATACTTATTTCAGGCGTTGTGATTGCTTGTTAGTCTTTTAATCAACTAACGACGACCTTCGTAGTCGAATGTTACGCACCGTGTTTTAACCTGTTGCTAGCTCCGAGGTCCCGGGTTCGATCTCCGGACGGGTCAATGTAGTAAACTACTTTTCTACATGGTCTCGGGTCTAGGTGTTTGTGGTACCTTCGCTGTCTCTGATTCCATAACACAAGTGATTTAGCTACTTACTTTGGGTTTAAAGGAATGTATGTGCTGTTGTCCACATTTATATTCACAGTAGTGATCAGTAGATTTGGTAAAAGATTAAGGATTGAAAATTAAGATTGGTAATTGATCAACCTTTTAGAAACCAGGGCTTACGAGTGCGAGTATACTATAAAGTAACTCTTAATACAAGGTTCAGAATCGTATGTCGATGGAGTTTAGCGAGCCTCTCCCTTTAGCTCCGCTGTACATGTCGCTCTAGCGCTAGCGAGCCGCGCGCGTGCCACCTTGACAGCACGATGCGCCGCGGCGCTTGTTATCTTTACTTTGTGCCAACTAACTACCTAACTGTCTCCGAGTGGTCACAGCTAACCAGTCATTCGGCCCATAACTGCTTAGCACTAACCCTAACTGTCGTATCTCAGAGGAATTTAACGCCTGTCAATAATACCATGTAAATATAAACAATATGTGGAAATATATTTTTAGCTCTAATTACTAATTCAACACGAAGAACCATTAGTAGCACTTTTAGATGGATATGGGGTGTACACTGCACGCAATATGCAATAAGTTCACGTACATTATGCTTAACTAAAGGAACGGGTTATGTGATGTTATATAAGGCGTCTACAATAATATCATAGAAGGCAGAAGAATAAGTTCAAATAAGCCTAATACTTCATACCCAACCATTTTACTAGTTCTAAGTTAATGCATGTTGATTAGCGTGAGCTTGCGGCACGTTGTATGCAGTGGGCCACCTTTAACTACTTATATCCTAAGTAGAATGGAAACGATTAGGGGAGGGTTAGCGTTAGCGTTCCTCTCGGGTACGTGTGGGTACAAAGACGTGTGGTTGTAGGCGGCGGGCCGGGCGGCGACAACCTTGCCGCCTCCAACCCGTTCGACGAGCCGCCGGGGCCCAGGAGACCCCCAGGTACTTAACACTTGCACATCTCCTCATACCACGGCATAGTAAACACATTGAATGTGCTACTGGCAAGATGAGACATTCAAACTCATCAACTGTCACCAAATTCGAACAAGACATACTATACCTTAAATGTTCGAGTCATACAAATAAAATAACATGAAAGAAAATCGCATTTTTTTTTTGTTTACTACTCCGTGCCTCATATCAATGTCACGTGTCTTAACCCTTGCCTGTTCGCATGATACCGGCAATATTAATTATGTTCCACAAAAGAACCATTACTTTTTAAGCTTTTCACTAACTGAGTGATCTGACAGTCATATTAATTTGTTTCCTGTTTTATTAATAAATGGACTTATAAATTATGCACTTGTTGGTATCATCATTATAATAAATTGGGATCTCTTCTTGGCATTAAAACCAGCAATAGTGCATTAAAAAAATGTAATAATAAATTACAAATACGATTTTGTTACGGTTTCAAGTGAACAGACCTCCTTTGTACATATTTTATGTAATGTTTTTTAAATGTTAATTATTTCCTGTAAATAAGACTTGCTTGTGTTGGCAATTTTAATAATTTTGCAAATAAATAGTTTTACTGTTAATTATTACAAACGTCTGCATGTTTAATACATGGATTTTTATCATGTGCATGTTTTTGTCGATGTGTAAAGGTGTGTTTTGTTTTTTTGAGACAAGTGTATTAATATTGTGTATTGTGTTTGAATTGTCAGGTTACCAGCAAAGCTACGGGTATGAATATGGATCTCCTTACCAGCCGAACAGGCCGGTTTATCCACCTTACGGTCCCGATGGTGACAGGTGGGTTCATTAAATACACGTATTTCATTAGCATGTCTTTGTAATTAACGTTTATGAAGAAAAATACCGAAAAGAAGTGACCACTTTACTAGTATTGTGGTTTAACTCATTAAATTAAAGATATTAATTATAAAAATAGATACATACAGTCGAACATAGAACCACCTCCGTTATGGAAGTCGGGTAAAAATATATACAATGATTGTAGCGATATATATCGCTTTGTTTTGTTATCTGAGTTATTTCCCGGGATTGTATGAAGAAGGGAAACATACCCATGAATCATATAAAACAACATTATTAGAAAATTTTCTAATAATGTTTTTTTTGGGTTGCGTTAAGGTAGTGTTTTTACGACTATCCAATGTCATCGTATTGAATAGATCTAAAGTAGAGATGGGGCTCGAATCATATTGATCAGCTGACGGTCGGTTTTCTGGTTTATTTTATTAAACAGCGACGATTATTTAAACTTAAATCTTAAAATTAGATGCCACGAACACAAGAATACCTCCATAAGTAAGGAAAATTACCAGCCATCAGTACCACTGTATAGGGTTACGAAAAGTAAAACTAAAAGTACATAGTAATTATTAATAATTTATTTATTTACGGTCTTTAACGTCTTATCCACTAAAAAACATTAAACATTTACTGCATTTTTATATTAGGATGAATTTCTAACTTAGAGAACTACACATCACTTACACGGAAAAGCTTAGTTCTTTACAAGAATGAGTAGTGGAGATGGTACAATTATAATTATTAATTATTTAGTCAATACTACCCACAAAAAGTAAATTACGTTGTAAACGAGTGAAATACGAATAAGGTTGCTTTTAAATCACGGCCAACATGAAAATAATATCATATACGAACTCCCACAGACACTTTTGGATTTGCAACACACCTCCCTTTCCAGCAGTAATATCGTGCTATTGTCGTGTCATGACCACGTTCCAGGATTGTGATTTTGATCACTTGTTATAATAAAAAATCATAACCAGTGAAACTTCTTAATTCTGTGTGGTCACACCTGTTGAAGTCTGTAGGTCGTTGTTTTAATGGTGATAGAAATAAAATGTTGTCTGTTGTGATGGCAGAGGGTACCGCGGCGGTGCCGGCGTGGGAGGCGTGGGCGCGGTGGGCGGCGTGGGCGCGGGCGGCGCGGCGGGCGAGTACCAGTACGGCGGCTACGGCGGCGCCTACCGCGGGCCCGCGCCCGGCGCCAACACGCCGCCGCCCGCGCAGCCCTACCCCGACTACTACCGCGCGCCGCACCCGCAGCACCCGCAGCACCCGCCGCACCCGCCGCACCCGCACGCGCCGCACGCGCAGCACCCGCCGCACCCGCCGCACCCGCCCATCTCGCCGCAGCAGCCGCCGCACGAGGTAACTACCCCACGCGCTCTTCCGCTGCCGATACTCAACACGGTACGCCCTACACACGCCCTGCACGCTCTTTATAATACACTCTTATCAAAAGTAACCTTCACATAAAAAAAAAACCACTTTCAATATTTATGACGACGACAACAACTGTCCTGTGACACCCATAAAAGTTAAAGCGAAGCAAGTGTGTAGCGTGTAAACTGTGATATGTTTGTCTGTCTTTACGATACCATTGTAATGTTAAACGTAGACCTGATATGCGCATCCTATCAAGTCTTTGTGTTACAATTTGACGCAACTTTAAAAAAAAAAATTGTAAACAAAAATAAGTAAAAAGTTGCCTCAAATATTTATTATGTGTAGCATGAATCATAAGATTAGTATTTATGTAAAATACAAGTATGTTCTACAAAAAGATATTCATATTTTAAATATAATGAAGAAATAGTTCAAATTAAATTATTGAACATTTATATAACTTAAGAAGTATGTTTGGAATGTTTTAGTTACTATCCAATGTATTGTAGTCGGCCTTACAGCCCCGCATGACTAGCATGTAAGGAGTACTATAAAAAGTATACGTTATGTGATATGCTTATGAATTGCACTATTTGATTGATGTTCAGTTATGTTTTAATCGTATGTCAATCGGCAAAGAACAAATTGGATTTGTCAGCTTATGAATTTAGGTAAAAACATTGAACAGGTCATGTAACAAATGTTTCAAGTGCATTGTAGATTATGAAGCTACATAAAATAGTAACTAACAAAAAAGGAGGATCAAATACCTCATATTAAATGAATTTTACATTCAATTGGTGTTAATTTAATAAGATTAAGAGTTTTCAAAATTTATAGTGAATGTTATTGCCACTGTCGAGAGTGACACTACTATGCTCAGAGGCGCATTGCAAAGACGCATATCGTGACGATTTCAAATGCTTAGACGTCGTAAATATATGGAATGTTGTAAAGCCATGCATTAGTCGAATTTGTCGTCTCGATAAAAATATATAAATTTCTGTTGTAGTAGAAATTCAAACCGAAATATGGTACACATTTGACGATAAATTAGGTGGTGCATTGTGCTGCATAGAATAATTTGTGAGTTGTGTCGTCTTTAAATGTCTTCAAACCTTCTCGATTCCCAATATCGTTTTTTACTTGTGGGACCGATACCGCGACGATATCCTCTAGTAAATAGACCAAAACATTGAACCCAGAAAACAAGAGCCGATATTGAGTACGCGTAGTGTTTGGAGATGACGTCATAACATAGTATTTCGTGTGCGATGTGCGTCAAGCGCGTAGTGGTCGCTCGCGGCGGTGCAGTGACGGTTCTGTCTGGTGTGTAGATGTCGGGCGGCGCGCAGTCCGCCAGTAACTTATTGAACTCGCAGCTCGCGCGGCAGCTGGTGGCGCCGCTGTCGCCGAACCCCAGACCCTACGTACGGACGCCCCGTTTGTACCACGCACTCAACACCGCTTCCCATCGATTGGCGATACGGTCTCATTCTCACCCGCACGGACTGGTCACGCGAGCCCCTAGCTGCGATTCTCGTTTACATGGTCGATACATTATGTTGAAAATATTGGGCAAATTGTTTGTCCTTTGTATAGAGTATGAAATTTTAAATCCTATACAATATAAACATCGTTTTAGATGATACAATTTGAAAATTAAAACATTGAAAACTGTCCCTTAAGTAATCATCTACACCCATGCGTATATTACTTCATATTCATCTTAATCTGCACCTTACCAAAGATAAAGATTCACCCCAAATTGCGATCGTGAACCCTCACTGTCTCTTGTAAAAGTTATTGTAATTTTTGCAAGGTGAAAAAACATAAGCTTAGCTTTTTTGTGATACATGACAGTGTAGTAGGTAAATAGAAAACGACTATCGAGCAAGGGGCAAATCTCATTCGTGGTTTTGGCTTTATTTTATTTTTCGAATAATACCACTCGTTTGACAAAATTTTAAGCTATCACTGTTAATTTTTTCTTCTATTTTTGTTAACTAAATTTGGCTTGCGGTGTGATTAATTGGCTTTACGGATATTCGTCCTCGCCGGTCGTTTGGCTGGGCGATGGCTAAACAAAAATTCGTCCACTATCTCCTTCAAAATTTAACAAAAATAATAAAAAACATGGAAGTAAAGGTTTAGAGTGTGTGGTGGTGGCTTTATATGAACAGTTTTGGTCACTAAATCATGTGCATGCATTAAATTCACACAAATCATGTAAGCTTAGCTGTAAGTTTAACGGACTCGTAGCTTTGTTTTTTTACAGCGACACAAATTGATCGACTTTATCGACATTATATACTAGTGTAAAATAATGATATTTGTCTAGATACATTCGATCGATTTTCATACCAAATAATCATTTTAAAGCTCATTTGGGTGCACGGCCAGTGTAATAAAGTTATTAAATGTTGCTTTTGTCTAATGTTACCGACCTCGTAATTTTTCGAAACGTCAATTTTTATTTGTATGTTGTTAACAAGATTATTTTCTAAACTGAAAACTGACGGATCGATAAAATTTTCAAACTTTGGGCGCCTTAAAATTTGATTAAAACTAGTGAAATGAGCCAAGGCGTTCGGGGTCCGAAAGTACGAGGAGCGGACAGGTATACTATGTGATGATCGCTCACCCGGTTCGCTGCGTGTCCACAGTACGGCGGCGGCAAGACGCTCGGCGCTGGGGTAGGCGCGGGCGCGGGCGCGCCGCGGCGCCACCCCGACTTCGCCAAGGGCGAGCCGGCGTACGGCGGCGCGGGCGGAGCGGGCGGCGCGCCCGGCGCGGGGGCGGGGGGCGCGGGCGCGGCGGCTCGCTTCGGCGGCGCGTGGGGCAGCTCGTTCCCGCGCGCGCCGCAGCCGCCCGCGCCCGCCGCGCCCTGGCGCCCGCAGCCCGGCGCGCCGCAGCCGCCCGCCTGGTCGCACCCCCCCTACTCCAACACGGTACGTTCATTACACCACATGTACACGACGAGAAAAGGCATTGTATTAGAATTATAATTGAATTTGTAGTATTACAGTAGTGACACCCCGTCAACTTATGTCTATATTATATTTCAGCCTAGCGGAGGTCCAGCGTGGGGTGGAGCGCCAAGGCCACCGACGCAAGACCCTTATAATTCCACTGCACCCTCACCCGTAAGTGTCATTTTATTCATGTTACATTTTAGATTTTTGATTGTCTTATTTCTTAAATTTTCTGAGCTTACTGATGCATTCATTTTCAGGGGACGGCACCGGCTCTTACAGCACCCGGACAGCTGAAACGGGAGCTAACATTCCCTGCCGAATGTGTGGAAGCGGCTGTGCCCACCGGCGAGAAGAGAAGACGACTTACCAAGGCTGATGTTGCGCCCGTTGACGCGTGGCGCATTATGATGGCGCTCAAGTCAGGACTGCTCGCAGAGACTTGTTGGGCGCTGGATATTCTGAACATTCTCTTGTTCGACGACAACTGTATAGGATATTTTGGACTTCAGCATATGCCAGGATTACTGGATTTATTACTTGAACATTTTCACAAGAGTCTCAGTGACGTGTTCGATTCGCCATCGAACGACGAGGGCCCTTGGTATGCGCCACCCGCGAGCCCGGAGCCCGTCATCAAGAGCGCGAAAACAACGAGAGAGCCTCGCGAGCCGCCCGACCCCAGCGACCGAGTGCGCGTGCTCAGCGGCGAGAACTACACCCTCGAGTCGCGGCGGCGGCATCCCGTCATGTACAAGCCCGATGACGAGCTGTTCGCGCCCGAAGACCACGGCGACGACCACGAGCACGTGGAGGACGTGCTCGAGCCCTGGCAGTTCGGCGGCGACTCCGGCGGCGCCGCGCACGTCGTGCCCTGCTTCCGCGGAGAGTTCCTGCATCTACCCTTCGTGCGCGTCATGCCCGGCGTGCGCGCGCCGTCGCCGCCGCCCGCCTCCCCGCCCGCGAGCGAACCCGCCGCCAGCGCGGGGCCCTCCCCGCCGCCCGCGCCGCCCGAGCTTGGTGCTGACAATCTGGCGCCCGAGCCCATGGAGCTGGAGCCCGAGCGCCGGCCCGCGCTAGCCGTGCGCGACCCCGCAGGCGTGCTCAAACGACGCCGCCTGCACGACTACGAGGACGAGTGCTACACGCGCGACGAGCCCAGCCTCAACCTCGTGGACGAAACGCGCGACGCACTGGCGCGCCGGTGCATCGCGCTCTCCAACATCCTGCGCGGCCTCACCTTCGTGCCCGGCAACGAGGCCGAGTTCTCGCGTTCAGGAGCCTTCCTGGCGCTGGCCGGCAAGCTGCTGCTACTGCACCACGAGCACGCGCCGCGGGCAGCGCGCGCGCGGGCCTACGAGCGCGCGGCGCGGGACGACAGCGACGCCGCCGCCTGCTGCTCCAGCCTGCGCGGCGGCGCCGAGTGGTGGTGGGACGCGCTGGCGCAGCTGCGCGAGGACGCGCTCGTGTGCTGCGCCAACATCGCGGGCGGCGTGGAGCTGGCCGGCCAGCCCGAGGCCGTGGCGCGCCCGCTGCTGGACGGCCTGCTGCACTGGAGCGTGTGCCCCGCGGCCGTGGCGGGCGACGCGCCGCCCGCCGCGGGCGCGGGCTCGCCGCTGTCGCCGCGCCGGCTGGCGCTGGAGGCGCTGTGCAAGCTGTGCGTCACGGACGCCAACGTGGACCTGGTGCTGGCCACGCCGCCGCGCGGGCGCATCGCGGCGCTGTGCGCGGGGCTGGCGCGCGACCTGTGCCGGCCCGAGCGGCCCGTGGTGCGCGAGTTCGCCGTGAACCTGCTGCACTACCTGGCGGGCGCGGGCGGCGCGGCGGCGCGCGAGGTGGCCCTGCACGCGCCGGCCGTGGCGCAGCTCGTGGCCTTCATCGAGCGCGCCGAGCAGACGGCGCTGGGCGTGGCCAACGCGCACGGCGTGGCGGCGCTGCGCGACAACCCCGACGCCATGGGCACGTCGCTGGACATGCTGCGGCGCGCCGCGGCCACGCTGCTGCGGCTGGCCGAGCACCCCGAGAACCGGCCGCTCATCCGCCGCCACGAGCGCCGGCTGCTGTCGCTCGTCATGAGCCAGATCCTGGACCAGAAGGTGGCGCACGAGCTGGCCGACGTGCTGTTCCACTGCAGCCAGGCGCGCGCCGACGCGGACGCCGAGTAGTGCTTGTGACGTGTCGTGACGTGACGTGTGACGTGAGTGCGGACGCTAGCGCCGCAGCGGGCCGCGGACCGCCGCTACCCGCGGGTACGTGTACATATAGTGATACGGACGCCCGCCCGAGGCGCCACAGACGAGGGACTGGCTCGCGACTCCGACCTCATTTATAGCGGTGTCTCAAGTGTTAGGCTGTACGATCCGATTTTGTTATTTATGTCCATAATGATTTATTTACAACAAGAATGTCAATGTGCTATAATCGATTTCTATTGTTCGATTGTGAAAAAGATGTATTATAACACGTAATTTTGATTTTTATAATAAAATGGGACTTGAATCTGTTTATTGGTTTTATGATGGAGATTTTATACCGAGTACCTTTAGCGCCTTTGTCTATAAGAGAAAACGTAGTGGAGAGTGTGAGGAGCTTATGTGGGCTATAAGTTTAATTAAGTTTAATGTGAATTACAATAATCTATAATATATTGAAATTGAATCTGAATTTTATTTTTTTTCATGATTGGCATTTTATAATTTAGTGTACCTTTAAATAAAACGTAAAGAATAGATTTTGTTTAGATAAAAACCAATTCTCGTCAAAACTGATCACCAATTAGCAATTAAATTAATAGTCAAAGCCAAAAATCCCTACCAGTAGTTTAATCTTTTATTAGACCTTTCTTTGATCTGAGAAAGGTATAATATTGAATTGGATTAAACTTGGTACCTTCTCAGACCTGTTAGATGAATTAGACTATTCAGGGTTATACACAGTAACATGCTAGAGTTGTAGATATTCAGGTGAATTTAAACTTGAAAAATGCATTGAACATCTTCCAGTCTAATCCACAGTCAAACCATTGCAACGGTTTTGTGGGGCTTAGCTTATAAGATACCTACCTTTGTGATAAAAAAAGATAATAAATAAAATAATAGACATAGTTAAAATGAGATGAAAATAGCACCTTGTCCCATTTTGAGGATCTATAAAATTGTTTATCGTGCATAATCTATTTAGTGTCTTAGTGCTGAGAATCCCGGAAAAGGAAAAGCGAATCCCGGAAAATTTTAGGGAGCCCTTGCCCATTGAAATCTTAACATAATATAAATACATTTTACAATGTTAAGCGCATTGCTGGGAAAGGCTTTATTTTAATTCTACAATTTTTACCGTTGGTATTGGTTTTAAAACCTCAGTTGATGAAAATAATTGATATGGAGATCACAGTTATAAATATAGGTACTATTAGAGGCTCTTAAAGCCTAAAAAATACCGTCATATTACAAAAAAAATAAATAGAAATAATAGTAAATTATACGGACATGATAATATTTGTCACTTGACCATTTTATGTTGCCACATGAAAAATGTTTTTTATTTATTTAGGTATCTCATTGCTGGTAAAGGACAGAGTGTTGTGGTACTTGTGCCAACAATTTAGAAGAGGCCTATGCATAGTTCAGCAGTAGACCGATATACCTAAGTCAGAGTTAATGATGTTGAATCCGAAATAATTCACTAAATCTTACTTTGCTTACGTTTTTAAACTACGTCCCGTTTTGTGCGACTCACGCTACGGTCCCTTCCAAGAGGGAGGGAAAATTATTTATTACCTTCTAGCTGTAATTGTAATTGTAAATGTCCTGTCAATTATTTATTTATAGAAAAAAATAAATCTACATTTTCGTCATTTCCCGCAGATTTTTTACAAATCTTGTCCTGACGGACGAGCCATTTATAATAATTATCTAGGACGTAATAATCCGTCGTTTGATTATTACGTATAATTATTCATAAGTGATGTTCCGTCATACATGTAGCAATTATATGATTTTTATATTTATATAGACAGATACTTACGCAATTCTGGCAGCTAAGGATCTGACTTTGAAGTTAACTACAATTCTTATTTCAACTTTACATACACAATTGTCATCCTTCACTTTTGACCGTGTACATTTGGGTAACATTTTTTTTTAAATTCCTATTTATTTATAACGTTAAAAATATTTGAAAACACCATATTTGTAACAGTGATGAGAATAATAGAAGTAAATTAGTTTAGGATCATTGATCTCCGATGTCGGAAGATCCATTCGACTATATTCGATGGAGTGTCAGTCGAGCGATAGTAAAAAAATTGTCAAAGTATTTGACGCGTCGAAACGGAAGCGAACTAGGAAAAAACGTGACGGGCTCGACGATACCAACTCCGTAGTGACTGACGACTCTACTAGCGTAAGTATATGGATACTTCAGTGAACATACATAGGCATCAGCATTTCGTAGTCATTAGTGATTTATTTACTCTCAAATGTGATTCTCGATGACGAGCCAACGTAAAAACCTAGGTACCTAAAGTGCTAGTTGCGTTTTTATTCTAAGGTAAAGTGCCGTAAATTGTTGAAAGTGACTTGTTAGGTCAGAAGTACGATTTAATAGGACTGCTGTATTTTTTCTATATCTGCCCAAGTTTAATGGTGCGTCTTGTACCCCGTTTGTCACAGGGTTGTCACGCCAACGTTAACGGCTGTCGAGTGCCATCTACGAAAGCTAGTTTACAAGAGATATCTACTGTGCAGACGATATGTGGCCAGCAAGATACTACTTTGACAAAGAGGTACTTACTTAGTATAAACCGCCTATAATTTTACTGTGTTGCATTAGTAGCATCATAGGCATGTAACTTGAACAAAATGCGCCGTAGAGGGTTATTCCACGCATATACGTTGATAAATCTCAAAAGAACAAAGGTTGCATGGTCATGCTTCCAATAACTTGCCGAAACTTTATTTCTGTATACCTATGATGTACATAAGCATATAATCAGATCAAGTGATAAACGACCCTGCACCTCGGAGCTCCTATTTCTACATGCGAGGCCTAAATTTACCTGACATGAAAGGGATTTATTTGCCGCCATTTATTTATTTTTTCTATATGTAACGTAAAATGTGGTAAATAGGGAAGCCAGGGTGAACATGTACAATTTATTGTTAGTGACTATAAACTACTAAAATAATAAATAAGAAAGCTGTTTTCATGTAAAAACCAACGCATTCGACACAACGAAAGTTAAGAATCCCTTTCCAAATGTGTCTCTACTCGCTCCCGGCATCCCTATTCACCCCGTTGTATGGTACCTACATAGAAATGAACCCCGATTTCCTTTGTCACGCTATAACTTCGGAACGATTGCACCAAATCGGAATCTTTTCATCTAGTAACTTAAATTTAAAAGATCTGATTGTTTTGACATTTTTAGGAACAGAGACAGTAGTGCGTCTATGACGCGGTCTCCGGTCGAGATGCATCGAACGTCGCGATCGCCCCGACGACATCGCCGCTCCACGTATGCGAATCGTTCTAATTCAACTTTTTCTCTTTTAGTATTCAATAAGTTATAAAGTATCTACTTAATTAAAAAAATGTTAAAATTGCAGAAGAGAAGGCCTTTCATTGGCTCTAAAAGCTGGCCTGGTCTCTACACCTCGCTCCATGTCCCCACGTCAGGTATTGTAAACAACTAATTTACAATTATTCTTATTTTCTATTTACACACTTGCTTTTACATAAAAGTGCCGAACTGTATTATCTGTAGGTGCGACAAAATTAAAAACCTACTTTCTTCTGAATCTAACATAAATGAAGATATAATTATTTTAATCTTTCCAATTAAAAAAGATTTATAATACTAAATACTATTCTTTTAATTTAACTAAATTGATTTAGGAAGGTGACGGTATTGGAGAATCCCTCCAACCAGATCAGGACTCCATAATATACGCCTTTCTAGAAGAAGCAATAAAAAGAGATAAAAAGAAGTAAGTGTGATATATCTGAATTTCTAAATACCTTTCTAATAAAAGGGGGGTTTCTCTGCTGTTTAGATACATTCGGCTGGCGCATCTCCCGGGCAGGCGAAAGTCTACAACTACAACCATTCTAATCCTCTTAATGCTTGGGTTAACATCACGTTGGGCATTAAGAGCTGAATTGCACTTTGTTTCGTCGTAGCTATAACCTTTCTAAACAATTGCAACTTATAGGTATCTTTTTTTATGATCCTTCCGTACGGTATTAACAACTTTTAAGTAATTATTTTGTGGTAATAGGTACGTAGCTCGGACTTCTGTCTAGCTCTGGTATTATCTATCTATTTAACTGGCTTTGGGAATTTTTGGTTTAGGAGTAGGTACCTAATTAACACTATTTATTTCAAAGATAAAATCGTAACCGATTATTAGGTTTAATTCAGAATTAGTAAGCACAAATAGCTTATATTTATGCTTAGTAAGCATCTTGAATTAAACCTTAAACAAGTTAAGTAGTTTTATTTTCTACTCGTAACGTTTCCCAGACAGCGTCACGCCCGCCGGCGCGAGGAGCGGCGCATGAGTCGCGAGGACGAGCGCGAGCCGTCGCCGCAGCGCGACCGCCACCGCCACCACCACCGACACCGGGACGAGGTGCCTTCTCGAGAACACGCCAAGTGAGATCCTTTAGCCTAGACTTTTACCAAGTTCTGTTTGAGTCGGCTTCCAGTTAAAATTTAGCTGAGTATAGGATTTTACATGGAGCGACTACCTGAACTCCACAACCCACTTTACTAAGAGCACAGTCTTACTATTATTTTGTTATTGTATCGCTACTCGACAAAGGAACCTTTCTCTCACTTTATAAAAAGGTCAAAAAGAGACTGTCCAGGTCGTTATTTTGTTAAACATGATTTATTCTTTTCAGATTACATAAAGACATGTCTCCCTCTACAGCTATAGACCAAACAATTTTGTTTGAGACCTTTGCTAAGTTGTGCGCACAAATGAATGACAAAAGTACGCACAACTACCAAGTGGTAAGCGTAAACTTGCTTAGTACATATCACTCATTATATATACAATTCAAGTACAATTAAAATAATTATCGTTTCAGCCTCGTACCCAGAGTCACAAGTCCTTACAATGTGAAGTCGTCTCAAAGCGGGACGCGTATGACGTCGACCGTCACCCAGTTAGGTTAAGAAGTCGTTCAAAACCTCGGGACGTAACGGCTGCGTCCAAAATACGCAGCCAGGAGAATTTTGCCAGCAAAGTCCGCAGTCACGAAAAATTAGGAGGAACTGACGGCGATCGAGGCAGACATGAGAAGTGTATGTGTTACTATGACAAAGAAGGTCCCAAATATCCTAGTAAGCTGGATATGACCAGGTCGAGGACGCGTAATGCTGATGACGAGCGGTACCGCGAGTACCCTCCAGTCAACGTGCCCACCAGGAGCTGCATAGACCCGTACAGAACGAGACCGCCAGACGGCCGGGACTACCGAGAGTACGACAGGGAGCTCAGAGGGAAACATTACGAGGACGACAAACGAAGGTGCTTCGAACAGAAGACCAGCAGGAGCTTCGATGTTCACAGAGAAGGCTACGAGGAAGACAGGGGGTGTCGGAGAACGGCACGCAGCGATACCAACAAGGATAGGCGATACGAAGACCGGGAGAAGCGGTACGAAGAGGTGGGGAAGTACTACGACGAGAAGCATGCGGAGCCACGGGATCGTGATCGCAACAATTTGTCGAATAAAGAAAGGCGGTGGAGGCGGAACGTGGAGAGGTTCGAGAGGACCTCGGTGGCGTCGCGGGAGGATGACTACCGGGATCGGGACCGAGAACGGGACCGGTACTCTGAGAGGGAGAGGGACTCGGGTCTGAGCGTCGCCGACGGGGAAACTAGCACTGTGAGCGGAAGGAGCAACTATCTGAAGGTGGTGAAGGTATGTATTTTCTAGAACTTTATTTGATTACCAACTAAGCTCTCCCGATTGTAAGCACAAAATATGAACAATGAGAAATATTTATATGAATTTTATATGTAATGCTCATAATTATTTAAAACAACACGGTTTACTTACGCATATTCTCGGAATCGCCCGACTAGTTTCAGACTCAATAGGAGCCCCTAATCATGAGCTGACGCGGCGGCGGTGTCGCGAGTCGAACTCCGTAACGTAAACCGTTTTGTTTTAAATAAAATGTAGTTTTAAATAAATATGAATACTCACGAAAGTTATTATACAAATGCTCATCTCATGCTGTCCTTTGAGTCATATGACTCAAGGGTCAGCAATACAAAGACGATTAGTCAACCATGGTGTACAACTATAAATTTTTGATAACAGCAAGAAATAGCTGAACAACGCGAAGCGATGGACAAAATGATGAAACTTTGGAAGGAATTGATGCGTTGTTTCAAGGGGATCTCGCAGACGCAAGTACAGGATAAAAGCATTCGAGTAAATACTTTTTGTTTTATTATAGCATTTACTTTCATTTTAGACACGACTGATTAAATGTATCAAAAATAAGCTAGCGTGATTCTAAAATACTCTTTTGTTGTTGGACAGCTGATACGAAAACAGCCGCCATCAAAACCATAAATGCAAAAGTACGCTTTCACGGCTAAACTACTGAATCGATTTTGATGAAACTTTGTATGATATAAGCTTGAATCCCAAGAAAATACATAGGCGACTTTTATCGCGAGAAAAAAACTAGTATATTATATATTTTGGGTAATGAGTGATAGTATCACGCTGTGGTAGTCAGATCGCAGCCCACACCACTTAATATTGACTTAAAGAAACGAATCTACCTCTTTGTTTCGCTCGAGTTTTAAGTAGATCTGGAACCAGAACCCGCTTATTTAAACGACTGGTTAATCCTTCCATTTCCATCCTTTAATTTTGTATTTTTTCAAACCTCAGTTCTCATCGACATTGACAGTGAAGAAATCTTTAATATCATATAAATGGAAGGTAAAATATTGTATTACGCTGTGTGCAGGAGTCTGCGGCAAACGTGCGCGAGTCGGCCGCGGCGCAGCTGCGTCTGTGGCGCGAGTGCATGCGCCGCTACGAGACCGTCGCCAGGGACGTCGGCGACACTGACGCGAGGCTTATGGTCAGCATTCATAATCTGTTATAGCTACCCTAATGTGTTAACAAAAGTTTGTTACCATATACCATACTTTATTTATTGGAGGGCTGAACTTTGGATCAGGAAAATCTATGAAAGTATGTGGAAATATATAACTATCTCTCTCACTCTTATAAACTTTAATAGGACTATATTAAAGTACGTATTAATAAAAGGAAATACAAATAACCTAAAATTCTATAGTATACTTAATCATATTTATCTACTTAATTTTTCATGCACTGACAAAATAATAAATATATTATCTCGGGACAACTTACACACGGCCATCAAATTAGGCAGATGCTGTATTATGGCAACCAGACAACTGATAAACATATCCAATATTCAAGATACAAGCTCTGCTTAGTTTGTGGCTCAAAGTAAATGTGTACCTGGTTTTCTATTCTAAATAAATTATTAGTTATTTCTAAATACATACATATTATAGATATATTACACCCACAGAAATGATCATGCTCATCACATAAAGGTTTGATCTGGATGATCATCGAACCCATGACCTCCTGGGTAGCAGTTAGGGACACTAACCACTAGACTAACAGGCCAGTCAAATGCATCTATGTACTGAATTATTGGTGATTATTATTTATTTTTAGCACAGGATAATTTGTCGCCCCTTTCTATGGTATATTTGGTAATTGCAGGAAGAAATAAAGAAGCAGCGCTCTGAGATGGCGGAGATGGCGAACATGTGGCAGGAGTGCCTGCAGCGGTACCGGGACATGAGCAACGACTTCAACAGCCTCAAGCAGCAGGTGCTCACTAAATAATACTCAATCTATTTACACTCACTTTGCAAGCTTTGATCAGATACCGAGCAATGAAATAGATTAGGATATGAAAACTGATTGAAAGATTTTTTTTTTAACTTAATATGCACATCATCAATTACATTGCTCTGAACCCAAAGTAAGTAGGTAAAGCACTATTGTTATGGAATAAAGAGACAACGAAGGTATCACAAACACCCAGACCCGAGACAATGTAGAAAAGTGGATTTCTACATTGACCCGGCCGGAGATCGAACCCGGGACCTTTAGAGCTGGCGACACCTTGAAAACCGGTGTGTACGCCACTCGACCACGGAGGTCGTCAAAAATCTTGTTTAATGGTCAAATACTGAAACGTCAATCAGTTTTAAGTTGCTGTTAAGTCAGATGCTGTCTCTATCACTAAAAGGTGTAAAGTAGCGACAGCTAGACATTTGAGAGCGTCTTAAAGTTAAGTTGCGTTTGAGTATTCGTATATAAAAAATGGTTAATATAACGGTTTTACACAAAAAATAAAAACATTATAATGAAGAAGTAGTGTATAATTAGCCGGAAGTACGCAGTTTATTCATAAGTATGTAGTTCATATCTGCTAGTGAAAGAATTAACTTAAAAATAACTCTTTGATAAATAATTAATAGACAACTAGTCTGTCGATAAAACTTCGTTAATTTAGCATCTATTTATTTAACTACATTACTTAATAACACAAATATATGTCAATTATTTTCTACTAGCTGTCCCCTGCGACTTCGTCTGCGTGTTTTAGTTTCACGGGTTTATAATTGTCGCGTGGAACCCTAATTCTTTTTCTATAATAAAAGTAAACATTATTTTGTTGCGGAGCTACGCAATCATTGTTATCAATTACACGTTTTAAAACTCATATCTCCTAAGAGCTTTACTCAATAAATGGACCATGGTAGTAGTTTCTGAGATTAGCGCGTTAAACCAAACAAACTCTTCAGCTTTATAATATTAGTACCAATAGATAGAAAAACATTAGTATCCGATGTTAATACGTTATTAAGTTACCTGTGTAGAGCGTAAACTAAAAATCTATTTTTTCCTATTAAATTAATTAAATACATTGTAAACTCAAACACTTAATATCTTCGTGGTAAATTGAAATGAAGTAAACAAAAGTTATCTGTGGGTAGTTCAATTTCCCGACAATTACGATAAAAAATGTGTTTGATGATTAACATTTAGTCTGATTATTTGTTTAGACATGATGATTTTCGGATTGTCTCTGAAAAGAGGGTAGGTGAATTCAAATCCAGTATATGTGGGCCAAGAAAGGAAATAAAGATACCTTTTAATAAAGGAATCTTTATTTCCTCTGTAGGGTAGTCCATGTTTTTGTTAAGCGAAAATGAAGAAACGCGTTATTAATTTTAGGTTATAAAATCCCGGAGTGGAATTCTGACTGAGTCTTTTTATATCTTAAGTGTTTCCCAGTGGGCGTGTTTAAATGTTGAAATTCAATTATTTAACGTAAACGTTTGTCGTCAGCTGGTTTAAGACGTTTTTCTCGACAAAGGCTGTCTGAAAAAGGCCTAGATCAAATGCTTTAAATGAAACCGCTAACGGTTTAGATGAAACCATGCCATTATTTTCTTCATTTATTGTCTCCAAATGCAAGTTGCTGTATTATATAAATCGTAAAATACTCACCTGGTTATATAACTGGTCGATTCGTGGATCGACCGTTACCCGTGTATTCGACGGCCTGCGTTTCTTGCGTGAAGGTCCCTCTCGGTCCTGCTCCCTGCATGACTCGTTTCCGGAACTTGAAATAACTTTATACATGTCCCGCGTCCCTCCTAGGCGTCGGAGGTCGCGAAATCCCTGATCTATTGGCTTCGCTAGCTTCATCGACACTGTTCGATCTCGTGATTACGCGACGTAATACGTAATACGATATTTTGTTGTTAATTATAGAAAATATTATCTGTATTTACTGAATTATTTTGTTGATTAACACTTTTTGATATTAGCTATTAAAAAGTAACACCGATTAACTAAATAGGTTATGATACGACCGCGCGCGGCGAAAGTACACAACGATATGACATTCAAAATGACAGCGGTTCCCCGCCAAGTTGCTGGGTGAGGCACTAGCGACATCTATTACCGGTTAAATAAACTACATATTCATGAATAGACTGCGGATTTCCGAAGGTACATCAATGCACAATGGGGAAGCGGACAATATTTTTTATTTACACGTCACATAGATATTAAAAAAATATTACACAACCTATTTTTTCTTTTTTTAATTAAACAAACGATCAGGAAGGTACAGTGAATGGAAATGTCGCGTGACGTCACTTGTGGGTACAATTTTTACCCACACGTCACGTCACAAGTCCCCACTCCAGAACTTTAAAGCGCTTTAACTTTGTCACTTCCATTCGCACTTTTGATAAAAGAAAAATAAGAGTATTATTTTCTTTTTTTATCTATCTGGTGGACTAAATAGATATTTCCTTTTCATACCCAGTCCGCTCCCCTATTGTTATATCGATGTTGGTAATTACGAGTTCATCAGTACTGTGCACACATAGCGCGTAATGTATACTAGTTATTAATAAGAAATTAAGTTTAGTATGTGCATCCCCATAGCTGGTGACCCCCGAGAGCCCCACGCGGCTGCCGGCGCCGCCGCTGGTGTGCGCGGAGGGCGAGGGCACGGCGCCCGCGCCGCCCTACCGCCTGCCGCCCAACTACCCCCCTCCGGTATATAAACCTACTTTATATTATGTATGACTAATTGCAGAAATGCATTTCATGGTTTTTTACGAAAAGCGATGTAAAAATTATTACTGCCCGTGTACAGTTCGCTAAAAGAATTTTTAACCTATTCCATCGTTTTAAGTCTGATAAAATGCATTTCGATTTCATTTCGTTTCTGTAACTTAGGTGGCTAGATAGAAACACTTTTACAAAAAAAAAACAAGTTATTAAATGTTATAAATGAAGACTGTATACGATATGTATAGCTCTCGAGTATTCTTATATTGCAATAAATAAAAAATAATAAAATTTCATACGAGTTATCTGCCGTCTGTTCTTTCCTAGCAAGTAGCTATTAAAGCAGGTTTATAACTGTGACGTAATTCGCAGCACATGGCGGGCGTACCGGGTTACCACCCGGGACATCCGGGGCACCCGGCGCACCCGGGGCACCCGGCGCACGCGGGCTCGCCGCTGCGGGGCCGCGCGTCCGCGCCGCCGGCGTGGTGGTGGTGCCCCGACGCGCCGGCCCGCTCGCCGCGCCGCCGCTCGTCGCCCGACTCGCGCGCCTCCCGCGACCGAGACCGCAGGCATCGCCACAAGGATAGAGGTGACAATACCTGTTGCAGTTATCCGACCTAAGATCGATCTTTATCCGTCTATGTACGTACATACAATCACAATGGTATGGTATTGTCTGAAATAACAGAAAAAATAGTAATAAAAATAAAATAAAAAATACTTTTCTTGACCATGAAAATTTTTGTAGATATCTTTTTTCTGGAGATTTAATAAAAAGTATGTTTTATCCGGTAAACAGATGGGAAAGGTCGATGTAAGGTCGGATTCTGTCCTATTATTTTATAGGTCTAGATTAACATGTAAGAAAGTTACCAAGTGTGCACTAATGTGAAGTTTTTTGTACGCTTAGACATTTTTTTGTAGAAAAAGTCAGCCGCAGTTTGGGTTTTATTCCTACAGCGGCATTTTCGACTAAGAAATATTTTTTATCTAAGCCTTACATCTGCTTTTTGATTAATTTAATTATTAGTTTAGACTGAGTCTGCATTATGTCATTTGAATTACGTTTTTTTTTCAGATGATACAAGATATAAGGAAAAGTCTTCGAAACCTTCTGCTGCACGTTCAGAGCATAGGCACAGGAAAAGATGAGGAAGCCGCCATATATTGTAAATTATCTGTAAAACACCACTCATTGCTAATTCAGTAACGACTTCGATTTATACGTGAAATTGACGTAAATTCACTCTTAGTTAGTTCTTCTCACTTAAGTAAAAAATGTATATCCTCAAATTTGTGCGGTGTTCGGTAAAATTGTATTGTATCGTTGGATTTTTATAAGAATGTATATATCAAGTGATTTTTGACTGTTTTTCCAACTGCATTGAACAATTTAAAAGACTGCTGTAGTTTCGTACGACTATTTTTTGTAATATTTCAACCAATCATAAAATTTGAATGAAACAAAAATATTAAAGTCTTTTGAAATCCCTATTTTGTTTTATTAAGGTTTTGAGGAATATTTCGTAAGAAAAAAGCTATACATATTTGCTTAACCGGATTTAACTTCAGCTATCACAAAAAGATTTGTCTGTTGTGTTGTGTAACGAATAAACTCGAAAACTACAGGACCGATTTTATAACTTATTTCACCATTAGAATGTTGCATTATCCCTAAGTAACATAGCCTATATTATTGTTTTGCTACCTGTGCAAACCCGGGACAATTCGCTAGTATTATAATAAGTGCAGAAGTAATTGTTACTCTAGGCTGGGTACAATTAATATTATTATAATTGATTGAGTGAGTAAAGCTCTCTGAGGAAGCTTCTTATCAATAAGTGTATGATGTCCCGAGGACAGTTAGGTAAGAATATTGTCCTTAATGCAGCCCGCACTAGGCGGAACTGCACCATAAGCTGAACTGCGTGACACTACCTACGCGCCAAAACACTTTTATATGAAATTGTAATTTCAGCAGTGTAAGTACCGCTGCTGCGTAGTCTAGGTCTTATAGTCCGATAAATAAAACGGATAGAAAGAGCGTATCGCTAGTAGCCCGGCAATACCTACTTTGTCCCGAGAATACCTACCTACGATTTTTTTTAATCACTCTACAATTGCTGGAGATGTCGTAACAAACATAAAAAAGACAGTCGAAATTAGAACCTCATCCTTTTCGAAGTGGGTTAAAAATAGGAATACTGCCGCAATACGTATTAAATTTTATTATTAATTTATTTGGTATGTTAGCTTTACAGAGTTAACCTAAATGGTAATGACTGCTTGTTATTAAACTAGAAAGTCTTTTTATCGAGGAATGTAACTTTTTCTGAAATTTTCCATAATTGCTCCGCGGCTTCTTCGTCCATCGCTTTTTTGGCGGGAGTTTTTTCAGTACAGTTGCTAAAGTATTTCCCAGTTACTTTTTGTAACTCTTTTGCTACAGACAAATAAATTGTAGTTTGAGCTCCTTCAATAGGCGTCCAAAACAGTAACTTTAGTAGCAACTTAATATATTTCGGTTGATTTCTAAATATGTCAGTGCTTACAGCGCCTGGGTGCAGGCAGTTTACAGTTACACCAGTGCCCTTTAAATGCTCGCTCAATTTTCGCGTAAAGACAATGTTTGCTAATTTTGTATTCGAATATACTCTCCGACGTTGAATAAAACTCGTCGACTGCTTTTCTAAATTCTTCACGTTTCCGAATTTGTGCATTATTGACGATACATTAACAATTCTGCTGGGAGCCGAAGATTTTACCAAAGGCAGCAATAACATTGTAAGCAGGAATGGACCGAAGTGATTAACTTGTGCTTCGATAGGAAGATTGTCTTCAGTCAACGAATTGTCGAGTATACCCGTGCCAGCGTTGTTTATCAAAACATCTATTCTTGATTCAGTTTTCAAAATATCTCGAGCGAATTCTCGTACTGATTTCAAAGATGCTAGGTCCAAGGGTTTAAAAACGAGGTTGGCATCTTTGTAGGACTCTTTTATTGTATTTATAGCCTCTTTGGTCTTTTCTTTATTTCTGCACGCGAGAATAACTTTAGCACCTCGACCGGCAAGATCTGTGGCGGTGGCTAGCCCAATGCCGGTGTTAGACCCAGTCACAATTACCACTTTATCTTTCATTGTATCATCACCTGTAAACGCTTTGTGAGACAACTTTTGATATAACTTAAATGCTATCGATAACAAAATGATAAATAAGATTATACCTATCATGTTGAATATATTCCACACCCTGTTTATGTGTTCTTCTAGGTTATGATTAGTTGTTTCTTTGTTTTATTTACGTTCTGCTTGTTCTTGATAGGAATGATAGGTCACATAATAATAATATAATACCGGCCTATAAATGTCCCACTGCCGCGCCGGGCCTCTTCTCATTTATAGAAGGAATGAGCATTGATCATCACCACGCTTGCCCTGCCTTGGGTGGGTGATTCAAAATTCCAATTTTAGAAATATTTATTCTTCAAAAACTTAGCGATCTTCAAGCTCTTCTTTTCACCACAATATCACATAAAAATAAGCAATAGTCAAAACTGATAACAGAGTCAATGTCGAAGTCTGTCAACCATTATATAAATGTCAAACTGCAGATAAGAAAAAATCACAACACGAACGCCATTTTTTATTTCCATCCTTTTTTATCATTCTAAGATAATATGAAAGAGTCCGAATTCAGATTATTGGATGGATTATTGTAATACTTTGCTACATAAAAAATAATTTAGACGAACTAAGCCTCTTTATCTACCTAGTGCGAAGTTTATAGTGATGTGCTTTTGTTTTGACCATAATCTAGCATCACTAACAATATAAATCAAATTCAGAACGGTCAGTGTCTAGCATTAACAATGTTGCCAATGCTACAATGTTTAATTACCGTCAAAAGTCTGTCAAAATCCCCAAATTGACCCACACATTTTTGTCAAAATTCAAACATTTATTTTATAATAATCAGTCTTTTTAAAAAATAATTTAATTATTTAAACTTAGGAAAATATTTTATCTATGTAATAAAGATAGTTATTATGTCCCAATATTACCGCAAAATTGATTAAGCATTAAATTTGTTGAATTTAGTTTCAAATTATCCCCTTGTTTTTTTACTTTCTCGGGGTACCATAAATGTAATATCTGTATTTAATTGATTTCTATTTTCTGTAGTGTTTTTGTCTCTACATTTCCTAGCCACTTGTTGTTTTGATTTCTAAATCCGAAGTTTTAATTTCGTATATTGAATCCCAGGCTAGAAAACGGTCAGTTATTTTTTTCGTTTGTTTTATTCAAACACAAGATACCTTTTTAATTTGTGACTATATAGAGACTATGTTATTATTATAATGACCTGCATAATTTACATCCATATTGAGTAAATATGGATATAATGCAGTAATTTTGCCATTTTATATTAAAATATCATTGTTTTAGTACATCAAAATCGCTATAACGAAAAAACTTCCAAATCCCCACATTGTTTTCACCACAAATTACTCGCAGTGTTGACATTCCCCGCAGTTTGGGGAATTCCTCCCACATTGGAAACGCTAAGCATAAAGTAGTTTGGTTTGATTTCGAAGTTGGTAGGTTGGTACACATCCCTTGATAGTAATCATGTTTAGGCGGCAGTTTTAAAATTAATATTTGCTACCCTTTTATTACTCTATCTATTTAATTTATCAGTGTTTGTATCTGTGCACCTTTATTCAAGCTTATTCTTTACGGATAGATATTCTGTTGCGGTAAAATAAGGTAACAAATGGTGGTTTGTATACAAAAAATACAAAAATTTGCTGTATTATCTTAATTTTTGAAATAATACTGCCGTTGAAATAGTTCTGACTTGGGGCCAAGCCAACTTAAGATAGTTCAAAACAGACATCTAAGAGTTTGTTGAAGGCTGGTTGCTTCAACATACATTGACATGTCAGTTAACGTTAAATATATCCGTTTGTATGGTAATCTAAGATAAGAATTTCATACTGACTTAACGTTGACGCAGACGGTTTGAAACAACCCACCCATTACGCCTATTCATACTAAGACGATGCAATTCCAATGAAAATTGACAAATAAAACAAGTAAACACTTTCGTAATTCTTTTTATATAGAACAAGTTATTAAATGGACATTACAAATTATTTAAATATCTAAATGTATAAACTATCAATGTTTCTTAATAGAACTTTGTCGTTTTAATTAAAAAATGACAAAATTATTATTTTACTCAAATAAAATGAAACAGCCGATTGCAGTTATTGTTGGATAATAAGCTAACAATAAATAAGATGATGTCGTAATATCTATCAACACCAGCATCATCCAACTATGTCATGCGCAACTTGCAAAAGGCTGTAACATCTTTTTTTGGCTTTTATAGCACTGAAGAGTTCTAGTAAATATGTAAATTGTATATATTTAAAATATATAATCAGGTTCAGTCTCCAGAAAACATTGTATCAGTCATTCGGTTGCCCAAATACATTCGGGCAAGAAGACCATAGACAGATAGGACGACACGACGTATTAACCTCTAATGATTAGAAAAAACGTTATTATTACAAGTTAACTTAAGTTATGAGACGTTTTGAAAATTTAAACACACTTCGATGCATTACATAATTATGTGTAAGTATTCAATCTACTTTGAATTTGTTTGCATAAGTGTATTCGTTTTTAGAGCCCGCCTATATGACTTAATATCGGTGTTATACTTATATCAACACCGTGTGGAAGTTCTGTGTCCTAATGCCGGTTACTCACATTCGCACGAATACGCAAACCCACAAGTGTAGGACAACATTTGCAAATGATTTCATTTCCAAGCTGTGTCCGTTTTTTAACAGACATCAATGCGCGCGAATATTGTTCGAATGTTTGGGCGCATGTGAGAGACCGGGATAAGAAGCTAACTTAAGAATTGGATCATTAGATATATTCTTCATGTTATGTTGGAACAATTATATGGTAACATTTTTTTTACCACAATTATGGTGATTCTAGTCAAAAAGCAGGCGGGCTTAAAAACTATAACAGTTAATTTAAAGAAAAAAGTGAAGACAATTAAAAAATAATAGTAGAAAACAATGCCGCTTTTAAGTTTGAAAAAGGTCTTATCTTAAAGATGAATGACAACAGGTAAATATTTTCGTTAAATTCAAGAGTACTTACTTTTTAAAGATAAGAGATAAACTACCTACGTCATCAAAAACTGGAAGATGTCATTATATGATTTATATATTATATTTTTTTAAGACACAAGCAAAATAAAATTCTCGTGAATTAGAAATTTATCCATTTCCCTGTCCCGTGAGTCACATAAAGATTTCCATTGCCTCACTATTGTTTCTACTGGCGGGACAGCTAATTTGTTAGGATATATTTACTTTACATTTGTCATAAATTTACCATAGGATTGATGTGTTTGCAATTCCAAAGTGCACTTTGACTGTCGGCAGATAGGCAACAATGGACAACCTACTCTACATGCTATAAATATGTGTAAATAGCATCTTCACAACATATAAACTATTAAATAAGGTGTAGGTTTACATTATTCTACCACGACATCAATAAATCTAATACAAAGGCAGTATCGACGGATTAGGTGTTTCTAAGGAATAATTGTATAAATACACTCTATCCAAACCCAGAGCATAATAAATTGTAAAAGAAATATAACCATACAACAGCATAGTATATTTTTAAAGACGGAATTTGATTAAAAAATGGTTATATTGACAGTTATAACCAATGATATTATACCTACACAAGGTATTTTACCTTCATAGTTACCGAAATTTAAAATCTTAATGTTGTCAAGGTGCACTAAAGAATAGTACAAAAGATAGGATAAGCAAGTACCATAAGTAAAAGAGATAGCTTTTGTTGAAAACGTGTTAATTAAGAGGTTTTCGAGTTTTCAAAATGCTAACTTTAATAAATTATAGGTATGCCTAATTTTTATATACGTATAATATCATTGGTTATAACAATTTCATAATCACATGAAAACATTCCAAGTAGGTACAGCACTGAACTTATCATAGACAATTTTTTATTCAATTCTCGTCGCCATGTTGGTACCTAAAATAATATTTTTTTGACATCTACTAACGTGTTTAAATATCTAGAACAGTAATAATTATGATCTGTGGTTAAAGGGTATACGCTTTTATTAAATATCTGTCTATATGTCTAATCTTTCTATAGTGAGTTGGGAATATTCTTAATTACTTATTGAATCATTGCTTTTGATAATATGGCATAAGCATTCATATATCTCGAGAAATGTAATAGGGGCATGAAAATAGTTCATGTCGTGTAGATTGGCTTCTCAATAAGGATAATAGCGACGTTGACCACGTCTAAATAATATATAAACTTACATACCTACATTATTTTATACTAATGCTTAGAGAATACACAATTCAAGACACTAATGATTCAATTCACATCTACTGTCTGGTTTCAACACCTTATATTTTGTAATTGACTACAAGTAAGCACATTATTCAGGTAAATATATATTTATAAGTCACAAACACAAGACACTTTATTACTTAAGTACTATTACAGTAGGTATATAGAATATCTATGGTCAGGAATAGGTATAATAAGATTAACAATTGATTTATGTCGCGTCTTAGCTAGAGACTGTTTAAAAGGACTTCTATTTGACAAAATATCGTCATTTGTTTATTAATAGTTAGGTATGTACAATCTTCATCATTAGTATAAATGACTTAAGTTCTTAAAAGTAAAAGGAGAAAAGGAACAATAGTTTCGTAAAAACATAATTTCACAAAGACGAGCAATTAATAAAACTAACACAAATAATTTTGGGTAACTCGCAGTATTTCTGAATTCGGTTCTATATCTTATTTACACAACATAATCTTATTTTTACCACTTAAAATAATCTTTAATAAATAAAGTTTGTTTAGATCATGTTCACAAGAACTCGTTCACTCTGATTTATCACTAGCGTCCTTCGCGGCGCCCAGCGCGCGTCAGTACACCTGGAAATAGCAAAAAAGTCATCGTTATAAAGCATATTGTTGAAAGAGCCACCTTCTACAATTTCTACAAGCGTTAACGATGATAGAAATCGCATAAATGACATTAAATGTATGGAATTGACATTTCATTTCGTTAAGACACGTGACTTAGACTTGTCACTTCCATACATATGAGCGATTCGATCAGCGTTAACGCTTTTAGAATGTCACTTGTTTAGGGGGGCTGATAGCACTATTAATTGGACTATATCGAACTATGTTGGCTACTGTTGGCCGTTACCCCGGTCACTCACATGCGCGCAAACATTTGTACAAAGGTTCGCGACACAGCTTGGAAATGAAATCATTTGCGAATGTCGTCCTACACTTGTGGATTTGCGTATTCGTGCGAATGTGAGTGACCGGCACAAGAAAATGTGAATATTGTAGATTTAGTAGACTAAACGTAAAACTTTAGGAGTCTGCAAATCTTCGTAAAATAACTCTTAAAATAGTTGCTAGTCTAGCAAACTACATATTTGAAGTGAATGATTCATTGAAACAGTTCGCCTGGTTTTATTATCAGATTCTATTTCTACTTAACGAGTTACCCATATTGTTTGCTATTGTAAGCTCAGCAACAAAATTTGGCGAGTCCGTTAACCTCTCCCACAGACAGATACATTCATAAATATTTACGTTTAGAACTCCTTTCTATTACCATACAAATAAAAAGCAGACTGGATTAGAAATCTCGTGTTTTTCGATTCAGCGACATTATCGAGCAGCTTTTGGTGGCCATGATATTAAAGTCATAACATTTCCTTATTCGTAAAATAATCGTAAATAAAGTAATGAAGTCTATTCAAAATTATTACAATTTGAAATTATTTCAAGAATTCTTCATCTTTGCTTGAATTGAATTTTTAAGTCAACTTTTGTTTAGGGGATCCCATTGATCTTTTGTAATGTGTGGATTTACGATCAGTTAATTTATAATAACACATTCCTCTATTGAACAACTTATAGATATTAAAATTTTTGAACATTTGTCTTATATGTATAATAACTTTCGTGAGGAGTATTCATAATTATTTAGAACATTACTTTTACTCACGCATATTCTCGAGATCGCCCGACTAGTTTCAGAGTCAACAGGAGTCCCTAATCATGAGCTGACGCGGCGGTGGTGGTGTCGTTATGTTCTAAATAATTTGTCTTATACGTTGTAATGATATTCACCTTAACACCGTACGCCATCTCGTAGCCGCCCTTGCTCTGCATCTGGTTCTGCATGGAGTGCAGCAGCGACGACGGGATGTCCACGTCTGTCGACCCTGGAAACATAACACAATACTCTTAGTATGGTCCTTTATACCTTATATCCTTGAAGTTTTTATCAATATCTGTCTAACCCCTGAATACTAAAACGTCTATCAGTTTTAAGTCGCCGTTAAGTCTCGTGCTGTCTCTGTCACTTTAAGGTGTAAAGTAACGACAGATAGACATTTAAGTACGTCTTGAAGTTAACTTGCGTCAGTATTCGGGGGCTTTTGAGAGCTGCCAGGACTCTTATTTGGGACTTAGAGAATATTTAACTAGATTTAGTTGATGTTTTTTATATTTTGGTGGTAGAATATCATAAAGAAGAATCAAGCATAAATTTCTGCGTACCACAATTTCAAATCTCTTTTCTCAACTAAAAAAAAAAAAGG
The DNA here is from genome assembly GCA_932294365.1 of Diachrysia chrysitis. Lineage (NCBI taxonomy): Eukaryota > Metazoa > Arthropoda > Insecta > Lepidoptera > Noctuidae > Diachrysia > Diachrysia chrysitis. Next base: position 3,855,845 of record OW028662.1, on the reverse strand, counting down.
AATTCGTAACGCAATAATATGTAGATAGAAGGAGTTTTGGAAATAATACAGTCGCTTAAAACTCATAAAAAAATGATAAGGCCGTTCTGTAGATCAATCATCGACATCCCTATAGAACTAAAAAGTTTACGTACATTAAACAAAAAACACAAGGACCAATAAATAACTGAGACATGAAAATATATCACACCAACAAATGGCACTAGACACGCCAGACACGCAACGAAAGTTATGTCAGTGAAAAATGTAATTAGCACGAAGGTCGAGTTTCTGACGCCATGGATTCATGATAACGATCTCATTATCGATAACAATAATGGTTCGCAAAAGTATCGATAAAGATTAGATATCGAAGCCTAAAGTGAACGCGTCTGTTTACTTATAATCTCATTTGCTTCCCATTTTGCCAGCCATTTTTAATATCCGTTTATGGATTTCCCCACTAGAGATAGTACATAATCTCCAATAATACCTATGTCCAATAATATCTCTAGAAAACATTGGCTTTAGATATTTTCTGTAATAAAGTTCTATATCACAGCTCCTCTGGGTTTTTTTTGGGATAAATATCATGTATATACGTAAGTATAAAATATAATACTATGAAATAACAACGTGAAAATATTATTAAGTACAAAAGGTTTATTACTTTTTCAAATAATTTTCAATCTCATTTCGAAGTATATAAGAATAATATAATAAGAATAACGAATACATAAACTGCGTCTATTCTTGGACAGAAATGGCCAACTATTTCCAATGACCATGTTACCAAAGGCGCGTATCGCTACCGTATCTTAAAGGCTCTACAAATCAAAAGCAACTGGTATTAGCGTGAGTGACCACGGTAGCTGTCAGACCATAGATAAACTAAACCGTGAGTCATAGTGATGTCCTTGATAGGGAGGATAAGTGGCAGAATAACGTTGATTGAGCGAGTTCGCGGAACGAAGCCCCTTGCTCGAAGCCGCTAAGTTGAATGTCGGGTCGATTAGCGAGCTTATAATGATATGGTTAAGGGGATTACATAGCTCAAATCGCAAACAAACCGTCACTTTAAAGAATATTGTTAAATAATCTTTTTCATTTACCAAAAACATTTAATGAACAAATAAATGTTTTGTATTTAAATTTTAATAGACTTGCCGAAATCGGAATAAAATTGTAAAATGTCTCTATAACTAGCAGAGAATGCTGTTATTGAATGAAAAAGATCTTTGTGTAAGCCCACAAACATAAGATTCTCTATGAAAACGGATATAATTACTGTCTGGTAGATACGTGGAAAAAAATAAATATAAAAGACTGCGTAAATGATGATACAGAACAATAAATAAAGCGTAACAGGTGACAAGCAACATGTGGGTTTTTATCAAAACAGTGGTAGAGAAAAGACGCCATTTCTTTAGTAGGTATCAGGCCAACACGCAAGAGTAACCTTCTATTCAGCCTCGATTGAAACAACATGGCTGCTCTAATCACGTCCATTTTGAAAAAGCTAGGAAAAATAAATGTATTTTTTAACTATTCTTGCATGATCTGCGCAGTTTATAAATTATTATTTTTATTATTATTTATTGATCAAAAGGTACATTTTATTTTTATAAAGTATATAATGTCCAACTTTTGCTTTTGCATTTACCTTGTAAAGATGAGTCAAATGTTAAGGCCGCCGCGCCGGATGGCCTCAGAATTTAACAACAATATAATGACTCTACGTGTACGCAGCTGAACGTTTTGCGATAAAGTAAACATTAACTCGTAGATGTTATTATTTTTTTATAACCTGGTTGTGAGTGCGAGTGGCTCCGCACAGTCATAGTGCGTCGTTTTTTGTTGTCAAGGTTGGTAATTTGAGAGACTTTAAAATAACACAATGTCAAGAGATTTTAGAACTGATCGTTTACCTATGTTAAATAAAGCATGTTGTGTTAAAGTCTAAAAGTACACTTTTCTTGCTGCGTATATTTAGAATTGCAGAAAATTTAAAAAAAAAATATGTAGGTAATAAATAGTAATATCTTGGAACAACTCAACAACGGCCATCTGATTATTGATACAGCCTGTATTATTGCAACCAGACAACTGATAACTAAATTTAAATATTTTTAAATACATATATTTATAGATATATATAAAAAATAATCTCTATTTCCCTTGGTCATCGCATCACGCATGAACGGATGGAACAATCTCGCTTATTGTTTTGTTCTGTTAATTATTGACAGCTTTCTTATATAAAAAAGTTTTATAAATGTCACATCACCCGTGCGAAGACGTGGCGAGCAGCTACTCATAGATAAATTATACCTGAATATATCGGAAGCCCTTGATTACGTCAAATGCAATAAAGAAAATACGTCTTCCAAGAAATGTGATAAAAAAACAACAACATTTCTACAAACAGTATCTTACTAAATCAACAGATTATCTAGACAAGACTAAACAGATAGTAGCGACGTAAGAAATTTGCATCGATTGGTTACATCAATGTTTTGAATGTAAGATATTATCAATATAGATTGCAGGTAAGCTGACATTGAAAGCGTTATGTAAACAGAAGACACTGAGACCTACAATACAACACAGAATAATTAATAGTACTACGTACAGATGGTTCACTTCGCGAGAAAAGAAGTACAAATAGCGACTCTAGCTGCGACGAAACAAAGTGCAATTCTGCTCGTATAAACGCTTAATGCCTAACACAATATTTACCTAACTAAGTTGCTCTTCTTCTAAGGCGTAATTTTGTCTGGCGGGACACGTTAGGGTTGTAGATTTAATTTATCAATTAAAGCTAAAACAACCTCCTTTCGGCAGTCGGGTAAAAAAAATATTTAATTTCCTATGGCAATAATTATCGTATCACATATCTCTGTCTACAATATAATACCCGTTTTCTTAAGTCGGTTAACGGCAATCGTTGAGTCATACACTTTATTATTAAAATATAATGGTAAGACATACACACACGGAAGCTGCGTTCAGAAATAAATCAGTGTTCTTGCAACAAGGTTGTAGGATGTTCGTAAATATGCATTAGCTTGCAAAATTGTTCAGCACGAAGTCGTATTTAAAGAAAAGTATTCTTTGTGTTTTATTTCCGCTCTTTGTAGAGTTATGATTTTTTTCTAGATTCGCTGGGATTATTTTTTATATTTTATATTAATAGTCTGGTTACTTTATACTCTAAAAAAAGTCACTTCGTCGACCGACCAAATTTTTCCAACATATTCCGTCGTTCATTGGGAACACCAATGATGTAAGTCCGAAAATTTATATTCATAAAATTCTGACATTTACCAAAACACGATGGAAAACATAAAATTTGCTTGTAAAACCTAAGATATACGGGCTGTATAACGTATGGAGTCATACAGAAACATATCTAAATATAGTTAAGTTTATAGGTATAATTAATTAATTTACTATTTATGTAAAACTTGAGACTCGCTCCGGTTTCGCTCGGGTAGACAAAATATTAATGAATTGTACACATAAACCTCCCTTTTGAATCACTATCTATTGCTAAAAACTGCATTGAAATCTGTTGCGTAGTTTCAGAGATCTAAGCGTACCTACAGACGTATGTAAAGAAGATTCTCTGCATTCGTAATTCGTCAGTCATCTTAGTTTTGTTACAGATTGTTACGAAATCATTTAATATACCTGCATACAAATTATCAATATCATTTCAAAGTATTGCCAATAATCTAAAATCTACATATATTCATAATCAAATTTTAATAAATTAATATTGATTTAATAATTTTATCATTACCAACATTTTGTTATCTATTAAGAATGTATTTAATCTGCACATCAATATTTATTGTTTGAATTAATTTTATGCATTTTGAAACAATAATTTATTTCTACACTTCCGTAAAACTAGTTACCATGCTACACTATCTTTCACAAAACTTAATAATTATGCATGATTATTTTATTTTATACTAGCTGCCCGTGCCCACTTCGTTGGGCATAATGTAAATAATCCTTTTTTATTACATATGACCGAACGATTTAAATTATTTTATTAATATTAAAAATTAAATTATCTACACTAATATTAAAAAAACTACTTTTTGTAACATAAATATAAAAGTTAGACATATGCTGTCGTTGACTTTTTTGTAGGAATTTTCAAGCTCCACATCTTTTTTCTAGAACTCAAAAATAATTATATCTTTCATAGTTAAGGCAGCGTTCGTAAGAAACGCTTTCATTCGACCGTTTTTTCTCCGATTCACTTTGCAAAACGACTACCACGTAAAAGCCTTTTTATTTTTTGGTTTTTTATATAACCTATGACACTCAACAATAATGTGGCTTTCTATTGGTGAAAGAATTTTTTAAAATCGGTTCAGTAGATCCCGAGATTACCCCTTACAATTTAACAAACACACAAACTTTACTTCTTTATAATATTATTAAGTATTAAGTATTAAGTATAGATAGTATAGATAAAATGTGTCTTTTGTAACATAAGATGTAAAAGAGTGTAGTTTCGTATCATCACTGGCAAAATTTTAGTCTACAACACAAACCCCAAGCTTTAATTTATTTATCTTGCAATGTAGGTTGCTTTCTGAGGTCTACGCGAATATAAGACATTGAAATAAAACTACTTTGAAAAGATTTTATCGCGGTTTGTATTTCGATTTTATCAACTAATTAAATGAATTTTGCATACTTATATAAGTTTCGTGATAATACTATAGTATGGTACTTTCGAGCTGATCTGAAGATGGAGCCAGAAGGTGCCCATACTCTGTAAGATAACGTAACGACGCAATCCACCGTGTTTAGGATTGTTTGATTTGTATTAAGTAGTACTGTGAGACTAGCTGATTTAAAAGTGTTAAAAATACATTTTTAATAAAAAATATTTAATTATAATCTCATATTTATATAAATAATTAACACAAAACACCATAATTATCTTTTAAACTAATGGAGTCGTAAGTGGTAAGCTTATGGTGTAATTAAAATTACACTCGTTCATTTAACACATGTGTCCTACAATATGGTTACGAAATGGCCGGCTAAGACATTAAAACAAAAAATCTTTTGATATATGGGGTCACGCACACAAGTAATAATGCGAATAAAGCGTGTGTTACAGTTTTATAATTGTTATTTTTGTGTGTGTAACGCAATGGTCAGACAGTTTGAATAACATCACCGAGAGAGTATCTGTTTGAGTAGACCATGTTGTCATTTTTTTTTTGTTGTCATAGATTCCACATTTCCATAAGGAGAAAATATTACTCGAAATCATTGTCAAATGTAATCAGAACAAAAAGGAATCTTTTATTTGAGTTGGTAACACAAGATTGGTCCTATTTAACATTGAAGTACCTTCTACACCGAATGGTGTAAATATGAAAGAAAAAAGAAGAGTAAAAAGGCGGTTTTTAGCGACTAACACGTTATCAAGCGACTTCAAAGAGTAGCTTCTTAATTTAATACATAGGCATGTGTGTAATAATATGTAGATATAATTTACGTACATTTCCCTACGACACGGCACCGCGTAGGAAGTAGCAGGCACAGTGTAGGAAGAAAATATTGAATCTTCTGGCACAATAAATATAGGTATTTATTAATATTATATCTATGACATGCTTATAAAATAAATATTGCAATTTTGAAGATATGTGTCACTTCTGAAAATCGTGATACTCTATTATTTTATCATTGAATAGTCATTCATAATGATTTAATTTGTTTTATCAAGCTCTTAATCATTATTTAACCTTTGCTGTACCTACAATAGAATATAGAGGTCACGTAGTACGTTGGATTTTATCAAATTAACACAGAAAACAAAGAAATAGATAAATATTGAGTACTGGATTTACTAGATATCGCAATAATACCTTCTCTGAAGTAAAGTAAGTTGTTAGTTTTATTAGCGAATATTCTGTTTTATAATGAAAAGGGGGAGGGTATAACAAGGTTTTTGTTCGTTCTCATGCGGCGAACCGAATCGAAAAGGGGGCGAAATTGCAATTATAATAATAAAATTATTACACTTCTTTTCATCCAAGACACCGTGCACCGACATTTCAATCGATTAAGAATCGAGAAACTTCTAAATGCAACTAATCGACTAAATAAAATGGATTACTAAGAATAAAATAGAATAAACGTTGTTTATTGCTACAGATAGCGGTTGTCAGGTAACAAACCACAAACAAACTACATTATCCTGTTTTTTGTTTGTTTTGTCCTGTCAATTCTGTTTAACTGGCCCTATTTAAATATACCTAACTGCAGTACTCAGAGATTAAAATAGTTACTTAAGGGATTGAACCATATTATCCATTTAAGTAAGCCTACTTTCAGACTTTTAACAGTTAGATTAATTAAATCGATTTAAGTAAGTCAACCCTCAGAATTGAGAGGATATATAGAGGAAAGAGGAGAGGAACAGAGAGGTTGCTTAATTAAATCAATAAAAGGGAATCTCTTAAGTACCTACTAACGTCTCTGAGTGCGTACATTAGTAGGAAAATACTACGTGCTTTGAAATTAGTAGAGTTAAACAATAAAAAGTCCGGTGAAGCAGTCAAAGCCTGCGCTCAGGCTAACTGCGTAAATCTCTTCCAAAAAAACAGTTCAGCAATAAAAATATAAAATTTACTTTGATGTCTAACTAAAAACAATATACACATCAAAAAACAAATATATATATAATAGGTAAGTTTCTAAAAAAAGCAAAAAGTTTTATTGGAACTTTGGAGAAGTAATATTAATAAGCTAGTTTTGAATTTTGCACTAAAATATTTGTAAACATATAATACTTGAAAGTTACAGACCAAAACTGGAATGAGTTATCTAACTAAATAATTACCTGGCAACCTGTTTCATGTTGAACAAATTAAAGTGCACCGCAAAGTGCATTCGTTAAGGACCAGTGATTTGAAGACTATTTATGGTGTTAGGCCTTAATATTAAAGCTTTTAGCTATATAGGATAGAGGTACCTTAAACGGTAAACGTGTTTATATTTCAAATGATATCCGAGTGTCTATGGTTCAAGGAAGTTCAAATTGTGCTACATTCTATTATATTAGGATTGGTTAAAGTTTAGTGGCTAAGAATATAAAGTTGTACGTAATTATTTGCTATGTACAAAGCAAAATGCATCTATTACTATTTTCTATAAAATTTGGTCAGTTTTGTCTTTAACGATTTAAAACATATCGGTTCATATCTATACTAATATTATAAAGCTGAAGAGTTTGTTTGTTTATTTGTTTGTTTGAACGCGCTAATCTCAGGAACTACTGGTTCGAATTGAAAAAATCTTTTTGTATTGGATAGTCCGTTTATTGAGGAAGGCTATAGGCTATATAACATCACGCTACGACCAATAGGAGCGGAGCATAAATGAAAAATGTTGCAAAAATGAAAAAACGTTGGAACTAAAACACGCGAACAAAGTCGCGGGGGACAGCTAGTACCAGTAATAAGTTCATAACTGGCTTTGAGTAAGTTTTCATTCAAAGTTAGTAAAGTAAATCTCAACCAAGATTATAATTGATGGCCTTATTTATAAAAATCTCGACGATGATTAGCAGATTCTTATTTCAAATTATTATAGTGTTTTTTTTTTGTTGGGAATTTGAACTTAGAAGTATCTTAGCAATTGTTTAACACCGTTGAGATTAAAATAAATAAGGCCATTTAAACAATAATCATATTATTTATCTTGACTTTAGTTTGAACTCTGCACTATTCACTAGTCTAATAATAATCAATGACTCTAAATACATAAGTTAAATACCGAAACCACATGGAGCGTTCAGACGCGATAGTTAGCGACAATCGCAAGACTGGACGTGAGTAGGGATGAGTCATACGCTCACAGACCGACACGGCCGCCGAACTCGGCTGTTTATTTTAAACTCGATTCCAGGGTTGTGAACACGCTAACTTAATCCGCTTTTGTAATAATAACTGTTGATTAACCTAGCAATCGCGAGCTATTAATTATTTTTACTTATTTTATTTTTAACTAAACGATCTATAAAGATATTAAAATTGCAAATATGTAAATTAATAATTGTTAGGCTCAGTCATATTTATTTTTAATTTATTTATAAATTGCTTATCAAAAAATAATATTTTCGTTAATCAAGATAATCGATAAGATTTTTTGAATCATCGGAAGCCTTAACTGAGTATTAGTCGATTTATCATAATATAGTACCTACGTCATAAAATTAAATTGATTAAACTATAATCCGCGTACATCCTTAGCCGCCAGTTACGAATAAATAATATGCGTACAACAGTCTCGGATGTTCTAAATTTAAAATGCAGCGACATTCCGCAGCGTTTCTGTTTGTATGACGCTTCAATGTTCGTAAAGTTAATTATCTTTGTCTATGGGTAAAACTTTGTTTGATTGCTAAATTTAGGTAATTAATAATCTAGTTTGTCTATTATAATTCCTATTCATTGACTTGAGCATACATACAAATATAGAGCCAGTGCGCCCTTAGCACAAAGAACTAAGGAAGCGGTGAAGGGTGGGCGAATCAGGGTGCTTGTAGTTATAAGTAGAATTTCAAAAAGTGCTACTAAGATATATTTTATGTACACATTTATAACATAAAAGGATGTATTAATTCAGGATATGGCGGCGATATGCTTAATGAATAGTGATGTATTAGTATTCAATTGATATAAAGGTCACGGTATCATGCGCATTACACGTTACGATTACAAACTCGTAAGTGTGAATGAAACGACTTAGCATACAATAATGTCTTCAGACGTCTACCATTCGGGGTCAATATAACTCTTTATAATCTTAAACACTTATTTTATTATAAATAATATCTTTAATGACTCATAAGACTTCTTTAACAATATTTATTATAACTGCGTGAGATATTATTTTCTTAATATTGAATCGTCTTTATTTCGAAAAGTAGATTTGCAAACTAATTATTAAAATAACAATTATTATTGCATTAAATAAATGTCAGATTTAATAATTAATAAAGGTTTATTTATATTTTTTCTGTTTTAGAACATTAAATATTTATGTAATAGTGCTGAAATACATATGTATATTTAAATCACGAAATTAATATTTGTAGATATAGCTTTTGTCATATTATATTTCCTAACTAATAAATATTCAATTGTATTCGATAGGATTTTAGAAATGTTCAGTATATTTTCAAACAAATATAACACTGCTCGTATTTTGTCTCTGGTTTTTAGAAACCGGAACTATTTAATTAATATTCAATGATACAGATTTTGTCTGCGAATAGTATAGTTTAATAGGCGATTATGACCATTGATTGCAAAAACTACAGATAGCTCTCAGAGTTAGTGAAACTACGCGATCGGATACATTTATAACGAACTTTCAATAGTTAAGCTTGTCTGTTCTAGCTATACCATAAACTAAAATCTCAAACTAATAAATAAGTTTATCAGTTTATCTTTGTGCTAGATTTCACTAAAACGCAATAAAAATAGTGTAAGATTAATTGGATATACATAAAATAGAAATAATTGCATTTAAAAGCTATGTGAAGGCTGTCGGATAATTAAATCTGGATACCTGACTAACTGGATTGATGGGGTTTGCAACTGGTTGAACGAACTGTAGTATTTACCCCTGACTGGGGAATTATATCTAATGGTTGTTTAAGAATGTTGCAGGTGCTCTCGGTGAAGTATGGTCAAAGGAAGCGAGTGTTGACTTCTTTTTTATTGAATGTATTTACGACCTTTTTGCAAAAATCTTCCGACTGTTTTTGCTGCAACTCCCACATTACAACTTAGGGAGTAGGAATGGCTGAAAATCAGCTCTGTGACGGGTCGTGCTCGTCCCGGTACAGCATTAGCTGAGCCATCTCTTTTTGCTACTGTCTTCTTCAGACTGATATTTAATAATATGTACTGTTTTTTAGTAGCAATAAATGTATTTTTATTTATTTTTTATCGCAAAATCTTGCTCCGATTTTAAAACTTGTCACAAACATGACTAGGTAAGTATTTCTAAAATAAACACACAAACCTACAAGTCAACCAAAACGAGTTTCTAACCTCGCCTCGATCTGTCAAACGGTGGCATAGACAAGGCAGTTCGTTATCTAAAAAGATTTAAATGTAGAACATGAGATTTAAACGTCTACAGAAACTAAGACTGATAGCTATTAGAAGTTCGATAGTTATCTATACTGGTATTGAATACCATTCCATAATCGGAACACTATCTATCCGTAACCAAATTAGGAGCGACTCGTCCTGTTGAATACAAATGCAATAAGTTTTTATGTAACGACGCCATGTTATGTGAACACGTAAAAGTCGTTAAATCCATTACATAAGACTCAGTTTTGTAATCCTTACGTGTCCTTAAACGAGTTAAGTTTTTACGATGTGAGGCAAAGGAAAGTCTGTTCAGCCTAGGTCAGGTTGAGTCAGTTAGTTTTAAATTGTACACAGAAGATGCATTTGTTTTATACTGTTTTAGTGTTGTCGGAATAATCTTTAATAAATATCGATTTATTATTATTGTATTCTAAATACTATTGATCAAGAGGGCGAGGGAGACCATATACTAGTTAGTAATCTAAGAAAGTTCTAAAACAAATTCTCTACAATTAGTTTGTTAATTATTTTACTTAAAACATTTTTGTTTTAACATTGACCTGAATGGGGAACACCATATAGCAGCTGTAAATAAAGTATTTAAGGATATCGATCACGACTCATTAAACGATATATTACAAAATGATCTTATCGTGACATTTTTCAAAGTTGACAATCGATAAATTACGTACTTTCGTTTTTATTTCAAGCCATTAAAGGGCTATTTAAGTTTATACGTAAAACCTGTTTATAAGGTATCCTATCAAGCTTTATGTGTATTTAAGATTTTGTTACTAAACAATTTTCAAGCAGAGTCTTTCTTGAGAGAGGTTGAAAGCGATTGTAAATAGAAATAAATGTCATTATGTGGAAAGTCGGTGATTCCGAGGCGAGTAGCATGTAGGATGAGTGTCAGTGTCATGCTCGGGTCGTTCACCTTGACTCTGGGGAAGGTTATCGATAACCGAAGACTGACAGCTCGTTATCGAGTCATTGATCGGGATTACAACGATTGCCGAGTGCCTATTCGCATAGATAAGATAATGCGAACTCTATGGCACGATTCCATATTCAAATATGTAGTGTGACATAAAAGTTTTTCTAAGCATCGATCGGGATAAAGCTTTTTATCTTTTCTGTTTTATTTAATGTCATACAATTGTGAATTTACACCTACTATAACTGTAGATTGGTTTTTTTAAGTAGGTAGATAAAAGAAATAAAAAAAGAAAGATTTAAGGGGAAGTAAATTGACAATGGGTCAATGGGTTTACCACAAAGTAACATTTCAAACGTTTTACTTTCGTTCTACCACTCTGCTTGGTATCTAAGATTGGTTTTAACAAGTAAAAATGAAGAGTGTGATCCAGTTCATCATTTCAGAACGGGACTTTCACGTCCCCGCATTTTGTTTAGATTGCGCATGTCGAGTATGAACTGCAGTCACTAGTATGTACTGTAGGCTCTAGTACGGACAAGTAAAATCGTAAAATTAGTGTCAAAACAGAGCGCACCGTTTTATTTAATCTATCTCAAAACCTAATATTACCCTAATAAATTCGGTCCCATTGATATTTTTGCACGAGTGACAGACTCGTGCAAAAATCGTCGCACGGAAAATCACTTAAATCAGTAAACGAGCGTAGTACCTACTTACAGCAAAAATTTGCTTACGCTAGACATAACCGGTTACTAGCGATGTACGTACTCTATGCTTGTCAATGTAAACTCTAAGGTAAGTACCCATACTTAGGTACAAAAACATTATTTGCGTTAACATTTTCCTGTCTATCTAACTCCAATTTTTTGTACGCTTTTTTTAACAACAAAGTCACAAAAAATAATACGATATGATTAGCCGTAACATTTCCGAGTATTTTACATTCAACCGAATGCAATGACTCAGTGTTATGAGAAATTTGATCGATATAAAAACAAAGTTTGCAACATTTTTATTGTGTTTTTGCTCTTATTTAGCAAAATGATGTAATTTTTAATGTATATGTAGGTAACAGTTGAATAACACACGATTTGTATTTTATTAGGCTTCGTTTCGAAATGTTTGCAAGACTTAAATTTAATTCTTTTTCTATTATAGTTATCTACAAGCAGAAACTAGATCGTTGTGTATATCAAAAAATGCCTGTCAGCAATTGTATTTTCAAATCCGAATAGGCACCAATTCTTGTCCTAAAAATCTAACAGTGCGCTTTCGCGGGCAATTAATGGCGCGATTATTGGCAACTCTGGTTACAAATTATGTCCTGGCAAGACTTGGCAATGATATGGCAATACAAAAATTGTATAGAAATTGACAGTTGCCCAATTTTAGTAGGCCGCGCAAGCATCTTTAAAAATTTGTAATGTTAGAATTGGTGTATTTGATAGGTATGTTTAAAATAACGAAGGAATTGAACTCTCTATGTGAACCCTTTCCATATAGCGGCGATACTAGTAGTGTGGCACCGTTACCATCATAAAAGCTACTGGCCAACTTACCTATGTGTCCAGTGTGTTGAAAGTTGGTGGGCGCACTAATCATGGACCTGTCTATTCTCCGACGCGTGCGCTGTGCCTGCGCCGCCGGCTGGTAGCAACACGCGAACCATTGCAGCCAAATTTCACTGCCGGTGCTCGCCATTATTTTCTAACGTCCACTTCACACGCGAGTCCCACTTAAATAAAACTAGCTACTATTTACCGCGTAAACGGCACGAAATTCAAATTTCGTATCGGAAGTTCTAGTGATGCGCACTAGCTGTACGATAGTCGAGTCGCGCACTGAAACACGTTTGGAGGATTAATGTTGTGTCAACGCGATCGTGCGACGTCACTGGTGTTTAGAACGCTGTGCCGATAACTTTGATCGCATGATTCCCAGCTGACATCTGAAAGAGAGAAATACTTATCAGTGATGCTAATGAAAGTGTTTGTTTGCATAAAGAAAGTATAAGTACCTAAGTTACCTAATACTCAAACAATAACAATATTTCAATTTAATGATGTTTACCTAAGCATTAGTGTCAAAATTACCAAGCCACCTAATTACAGTACTTAATGTAATAGGCATGTTTCCTATTTTTTTTTTAATGTCCGTCTTGTAGATTAATGAATTTTATTGGACACGTATTTTTTCTTTTTTCCTGCAAACAAAAAATGATCAAAATACAAAGAACGGAAATTACGCGTGACGTCACTCCTCGCTACGATTTTTAGCGAGGCGTGGCGTCATAAGCCCCCACTCTGAAACTTTAAAGCGGTGTATCTTTGTATTTTTTTATTGTTTTGATAAAATAAAAAATACGTGTCTAATATTTTTTTATTATCTAACTGACGGACTATATAGATTTTACCTTTTCATACCCAGGAAACATCCCTATTGGCAGATTTTATTCTTGGAAGTAAATAGGGGGAACATACAAGACTGTTGTGATTTGTAAATGATGGCATAACGAACGATGCCTTTGCTTAAAACTTAAAGCGATAAACAAGCCTTGGTAAGACTTTAAACGTAAAAGTCAGCATTTCTATCTGCAGACCTACATTTACTCGAGAATTTCCTCATCACATTAGAAATCTGTCTTTTAGCGCATCAAAGCACGCTAATCTATAATTTATTGCCAGCTGTTAAGATTGGATGAAAGAGGTTTATCATTTATTCCTGCAATTGACAAAAAAACAGAAAGAAAAATAATGAGAATGGTTTAAAGATATTTCTATTATTATTGATATTTGTCAAACAATTGGAAAGGCCGAAAATTAAGTTTACGTCATTATTATCTGATTACGCACTATACTAACTACCGCACAGAGACGTTAATGGTTACTTAAGGGATTTCTTAGTATCGATTTAAGAATGCCATCTTTCAGACTTCTGGGAGGTGGCTTACTTTAATCGCTACAAAGAAATCCTTCTGAGAGTTGTAATACCTTATTGAGGTTCAATCACTGTAAACATGTTTACATAAAAAATATATAAATGAGTTCAGTCTTAATGAAGAAATTTACATAAATTAACAATTATCTTAATGATTCAATTTACATTCCGAATAATATAATATTAAAGATATCTTTAAGTCATGCTTAATGCGAAATGAAAAAAATGTGTCAAATGTAAAAATACCCAGTTGGTCGGTATTGACTAATGATTCTACAATGAACTTTATTATAACCAGTAGACAAATAAACCGTGAGTCAAAGAACACAATTCAATTAGGTACGCATCATAGTTAACGAACCATGAACTTAGTATAACCGAATAGTCAAACGCTACTCAGTTTTAAGTTGTCCTAAAGTCTCATGCTGTATCTGTCACTTTAAGGTGTAAGGTAGCGACAGATTTCGATATTTAAGAACGTCTTAAAGTTAAGTCGGGTTTGAATATTCAGAGGTAAGTATAAGTTTGGAATCAGTTTCTCTATAATCAGGGATAATGTTGAAAAATAAGGAAAAACAATATATTATTTACAATATTGCAAAAGCCCAGAAACGAAGTGATAAGCAATATCTATTTGACAGTCAATCAGTCAGACCTTACTAGATCAAGAACACTTTATTTGATAACATTACTTTATTGCCGTCATATAATGCAAACAGATGCAAGTTGCAAGTGAGAGCCATTGATTAATTATTCAATTTTATTTTTTACCTTTCAAATGGTTTTTGAGCCGAGTAACACAAACTACCATTTCTACAATGGTCAATGTTGATAGACAATGGAAATGAATGACATGTGAAATGACATTTCTTTACGATAAGTCACGTGACCTAAACTTGTCACTTCTATACATTTGAGCGATTTCTATTAACGCTAATGATAGTAGAAACGTCACTTAGCTATGAGAGTAGTTACCGAGAGTAATTATAGACAAGCATAGAGCGTGCGCAAAGCTAGTAGCCCCTATGCCAAGCGTAAGCACATTTTTACCTAAATGTAGTGACTTGTTATGTGGACTTCTCACTTTCATACGTTTGAACGATTCGATAAGCGTTTTCGCTTGTAGTAATAATTAGAGGGCTATTTCTCTTATTTTTCAAACGTAAGTTTTTAAAAGACTTTGGTCAGCTAAGAATCCGTCAAAGTCTACATTTTAAATCCGTCTATTGCTATTTTCTAATACAGGTTATTCTTAGAAACGTTTATTGGTTCGATAGCAAGCTTCCTTCCTTTTTAAGACATGTTTATTGCTTTTAAACCGTATTCCTCGGTCCAAATCCAACGAGGTTGCTGTTATGGCAAGGAAACGCCGTAAACGTTTTATCTGTTCATAAACCGGTCGAGACCCGTGTCCGGGCCGGACAGCCGGACAGAATACTTGACATGTCAACATTTAAAGACATGGTGAGCAATAAGTTCGTATGAACATGGTTTATATTACAAAGATGTGACAGTATGTGGTGAATTCGTATGCATTTTCAAGCAAGTATGCTGAAGTCTTCCAGTTGCCTCCATGATGAAATGTGAAAAAGTCGTCCATCAACATTTGATTCCTACCCAGGACAAATCGGTGTTGAGCATGACCACTTTTTCTGTGTCTGGGTGTAATTTATCATAATTATATAAGTATAAGTTTGTTTACCAGTTGTCTGGCTGCCATAATATAGGTTCTGCCTAGTTTAGGATCAGATGGCCATGTGTAAGTTGTCCCAAGATATTTGTATTATTCAATCAAGTCTCGAGTGAACGAGCAGACTTAAAAACTTTAAAGGCGTGTTAAAATTCAAAAGTATTCTCCTACTACATGTGATCCAAGCTCTATCCATTAGACCAATCATTAATGCCTTTACGTCATTAAAGTACCTACAATATTTCCATTGTCTCCATAGACCATTACAGAACACAAACAGAATAAGCCCGTTCGTACACGAGGCGAAGCAAGTCTCTGATACCCGATAATTTTAGTATCCAAGCAACTACTGCCATACAATCACATAGAGATTCGTCATTGGAGACTAAAGACATCGGGTATCGGAGACTTGCGTCGCCTCGTGTACGAACGGGCTAAGAGACCGAAGCTATCCTAAGACATACATAAGATTATCTATCTTTTATGTAAGTTGTTAAAGTTTATCGCACAACTGTGTCTTATCCTTGTGTCAGGAACAACTCTCAAGAACAGATAAGAGTGACAAAACGTCAGATAAACTATCATTGTCACACGAAGCCCGTGTTTGAAGAGTGGGATACATACACGCACGTTTCAAATGTTCAATAGAGTGTTGGACTCTATGCTCCATGAGCTATTCACGCAATATGGTGAAGGAACACGTGTAGATTGATAAATTATATTATCAGTTTGTCCGACAGTGGAGCATTGCGAAGCGAACATCTGTTTAGCGAAATCAAAGTCAATATAAGATTTTGTTTAAAAGCAACTATGTATAAGATTTGTGAGTGATGCGTCCACTCGTCCCACAGAAAATCAAAATAAATAATCTCGGACTGAAAACTTTATAAACGTTACAGTGGATAAAGTTTAAAGTTCCAAACAAAAAGCAATGCGGTACGAGTTGCAGAATTAAAATATTATTTATTTTTATTTTCTGCAAGTCGTCCTAAATGGGCCATAGTAGGACGAGTGGACAAATCACTCAGATTTGTCTTTGAATAGATAAAAAAAGGTCAAATAGTAAAATGCTATATTGCAGAATTCAAATTAGAAAAGTAAATGAGATATCTAAAACGTGCTCGTTTAAGTTGCGTTTTATTAAAAGTTATACAACAGAAAACATAACAAGAGTACCTAACTAGGTTAAGAGGATAAAAATAATAATTAGTTAACAACAAACATTTTTAAAGTACGAAGCTTAGTTAAAAGGCTGCATTCGATAAGGTTTAGTCACACTAGCTTACACGATTCTTCAAGGTAAGCAAAGTTTTTAATCTAATACGTTTGCCCCTGTTTTAGCAACTAGCAACATCCAAACACTTTTAATTTTTAGTAGCCATTAATTCACATATTTGATAAAATGTCAAACAGGTATTAATAATTTTATGATTCTCACTCTACAAATAAGATTTTCTGTAATTTCTAGTTTTTGCTCGAAATGCTCATCTATTTTTAGGATGTTTTTTATCTATATTAAAAACTAGCGCCTCGGCTTCGCATTGTTATACAATACAATAATAAATAAAACACACAAACCTTCTTTTCTGAATAAGTCTATACATTGGTGAAAGCCATATGAATATCAGTTCGGTAGTTTTAGATTTTATCGCGGTCAGACAGACAGACAGGACGCGGCGGAGGACTTTGTTTTATAAGTAATATGTATTACATGAGGTAGGTATTTGAAAATCAATTTACAAATGTATGTAGGTACTTACATCATTTATTCATCACACTTATCCATGCTAGCTTTTTGGAATTAAATGTTGATAAGTTTACAACGCCATAAGCTATTTCTAGTTAACGTAAAACTGTGTTAAACGTATGCTATTCGACCCGCTGGCCCCATTTTTATCAGCAGCTAACAAAATCGGCTCGTCAACTATTTGTAATAACGTAAAAAGAGAAAGGATTGATTTATTGTCATATTTATAACAGACGCCATCTTGTTTTTGAAGAATCTTTCGCGCCATTTCCTTATGATCTATTCTATTCAAGTATATGTTCAATAAATATAAGACTTAATCTTGATATCTTGATTGCCTGCGAAATTGTGATTAAAATAGTTTGTTTGACTGATTAACTGCTCGGCGATTACATACCTACTCGAACAAAAAGTAAAATCTTAAATTAATAGCGTCTGGCGCGTGAAATTTAACGAGTAGGATTTTATTTGTAAGATAACTTTCGACAGAACGTCAAGATATTATGGCATTGTTCAAGTTTGTAATCTTTTAACTTAATATCCGCACTGAAACCCGGTAACTGCAAATGGATTAAAGCTAAAACAACTTTTAAGTAATAAGTTGAATTACACAATCAGAGCACAGACTAATTGACAGATGTATAAAATACGATGTCAAAAGTTGAAAATCGAACTCATTTAAAAAGTGCAGATAAAAAATAATTTAATTGAGTTTATGGTGTTATTTTTGTCACCTCAGCCTGTCTTGTATTAAAACCTTTTTGGTCATTGTTATTGGTAAGTGAAAGTAATCTGTGCAGTGAAGCATCACTGGCCTGTGATAGGGAAAGTACTGCAATCGTCCAGTTCACTGGAGACAGGAGATAAGGTTACTTGTTTTGCGTCATATAAAACGTGCAGCTACTGCCTTTATCAGTAATTAATTAAATGAATATGAAAGTAACCATGTAATCTGTGTGATTGAAACATTTTCATACTTCAATCGTTAAAGCGCTGACACGGCGAATGTAATAACATTCGCCGTAGCACCTTGCTCTTTAGAAAGAAATGGATATATTTATGGTCTTTTGGCGATGGAAGCAACAAATAATGTGTTGGTGTGATCTACAAATGCTTGTCCCAAGTCTGAGTGTTATTTTTGTATGTGAATTAAATGTTTGCGAAACTCCTCGCAATACAGGGATGAAATTCCGTAGTGTAAGAGTCGAAAAAGAAAAAAAGCCCTTTAGGCCTTAGTCAATCTAAATCAAAATCTCATTTATTCCAACTAGGCTACAAAGTAGCACTTTAAGAACGTCAATATAATGGACAGCATCCCGATTGAGTGAAGAAGAACGGCGTAACAAACTCCCCAGCAGCACGCTGTCATTACGTATATACCTTTTGTTATACAACGACTAAGCTAATAAATGTACCATAAACAATATTAAGGATAAACAATGAAACGCGAGTCGTATCGTACTTATTAATGCAAACAACTTTAACACTTAGATTAGCTGTAGTTAGTTCTAATTAAGCCGATTAATTTAACAGATGTCGGCTGTTTAACCGATCGCGCTGAACAATTAACTAATGAAGGTTAAGGAAATATTTAAATGATATTGTTAGTCTACTAATTCTGTGTGATTGTCCCATTTATGCAGGAAGTTAAACACATTAAATACATTATAGTAAATTATAAATAGTAAACTAGCGGTAAAATAATTAGTGTTGGTAAAATAAAAAAAAAACGCTAAAATAGTGGATATTTATGCATTAGAAGCTAAATTTAACCACTTAATTTACAAAATTAATACAAAAAATATCTAAAATAACAAGTTAGCTTACATAAAGAGAGTTCGATGTTAGATATTTATACAACATGATTCAGTTTCACACCAAATGCATTAATTTTCGGTTCTAAACACTTCTCGATTAGAGAAAGTACTTCTGCTTCTAACTCCAAGGACATGTTACGTCCCTACTAAAATAATATTGACCAATCGCGGCGTCACGAGCGAGCGACCTGTCGCGACCTTATTTCGATTAGTCTTGTTTAATCGATAAACGCTTTCGATTTCATGCCTTTTGACTATTTAACTGCGTCCCCAGTACAACGTAACAATGTTTTTGTTTTAATTGTGTCATTGGGTTTTACGGTCGCCGGTTTGGTTTGACTCAGACTTGGTAGAGTTAGAGTTTCTCTCATTTTATTTAATATTCGTAGAAGCAAAATATTGATGTTTTGAATAGCAACTTATCTTCTGTTACGCATAATGCTTGGGACTCATTGGCGTTATAAATTTCGCGACTTTTCCTAACAGAGATAAGCCATCGGAGGTGCACCAAAATATGTCCCATATTATATGCACTGATGCACTAAAATATGTCTCATATTATATACACTGATGCACTAAAGTATGGGACATATTTTAGTGCACCGGTGTGTGCGCGAACACAGTTGCACTCTCTATTTCTTCACTCTCATAGTCTGATGGGACGCGAATCCGACATGACAGGAGAGACCAGGCGCAGAACCAAAGGCTTTTTTCAAAGGCTCGTATATCACGAACATTTAATGAACCTCCTTGCAAATAAAGTACGTAGGGGCTGTAATAATGTTAGAACAAGCCCATATCATAAAGGTTACATTCTGTATTTTATAAGCACTTTTACGTTGGTCTATAAAAGGTAGACATTTACTTAAACATAAATTACAACTGCGTAAGTTTATATATATGTAATATAATGTATTTTAGTGGTAGGTAACATTAGTCACAGTACCCAGCCTTGGAAATTTCTTGTTTTAATATAAGTAGATACTAGGAATTTCTATTTATAATGGCTTTTCTGCAATACACAGTCTTAACCTTATTGCCAATGAGACGGACTTATTCGTTTGTGCTCTAGGGGAGTTCACAAAGATAGCATTGTTTGTAATATGTTATGGAAGTTTTTAATTATTAGTATTGTATAATTTCTGTATTTGCTACGCTATTGCATTGGATACCTAAACACCTGTAAAAATAGTAACATATGCACTTCTTCTTTTGCCTAGCCTTTCATGGGGTAGGCTTCCAGATACGTATATACTTTAAACTTAGCTAGACCTAAACTGAGTGACACTTGTGCTAGCAAGTAAATTTGCTTTTCTCACCGGCATGCCTACCTGCCTTATTTACGAACTTAAATCTAACTTAGATATGAAAAAGCAATAGTCATATCTAACGGCAGTTAGCAGTTGCGGCCACCTTAACAACTGGTTTCCGTCCTTAACCGTAAAAGTTAATTAAAGCAAGGAATTCAAAGCTGGTTTACATACTTAAAGTTTTGCAAAAAGGATACACTGATGCTTATAAACAGGAATTTATGTAATAAGAAATGGAAGAACGTCATTAGAAGTAACTGATGAAAAAGTTTTGACTGCATCACTGGACTTTTGGCGAAACCATAAGGGCCTCCAGCCAGAGCAATAGAAAAACGAACAATGTTACCAACGTTCACTAGGGCACCTATGCGGGGTTCGGACCTCGATTTAGTGCGTTGCTAACAGTCTTGATAAGGCAAACAACAAGAGAGAGCTAGATCTAAGATTTTATTATTTAGGAATATATTTTTAGGGCTAGTTTAGCTGGTTCGGGCATGCTTGATCTAGGGACAGGGCGGGAGGGGTAACATTTACGTTACTGATGAAAATAGAGGCATTCTTAACCGTCAAAGCCCCTATAAAAGGCAAGCTAAAGTCAAATTCAATCTTCACATTGAATATTCGAATATTTCGGGTCAAATGTGGAATATATTGGGGCAGGGCCCATATTGAATGGCGCACAGAAAGAAATATTTCAAGAAAAATCATATTGCTTGCTGACGCTGAGCTCCCTAAGAATTGAACCCAAGTCTTTTTAATTAGCAGTCACGTTAAAACCCAAACACCACATGGCACCAGATTTAAAGGATGAGTAACTTACAATCAAACAGTTAGCAGTTTATAACTGTCTCAAAAAATGCGAAGCGAAGGGAGGTGAAGCACCTGTGTCTGACTCACAACTACTTACGTACGTTCGTGTGGCTTCGGTCATGGTCGGGAAAGATCGGCAAAATTCGGACATTTTCGGCTCTATAAGAATGATCAACGTACACAGCAGTATTTGTTTACAAATACAGGTTTGTGTTGTGTGTAGTCTGTTCAATGTACGATCAAAATAATTTATGAGCTTTAAGAGCGAGTGCTTAAACTCTGAAAACTTTTTTGAACATATAAAATACACTAGCAGCGCCCCGTGGTTTCACTCGCGTGATACGGTAAAATAGTGATATTGATTATGATGAAAAGTAGACTAAGCGCTATTCCAGGTACCTAATGAACTATCTATGAACCAAATTTCATTTAAATCCGCTCAGCTGTTTTATCGTGACTGAGTAACAAACATCCATGCAAACTTTCGAATTTATAATATGAGTAGTAAGATGTCAAAAAGATTGCCTATTTTAAGTATTACTAGTTCTAGATTTTGGACATTTTAGAACAGAAATACTTAAGTTCTGGTTTTAGGAAAAATGTGCGAACTGCTAAAATGTTCAATAGAATCCACCAGTAAAAAAAGACTTGTAGTGTGGTTTTATATTTTGATTGATAATGTTCATAGATTTCTTAGCAAATTTTTTTTTTTTTATTATTAGTGTATTTAATGTATTTTTGTTTGATAGTGTTTTGGCATTGTTGTAAGATTTGATTGTGTAACGAAAGAGACCCTAACCTTCGTCTTAAATGGGCCTTTATGTTTAGCGGTCATTTCTAAATGTTCTAAGTTAGAAGGTTATTTAATAATAAATGTTTTGATTAATGTATTTAATTAGCATATATAGTTTTTTTTTAGGTTAGAGATATTATTGTACGTTAGGTTATAAGTTTAATTTTCGTTAAAGGTAAATTTTGCCTATCATCCTTAATGATAATAATATTATAAATGCAAAAGTAACTCTATCTGTCTGTCCGTCGCGCTTTCTCGACAAAACTACTTTAGCGATTTAAATGAAATTTAGTACACAGATAGTCTAGAGCCTGAGAAAGGACGTAGGCTACTTTTTGCCGCGATAACCGACATCTACGCGGGCGGAGCCGCGGGAAACAGCTAGTTTAATACAAAAATAGTTTTTTTGAGAATGTAATTAAGGCTCGACGGATTTCTTTGCTCCATAGAAGGACACTAAATAGCGCCACAATGGTTACGTAAAATAAGAAAATATGTGCATCTAATATTTTAAATAACCTATCTCACAGACAATTAAAAAAGCTTAGTCTTCAACCCATTGAACTTTTACCCTACAGTGTACAATTTGTACAACTTTACATACAATATAGTCGCACTTCACATAGAAACTACTACGTGCATATTACTGTGACTCTCACGGTACATATGGATTGTGTTATGTCGGTCGAAGTTCACAGATAAACCTAAGATACGGTCAGCTAGGTTCACAGACAGTTACCAGTGTATTCACGAGGCATTCTAATGATAATATACGAACACATTAATCTTATACGTACGATATAGTTCCAGTTTAGACAGAATAGTATTTACTAGACCATTTGAACCATTCCGAGTAAAATGCCAATAAATGTTTACTTACATTCGCACGAATACGCAAACCCACAAGTGTAGGACGACATTTGCAAATGATTTCATTTCCAAGTTGTGCCGGTTTTTAACAGATATCAAAACGCGCGAACCTTGTTCGAACATTTGCGCGCATGTGAGTGACCGGGGTAACAATCAATGAAATACGATAACAACCGCAACAAATCCTTATTTCAATACAGTTATGTTTACTGCATTGAAATAAGGACCTTTCAATGTTAAAATATTACCTCAGAAATGTATATAACTACCATCATCTGTCATAATAGACCTATCTTTCTTCTAGTTGTACTGCTTTCTACGATTACTCACAAAAACACAGGTACCTATATAAGCGTAATAAAATACCAAAAGGTTTCAAAAAAATTCTATCGATTTGTCCATGTTCTGAATAAAAAAACCGGCCAAGTGCGAGTCGGACTCGCGCACCGAGGGTTCCGTACACACCTGTAGGTATATAAGTTCACCCATCACTACGATCGAGTCATAGTTATGGTATGATAATTGCAAAATGAAAAAAAAAAAAAAAATCAGAAATATTTTTTTTTATATGATGTAACTAAAAATTTACGGTTTTCGCAATTTTTCCTTTATCTGTACTATAAGACGTTACTTCGTACCAAATTTCAAGATTCTGAGTTCACGGGAAGTACCCTGTAGGTTTTGATTCCCGTGCGAGTTTCGAAAATTTGCGGAATTTTGCGGCATAAACGGGAGTATCTTTTGATCGCGTTGACTTAGAAGTTTGATTTTTTCACAGCTCCAAGAGACCATAGACTTGAGTATTTGATATGAATTTCAGCTTGATACCTCCACGCGTTCCTGAGAAAAAAGGTCTTGACAGACAGACAGACAGACAGACAGACAGACAGACGGACAACAAAGTGATCCTATAAGGGTTCCGTTTTTACCTTTTGAGGTACGGAACCCTAAAAATCAATAGAGCGCTATTGAAATTTAAATATGCGGGTTATAAAATCGATTGTCAATACACGGATTATGGCGTCGACCCTGACATGGCCGGAAAGCGATGCATTTTATGTACACGTTCTCGAGAGTTTTTATGACTCAGTAGATTTAGAGTGGCCCAGTCTTGTCTAGACCACGAGTCTAACTAGATTACCTCGATCTCCTAAAGGCATATAGGATAGGCACATAGGATATAGTATATATAGGCACAAAATTTATAAACAAGTAAAACTACTGTAAATGTAGCTACAATGAGAGTAAATGTTACAAGTTTAAAATACAGACTATTTGTTTCTAAATTCCAAATAAAATACTAATTCAAATCCCTAATGCTGCTAATTTGAATTAGGCTCGTATCTGGCTTTATTTTAGTCGGACTTATCTTTTGGTTTGGCTCAGATCACAAGAAGATAATAACAAGAATAACATACTAAGAAACACTGTATCGTTTGACAAACATTTTGATAATTCGCATTTGAATAAAGACTATTAATGAAAGTTGATGGTTTATCTTTTAGGAAAACCAAAAAACAAAATTTTAAAATAGTTGCCACATTTACTTTGTTTTTATAACCTCGAAGTGTTTTTAATGTATTGCGATCTTCCATGGTTCATTGATAGCTGCGTTTTGGGCCTCTTCAACATCTATGATCTGTTTGTTCCAAGGACAGATGTTAATAGGTGGTCGTGCCTAACTCATCAAGACAGCTTTGTGTTTTAAACACAATAAGCCTTCGTGATACCCATGTCATCGAACCTAACCGCCGCCACTCACATAGACGCAAACTTTCGTACATCTTACGAATGTTTACACGCATGTGATATGACGTCACATTTATTCACCGCTTAGAGAAGAACAAAAAGTAGCAGCAGACGAGTCTTTGACTGGAGACCGCGAATAGGCAAACGCAGGTTAGGACGCCCCCTAGCCCGATGGACTGATGACCTGGAAAAGGTAGCTGGGTTGGACTGGATGCAGAAGGCGGATGACCGAGTGATGTGTTGTAACCTGGGACAGGCTTTTGTCCAGCAGTGGACCGCCATAGGCTGAGTTGATTGATAGAGAAGAACAAATGCCGCTAGCCGCAACAAAATGCATAAATATTTGCATATGTTGTTTCACACTTCTGAGTTCATGTTCATGCGACTGTCAGATACTGGCGTCACAGCCAGCTTTGCAACAAGCAGTCATAAGTAAAAACAAGACTGTGGAATGTAAATATAAACTTATAAAGCAACGAAGACATTTTACATACAAATTTCTTTGTTAGACAAAAACATTCAACAATTTCTAAGGTTTCATTTCAAACTAAATATTCGTAATAATATGTTGTAGGACAAATAGTAAGCGGTTGTGCCATAACTAAAAAGGTTTTATACAATAGTGTTTTAAAATACAACGACTTGGGAGATAGTCATTGCCATTAAAAAATATAATACGCTATGGTTCAGTGTGCCGTTTCGCAAAGATGATATCTTTTAACAATAGCTGTTCAATGGCCGGTCAAGAGTGATTGCTATTTAATTGCGTTTAGTTACGTCATAAGATGAGATCAGAACTGCGAAAAGATAAAAAAGTTAAGAACCGGTTGATTAAAAAATATGTTGTTCTACGTGACTTGCTTTTGTAGAGTTAAGAACATACTTTGAGCACTTTGACCTCAATATCCACGTACAGTCAGCAACAAAAGCCCATACAGATTCATAAAGCACCTGAACACAATCAAATGCAATCATTGGTTGTAATTGGGAGACAAATTAGCTTTCACACCAGAATTATACTGAAAACTTGCTGAAGATTAATTTCTAAATGTCACTGAACATTTATGGCGTATGCAAATCTGATTATGTTTAACGAATTTCGTTGCTGATTGTACATGATTTAATTATTACGATGGACATAATTATCTGTAATAAATACATTATGATTAGCAGTTCAGACGCGCTCGCCTGTTTTCTCGCTGATTTATGAGTTTAAAGCAATGACTTTTTTCTGTAATATAAATATAACGCCTATATAACTACCTATATATATATTTTATGATACGTTATATTTAAAAAACACTAGAACCCTACAAAATTTCTAATTGGATACCTGTTTTCAGAGGCGTAGTGTAGAAATTTGTCAATTATTGATGAAAACCAAAAACTACTATTTTTATCATTTAAATTAGTTAAATATTGCAGTAGGAAATAGGCGAGAGGCAAATCTCGAATTATAACTTTTTTTACTGACCCATCTGCAGTTGTTCTTATCACACTTGGGTAGATAGGCCGGACGCTGTGAGACAGCGATAGTTTCTCCAAATACCTAATTCTCTAAAGTCTCTCCAACAGCCTTTTCTCTTAAATTAGACTAGACTTCTAGTAGACCTAATACTTTAATAGACTAAGAGCTAGTGTGCGGTCTAAAGTGAAAATCATCGTAGATGAATGAGTCTATAATTAGGACGCATTAATTAATCTTTACTAGAATACTGTGAGAAAATGATGATCTACATTTTTTGTGTCAACTTGGCATCGCGTTACGACATGAGACATAATCATTAACACTAGATAATGGTTATTAAGTTGGTAAGTATTTAACTTTCTCGTTATTAGATGCTATTACTGAGTACCTTTGGATTTTCTTATCTTATCCACATAAGAACTTAATTGTTTAGAATAATAACTAACTTTTTAGGTTGTACCATTGCAAAAAAACACACGTTCAAAAATACAAGGAAATTATGATTTAAGTTAACCTTAAATTGAATACTAATAGTCTCGACAATTGACAATCAAACTTATTAAGTTTACCAGCAATTTAACAGTTTTTGCCCGCGGCTTTGCCCGTATGGGTGTCGGTTATCGCGCCAATAAGTAGAAGCCTATGTCCTTTCTTGGTTTTCTAGCTACCTGGACTATCTGTGTACCAAATTTCATAAAAATCGGTTTAGCGGTTTAGCCGTGAAAGCGTAACAGACTAATGACTTCAACCCATGCTGAGGGCAAAGCGTGGGGATATATCGGACTAGCACCGACTAAAAATACCCCGGTCCCGTCCTTGCCTTTGCCGGAGCAGCGGACAACCTTACATATTAGTAATCGCGTAATACAATATCACTTGAACTGTGTCATTTGAGCCCTCACAAGACAATGTTATCTGTCGAGTGACTCAACGCAATGTTTAGGCAAGACATGCTTCAGATTAGACGCGTAAACAGCCACCGTTCGGTCACAGCTCATAAGTTCAAAGTAATTACCTATTTGATCAGTTAGTAAATAGATCTATTGGCCCCGATTCTGTTAAGCGCTCACTAAACTTATTTTAGGCTTCAGTATCTTTTTCACTTGCACACAATTAGAAAAGAACCGGCGAAACCGGCGTTTCGATTAAAATTCTCATACAAATCTACCGACACGCAGAAACGTGTGCACTAAAAACTGGTGTGACATTACTAAGTTAGTTATCTGTTGCCGTCCTTTTCTCACGCTGTATGTTAGTAAAAGATAGCAATGGTTTAAGTTTGATTTAGTTAGCGTACAAGGGAATCGGCGCCATTGTCTATGAGGACACGTCAGTGACAATGACTTAGGTACGTTTTATTATATTTAACCTTACGGTTTTGAAAGAAATAAGTAGGTAGGTATGTTCTCGATGACATAATGTTACAATCAATGTGGTCCATTTCCTATAAACATTGGTTGTTCGTGTGTAGTATTCTTGTTTTTCCTGCTCCAAAGGCCAATGATTCTAATATTTCGTTCAAAATGGGTTTGTAATAGTATTTATTAACTCTACTAATCTATCAATGCTAGGTACTCTAATATTATTTGTTGTATTAATTAATACCTTTATTTATTTATGATATTAATTTTGTAACTAAAAAATTTTATTGCTTTATTATGTAATTTTTAACCAATTACCTATATTATGTACGCTGTTTAAGGCAAAACGTTAATACACAAACTACCTTCTCAACTGTTATGGAGGGGGAGAGGATGCAAGCATTCCCTATAAACTACACATGTTTGAGGCAAATAAATAGGTACCTATATTATCTTTTATTATAACAAGTTCGTATAGGATTATTTAAAATCCAAAATTGTTACAATAAATTTTAAAAATTACTCCAAGGTTTTTCACAATCACAGTTTCACTTGACTGCACGGATAGCCGAGTGGTATAGGTCATTACGCCAATTACCTCTTTGCGCGACGTGCCGCGGGTTCGATTCCCGCATGGGACAAGCATTTGTGTGATCCACAAATCCTTGCAACAAGTCTGGGTGTTCTTGTATGTAATTTGAATGTTTGTAAAAACCCCCGCGACATAAGAATTAAATTACTTAGTGCGGGAGACGTTAAAAAAATAAAAAATCTTCTTTTAAATATTTAAGTTTGCAATGTTAATTTGGTACGTACTTAAAATGTTTATTTAACAGTTAGTAGTAGTATAGCAAGCACCAAATAATAAATAATAATTAGTACTACGGTCGTAGTTAGTATTTCTCAGGGCGGAGAACCATCTTAACCTGTCATTTATCGTCGTCGATAACTAATAAGTAATAGCATTATTATAGACACACTATTTACAGATTTTAGGTTAAGTTAGGAGTATTTATTATTAAATGTGTCACCACAGATAATAGCGCCCAATTTCTGGGCACAATATTTATCAACAAACCATTGGATATAAAAGATATGTAAATAATGTAAATAATGATAAATCGAGTATTGTCTAAAATTTACTGGTATTGAATGGGATACGTGTAATAGAAAACACGAATATAATGATAATGTGAGTGATAAGATGAAAAAATATAATAATAAAGTAAACAGATGGTTTCCCAAAAACTATTATTTTATGTATCTTTAAGTACCTATACCATACAGAAAAAAACCGTACTGATTGTCTATCTGTCTTTGTATTAATATTATAAAACCGAAAGTAACTATGTCTGTCTATCTGAAGGTATATTACGCTTTTACGACTTAACCGCTGAACGGATTTTGATGAAACTTGGTACCTCTAGTACAACCTTGGAAGATAGGCTTCTTTTTGCCGCGATAACCGACATCCACGCGGGCGGATCCATGGTCAAAATTAAGTTACCAATGTAAAACGATTTTGATTTAATTTCGTGGATAGAAGTGACGCAACTTCATTCATAACAATTCAAATTAAAGAAAGTCACATTTGTAGATTATAGAAATCTAACTGTTATGCAACCAGTTAAATTAAAATTAAACAAACAACTGTATACCTAGATTACTAATTAAATTAAGAAAACATAAAATATGTTGTTAATTTTATGCTATGTTACATAAATATTATTTGATCATAAGGTCACCACTCAATCCAATCACTTTTACATAATATGATTGCAATTTTAATTCTCCTATAACTCAAAATATTTCACAAATCATACAGATTAAATTCCTCAAACCATGATTGCATTCTTTTGCTTGCTTATCTTGCGCACTTTTAACTTCTTTCTCAAATTATATTTATCGCTATATTCTACCTAAAATCGACAGATACCTACAGCAGGAGGATTAATGGCGACTTAAAATTGAGTTGCGTTATAGCACAGGATTTGGTAGTACTACGTACAGAATATTGAGAGAACATTAACTTTGGCAAAAAAATATAGTTACATAGTTAGTTTTCGATTAACAATCTCATAGAACTCTACTACAC
Organism: Diachrysia chrysitis; assembly: GCA_932294365.1. NCBI lineage: Eukaryota > Metazoa > Arthropoda > Insecta > Lepidoptera > Noctuidae > Diachrysia > Diachrysia chrysitis. The sequence goes on along the minus strand of OW028662.1, from coordinate 3,826,122 downwards.
GATTTACCCACGAATTACACTCAAACCCTATTTAACTTTAAGGACTTCTGCAATGTATTCTATATGTATCGCTTTATTCTTTCTCTACTTTACACCTTAAAACGAAGACAACTTAAAATGAAGTGACTTGTGAGTACACGGCCAATACTTTAACCGCACTCAATACGACTAAAAAACATACACGTGTTTAAACCTCCGTTCGCCAGTTGCCACGTCCTTGCCAAAACAATAGACAAGCTTGATATCAGCTCAAAATGTGTCAACATCGTGACCTGATCTACAGATAGTGCAACGTGTCGCAAGCGCTCGAGGAATGCTTGGTTGCCAGATCAAAGGAGGACGGATGAAAATAGCTCACCCCCTCGTTGCCATGGCAACCGACTCCCGCCTCCGGATAATTCTGGAGAATTGTTTCGACTATATTAGTTAACCTACAATTAACGAGCTTACGTTATTCTTGTATTATTTTCTTTTATTGTTTTTATTTCAAAACTTGTTTCGTATCTTTAGTCAATACATACGTAAGTCATAAAATCTCAATTTATTACATTTCGATCTAAGATTTGACCTACATGTGTTAATGTTTTCAAATCACGTATTCAAGATTCTATTAAAAATGAAAGTATCATCATACCTGTTTTTTTAAACCTGATTAGATTTAGAAACGTTACTAGTTGACACAGCTAATGACGCCCTGATTTTAAACTGTTGTATTTAGAGTTCTAGCTCATATGAATAATGTTCTCAGGAACTGATGGGAACGAAGCGTCAAATGACAGCGTTTTATTGTTATTTCCTTATTAACTTAGAGTATTATTGGACAGTGCATGGTTGACGATAGATATCGTGTCACCATGTGTAGTTGTAAAAGAAAAAATGTGTATTCAAGAAATACTGTCAGCACAAACTGATTTCGGAGCCGATGCAATTTATGATATGCATATAAAATGTCAGGGTTATTAGCTCTGTTAGACTTTAAAATCTTGACAATAACGACATTCAGCTGACTAAAATGTCATTTAACTTAGCCAAGTCTTGCAAATAGTCTTAAAATCTTTTCCGCATAGGATTTCGCCAACTGAGGTTTCTCAATGAATCAAGGAGATTTTATTGCGACGGAGAATCTTGTGTCACATTGCGGTTACTGCAATGTCTGCAATACGAACGGAAAGAGATAGAAAGGATCCCCAAATCGTGGGGTGCCACCCCTATGTACACTATGACTATGTACCTACTACAATAGATCTAAGTGAATAGAAACTATTGTTCGTGGATGCAATGGCTGGCGTCAAGCCAGGGTATGTAACACAAAGTTTATTATTGAACGACCGAGATAGCTTTGAAAGCGAGGTACTTGTGCTAATATAAACATTGTTACGAAACAGTATCGGGTTCATATTATATGTGATGTATAAAAATAGCGAACACACATCGATTATACAATTGACGGAGAATTTAATTAAAACAATGTAATAGGAGACGTCCATTCAATTTGCGTTTTCAACAATATATTTTTACGATGACTGCAATTTTACAATATTAATTTGAACTTGCAATAAATGGATTGCGACGATTAGGATACAAAATATGAAGATTCTAAAGCTTATATTGAACCGCCCTATTAAATTGCTCGTAGTGTAGTTTGTGAATAGCTACAAAAAAAATAAAGTCGATGACTTTAATAATGGCTTATGTCTGGGTCACAGACACAGACTAAAGTTTGGCTAAATTTTACGATAAAAATGAAAAATAAACGTCTTTTTTTTTATGTAAAGCGATTCTTTAAATTGTTTAACTACCGTGTTTTTTTAATGAAAGTTTCAACAAGCTCAGTTTGGGTTCAAAAAGCTATCTAGGTAGCCAAGATTTCACAACCTAAAAACTTGAAAAATTTCATTTAAGTACTTTTTTAGTTCTTACTACAGCGCAAAAAAAGCTGCATAAAATCAAATTTATTTTTGCAGCAATTAATTTCTAAGAGGAGAAAACGTGTGAATATAATCGACAAAAATTAATCTTAAAATCGTGCTTGGGATGGGTGCACACAAAAACCATCTCCTCTTATTTGTTATTGTACCTTATATACTGCGAGTTAAGGTTAATTTTTCGTTGTATTAAAGAGTTTACGTCAATGCCAGCGAGTCTGTTCCTCTCAACAATAGGTTGAACTAACACGTCACACATACTCTTCCATTGTTAGTTTACCCGGCGCCTTATGCGTGCACAAATTTTATAATACGCTATTGTGTTAGTCATTGCTAGGATCATAAACGTCTTGTAAAGGTAAAACTGCCATTTTATGCATGAGAACTTAGAAACATTGAGTTCAGATGCATTGGAATTGATTTGTGGAGCCTGGAATGATTCGCGATTGTTGATTTTGCTTTGCTTGGAGTTAGTTAGCATGCCGTGTGAGTTTGAAGTTTATGAGTAGTAAACATAGGCTTGGATGTCAATAAAAGCAAATAGACGATAATCTTAAAGCCATTGAAGGTTCAGAAGAGAATCCTGATTTAATTCGCTTATCATCAGTCAAATAAATGAATGCTTGTCACAGCTTAACGCATCAATCTTTTTACCACTTAAGATGCCGATGTTAATTCTGTTACACATGTCAAAGCAATGTCTTTATGTGTATTCTCAGGAGGTTACCGTGAACTCAATACTGAACAGTCAGAGGAAAATAACAGCAAAAACAATTGGCATATACTCGTAAATGCAAATAAGTATGACACTACGTTACTTCGAACTATTTTACAGAATCAGCAAAACGATGAATTCGTTTGCATAACTAAGGGGATATATGTAATGTTTTTATTGCTTAAATTAGATTTCGTAATAAGTGAGTCATTTATCTTGGATAAAATGGTCGGCGAGCTGCAATAATAACGTTTGTGACTGTGCTTATGAGTACTTAAAGACAAGCCCCCATTAATGACCTTAGTAACAAATTTTATGAGCCAGTGTAGGTATACAATGATAACTGAACGACATTGAGGCTCGGCGGTCTCAGGAAAACGACTGGCAGTATTGGAACCTGATGAGAAATTAATCAGAAGAACATACGAGAAATTGATTACTTACACTGTATTTATTAATTAAACAGTTTATACACACACAATTAAACAAAATGGAAACAACATTACATATCAAGGTACAAAGGTACTGCTTATTCCAATAGAAATTTCTGCCAGCAGACCTGCGACAGGAGAACTAGTAATAGACTTCATGACTGATGGCCTCAGTTAAATTCCTTTTATTTACACTCATATTATAAAGAGGAAATATATGTATGTTTGTAACGAAAAATCTCAATAACTACTGGACCTACTTCACCATTAGAATGCTACATTATCCCTGAGGAAATCGAATGCTTAAGTATAATTTATCCATTATAAAATCTTTTATCTCATGCATCTAATTTTTCCTTACAAATGTCATGATTATTCTTTCTTCCTCGTTAACTAGTAAGTCTATTCAGTTACTGAATTAATCTATCTAGCATTAACTCCGGAATATTCATCCGTCTATGTTTGTATATTGTAAGTGCAGTTGTATGCAAAACAATGCTGCAGGCGTTATCCAGCTGTACCCAGACAATTGTAAACAGCACGTGACATTGAAACACAAATGTTGTTAAACTCATTTCAAAAGGAATTAATAGTTTCTGAGGTGATAATGCAAGACAATTTGCTTTGCTGGACAAACAAAATGTGTTCGTCTTCGTAAGAGGATATCTTAGGTTTGGAGGTTGACCGTATTCACTTGTTTTTTTTAGCACATGGAAAAAGTCGTCGAAACTTTAAAATCGTTCATTTTAGTTCATTCACAGATTTATACAGAAATAATTGCTATTTGATAATTTGATTTTGAAAGGCGACATATTTTAAGACTTCAACATCTACCTATTTCAAGTTTAATATTGGAGGCTGATTTAATTCTTCAACAACAAATTCTTAGCTTTTCGGATTCCTGTTGTTTCTCAATTTCCGCCTTTTCATTTTTCTGATCGCATAAGTCACTATGATCGAGACTTAGGAAAAAAGTGATGGCTTAGAAATAAAAATGTTATTTTACCAGCCCCACTAGACAAGTGGCATTTCGACAAGTGTTTACGATGATAGAAATCGCTTAAATGACATTAAATGTATAGAAATGACATTTTGTTTCGATAAGTCACGTGACTTGGACTTGTCACTTCCATACATTTGAGCGATTCGATCAGCGTTATCGCTTGTCGCATTGTCACTTGTCTAGAGGCCCAGCAGTGGTTATACTAGAACTCCTGTGAATGAGGATGGAATTAGTTTTAGACAAGCTTTCTTAGACAGACAGTACTTTGTATTTCTGCTTCTCATAATATGAACAACACAATCTATTATTTCCCTTAACAAATGTAGTTATTCTAGTAAGTTTTAGTTCAATATTTCGCAGACGTCTACTTTGCATACAGTACCGTTTCCGTGTTACGTTGAAGTCATGTTGTGTTAATTTTGTTCCTGTACCGTTGTAGCGTTCAGTGTATCTTTTTCTATTCATGCAATGAATACATTATGTTTATTAAAGGAGTTTGGTTTTTGAATACTGGTTTATGTGGGTTGTTTGTCGTTTCCGTTTACCCCGATAATTCTTTAGGAACTTTCTTTGGTACCTTTGAAGCTAAATACTCTTCGGTTGGATTTTTGTTTTCGATTGATCTTTTTATATTATGCTATATTAGAATCATTAGGTAAGCGCTTTACGATAGACTCAAACCGAAGATTGAGAATCGATTACCGGTGACGAAAATCGCAATTTGTCTCACGGTAAAAACTATAGTATGTACCTATGTCCTTAAATAAAAAATGTCAACGGAGTTTAGCAACTGCTTATCAGATTCCAATTCTCTTTTCAATAAAACTTGAATTAAGAATCGGCTAAGCAATTCCTCAACACCGTAGATGTTTTTTTTTTATAAAAAAGGCCATTTTTATGATACAAGTAAAATAGTAGATATAATTATGTAGTGTTTATAGTAACAAGACCTTCCTCGACAATAGCTAACCAAGTTCCGTAACCGATATACCTTTATAGCCAGCTACTACTTATAAGTAAGTAAATAGACCACAGAGTGTAACCGCAAGTTAGTCACAAGCTGGTTGGATGATCTTTATAAAATAAACACGCCGCCTATTAATCATGTCGAACATGATCCATATTGAAGAAACCAGGGTAATATTGTTAATATTCATAAAATAAATCAACTAGGTACCTACTCTCACTAAGTCGACAAAATATTTATATTCCACACGGCAAAGAAATGGCTGACTATATAGTAGTCAGACGAGTTCAAAAGAACACATAAGTAACGGAATCGAAGCCACAACGTGCTTTCTCGTCAAACTATCAACTTTTAATTAAACGAATAGGTTTAAAATTAGTTTTTATGACATAAAACTAAAATTAAATGAAACGTATAAAAGTCTGTTAACTTAGAATTCATTTCCTGTAGCATACATACTAAAAAAAATCAATATACTTACGTATAAAAATGTAATCCTCGTGATAAATACTTATTGGTACACTCACTTGGTAGCCTCACGGTTTTAACACAAAAGTTAGTATAGTTTACACCGTTGTTCAGTAAATAATGGATTAAACTATGAATGTTTGTTTGTCTGATAAAGTTGAGAAGGACCGCGAGGATGCGTCCACCCTCTTCTAGATCCAGTGACTGACTGATGACGTTAAGCGCGGCGCGCCGGTTGGCTCGCACTAAAAAACTAAAAGTCACAAGTTTCACACAAATCACCAAACAAACATCAAATTAAACTAGCTTCACTTATAGTTCATTTTAGCGTGTGTGAATCCACAGTTCTACTTCTTTAGCGTCGCTCCACATGCACATTGTGTATGCCACGGTCGTACACACATTTCTTTGAGTCAAGAGAAAAGGCGAAAGGACATTGCAGTGCGACTGGAACGATCGACTTGTTTGTATTTGCCACGTAATTTATTAAAATCTGGTAAAAGTTATGGCGTTTACTTTGTGACACCTTTATTTATAGCACTCAATAATTTCATAATTAATCAAAACCCACTCTGTTTGAATTACTAGATTACTACCGGTGCAACAGCGTGCTAGCATGTCTTGAATATCGAATTTCCAATTTTAAATACCTATCTTTAAAAAATAAAATACTAGACGAATCGAATCGTCCTATCAAATCGATTATACGCTGTCAATTTTCAATTTAAATTTCGAACACATTTAATAGTTTTTTGTTTTTTTTTCTTTTATACCAAAATGTTCGTTTTTATAGGTGGTGGTGTTTATTTAAAGCTACATAATATTTACATTTATCTCTATTGTTTTACTTTTTATAGCCTTATTTATAAAAATCTCGACGATGGTTAGCAATTGATTAGCAGATTCTTATTTAAATTTTTTCTATAGATATTTTGAATTTAGATCTTTCTTAGCATTTGCTTAACACCGTAGAGTTTTTATAAATAAGGCCATAAATCTTTATACGTTCCAAAATTAAGAACTTATTTTTATTGGTTACTCCTTATAACATATTGTAGTCAACCATGATATGGACCTAAATAAATAAAAATGGTGTTACATGTGTGTTTTTTTGTCAACGAGCAACAAGTTTGCAAGCTTTATAAAACAATAGCCCATAGAAAGGTTTCCTGCCTAAATAGATGTCTATACCAGCGGACAGATCGTACTCCGATCTGTCGACACATTTATAGCGCAAGTAAAAATAACTGAATTAAAAAAATATATGAATATTCCAAAACTAGCTATGAATTAAAAAAAAGTGTACAACGCCGCTAAAGAAGTTTTCACTTCAAAAATACAATCGCATATCAAAATGCAACGTTTTTTATTTTTTTTAAGTCAATATTATTATTCGATTGTGCGAGTTTCACGGCCTAAAACATTATATGAAGTCTCGATTTTATATTAAGAAGATTTTATGGACATGTATTTTTATTCAGGCATATAGAAAAACTTGAGGGAAAACAGGGGGTGTGTATATGGGACACATGAGCATGTGGTCCACTGCGCTGAATAGTTTTCTACATGAATGGAGTCGTGAGCACGCAAGCCGCGTAATGCTCGATCGAATGGAACAGTGTTGTGACCAAGACTTACCATAGTTCGATGGACTTTCAGTTTGAAGAAACATAAAAGTTTTTTTTATTGTCGAATTAGGTAAATCTTTTAGAAATAACACTGGCTGAAAATCTAAATTAGCCAAAATTGGTTCTTTAACATTAAGTAAGTGCTTCTCATTCCGACAGCCGTAATTTTTTGGACTTAAGTTTCGTCTACATTAATATTTAATTTCGTCTACATCGTAGTATTTATTGCATCATTAATGCTGATAAAGGGTACCATATTTGGCGCAACGAATCCATAGTTAAAAGTTACTTTTAATATAATTTCAATATATTACTGTCTTTGTGGAGCCATTGACTTACTTTTTACATCAATGCCTACTGGCTATATTTCATACTTAGATCATTACATTGGCCCGTAGTATTTTGCGGTCCAATATTTTCGTATTCTTCAGATTTCTATAAATTATGGTAACTCTACACAAATATTGGGATGTTTCTTGGGAGGTCCAAGCCTTTATGAAAAATTTAGACATAAGGATAACGTGGCCAGTGGCCTTAAATGGGCATTGAACCTGGCGACTTTGTTTCAAGTACCCTTGCAAAGTAAAAAAAGTTCACTTTGGTTCAACGAATTTTACCACTTAAACACACGTTATTTTGTTTTAAAACTGTAATTAAGTATACAATGTAACATTACATGCGTACGAGCAATAATTGAGTCATTTGGTATTTAATGTTTTTATACAATAATTTCTTTATATCATAAACCGGGTTTTTTGTATATCAATGCATAAACCGCACAAATTACTTCGCTGGTTGGGCGAAGCAAGGTGACCTTGTCCAGGTGGAGTTTTACAAACTGCTCTAACCTTAGGTATATACTGGGGTTTATTCCGCAAATAATAGGTTACTGATGTGTATCCCGTTCCTTATGCTTGTACATCTGCACATGCTGTTAAAAATGCACATACATTTACAGCCACGATAAATATTAACGAAGCTATATTCACGAAGATAGGAAGATCAACGACATTAGACTAGTTTGCAATGAATGCAGAAGGCGGAGGACCGCGCGTTATGGACTTATAGTAGGTAGCTAAATTTTGAAAATCGATTGTAGATCGATTGAAACATCCCTATCTTTTTCTGTCCAGACTTTTCTAAAATCAATGTTGGGATCAGTTTCCATTATCGCGGGAATCAGCTGAATACCAATTAAAACAAATATTTTTTCTAGTGTCGTAAGTTCATTGCCCTACATTTGAACATTTTTGTACATAAACGAAACCGCTCGCTGGCTAAATTACTTTTCAGCTAATATCTTAGAACAAATAAAAAAGGAAACAGAGCGTCCGGAAGTAATAGCTATCTGTCTACATAGCTTTAACCCTCTTTGATACTGGAACCATTCCAACACCTCTTAATGCGGCTTCTGCGTCTGTTACTGCAGATGAGTGTTATATTGAAAATCAAACCCATTTTTTACCGATATAATTCGACCCATAGTGTTTGCGCTACCACGGACGAGCCCATCCCTACGGTGCGTTGTGCGGGTTGATCCGCGATTTCGCGCTCCGTAGGAAGCCAGCTTTACACGGAAATGTAGAGGGATGTCATGTACAGAATTCGTATTAAAAAAAGTTATTTACATTAAGCAAATGTTAAATTATTTAAAACATGACATAATATAATAATTATTTTTAATTCCATCTCTTATTCTGAATCTTTGTTTAAGACTCGACTGCGCGGATAGCCGAGTGGTATAGGTCACCACGCTAATAACCACTGTGCGCGACGTGCTGCGGGTTCGGTCCCCGCATGGGACAAGCATTTGTGTGAACCACAAATACTTGTTCTAAGTCTGGGTGTTCTTTGTGCATGTGATTTGTATGTTTGTGAAACCCCCGCTACACAACGATTAAATACCTTAGTGCGGGAGTCGTTTTAAAAAGAGAGAGAGAGAGAGCTTGTCGGGCCCATCTAGACCAGTGTCTTCCTAGTAGGTTAGAGTGAATTATTTTATCGTAATATAATATTCTTCTATAATAGAGTGTCTATTAGTAATACATCATAGCAACTAGTGACCGCATTTAATTCAGTTACTATCGACTCGAAAAGATGGAAAGTAACAATAAAACCGCACAAGTGCGATGGAAACGTTCATTATCGTCATCGTAGTATGACTTCATAAGAGGAGCTTCTCAATTTAACACGACGTTTGTACGTATTATTAGTGAAACTGTATTATAATCACATTTGGTAGGTAATCTACGTCGGCTACCAAGCACATACACATTTTTGTTTAGAACCTACATATTTAACTAAGTATGATGATTATACTACAGGTGCTGAACTCTATGCGTCAATGTAAAATCTATACTAATATTATAAAGCTGAAGAGTTTGCTTGTTTGTTTGTTTGAACGCGCTAATCTCAGGAACTATGGTTCGAATTGAAAAATTCTTTTTGTATTGGATAGTCCGTTTATTGAGGAAGGCTATAGGCTATATAACATCACGCTACGACCAATAGGAGCGGAGCATAAATGAAAAATGTTGCAAAAATGAAAAACCGTTGAAACTAAAACACGCGAACAAAGTCGCGGGGGACAGCTAGTGAGTTATGAGTATTGCTTAGAAACACTTAGAATTTGAACCTACATCCATTTATTGTGCTACTGAAATTTTCGTTAATCCTTACTAATATTATAACTGCGAAAGTAACTCTGCCTGTCTATCTGTCGCGCTTTCACGCCAAAACTACTGAACCGATTTAAATGAAATTTGGTACATAGATAGTCTAGAGCCTGAGAAAGGACAGGCTTTTTGCTATGGTAAACAGCTAGTACACTATATAACGTCTGTTCTAGAAATAGTTTTAATGCATGCGTCAGACATAGCATCTATACTAATCTATACTAATATTATAAAGCTGAAGAGTTTGTTTGTTTGTTTGTTTGTTTGTTTGAACGCGCTAATCTCAAGAACTACTGGTTCGAATTGAAAAAATCTTTTTGTATTGGATAGTCCGTTTATTGAGGAAGGCTATAGGCTATATAACATCACACTACGACTAATAGGAGCGGAGCATAAATGAAAAATGTTGCAAAAATGAAAAACCGTTGAAACTAAAACACGCGAACAAAGTCGCGGTGGACAGCTAGTGTACAAATAAAATGCAGCATTTGGCAACGAAACTTCTATCGTTTATGTTCTTAAAAATCCAAGAAAAAAGCCCTCTCCCTGTCGTTTAAATAATATCCTATAAATTAAGCTTTTTGTCAGTTACTATTGCAGTGCAATTTGGAACCTTGCCATTCGCATTTATTTTTTTATCGTGATTGGGCTCATGACCAAAGTTAAACAGTCTCTTGAACAATAAAATGGGGAATATGACATTTTATTTTTAATGTAAGTCACATAAATTATTAAAAAATATTAGACATGTATTTTTTTTTAATTTTACACACAATACATTGATTTGAAATGTCCATGACGTCACAATTTCGTGCATTTTGTAAGCAAGCATGACATCATTAGTCTTAACTCCTAAACTTTGATTTGCTTTATCTACAATGTATTTTCTTATTTTGAAAAAAGCAAAAAATACGTGTCTAGTAATTTGTATTATCTAACTGACGGTTTAATTAGATTTTAACTTTTCATACTCATTCACCTACTGCAGTTACTAAATTTTTTAAATCTAAATCAGCATTTTAGTGTTTATTATTTTTTTGCAATTTATTATGTACTAGCTGTTTCCCGCGGCTTCACCAGCATGGATGTCGGTTATCGCGGCAAAAACTACTACACTATCTGTGTACCAAATTTCATCTAAATCGGTTCTGTAGTTTTTGTGTGAAAGCGCGACAGACAGACAGACAAACAGAGTTACTTTCCCATTTATAATATTAGTAAGGATTTAGTTAAAGGCGCGCCTACAATTCTTGAGCAGCAATGTTCAGTAATATAAAAATATGCTCAAACACTTTACTACGGCGCCTGCTCAAATTATAAATGTATGCTTATTTTTTTTTTATCAACTTATCAATTAATACAATTTGTAAGTACAAATTACAGATAATTTGATAAAAAATTTACATACAGCTGATAAAAAATATTAGTAAGTCATAGAAAGCTGGAATTTTATAGTCGAATACTTGTATCACTTCCAATATTTTTACAACAAAGCATTAAAGCATAGTGATGACAGTGTTTGTCAAGACTTGTTTTCCGTTTTAAGTCGGGGGGAAGACATATCATTCACACGTATTATTTATTATCTTTCAATAACTTTAAACAAAGCACTTTATTTTTACTGCTTTGCAAGAAAGATGAGTAGATTTGTCTCTAGATTATGGCCAGATAGTCTTATGGTACTGCTATCCCTTCAATGTTTAATTCTATCTGCTTGGGTACGTACGTAATTATTAGTGCCATCTAGTTTTAGCGAATTAAAAACTTCTACAGTCTTTCTGTAACTTCGATAAAGCCATGTAGAGTAGGTGACAAGAATGTATTTAAAAAAATATTTTGAAGTTTGTCTAAATCTGACGATATTTTAAATTATCCGTTTTAATAAAGAAATTAATAGAAATGGCGGTTTAGTTAGTACAAAATCTATATAGTAGATTGCGTTGCCCATTTTGCAAACCCATTTAATAATATTTTTTTGTCCATTTTGCTTAATAGGATAAGAACATTAACACTTATTTGCTATAGAATGTAGGACGTAGTATTTTTAGAGTGTGTCATTATAACTTCTTACCTGCATTACTAGAATTTATCATGTGTTTGCATGTTATATGGATCTCTGTGTAAGTAGACAATAATTAGGCCTCTAACTAACGCACTAGTATCTAACCGCATCACGGGACTGGACGCTTTTTTCAGTTTAATATGCAAGCGGTTATTGCGATTACAAGCGGTTGCATACTAAACTGGAAAAAACCGGCGAGGTGCGAGGTGCGGTTAAATACTAGTGCGTAAGACGGCTTATGCCTGGTTTCTATTATTTTAATGTTTTTGTTTTTTTTTTCTAACAAAACAAAGAAATTTCTAAAGTCCGTTAACAAAACGTATCGATTCTTGAATAAAAGCACCGGCCATTAGTGGGTGACTGAAAAGGATCGAGTGGTAGGCGCCATTTTAGATTTCGCTCTTTATTTAAATATCTTCGGTTCGATTTTTTTTTTTTTATAATGAACAGCACTACAATAGTTTTCGGTTACAAATAAAACAATTAATTCACATTAGAGTGATTGAGATTAGATACAATAAATAGAACATTGACCAATATGATCATTGGCTCACGTGGGCCCTGGCCTTATCGTGTCGGTGCTGAATCACTGTCGAATGCTAAAGATTTGAATTCTACTGTCAGTCGCTTGCGATATCCTGTGCGATGCGGGTCTCTTGCCTAGGAGTCTTCAGTCTCCTCATTTTAGGTAAACAATTGTTTATTCTTTTCAAATAGGAACTAAATAATTATTTTAACGTTGGAATTGATTTACTGGTTGGTAGAGAAAATAAATAAAAAAACAAAAGAAAGTAAATAGGTTTTTTTTTGGTTGAGATTTACGCAGTTAGCCTGAGCGCAGGCTTTGACTGCTTCACCGGACTTTTGAAGTAAATAGGTCCGTTTCTCCGTCCGTTCGTCCGTTCGTTTATTTCGCTGGATAAAATTTAAAATAAATTTATCTTATTGAAAACTTATCTTAAATTGAATTTGAACGCAACATTGAAACAATAATATTTCGAGATAAATAATCATACTATGTTGTTTAGTTATCTCTCGGTATTTTCAAATGTTTCATCAACTAAAAACCTCTATTTTTAAACTTGGACTACAACCCAACTTGGAAAATAATAATTATTAACATTAAGTTAATAATGTAAGTAATTAATAATTAAAGCTTTGATTTGCTTTTAATATGTAATAAGTATGTTTAAGCGCGGAGTCCTATAGCTTGATTTGAAATTGTAATTTAAGGTCGAAATTTGTTGTCTGGTCTAGATCTAAAAAGATTTAAGGTCGGGGCCTTTAGATTGAAGATCAAATATCAAACCCGGGCCAAAGTTTCACTTCAGCGTCCAGTATTTACTTTTGATTAACTAATATGTATGTTAGGACTGCGTAGTACCTATTTGAGTAAAATATTTGGTGATTGGTTATCCAAACTAATATTATAAATGCGAAAGTAACTCTGTCTGTCTGTCTTTCTGTCTGTCTGTCTGTCTGTCTTTGCTTCACGCCTAAACTACTGAACCGATTTGTGTGAAATTTCGTACAGACATAGTTTGGAACTTGAGAAAGGACATAGGATAGTTTTTATTACAAAAAATAAAATTTATTCCGGACATATAGCGCCATCTATTGGTCAAGAGTCGACATCAATTCAGTACTGAAAATTCATCGGAAAAATGTAAATAAATAGTAAAAAGGTATGAAAATATAATATAATACAACTTTTAGTACAAAGAAAATGCTCTAACGGAGTATAGATAATTCTATTAGTACTATAATGTCGAGTTGGTGATCGCGCAATGGTGTCGATCGTTACACGAGTTCGGTTCATGTTATTGTTTTAATTCATCGGAAAAAAGTAAATAAATAGTAAAAAGGTATGAAAAAAATAATATCAATATAATAAAACTTTTAGTACAAAGAAAATGCCCGAACGGAGTATAGATAAATAATCCGAGTTGTCACTATGCTCGATAGATGGCGTTGGGATTGAAATAGATCGCGCTATGGTTTCGTTACACGCATTTGGTTGGGTATCGGCCGAGCGCTTCGGTACTGTCGTGGAATTGTGGATTGATCGTTTTGTAAATTTTTTGAAGAGATCCCGCGAGATCGGGAACTATGTAGGTAAAACCAAAGATCTGTCGGAAGTCACTATTCCACGCGAACGAAGTCGCGGGCAAAAGCTAGTCTCATATAATTCATGATTTGGAATCCTAACTTAATAATCTCTAAGCCTTTGTCTTCATGAATGCTTACGAATAACTAAGAAAAAAAGCACTACATATATGTGCCTAAAGCCTACTGTCCTATAAACATATATAAATTAAACTATAATATTATAATGTTAAAGTTATATATTTTTCTTCTAATATATATAAATCTCGTGTCACAGTGTTTGATATCGAACTCCTCTGAAACGGCTTGACCGATTTTTTATGTTTTTTTATGAGTATATTTATTTGGTAGGTCTCAGAATAGGTCGTAGGCTATTTTTTATACCCTTGATAGGGGTGGCCCTGAAAAAAAAACGTTTGCCGGCTCAGCTAGTAATATACCTATGGCCTTATTTATACAAATATTGACGATGATTAGCAATCGATTAGCATATTCTTATTTTAATTATTCTATAGAGAATTGGAGTTTAGAAGTTTCTTAGCAATTGCACACCGTCGAGATTTTTATAAATATGGCCAGTTTGTGAGAATGATTTTTTTTTCTTTTTAATGCAAAAATTACTTTACGGATTCGGACGTAATTTGAAACACAGGTAGTTTATTACACATAGGATTCTTTTCACACCAAAAAGTCTTCGGAAACGGAAACTATGCTAACACCGCGACAACTTGTTTATTTCTTTTTGCACATCTTTGTTAACACTTAGAATTGCCGATGCTCTTATGTTAAGGCACTAAGGTTGCTTTTCGCGATTTGTAGTTACCACAACCAGGCGGCTGATATATTACGCATTATCCTTGTTATCAATACAGTTGTCAAGCGGCTGTTCAGATTCTTTGTTCTTTTGTTAAACTACTAGAATTTGCTAAAGGTATAAATTAATAAATAAATTTTAATAAACAAAGGTTTGAAAACCAGCGGCCATTGAACTATCTGCGTAATATTAGTAGTATATTGCGTATTTTCTTTTTTTTTTGCACGTTTTGTCCGTAGATGCAAAGGCAGAGAATAGAGATATAGACAAGCTCTTTTAATAATAATAAATATAAAGGATAAAATAATAATATTTAATAATATCTTAGGACAACTCACACACGATCATCTGATCCCAAACTAGGCAGAGCCTGTATTACGGCAACCAGACAACTGATAAACATACTTATATATAAACTTTATATTATTGCTAAATACATACATAGTAGGTATTGATAAATTACACTTAGACACAGAACAAATGATCATGCTCATCACAAAAAGATTTGTCCTGGGTGGAAATCGAATTCGCGGGAAAATTCACGTGTCGACATATAAAATTAAATGTATGGAAATAACATTTCATTTCGATAAGTCACGTAACTTAGACTTGTCACTTCCGTATATTTGAGCGATTCAATCAGCGTTAACTCTTGTAGAATTCTCACTTGGCTAGAGGGCCTGCTCTACCCTGCGTGGCCTGTGTCACCTGCGTCTCAACATACGTTTAGCCTTACAGTCGTGACTTTAGATTCGTTCATTCATTCATTCGCTGCTATTGTCATAGCTTATTGTTTAAATCGTGCTAAGTTGTAATAGGAACGTCACGGAAAATTTTTAAAATCTATCTACTAATACGATCAATTTGAAAGTTTGTATGTTTATACCACACCATTCATACGAAAACGACTTAACGGATTTTCATGAAATTAGGCACGAGTTACAGATTCATTGCGTGGATATCATAGAACAAGTTTTGCTTTAGTTGTATAAAATGTGGTAATTAGATGATGGTGGTGTGGCTTTCTATTTTGTTGTGCACATTGTTACATGTATGGTTGTCCACTTCCCGTCATTTTTTTTTTGGAAGAGATCTGCCGCATTTTGCCTCGAGAGAGGCTTTTACTGCTTTGACGGACTAACACTTCCCGTCAGATATGGTCCTTATCCTTTGTTAACATTTAATAATTTGTCAATTCAAATTTTGTGTAAATCAGCAGATTTTTGTTTAAATGTTATAAACAACACAAGTCAGCGATTTTTATGGTTTTTGCAGTCTATTTCTGTACATACTACAATGAATCTGATAAGTTTGTTTAAACTCGCTAGTACTACTGAATAAGTTCTAGATATTAGCGGACTTCATGTCTTTTTGCATTTGTAGCCCTTCTTTTAAGGAGGCGCTACTATTTTCTGCCAAAACTCTTTTAAAAATGAAAATCTTAAAATATTGCCTTACAAAGATTACAAAATGATCGATTAAATCTAATAAATACAATACCAGTGATACGTGAGACATAATAAATGTTGAAAACACTAAGCCCGTTCGTACACGAGGCGACACAAGACTCTGATACCCGACGACTTAGAATCTAATGACTATCGCCATACAAACTCAAAGAGTTTCGCATGCATTGTTGGAGACTAATGTAATGGTATCGGACACTTGCGAGACTTGCGACAACTCGTGTACTCTTCTCGGGCTCTTTGCCCGAATCCAAAACTTTATCTTTACTAAAAGCTTCAATTGGTCCCGAAACAAGTAGGGCTCTCCTAAAAGGTTTCTCCTAAATTCTTGCATGAGTACAGTCATTTTAACATTGTCAGTATCACATTCTGTGCATTATCACAAACTTATTTTATATCTTATTTACTTATCAGTATAGTTTATCGAGTTCTTAAATTTCATACTTTACATATTTTTGTTATTTCCCCAAATATATATTCTTTCGTTTTTTTCCTGAAGACATTATGACTTTCGTTAGATAAATAAAATTACTTGTTAGAATGCGTTATTACATATACTTTTAATACACATATCTGTTCATAGGATCACAATACTGTCGTGAATAAGATACTATAATCGCTACGCAGTAATACAGCTTTATATGAACTATTCACAGGTGCTGCCAGCGTCATAAGAGATGAGGGAACTGATTACACAGTTTCCGTGAGAACTCTTGAGGACGAGGTACTTATGTGCCATTTGGAGACTCCAAGAAACGAATTAATAAAATTCAAACCTGGAGACCATAACTCAACAACCGACAAATACGAAATACTTGATGGATCATCGTCTATGCGATGTTCAGTTACTATCAAAAACCTTAATAAGAACGACGAGGGAGAGTGGGTGATATCCTTTGTAAACGACCAAGCGACTGGAAGAAGAGAAGTTTATAATATTATCGTCAACGAATTGACCACTACATCTAGTCCTGAAGCTGAAGGTTGATGTTTAATAATATTTTATTTAAATTTACCTCATATAATTATTTTCTTGGGGTTTCTAAGCAGCAAGCTCAATAATAAAACAGTTTTTTTAGTGTATTTTTTTTTTGGAGTTGTACTTATATATAAAACAGGGTGTATTTTCTAACCACTATTGTTCTATTAAATATTAAAATATTGAAGTTTAAATTTTAGAGGAGGACAATGAATCTAATGTTACTGAAAAAGAAGAAGAAGACGAAATAGAAGAAGAAGAAGAAAAAGAACATGTGGAGATTCTAACTCTGATCGAACAGATCGCAAAACAAGGTGATCTTATTGAAATATCTTTAAACAAAGAATCATTTGAAGAGGACTGCTTGTTACGGTTTCCAAAAGGAGACTTGATTTCTTCTGATAAGGTTTTGACACACAAGCCAAGCAAGTTTGTGTCGTGCAGAGTTTCTATCGGCCCTATTACTGAAGATTTGTTAGGAGAATGGAGTCTCTGCGGCAGGTCTGTCGTTGACGAAAAGATGAGATGCCAACCTGTGAATATTGCCTGGAGTGAGTATTGCACAAATTGTTTATTTTATTTGGTAGGCTACTGATAATGCTCATCAACACATTTTTAGACATAGCTTCAATATCAATTGTAATAACCTAATCTTACTAGGTAGGATATCGTTGAGATTTGTAATAGAGGGTATAATAAATAAGGCTACTAAAGACGTGTTGTTACAAAGGACAAATAAGACGGTCTGAGCAAAATTACGAATGTGAGATTAATGCCACTTAATTATTTACATTCTTAATTTTAGATAACAACAATCCTACTGCCAATTGGAATTCGAGAATCGAACCGAGTTTTGACCATCCGGTGCACTTTGGAGGTAGAGTGAACCCCGGTGTGCTCGGATCGGCAAACGTTCTCACCTGTCACGTCATCACCCCCGCTGGTGAAGACCTGGTCCTCACGAATGACGTCAAATATCCCCACATCGAGAGGATCATGAACAATGCCTGGCTTTGCAGCGTCGCTCTCTCAGACATTGATGAGTCCATGCTGGGCAACTGGACCGTCTATGGCAGGTTTCGATCACAGTTTACCGCATTAAATGAAGTCCGTCGGCCATTTAATTTACATCTTTACAGTAAGTATTGATCTTTTAATGCTTGTATGTAACAAAAAACGTAATGAAGTGTCAAATATTTTATCATTGATGATTAATGCTGTCTAAGGTTTGAGCGAAGACATTGAAATAAAACTATAAACATATTCTATCGCGGTTTATTGAGATGTTAATGTAAAGTCTATACGAATACCATCTCAGTCTACTCGTGACCATGACACCCGCAAGGGTGTTCATTCTACGGGAACTAAAATCTAAATAAAACGTTTAAAATAGTTATATTTCTAAGAAGATGATTATTTACATATACCAACTTTTTTTTTTCAGATCCTAATAATCCTTATGAGCAAGCGTATAATGTTACGAGGTTACGGGAGACTACACGTGTTGTTAATCTAGGCAATACTGTGACAGTACAAGCAACTAGCTCCGGTCAAATAGACGATTGTATATATATTACACCTGCCGGTGAACAGTTTAATTTAGATAATGCAACCAAATCTATGGAGGAAGTTATACTTAAGGGTACAACAAATCCAACAGCTTGTCAGATTAGTATTGGCCCCATTACTAAGAAATTCTTGGGTGAATGGCATATTTTTGGAAAATTCAATAACAACAATCAATATACTGAAATAGTGCAACCAATTCACATCATTCAGGAAGGTAAACAGAGACTTATTCAAAGACTTTTCCTTTACATTTTTTTATTTTTAACATAAAAAAGAACCCTGAACACTATGACTTCTATTGAAGTACACAATATTCTAAAATAAATTTTAATATTTTTAGATCCAGCTAATCCCATAATTGAAGACCATAGACAGATTGAAAACTTGCCGACGCAGATATTAGACACCGAAATTGGAGCATTACATATGTTTACCATTAACCAGCAATCATTTGTCAATCACGAAAGCTGTCATTTGAGAACCCCACAGGGCTTGCAGTACATAATCATGGAAGGATTTAACATCCCCAATGTAGAAGTAGTAACAGACAGTAGATTTGAGTGTGGTGTGCTAATCAATATGCTGACAGAGGACATGATAGGCGAATGGACCCTTATCGCAAGAGCCACTAGATTGTCAGATCCCATTGAAAGAAGGTTAACTTTTACCATCCGCGTCGAAGGTGATCGATTACACTTTGATAACGATGATCGCATACTTATCTGGTCACGTCCACTGATAAGTCAGCTAATTCATTGTATCTGATAATACATAATTACGTATAATAATACTAATCTATTATTTCAGAAACGTTTTCTCTAGGAAAGCCAATAAATATTAAGGAGGGTGCAGATCTTTACGTGCGCTTACCAAAGGATACGGATGAATACCAAACATGCAAACTGTATGGGCCTGATGCTGCACAAGTCACGAAGGCTGAGCTAGATACAAATCATCCTCAGGCATGTGGATTTATTGTGAGAGGTGTAGACAAAAGTCAAAATGGAAATTGGACAATTGTGTACGGAAAGGGGATTACATATAAGGGAACAGTTCAAGTTAATGTTTTAGGTAATAATATGTACTGTATGGGTATCAAAGTACAGTTCTTACATCGCCTCTAAAATAAGTCAGTCTGGTCGAAACAAATCTTGATGTTTCAGGTTCCACAATCCCAGATTACTTCGAGCTAACCGAGCACTGGTTTTTGGGTAGTGCTGTTGATAAAATCGTTGGTCCCAAAGACGCAATCTACTGCAGACTCGAAGATCGTAATGGAAACACGATATATGATGGATTTGGAGCCTGTAGGATAAAACTGGAAAGAGTTACTTCACAGCACAATGGAGCGTGGCAGGCGATATTTGGGCTCCCAGGCTCAGTTTTGGCCCAACAACGCGTTTTTGTCGTTCGTGTTTTAGAAGCAGGTATGTATCTGGCGACTTTGCATTTTAATCGATAACATGAACACGAGCATAACAATTGTGTTAGATAACCATATTTTAATTATATCTAGGTATTTAAAAGTTGTTTATAATTTAATTACACCTTTATCTGCAATTGGAGCCACTATAGACCGTAAGATCAGATAGATTTTTGAGGGAAATAAAATTATCAGTGTTGTCGTATTGATAAAAACAAGTGACGGCGGTAAATATGCAAATATGTAGATATTTATCGTAAAGATAGAGCTATACGTTATTATGAGCCTTTTTTAAAACTTTTATTTTCGTAATGCAATGTGACTTCTAGTTGTTAGACTTTGATTAAAAGTTACTATATATAAAGTTAAGATAATAGATTTATTAATTAGATACGCAGCACAGGCAGGATGTTAATGATACGCAAAGGTACACATTGGAATCAGCTGCTTGTCGCTATCAGGCCCTTATGGCGACACACCACAGATTAATTCAATATTCTTCGTGTTTCAATAGCCGATTAAAGATTAGATTTAGCCCTTAGTGCGTAAAACCTTTGATTGTACTGAATGAAGATATTCTACCCATTTTGGAGACACTCTAATCTACATTTTTGGTATCCTTGAAACTTTCAAATTATGTATACAAAGTTTATTTTTTGTGCTCATAATAAAAATTACAACAACTTCCATAAACCGAATGCAAAGAGTCTAATTGAACATTCCTGTTGTTCCGGTGTGTTCCGGTTTAAACGGGCCGGTGTCGTGTCCGTCCCATCTATAATAAGGCATTTATGTAATAAGCTTTCATTCAATTCCAGATCACATTCCCGTTGTCACAAACGTTTTGATGAAATCTCCATCAGTGGTCCTGACCTGTTCCATTCCCGTAATATATAACGTCACTGGCTGTAAGTTCCGGGCCCCTAGCGGCAACATCATGGTCGCCAGCCACAATGTTGGAGAAGAAGGATTCGTGTTTGACGGAACTATTGTCAAGTTAGTAGATGCAATCATATTTTGCAGGGTTCATTCAATTGTTTCTTCTCAAGGCATACCGTAGGTATAACCCAGAAAAGATTTGTGGACGAAGCATATAACTTTGTAGTTAATGTAAGTTCAGTAGCAATAAGAAAAAACCGTTAATAGTGAGGGTGTTAACGTAAATTACTTCAGGTAGACTTGAAGAAACTTCATTTAAATTATTCCCTGGTGACTAAAGTGAGTCAAAGACTGATTCCTATTCTGACCAAATAATTATTGATTTTTTTCAGTTACGAGTCGGATGCTGCGAGTCACGAATGCACCCTCCGCCTCACGAATCCTGCAGAGATGGACATGGGGCTATGGCGCTGCGCAGTTGACACGGCTCAGCGCACTTACTACGGCTTCCTCGACGTCCAGTTCCCATGGATCGCTCCAAATGATGAGTATGCTATAACTGGTGAGTTTTAC
This sequence comes from Diachrysia chrysitis, assembly GCA_932294365.1. Lineage (NCBI taxonomy): Eukaryota > Metazoa > Arthropoda > Insecta > Lepidoptera > Noctuidae > Diachrysia > Diachrysia chrysitis. The sequence goes on along the minus strand of OW028662.1, from coordinate 3,804,439 downwards.
CTGTTGTGCAATAACCCAGGTCCTGCCAGTCATACAGGAAATTTATGGCGAAAATTCTACCAAAAGTTTCCAAACTATTTTGGGGTCAGTTTGCAGTCTCACTTGATTCGGCAGGATAACATATTTTACATTGAGCTACTCTGGCCTCCACAACACATTTTAACAAGAAAGTAAAAAGTACCAGAATAATACGGCAAAAAAGAAACGAATTAAGTAGTCAACTTTTAGAATGAAACGAAATATACCTTTGGTTTGTAATTTACGACATTAATTTGTTATCTCTTTTTATTCTTCAGTCTTAATCTCGTCGATTGGACGTTCATTGACCTAGTTTTTTATAACAATAGTTAAACATCATATCAAAGGAGTTGGAGTTAAACATTAATAAGTAAACTGTACAAGGCATTTTTGTCGACCTTATTTTGGATCCACTTTCTGAAATTCCTGCGATAGTATTTTTGCATTTGTATTGTTAAAAAGTTTTGTGGGTTAATACAAACCATACAGACCGATCGATCACAAAGAAACGTCGGAAATCACGCAAAAAGAGGTTGTCTGACGCCCGATCTCTCAGTTCGATCGCTGTCTTATCCTCAGACACTCATCGCAGATACCAATCTCTGTTATAAGCCGCGTGACTCAAATTCTATTATGGGGACATCATTTAATATTATCAAATTACGAGTTAAATTGAAATCAATTTAATTGAGTTTAATTTCTATATTTTCAGCGCCGGTCTTGAAACAGCATCGCTCGATTGTGTCGGGTCTGGTTGGCGACGCCGTCCATATGTCCTGCTCTACCGACGCTGCTTTACAGTACTGCTACTTCCGGTCGGAGGATGGAACTGTTTACAGCGTAGGACCTGGTGTGTATAATAACCCCTACGTCAAATAGAAATCCTACTCGTTTTATGTGGCCTGTCTTTCTATGTGCTGATTTGAACCACGTTCCATCCAAAACGAAATGATCAATATATTCAGTCGTAACGCAATTCTTTCTGGGTGGTTGTAACTTGTTTACAGATCTTTATGTTCTTCGGTAAATAAGATGTCCTGGATCCGAGCAACACAGGTTTTTTTTGTCGCGATTTCAGACGTCAGAGTAAGCGGATTTTTATACTCCTGTATGGGGTTTCCGATCATGTTTATCTATATAAAAAATAACAAATTTTATATAAATAGCGTAAAATGCGGCGATGGAAGATGAAATGGACGCGTACAAGAAGTAGAGGCAACAAAAACGAGTGAAAAAAGGAAAGGAAGCCCTTTTCCGTACAGTGGGTCAGACTTAAAATAATAATAATATTTGATGTAGGTATACATTTACAGTGGGTGGGAGAAAAATGGAACACTGATTGGTTTTATCAATTAGATTCTGTAAGGGATTTAATTCCCGATAAGGATTGTGCAACTACTAACGCATTTTTAATTAGTATTTAGGCCCATTACAGTATAAGTACGCATATGCTAGGGGAACGAAAAATTCCAAACTGATGTTTAATCTATCCATTCTATGTTTTCAGCCATTACATCAGAAAACTATGAGTATGTCGGCAGTGGTTTGGACGCCGGTGATTGTGGGATGAGGATCAGGGGCCTGAAGGCGTCTGACACTGGCATCTGGTCCTGTAACGTAGGATTTGCTAACTCAGAACATGTCCGCGAAGAATCAGCAAATTTTACCGTCAGCATCCAAGGTAGATTTTTTTAAAGTAATAAATATAGTATGAATATGCTATATAGGCGAATAAGCGAAATAAAACTTAACTCAGCCTTAACTCAAACATCATCTTCTTTATTTAAAATTTTAAATCACTAAATTATTTATTTAATACTGCTATCATTGTTTCTCTTAGTGCATTGAAAATAGGGGGAAATGTTCCCGACGTTCCCCACGACCAAAATACATACGGGCCGTACGGTAGAATCTACCGTAGCCATAGAGTTTGTAGCCACTCACATATGTATCACACACACAAAAACATACTTACATAATATTTATATTTACATTTCCTAAAATCATTAAAATATATTTATTTACAATATTATTCACAAAATACCTTATCATCTATATATTACATTTACAATAATAATCAAACAACAACACTATACATACTTAAACTAAATAATCCTAAACCTATTTATTTACGACACGACATCCACACTTGCGACGCGGTGCGTTGGAGACGCGTTGCATCTCCGGTTTAAACCAGATCGCACACACGTCGGGCGCGCGCGCAGCTGCATTCCGCGCCGCGCCAGTCGGCCACTACTCTCGCTCGCGAAGCCCGTATCGCCCGCTAACCGATGCTTTACAGCTACCGCATTGTTATTGTGTGTTCGCTATCGCTTCACTATCAGTTTATCCTACTCCTTCTATGCTTTGTGGTTTTCTGTGGACAGCTACGTGTGTGAACCATTATTGCTTTGTGTTTCGCAATTATATGTGTTGTGTACTGAACTGGGACTTTATTTGATCACCCTCAACACGACGACGATCTACGCACATACAGCACACCACCCATCACCACAAGTTTATATAACTATGGAGCAAGCGTATCGCTTATGGCCCGTTGTGCAGAACGAAAGCACATATTTAGCTGTCACTTATCGTTTGCTTAGTGATGTTCCGTGAGACGACAGCGCGTCGATTCTGTAAAGTTCAAACAACAACTCGCTTCTCACATCGCTATTCACTCACACTTCGCATAAGGTTCAAAATGACCTTGATTTCGATCGGATTCGAGTGCGAAGTGAGCGTCGAAGTGACAAGAAAATTACCTTACTGAATCCCACTTCTTATGTCATCTCATAGTTTATCAGTCAAAATCTCACGTCAAATTAGTTCAACTCGCTGACACGCTCGCAAGTGTAGCGCTAGTGTACATTCGAATTATCAACAGAGTTTTTGGAATGCCAATCAAGAAACTCACAGCGGATTCAGATTCGAAGTTTAGAATGAGGTCTTACAGAATCACACCGCAGACCTTCAAGCTAAAATATCGATGGTTTCGATATTATTAGTGTTATAAAATGCATATTAGGTAAGTTTTGAGATAACATGAATAAAACAAATAAATTAGAAATATTACTCTATTTAGTGAATAATAAAAATAAAAATATGTTATCGCCCTTTAAAAAATATCAATTTATGAAATAACTGTGTGTTTGTCGCTTTAATATAACTTTTTTAGAGGTATTTTATTCTTATGTCTACGTATTTTTTAATAACACTACATAATAAATGGACTAAGTGATTGCTGCTGGGCGATTGTTGAAATAGGTGTTCATGCAAATATGTAAAAATATTTCTTCATATAAAAATGTTCATGGTCTCAATGACTACGCAAAATACTGTTAAATAAATATATTTTCTTGGGTACTACGGTTTTTTAAGTAATGTTTCTGTTTGCATACAAATAATAAGTAAGGTATATTAGACCGCCTCTATCTTTAAGTAAATTTATGATTAAGAATATTATTACTACAACATGTAAGTGCACTCTGTCATTCACAAAAAAACAACTTTATATATTATAGCCTATGTGTCATTCTCATGTATAAGCTATATTATTAAAAAAGTCCCAAACATCCATACATACACCCTTTCCAACTTTCGCGTTTATAATATTAATAAATAAGAAACTATTGTTAAGTTTCTTATTCTTCTTGATATCCTTAATGTGAGAACTTATAGGCGTTAAGATATTTTAATAAACGTATGAGATGTACGTGTTTAAAATTTAATGCCACCGAAATGAATCAGTCGGACACCGAAATAAAACAACTTGCCACCGAAATGATACATCCTATCCACTGAAATTAAAATCGACTGAAAATGTATGTACTTTTACCAATAAAAGACAGGCTTACCTTAATAAATATATAAAATTGAATGACTGTATGTAGTACCAAAAGTAAATAAATAAATGTGGTGCTTGGGCGATGCAGCGCTAGAAACTTGTTTTAGTTTCCCGTGGGCCTCTTTGATGAACCAAATGGGTGGAAACTAAGTATATTTTCTCCCTCGCTTTAAAGAAATTAGACCGCCGTAGTTAGCAACTAAACTAACCGGTAAAGTGTAGAGACAAGTACTCCGGTGGTTTTAGCCGGTAAAAACCATGCCCCTGCCTTCCTTTCTTCAGGGTGGAAAGCCCATACAAATTTCCACCAGGGAAAAAATCTACAGCTGGCCTGTATTTACACCGAAATGAAACAATTACCAACCGAAATGATATAATTATGCACCGAAATGGGATTTTTTGTCACTCCGGTGGACTTTTTATCATTTCGGTGGACAAAACTGTCCACCAAGTCAATGAAATGATAACAAGGACATTAATTAGAATTACAAGAAAACCATTTATAATAGGGTGAAAGAATACTAACCAAATAAACATAGTATTATTAGGCGCGCGTTCACGAGTATTTTGTTTTTTTATTTTGCTTATTGGCAACCAAGTTAGATCCATAAACGGAAATGAGAAATATGTTGTCCCATGACACTGAACTGATAAATTTAAATTATTGGCGGGAACACGCAGGCAGCTGCGCACTTCATTCTACTACGAACACTTAGGTGGCACTGGTGTATACCCTCAAAGCGCACGAAAGGCGAGCTAGAGAGGTTCTATGAAAAAATATTGGCGTTAAACATTTAACCACCAAAAGTTGCAAGGTTTTTCTGGGACAGATGTATTTAAACTTACAAGTTATTTACCTGGGTAGATAAAAATATAAAATCACTTCGTGATAATAGTATCACTATTCAGGGTTTAAATAAAAGTTACTATTTAACTACACTAACAATAGTTCTTGTTGTAAGAGGCAGTTCACGTTGACAAGTAATCAGGACAGCCACCGAAATTAAAAAAAACGTGCTTTAACGTTTTTTTTTTCCGTAATCAACTGTCACCTTAATGAACAAATATTTAATGCGTCAAATAGGTAACTACCTCTTTTACCTAAAATATTATAATGCTTGGCTTCTAGGGTTTATATCACAAGTGCGGCCCGCGTTTGGTTTAGTTAGCCACTTTGTGGCCCTTGCCTGCCAAAAGGTTGCCGACCACTGCTCTAAGATATTAGTTTTTTATTGAATCTACCAACCGATTTAATAAAGCGCCATCTATGTTTCTTCATTGAAACTACTGAAGTATTTCATAAAGCGCCATCTATTATTGTTAACCTGCTTTACGCTGTTACAGAAAAACTGGGGCTTGATCATTATTGGAAGGACGGTAAAGTGATTGTACAATCTCGCGTCTACTCCTCGCAACCACTTGACTACTGCAGATTTGTACGCCGGGATGGTGTAGGTAAGTAATTAAACGTAGATCCTTTAGCAAACCTAACCCAACAACTCAATGTAAGGTGGGGTATTCTTTGGTTTAAAGATCTGTAGTAAAAGTAAATCACCAAATCATTCTTTGGGTCAGAAAGTTCCCCACTTTATATCGACATAAAACAACACAGCCACAACGATTGATTCGAGTTAAAAAAAAATAAAGAGGCTATTTTTAAGCTGTAGATGCAAAAACTATGGTTATAGATGTCTATGGGCGGTATTTACTTGCCATCAGAGTCGCTTGGACGTTTATTTGGTTTTAGACGATAAAACTATCGCCATATTAACTGCGGCATGAATGCAATTGGGTTACTTTATAATAATATATAATATAATAATACCAGCCTATAAATGTCCCACTGCTGGGTTCTGGCCTCTTCTCATATAGAGAAGGAAGCTTTAGAAACCTTTAGGATCCTTTGGGAAAGGTTACTTTATAATACAAAATTTTTCCTCACCCAGGTTTCACAGCTGACAACCCACCGCGCGGTTACAAGGTGGAACGATGGTCTATGGGGGTCTGTAACCTCGTGATCGAAAAGCCTCTAGTCGTGGACCGCCACCCCTGGACCGTGGCCGTGAAGATCTCAGGGAAAGATGGAGAGATACAAGCCAGGACGCCCTTCAACTTCGTGGCCGCACCAGGATCAATGCCTTGTAAGTTTAAAATTAATTATTTTTTAAATGTATTACATGAGCCCTCAATTTCATCTAAATCTATTCTGTGGTTTTTTTGTTTAAAGACTACCGAATATCCCCGTCTTCACAAACCTTAACTTTCTTAATATTATTAGGGTGAAAAAAAACCTATTTATTCGAGGTTTCGAACGGTGGTTTTTTTTCAGGAGCCTCAACCTTCCAAATTCTTAAAATATTTTTGGGTATCTCAATTTAACTAATTTTGGACCGGTAGTTTTGAGTGAAATTCACCAAAAACAGCCGCTCCAGTATTTATTTGATCATTAAAAAAACCTAAGTAGTCTTTAGTGAATGGAGGTGGTATATGGAATAGTCCAACAGTTGTTTTTTTATTTAAGAATGTATAACCTTATCAGGTTATTATGATTCTTCAAAAAAATACTTACTAATAAACATGAATTAGTATCTGTAGCATATTATCCATCTTTAGATACATACTTTACCTTTTCTTTCCAGTTTCCTTCGCATTCTTCGTTTGGGTCATGGTCACGATGTTGTGTTTGATCCTGATGGCGCTCGGCATGGCGATGGTGCCTAAGAAAAACAGAGAGTGGACGTACAACAGAGCAAGTCGCATCAGAAACAGCTTCAGACGAGCGACACCGCCGACACCACCGCCCGCGTACTCCGAGGAACCAGTGAAGCGAGCTGAAGACAACCCTGCAGTCTAATTATTCCGACTGCAAATTTAAAATGTTAAATATTTTTCATCCAAAATTTTACATGGGGGTGGGATTTCATAAAAGCTAAAGCCAATTTTTTTAATCTTTTCATACAACCTTATTTTTAGAAAATTATAAAATCAAAACGCGTTTCGATTGGAATTTAGACAATACACAAAAATTCAAACGAGCTTGTAGTAGCCTCTCTGACCGATGCGTCGTTCGTAAAAATCCATGTCCGCGGCGCGTGAGGCATAGACCAATAAAATATAACATGGAGTAAAAATATTGTAATTCTAATTCAGAACAAACTATAAATTTTAAAGTTTTGCACAGCAGTGGGACAGTACACGCTAGATATAGATAATAATAATAATAATGTTTTCTGAAAATAGGGTTTTATCAGGAGTTTTAAGTCATTTTTATAAGTGATATCCATTATTAATATAAGCTATTATTAATTACCATGGTTTTAGCCGTAAATATTATTCGAGATAATTAATAATTCTATGAGTTAGGTATGTATACTATCATTTTTATATTTTTAAATAAATAATATCAGTGATATATTCATTTAAACGTTTTATTTTATTAATTAAGATGTTAAAAAGTTTAGACCACCTGAGGGTTATTGTAAGTTACCGATTTTTTTATAAAATGCTGGTAGGAATTCGAGTAGTTTCTAGTCTCCTTATAATTTCTATAATGATGAATAATGAAGAAATAATTATATTTCCATGTATCACAAAAAAAAATACTTATTACTTAAAACTTTAAAGAGATAAAGTGTTTTATGTTAATAAAAAACTTTATCTCTTCTTTTTATATAAAATACTAGTGTCATCTTTTGTAACCAAACTCCTCCGGAATAGCTTGACCGATTTTTACGATTTTTTTTGTGTATATTCGTTAGGTCTGAGTCAACAATTTTTAAACCTTGTTTTTTTTTATTTATATGGTTAATTAAGGTTTTCGGGTCAGCTAGTACTTAAAAAAAAGTTATAATTATGCAGTAACAGATAATGGTAACTAATTATTTACATAATTTATATTAAGTACATTAAGGCTACAATGGATGCAATTAATAAGTTTTAATTTGCTATTTTTATAATTGAATGATAAAAATGTTGCAGAGTAAATACTTAACAGCGTTTTATAATATTTAGTTACTTAATTGACGATAAATATAATTATATCTACTGATGTATCTACCGTACTATTTTTTGTCCTGGTTGCCTATCCATATCCATAATTCTTATCCTTAGCCTTATAATACTATAAATGCGCAAGTAACTCTGTCTGTCTGTCTATCGCACTTTCAAGCCAAAACTACTGAAGCGATTTAAATTAAATTTGGTACACAGATAGTCTAGTCTAGAGCGTTAGAAAGGACATAGGCTAGCTTTTTGCCGCGATAACCGACATGCACGCGGGCGGAGTCGCGTGAAACAGCTAGTAATATTATAAATGCAAAAGTAACTCTGTCTGTCTGTCTGTTATGGTCTCACGGCTAAACCACAGAACCGATTTGCATGAAACTTGGTATCCTAAGAAAGGATATAGACTACTTTTTGCCGCGATAACAGACGTCCACGCTAAACACATAAGCTAAGTAGTAAGGTTTAACGTAGTGACAGATCTTCGTTTTCTGTCTAATCCTTTTAAACTTTCCTATTTTAAAAAGTAAGATTTTTATAATATCTTGAATAGGCAATATGTATAAAATAATATATAATATCTTGAAAAGGCAATGTAGGGAAGTAGAGTAAGAAGAAGTAAGAACGACCGATGCCCATTGATAAATAATATGCACAAAGTTTAATCAAATACTGGATTATTATGGATATACGATCAGGTTAAGCCACCGCTTGTCACTAGTTCTTTGATTCTTGAAAATGTTATATTAGACCCCTCCGTGACTTATGACTTAGGATTTTTCAAACGCCAGATAATTGTTATTCGTGGAATAAAATTGACGTCTGACAGATTTTGTATGATCAAAACATGAAAATGATTCCTCCTTAAGCAAGTAAAGTCGGTGGCCTGATCTCTCACCGTTCGTGAATAGGGATGTTTCCTGGGTATGAAAAGTTAAAATCTATTTAGTCCGTCAGTTAGATAATAAAAAAATATTAGACACGTATTTTTTCTTTTATCAAAACAATAAAAAAATACAAAGATACACCGCTTTAAAGTTTCGGAGTGGGGGCTTATGACGCTACGCCTCGCTAAAAATCGTAGCGAGGAGTGACGTCACGCGTAACTTCAGTTCTCTGTATTTTGATAATTTTTTGTTTGCAGGAAAAAAGAAAAAATACGTGTCCAATAAAATTCATTAATCTACAAGACGGACATTAAAAAAAAAATAGGAAACAGGCCCATTACTGTCCAATCGGAATAGAGCAAATAACTGTCGCGCATGTTGATGCACTGGAATATCTCTCGTGCAGAACTAGGTACAAAGTGGGAAAGTATTCTGTTTTTTAGCCGGCAAGTGTTTATCCTAATCCTCCTATTAATTACTTTTGATTAATTTCGTTGCGGGTTCCAAGACAGTCAGTCGTTTCACTGGGACACACCAATGTTATGTGTGTCGGTGGTTATCATTGTAGATCCTAGCTTACAGGAGTTGCAATGACGAGCATGTGTGGCAGGCAAGTCACAAAAAAATTTGATTCCAGCACACTCCTCAGCCTTCTCCACGACGTAGGAAGTCCATGCGGATTTCCACGTTAAAAAAAGGTTAAATAACCAGTTGTGGGTAGTCACATAACGTGAACCAGACATAAAAGGCTGTATTTTATAATAGGTTGACATGGAATTATTTATTGCATCATGAGTTCATAGACCTGAGTATTTGATATTAATTTCAAGAAGATACCGTTCCCGAAAAGAATCTTGCATACAAACCGACAGTCAGACGGAAAACAAAGTGAGCCTGTATAGAAATAAAAATGAACAAAAAAAGAAAATATAAAATATTATATCGATAAACATTAAACAAAGATAATGTCGATAATTTTGATAATCATATTATCATACATTTTTCATTACAGTTCTAGATTAGTGCAGTGTAAACGTAATTTTACAAAATGATTAGAAATATATTATTATTGTGTTTAGCTTTTGTCTCCGTTAACGCGGCAGGTTAGTAATGTTTATTGTACCTAAGGATTATTTCTTCGCATACAATGAAACACTTACATTCCGTGTACCATCCCTAGTATAGGTGTGGAAACGGAAGCAACCTCTTTTTTGCGAAACTGTGCTGGTTCAGACAAAGCCCGCCGAGCGGGATCACAAAATGCCGAGGAGGTGATCGGGCAGCTTTGAGGTCACGGGTGCTCAGAGGGGTGACTCTGCAGCCCATCAAGTGGCCTCAGAGAAGACAAGACGGCAGCATTCGTCAATGCTGCCGTGCATAGTTCAGACGAGACCTCTTTACAGCCCTCTCAAAAAGGTGGTCTAACCAGGCGTAGAACAGGGGGTTTCTGGTTTGGTCTTTTAAAAGGTAACAGAACACCCTCGTCATGTGTTGGTGGTGACCAAAAGGGCGGTTTAAGTGAGGTTAAAAATTTCATAATCCCGTTGATAAAGCTGGGAGGCTATAGAAGGATACCACGCGCAAAAAAAAAAGATGTGGTCACGAGTGTCTGAGACAATCTAAGTAAAATTATTGCTACACCCGCAGACACTATCCATACAGAGAAAGTCTCGTAGTATAAGAGTGAGATAGTTAAGTTCATTGTGGTTTAAAAATTAACAGAATAGCCAAAAGACCTAAGACGTGTCGTGTCGGTTGATTTAGGCGTTAAACGTTCAATAGGTACTCAATATATTTATTATACTTCCACAATGTATAAAGTTCTAAAGTTCAGAATGTTTAGAACACATCGCCATCAACATAATCAACAATCATGATACGTAAGCATTACAATACAATAATTAATCTTATTATGTTGGTATGTCCAGTCGCAATGTGAAGCAGGAAAATATTAACACATACTGATCATATATTATTTTGTGGATGGGTATCTACTATATATTATAAATTTAACATAAAAAATGGAAATTGGACAATTGTTTACGGGAAGGGGATTACATACAAGGGAACAGTTGAAGTTAATGTTTTAGGTAATAATATGTACTGTATGGATATCAAAGTACAGTTCTTACATCGTCTCTTAAATAAGTCAGTTTGGTCGAAACAAATCTTGATGTTTCAGGTTCCACAATCCCAGATTACTTCGAGCTAACCGAGCACTGGTTTTTGGGTAGTGCTGTTGATAAAATCGTTGGTCCCAAAGACGCAATCTACTGCAGACTCGAAGATCGTAATGGAAACACGATATATGATGGATTTGGAGCCTGTAGGATAAAACTGGAAAGAGTTACTTCACAGCACAATGGAGCGTGGCAGGCGATATTTGGGCTCCCAGGCTCAGTTTTGGCCCAACAACGCGTTTTTGTCGTTCGTGTTATAGAAGCAGGTATGTATACACAAGCATAACGATTGTGTTAGATAACCATATCTTAATTAGGTATATCTAGGTATTTTAAAAAGTTGTTTATACTCATTTAATTACACCTTTATTTGCAATTTGATCCACCATAGACCGTAATGTCAGATAGATTTTTGAGGAAAATAAAATTATCAGTGTGGTCGTATTAATAAAAACAAGTGACGGCGATAAATATGCAAATATGCTTAGTGCGTAAAACCTTTGTTTGTACTGAATAAAGGTCGTCTACTCATTTTGGAGACACTCTAATCTACATTTTTGGTATATTCTAAACTTTCAAATGATGTTTACAAAGTTTGTTTTTTGTGCTCATAATAAAAATTACAACAACTTCCAAAAACCGAATGCAAAGAGCCTTTTTGAACATTCCTGTCGTTCCGGTGTGTTCTATTTTACACGGGCCGATTGTCGTGTCCGTCCCATCTATAAGGCAGCGAAAATACGATTAACCGAGCATTTCTGAAACTTATTAGAAAATGCGATACACATACCAGAAAGTGGAAAAGAGGTGTTGTCTGCTATTGAACACACTTATGTAATAAGCTTTCATTCAATTCCAGATCCCATACCCGTTGTCACAAACGTTTTGATGAAATCTCCATCAGTGGTCCTGACCTGTTCCATTCCCGTAATGTACAACGTCACCGGCTGCAAGTTCCGGGCCCCTAACGGCAACATCATGGTCGCCAGCCATAATGTTGGAGAAGAAGGATTCGTGTTTGACGGAACTATTGTCAAGTTAGTAGATGCATCAACTTTTTGAAACAGAGTTCATTCAATTGTTTCTTCTCAAGGCATAACCCAGAAATGATTTGTGGAATACGCATACAATTTTGTAGTTACTGTAAGTTTATTAGTTAATATTAAGGGTGTAAACGCAAATGGGATCTAAAAATAAACTTTGTCCAAATTATTGAATTATAACGATTAGATACTTTCCCTGGTTATTAAAGTGAGTCAAAGACAGGATTCCTGTTCTGACTAATACTTATTTATCGTTTTCAGTTACGAGTCGGATGCTGCGAGTCACGAATGCACCCTCCGCCTCACGAATCCTGAAGAGATGGACATGGGGCTATGGCGTTGCGCAGTTGACACGGCTCAGGGCACTTACTACGGCTTCCTCGACGTCCAGTGCCCATGGATCGCTCCATATGATGAGAATGCGATAACTGGTGAGTTTTACCTTTTTTGCAATAACCCAGGTCCTGCCCGAGCCACTCTGTCATTCTTGTCAGAGTGATTCGGGCAGGACTAGGATTAATGGCGAAAATTCTACCAAAAGTTTCCAAGCTATTTTGGGGTCAGTTTGCAGTCTCACTTGATTCGGCAGGATAACATATTTTACATTGAGTTACTCCGGCCTCCACAACACATTTTAACAAGAAAGTATAAGTTCTAAAATAAAACGGTAAAAAAGAAACGAATTAAACAACTTTTAGAATTAAATTAAATATACCTTTCGTTTGTAATTTACGACACTAATTTGTTATCTGTTATTATTCTTCAGTCTTAACAATAGTTAAACATCTTATTAAAGGGGTTTGAGTTAAACATTAATAAGTAAACCGTGCAAGGCTTCTTTGTCGACCTAATTTTGGATCTACTTACTTATCCTGCGATAGTATTTTCGAATACGTATTAATTGTTGAAAAGTTTTGGGGGTTAATACAAACCATACAGACCGATTGTTCACAATGAAACGTCGGAAATTACGCAAAAAGGAGGTGGTCTGACGCCCGATCTCTCAGTTCGATCGCTGTCTTATCTACTTATCGCAGATACCAATCACCGCGTGACTCAAATTCGATTATGAGGACATAATTTATTATTAGCAAATTACTAGGTAAATTGAAAACAATTGAATTGAGTTTAAATTCTATATTTTCAGCGCCGGTCTTGAAACAGCATCGCGCGATTGTGTCGGGTCTGGTTGGCGACGCCGTCCATATGTCCTGTTCTACCGACGCTGCTTTACAGTACTGCTACTTTCGATCGGAGGATGGAACTGTTTACAGCGTAGGACCTGGTGTGTATAATAACCCCTACGTCAAATAGAAATCCTACTCGTTTTATGTGGCCTGTCTTTCTATGTGCTGATTTGAACCACGTTCCATCCAAAACGAAATGATCAATATATTCAGTCGTAACGTAATTCTTTCTGGGTGGTTGTAACTTGTTTACAGATCTTTATGTACTTCGGTAAATAAGATGTCCTGGATCCGAGCAACACAGGTTTTTTTTGTCGCGTTTTCATAAATGGGTATACCGATCATGTATGTCTTTAAAAAAAAAACTAATTTTATATAAATAGCGTAAAATGCGGAGATGGAGGGATAAACACTTGTAAGAAGATGATGCAACAAAAAGGAGTGAAAAAAGGGACGGAAGGCCTTTTCCCTACAGTGGGTCAGACTTAAAATAATAATAATGAATAATAATATTTGATGTAGGTATACATTTAAAGTAGGTGGGAGAAAAATGGAACACTGATTGGTTTTGTCAATTAGATTCTGTTAGGGATTTAATTCCCGATGAGGATTGTGCAACTACTAATGCATTACTAATTAGTATTTAAGCCTAGTACAGTTGTAGTAAGTTTAGTAGTAGTGTAGGCTAGAGGAACATAAAATTCCAAATCGATGTTTAATCTGTCCATTCTATATTTTCAGCCATTACATCAGAAAACTATGAGTATGTCGGCAGTGGTTTGGACGCCGGTGATTGTGGGATGAGGATCAGGGGCCTGAAGGCGTCTGACACTGGCATCTGGTCCTGTAACGTGGGTTTTGCTAACTCAGAACATGTCCGCGAAGAATCAGCAAATTTTACCGTCATCATCCAAGGTAGATTTTTTAAAAGTAATAAATATAGTATGAATTAGCTATAAAGCCGAATATTTTGTTATTAGTTATAAAGTTTTAGCAAAAATCAGCTTCATTATAGTATTATATACTATGATCGCCCAAATAAAGACAATCGTAATAAAACTTAACTCAGCCTTAAAAATACTAAGTAACACGCCATCTATTCTTGTTTATTGAAATCACTAAATTATTTATTTAATACTGCCATCTATTTTTCTCTTAGTGCATTGACAATGGGAGATGCCACACGCTGACGTTCCCCTCAACCAAAGTACATACGAGCGGTACGGTAGAATCTACCGTAGCCTTTTGTAAAAATTGTCGTATCGTATATAATGTCATTACAAGAAATCGACATGAATAGTGTGCGTAATTTTTGTTGGTTATAATAAACAGGATACATTTTTTTGGCAATAATATGTGTATATTTGACTAGCTGTCCCCCGCGACTTTGTTCGCGTGTTTTAGTTTTAACGGTTTTTCATTTTTGCAACATTTTTCATTTATGCTCTGCTCCTATTGGTCGTAGCGTGATGTTATGTAGCCTATAGCCTTCCTCAATAAACGGACTATCCAATACAAAAAGAATTTTTCAATTCGAACCAGTAGTTCCTGAGATTAGCGCGTTCAAACAAACAAACAAACAAACAAACAAACTCTTCAGCTTTATAATATTAGTATAGATTAGTGTGCTACCTCGCCTCCGCAAAAACTGGCTAGCAAAAACTCCCTACGTTTGGTGCGCTACGGTGCCTCCCTTTGTTAATGCTCTAACTAAGATATTAATTTCTTTATTGAATCTACCGATTTAATGCAGCGCCATCTATGTTTCTTCATTGAAACTACTGAAGTATTTTATAAAGCGCCATCTATTATTTTTAACCTGCTTTACGCTGTTACAGAAAAACTGGAGCTTGGTCATTATTGGAAGGACGGTAAACTGATTGTACAATCTCGCGTCTACTCCTCGCAACCACTTGACTACTGCAGATTCGTACGCCGGGATGGTGTAGGTCAGTAATTAAACTTAGATCCTTTGGCAAACCTTACCCAACAATTCAATGTAAGGTGGAGTATACTTTGGTTTAAAGATTTGTAGTAAAAGTAAATCACCAAATCATTATTTAGGTCAGAAAGTTCCACACTTTATATCGATGTAAAACAAAACAGCCACATGTTTCGTTCGAGTTTTTAAATAATACATAGGCTATTTTCAAGCTGTAGATGCAAAAACTATGGTTATAGATGTCTATGGGCAGTATTTACTTGCCATCAGAGTCGCTTGCACGTTTATTTATTTATTATATATTATTGGTATCAGACAATAAGACTATCGCCATATAAACTGCGGCATGAATGCAATTGGGTTACTTTATAATACAAAATTTTTCCTCACCCAGGTTTCACAGCTGATAACCCACCGCGCGGTTACAAGGTAGAACGATGGTCTACGGGGGTTTGTGACCTCGTGATCGAAAAGCCTCTAGTCGTGGACCGCCACCCCTGGACCGTGGCCGTGAAGATCTCAGGGAAAGACGGAGAGATACAAGCCAGGACGCCCTTCAACTTCGTGGCCGCACCAGGATTAATGCCTTGTAAGTTTACTATTAATTAATTTTTAAATGTATAACATGAGCTCTGAATTTCATCCAAATATATTCTGTAGTTTTTTTGTGAAAGACTACCGAATATCCACCTAATCCACCCGTCTTCACAAACCTTAACATTGGTAATATTATTAAGATGATAAAAAAGCCTAGTTGTTCGAGGTTTCGACCAGTAAATAATAAACAGACTGGTTTTTCTTCAGGAGTCATCAACCTTCCAAATTCTTAAAATATTTTTGAGTATGTCAATTAAACTAATTTTGGTCGCAGCTCCAGTATTTATTAAAGAGTCTTTAGTGGACGGAAGTGGTATATGGAATAGGTCAATGGTGGAAACAGTTTTTCTGTATTTAGGAACCTATAAACTTATCAGATTATTATGATTCTTCAAAAAAAGACTTACTCATAACCTTTAATTAGTATCTGTAGCTTATTATCCATCTTTAGATACATACTTTCCCTTTTCATTCCAGTTTCCTTTGCATTCTTCGTTTGGGTCATGGTCACGATGTTGTGTTTGATCCTGATGGCGCTCGGCATGGCGATGGTGCCTAAGAAGAACAGAGAGTGGACGTACAACAGAGCAAGTCGCATCAGAAACAGCTTCAGACGAGCAACACCACCGACACCACCGCCCGCGTACACCGAGGAACCACTGAAGCGACCTGAAGAAAACCCGGCAGTCTAAACAGAAACAAAATCAAAGAACAATTAATCCGACTGCAAGAAAAAAAAAATCAATATTTTTCATCCACAATTTTACATGAGGGTGGGATTTCATAAAAGCTAAAGCCATTTTTTAAAATCTTTTTATACAACCTTATTTAAAACAAAAAACATGCGTGCGTACAAAGTACACATGTCAGAAGTGAAACTTCTTTTTGGCATTGCAATCTGAAAATGAAAAGTTATTTGAAATTAATATTTAATAATAAAAATAATTAAAGAGAATTATTAAAATAAATTTATTTTATATTGTTTGAAAAATAATATAGTCAAATCTCAGATGTTGAATATTAAATTAAAATTCCTCGTGATTTTTTGTAAATATTAAAAATACCTAATCCAATTTAAATATATACAAAATTTTTGTAAATTAATGATAACTCTAGAAATTCCAATTTTTAAATTAAAATTTCGTCAAAAGAATTTATGAAATATTGTTATTAGTATTTTATGCACAATGATTTATTGAAATCTCAAATGACGAATTGTAAATAAAAATGCCACGTGTTTTTTGTCAATATTAAAAATTATTAATTAAGTTTTGTTTTTGAATTCAAAATTTAGAAAAGCGAATTTATGAAATATTTTTATTTAATGGTAAATGATTTATTAAATTATCAAATGACGAGTGGCAAGTTGAAATACCACATGTTATTTGTAAATATTAAAACTACCTAACCTTCAAACCAATTATCATAAAAAATTGACTTCCGTTGCATACCGGCGTGACGTTTCATCTGTAAAAATTTTACCCTCATGCGCCTAAAGAAGTTTCACTTCAATAAAACTGAAACGCGTTTTAATTAGAATCAAGATCAATTACTTAATGAAAATTCAAATTATTTTAATTATCGTATGCGAAGCGAATATTTGATACTAAATACAAATCGCCGGTCGCAGGTTCGAGTCCTGCCTGAGGTTTAAGTTTTCCCTTCTATAATTTGTATTTAATGTGAAAATTCAAACTTAAACCTTCCTACCGTCGCGTCGTTCGTAAAATCCATGTCCGCGGCGCGTGAGGCCTAGACCAATAAAATATAACATGGTGTAAAAATATTGGAATTGATTCTCTAATTCTAATTCAGAAAAAAACTATATTTGTATACTGTATTTTGTGAAAATAGGGTTTAATAAAGAGTTTTAAGTCATTTTTAATATGTGATATCCATTTTTAATTCAAGCTATGTTACGATTTAGGTTACGATGGTTTTAGCCGTATAAATATAATATAATTAATAATTCTATGAGTTAGGTATGTCTATGTTTATACTCGTATGTATGTTAATTATTTTTATATTTTTAAATAAATAATCAGTGATATATTCATTTAAAGATTTTATTTCATTCGTTAAGATGACATGTTAAAAAGTGACCACCAGTGTTATTGTAAGTTAACGATTTTTTTAGAATTCGAGTAGTATTATTATCTATTCTCATTATAATTTCTATAATGATGAAAGAAATAAATATATTTCTATATATCACCAAAAAAAATATATAATAGTACAAAACTTTGGTAATATAGTGTTAGACTTTGTAACCAAACCCCTCCGAAATGGCCAGACCGATTTTTATGTTTTTTTTTTGTGTATATTCGTTAGGTCTCAAATAGGTCGTCAACTATTTTTACCCCAGTTTTTGTTTATTAAAAGGCAATTTAAGATTTCCGGGTCAGATAGTACTTCAAATAAAAGTTATAAACAAAGTGCTAAAGTAACTCTGTCTGTCTGTCGCACTTTTACGCCAAAACTACTGTAGTGATTTAAATTAAATTTGGTACACAGATAGTCAAGAGCCTTAGAAAGGACATGTCTAGTTTTTGCCGTGATAACCGACATGCACGCGGGCGGAGCCGCGGGAAACAGCTGGTAATATTATAAATGCGAAAGTAACTCTGTCTGTCTGTCTGTTATGCTCTCACGGCTAAACCACAGAACCGATTTGCATGAAACTTGGTATCCTAAGAAAGGATGTAGGTACTTTTTGCCGCGATAACCGACGTCCACGCTAGACACATAAGCTAGTAAGGTTTAACGTAATGACAGATCTTCGTTTTCTGTCTAATTCTTCTAAACTTTCCTATTTTAAAAAGTAATCATTTTATAATAACTTGCAAAGGCAATATGTAGGGAGAGGACGACCGATGTCCATTGATAAATAATATTCACAAAGTTTAATTAAATAGTGGATTATTATGGGTATACATACGCTCAAGTTAAGCCACCGCTTGTCACTTGTCCTTTGATTCCAAAAATTTTATATTAGGATACTATTTATACTTATGGCTTAGGATATTTCTAACGCCACATAATTTTAATTCGTGGGTTAAAATTGACGTCCGTAAATTTTGTATGGAAGAACGGTCAAAATATCAAGATTATTCCTCGGATAAAATTACCTGGCGTTGGGAAAATCCGCCCTCAAGCAAGTAAAGTCAGTGGCCCTACGCCTGATCTCACCGGTCGTGTTGAATTGCCATCCAATCGGAATAAAGAGAATAACTGTCGCGCGTGCTGATACTTTGAAATATGTCTGTTATATGAATAACAATTTTGCATTGCTATTGTATTAGAATTAAAATGAAATTGGAGAGTAAGGGCACTGAGTATTTGATATTAATTTCAAGAAGATTCCATCACGCGTTAAAAATCTTCACATACAGACTGACAGACGGAAAACAAAGTGAGCCTGTATAGGAACAAAGATGAAGAAAGAAAAATATAATATATTTCCACAAATTAAGGTGCAAAAAAAAACAAAAGAAATAACAGCATGTCTCTTACAACTTACAACAACAATAATTAAAATGCTTTTTTTGTTTTACTACTCCACGCCAGCAGGTGCGGCAACGAGGCTAAAACTCAATCTAATGGGTTCTTTATTTCCTTTTGCGTTACAGAACCCTAAAAATAAAGCAATATAGCGAAAATAGTTAGGTACCAATTTATTTCTAATCAATCCAAGGACGCAACGTCAAATTATTATATCGATAAATATTAAGATAATGTCGATAATTTTGATAATCATATTAACATACATTTTTTCATTACAGTTCTAGATTAGTGCAGTGTAAGAGTAGTTTTACACAATGTTTAGAAATATATTATTATTGTGTTTAGCTTCTGTCTCCGTTAACGCGGCAGGTTAGTAATGTTTATTCTTCGCATATAATAGAACACTTACATTCAGTGTACCATACCTAGTATAGGTGTGGAAACGACGGAAGCAACCTCTTTTTTGCGAAACTGTGCTGGTTAAGAAAGAGGCCGCCGAGCGGGATCACAAAATGCCGAGGAGGCGATCGGGGCCTCAGAGTATTAGTTAATGCTGCCGTGCATAGCAGACGAGACAGACTCAGAGGAGTATCTAAACTAGCGTAGGACAGGGGAGAGAGGGTGTTCTGGTTTGGTCTTTTAACAGAACCCCCTCGTCATGTCTTGGTGGTGACCAAATGGGCGGTTGTAGTGAGGTTAAAAAAAACCATAATCCCCGTTGATAAGGCCGGGAGGCTATAGAAGGATTCCACACGCAAAAAAAAAGATGTGGTCACGAGTGTCTGAGACAATCTAAGAAATTTATTGCTACACGCAGACACTATCCATACAGAGACAGTCGGATAATGTAAACTGTATCATAAGAGAAAGATAGTTAAGTTCATTGTGTTTTAAAAATAAACAGAAAGACGCTAGGACCTAAGACGTCTCGTGTCGGTTGATTTAGACGTTGAACGTTCAATAGGTACTCAATATATTTATTGTACTTCCACAATGTATAAAATTCTAAAGTTCACAACGTTTAGATCACAACGCCATCAACATGATCAATTATCATGATACACAAGCATTACAATACAATAATTTAACTTATTATGTTGGCGTGTCAAGTCGCAATGTGAAGCAGGAAATTATTAACACATACTGATCATATATTAGTAGATACCCATCAATGAGTTTAAACCATTTTTTTTAAACTTTTTAATTTTCTCTCTATTAATCATCTGCCTAAAACCTAACCCCGGCGAAATTTCTTACGTTTTTTGCAATTTAGCGGTCAGTTTTAGGCTGTTTTTTGAACAAAGTAGGTACGATTCGCGGCCATAATACTTTTCTATTTACAGAATTATAATCATTCAAATCGTCAATCAAACCCTCTAAGTTCATTTAATCCCATTGTATGATATTTCATGACAAACTCATTCAATCGAATTTAGAGGGTAGGGGATTATCATTCTGGAAATAGATTAAAAAAACAGCCTAAAATCTGACCGGTAAATTGCAAAAAAACGTCCCAAAGTTAAAATTTCGCGGGCTACCCTGACGCTTCTAACTTAATGCGGAATTCGTTTAAAAAAAACAAATGTTTTAGAACAAAGGATAGCGGGAGGTCAACTCACGACGATCAGTGAGTACCCGTTCGCAGCGGCCCTCCTCACGAACAGGGCTGGAGGTAACTACGAGCAGGCGTGTGGAGGAACCATCATAACACAGACCGCTATATTGTCTGCTGCTTCCTGCTTTTATACTGGTACTGTGTAAGTAACACTTCACTTTAAAATATATTGGAGCCGATTCCCTTGTACGCTAACTTAATCAAAATTAAACTATTGCTATCTTTTACTAACATACAGCATGAGAAAAGAACGGCAACAGATAACAACAAACTTAGAAATGTCAAACCAGTTTTCGCCTTGAACATCACTGTGTTTGTGCACACATTTCTGCTTGTCGGTAGATTTGAATAAGAATTTTAGTCGAAACTAAATTTGACAGCTACAGTTTTCGTCTGTCCTTTTTCATTTGTACACAATTAGAAAACGCCAGACGGAAATTAGAGCTGTCAAAATTAGTACCGACTAATAATTGAATTATATCAAATTGGTGAAAACGCAGACTAAAAAAACACACTACTTTGACATACCTAAGTTAGTTGTGATTTATTGCCGTACTTTTCTCACGCTGTATTTTACGTATTTAGTTTACGTACAACGGAATCAGCGACATTAGCTTCTGTTTACATAAATGCTTTAAAAAAATTGGATGGAACCACAAATCGAAAGGCTAAAGAGAGGCTTTTTTGCTCTGCAGTCGGAAACGAGGAATAAAAAACTAAACAGTTTTTGGAAAAACACTTGCCTATTCTCAATTTCTCAGCTGTGGGGTTACATAAAAGCTAATGATGATAATTTTTCTAATTTTACATACAGTTTTCTCATAAAATCCTAGATTTCTCGGTAGTATGATAGGTGTATAAGTGTCACTACCCGCTTTAAACTATTGTCAAGTTACTATAAATACTTTAACTATACTTATATGAATAACAAGTAGGTCAAGTGTCCATCGTGACTCCTTTACAAAGTCTCTTCCACATACACGGTTAATTCTGTTCACAAGGTATGAATACTACTGCATATAATAGACGTATAAACAAAGAGGGTGACCATGGCGAAATTAGGTAGCCATAGCCACCAGATATCTAAAACTTATGAAGTATGATTCACTTTTTAGAAAACTATCTGTCGTAAGCTCTATCTTTCACAATTTTCATTTTTTTTGGCGATATATTTTTTAAAGAAGTTGAACGCTTTATTGCTCCAAGTTCATATAGATGACTGACTTCAACGCAAACAACGTCGCGGGTACAGCTACTATGAATATAAAGATTAACAGCTTAATAAATCTTCAAATTATTTTTCAGTCTAAACCTTGCAACAGCATGGCGTGCAAGAGTTGGTTCCTCTTTCCGCAACTCCCAAGGCACCATCTACCTCATCAATCGCTTCACGATCCACGAGGGTTTCAACCCCACAACCCTGGTGAACGACATCGCAGTAGTCCGCACCACCTTGTCCATTCACTACCAAGCTAACTTGGTGCAGGCCGCCAGGATCGCAGGAGCAGCTTACCCTGTTAATAACAATCAAGAAGTTTGGGCTATCGGATGGGGTGGTATTTCTGTGAGTAATCTTAAGTGCAACAAGTTTTGACTACATAAGTATATACCGGACGTAGGCCTTTCTCAAATCGAAATGCTAGGTCTTCCGCTATTCTCGTGGGGTCCGACATAGCTGCACTCCTCAGGTTTTCGTATTGTAATTATGGGGCTCCTCGTTCATCAATAGAGAAACATCTAAACGTGTGAAAAAGGTCACACAGATCACGAAAAATTTAAGAACTTAAAATAAATTAAATCAAAATTCATTTATTAAATTAACAGCACTTCTTGACCGTAAATATTTTTCGAAAGCACCCTCATTCGCCCACCCGTCACACTCACACTTCTGTGGTACTTTTACAGAACCAAGTGGCATCATCGGACCAGCTCCGGCACGTGCAGGTGTGGACCATCGCGCAGCAGACCTGCACCAATCGCTACTCCGGCACTGCAGTCACCATCAACGACAATGTCATCTGCGCCGGATTCCTGGATGTCGGTCTTAGGGGACAGTGCACGGTAACTTATCTAATATCCACCCCCGAGTAGACAATGGGAGGTGGATAATAAATTATTTATTGAAATCGGTCCTGCACGTCGATTCTGTAAAGTTCAAACAACAACTCGCTTCTCATATCGCTATTCACTCTCATGTCGCATAAGGTTCAAAATGACCTTAATTTTGATCGGAGTCGAGTGCGAAGTGACAAGAAAATTACCTTACTAAATCCGACTTCTTATGTCATCTCATAGTTTATCAGTCAAAATCTCACGTTAAATTAGCTCAACTCGCTGACACGCTCGCAAGTGTAGCGCTAGTGTACATTCGAATTATCAACCGAGTTTTTGAAAATCAAGAAACTCACAGCGGATTCAGATTCGAAGTTTAGAATGAGGTCTTACAGAATCACACCGCAGTGGTCTAGCCCTGAAAGCGTAACAGACTGAGTTACTTTCGGATTTTTATATTTCCCTTCATTTATTTCCAGGGAGATGTCGGCGGCCCTCTTCTGGACACCAATGGCTTCGTGATCGGCGTGTTCTCGCGCACGCAGGGCTGTGCCGACGACTGGTACCCTGACGTAAACACTAGAGTCAGTTCTTACACCAACTGGATCGTAGCTGCTGCAATTGCTACTGCATAGAAATAAACCTTTTTTTAAGAGCCGTCATCGCTGAGAATATAAACAATAGAAATGTTGACATTTCGATTGCTTAGAAATATTATAACAACCATTGAAAACAATCAATTTTTTAAAGAACTATGCTGCGTCATTTTTAGCTATAGACATGGTTAAAAACAATACAAATAGTTTAGGTAGATGTGGTTAAAAGAGATGGTTCAAATAGACGAATCCATTTAAATGGAACTATACTTAATAAATTAAATTGTAAAAAGAAATTTCTTTTTTTTTTAATTGATAAATAAATTAAATAACAATAATTGTATCTAGCAACTAAAGTTAGGAAGGTGACATCATGCATGTGGACAAGTGCGAGTCTGACTCGCGCACCGAAGGTTCCGTACAAAGTTTGCTGATCGTCACGGTCAATTCTCCAAAAACGACCCTCACTATGCGGTTGAAAAATGTTTTATAATACATCGATGTAGGACACTATTAAATTTCCAACCGTAAATATAAGTTTGTAATCGCAGAATCGCATTTTTTACGTTACAAAACTATTTTTTTTCCTTACTTGTGAGGTTGGACCTAGCTATTTAGACGCTTATTCATCAGGAAGTAACCCAATTAATTTCGAGTTTTTCGGAAATGTATGAGAGAGACGACATAAATGGCTGTAGTTTTTTATTTCGTTGACCTTGATTTTTTATTGCATAAAGAGTTCGTAGACCTGAGTATTTGATATTAATTTCAACACCTGAACCCTGGAAATTACTAACAATATAATTACATAAAATTCATAGGTCTTGGTTGTATGCCTTACAGAAAACTATAGTCAAATATGGAATTTTACCGAATTCGAACAATATGATTTTATGCTAAACTATTCAATTATTTCAAATACAACATTTCAGAATTTTAAAATCGATAATATGCCGTTAGGTTTTCAATTTTATATTAAATGTAGGTAAGAAGTTTTTCTGGCGTAAATAGGTGGCTAACACGCTAGCAGCGTGTTATCAATACATTTAAATATCCCCCGTTTTAGTAATAAAATGATAACGAAAATAAAGTTATATATTTTTATTAGATTCTTGAAAAACGTGTTTTTAGATTATTGAAAGAGCATTGTTTGTTCATTATTACTCTTGACTTATATAAAACGTTTAAATAGAATAATTTTTAGACCGGTATTAATTACCGAGATAGTTTCGTCGAAGGCTAAAGGTAAATTGATAGGAATGTTAACTGGGTATGAAAAGCAAAAATCGATTTAGTCCGTAAAATATACAATAAAAAATATTATACGCGTATTTTTGCTTTTTCAATATTATAAGTTAACTTAAGTAGATAAAGCGAATAAAATTTAAGGAGCGGGTATCTACTAATTAGGTACGTCACGATTTTACACAAAACGTACGACATCGTGACGTCAGACATTTCAAATTAATGTATAGTCATAAGTTTTGGTTTCGTAAAAAAAGAAAAAATACGTGTCTTATATTTTTACCAATGTATCTGACGAACATTAAAAACATTTTAGCCAACAACCATTATTCTTCGTATTTACCTACCTGATTGCAAGATTCTTCGACAAATTATCATACTAACATAATAATACAAAATGGTTACAGTCAGTTACAGTTTTTCAAGTATTTGCTTAAGATACACAATCTTGGTTTTTCAACGCGTGTAAGTAATTATTTGTCCAGATTATCTGATAAAATTGAAGACAAATTAAACAATTAGCTAACTGAACATGTTTTATTTTTCGTAAAATTACAAAAATCTGTTGTTCCGTTACTACCGACATACCAGCAAACTTGTATAATGTAAATATAAATATTTAAGTATTGAAAAATAACTCTTAAAACAATATATGAACTGAAGAAACTATTAAAAGAATTTACGTTCTACTAATGTATTATCTATTGTACAGGGAAATAAACTGTAAACGGGAAATAAGTAAGTACATGTGGTTCAGAGTCAGTTTTCAAAATTTTAGCACAAAATGAGTAAAAAAAATAATTGGTACCTAATTTTTCGCATTAGTCATCAAGACACTAAAAATAATCAAAACAAATCGTGTCACTGCACTACGAGGGTCAATATCTTATTACGACACTCGCTCAATGTTAAGATACATCGCTTCAGCGGTCGTGTTATGATTTTTGGTGTCGAATAATTGATGCGAAAAATTTGATATAAATTATTAAATTAACTTATTTTGAGCTGTACTTTTGTAAACTGATTCTCTAACAGATGTACTACTTATTCACCCCTTTTGGATTGTTATGACCTTTAGTGAACACCCTGTATAACGGAACTAGCCGAATTAAATAGTAATTTACAATACCGGTGTTTCGAGCTATAAGCAGATAAAATAAAAAATATATTCTAGTTCTCTAGGTACAGAAATTTACAGTCAGTCAGATGGTGTAACTAACTTTAATTATAAGATTTACAAGCTACAGAAATATACTACATCTAATTGTTTAAACAAGTTTGTAGATTTCGTTTATATTTTTACCCCACTGCTCCAGAAGCAGCGTTATGTTTTTCGAGTGAATTCTATTCAAAAAATATATATTACATAGCAGGGCAGCCGGGCTTTTAAATTTTTATCTAGCACAATTCTTTTTTAATTTAAAAAGTAGAGTTGCATTTAAACGCATACAAGTAAACTCTTGCTTTAAGGAAAAACACAGCGTCGAACTAAAGTATGTACTGCGTTGCGTATAATTCGTAAACGTTCACAACACATCGTATCAATGTATCAGAGTGCTTCAGTAATGTGTCAGTCGGTCTTCCAGCGACACCACTCGTACGCGCTGCCAAAGACTATCATAATATTCGTGATAACTCAAGTTATATTAACTTCAAGTATAACTGTCATCAAACTCGGACGCTCAGATATCGTCGGTACGTATTATCGATTCTTATTGATAAGCTCGACTGATGATTAATGAATCGGAAAAATTAATTCACTTTACGGGCTGTTTTAGCGATAGCCTTTCAAAACTTTTGACATCGTTTGTTTGATTTTAATTGAATCTCTACCGTTTACTAGATTTATTTAATTATTTTTTTTTTGTATTTTTTATAGCAGTTTTAATTATTTTTTATAGCAGTTAGATATATTTGAAATCGTAGGAAGTACACTGGCTTCCAAACATTGTATTGTACCTATTTATATTACTTTTATTATACAATAAGGGCGACATAATAAAATATTTAAGACAAAAAAACAAAGCAGTGAGTTTCGACATCTTTAAAAAAATCTGAACCTAAGTGTAGTCTAGATTGTAGTAAATAGGTCAAATCAATATTCTGATAAATAGATACAAATGATGAACTGATCGTAAACGCATCGGTACTTGCACAAAACTAATTATTTATTGTAGTCGCACCTTGTGTAAACAAGGGGTAAATAGGTACCTACCCGAAATCGAATTCAAAACGCTATTTCAAGTAAAATACGTTAAAGTTTACTAGAAACGTTAAAAAATTCCATAGTTTTGAAGTTATGTTAATGTTTTGTCTGTAGTTTACCATTTACTGGAAGCATGTCGGTTTTATTTTGTTTTCAATGCCTTTATCATGTCACATTGGCACTTTTATAGTAGGAGAGCTAGGTACTGAACTATTCGACTTACTCGATTCACACAAAAATATTTATTTTTTAATGATGAATTACTATCGTGTAATTATGATCGGTAATATCATTTTTTTTTTCTTTTTGGCCTCATCTGATAGTCACAGGCAACCGCCAGAATAGGCTGACTGTTTACATACTTTCTAAAGTATTGCAAGAATGTACCCTAAAATTTCAGATTATCAGCCTTGTGTGTGAATTGTTGGGAATGGCTACTAATTTGCTGGTACTTACTTACAACCCTCAAAATAGGTTGGCTACATATTAACATTTAAACCTCGAGGGAAAAGGATATGTTTTTTTTTGTATTTTCAATTTATTTTTTTGTTGTTTTTGCTACCGCGATGTCCTTTTCCGATTGGCCTTTCCTAAATGGGGCGATAAGAGTACATGATTGAAAAAAATACTAGCTTTGTGGAAATCAGGTTAGTCGTTTGGTTCAGTACCTAGCTCTTATTCTATTATGTTAAACCAGCAAGAAGCTATTAATCAACATATAAAAAAAAGTACAGTCAGTAACAAAAATACCGCCAGAAATGTTCAGAATATTGATGTATGCGCGAATTGTAGATTTCTGGTTTCATGGCTAGGTATTTGGTTTCTAAGTTGCTATAACATATTCCATGTGCAGTGCCTGTACGGCGCACTACACTGCGCGTAGCGGCGTCTCGCTTGCACGACGGCAACAATCCTGCTTTAAGAGTTCATGATGAGCGAGCAGGCCCCCTACACAAGTGGTATTTCGACAAGCGTTAACGATGATGGAAATGGCTTAAATGACATTAAATGATGTATGGAAATGACATTTCGTTTCGATAAGTCACGTGACTTGGACTTGTCACTTCGATCGATTAGCGTTATCGCTTGTCGACATGTCACTTGTCTAGGAGGGCTGGTGTTTTAAAAATCGGGGTCTGTTCATGGAATGTTTGTTGCTGACTGTACGTATATTAATAAACGCCAATGAGAAATAGGTAAACAAGTACAAAACATTTTAACGCCTTTGTGGTGTGGCTTATAACAATTAACAAACACTAAACATAATTATTGTATCGCCGGATAATTTTATTAAGTTTTCCTGACTCCTAATTAGGTTTGACCAGGAAAATCTGACTAATAATAAACTTATTTGTCTTCGATTAGAAACTTACCTACCTATTTTATTAATAACACGGACTTTGCGAATTTAGCTCCCGCCAAAAACTGAAAAAAAAACGCATTGAGTAAAGTCTTCTACGAATAGATCGCTGTTATAGTTGCACCGCTTTCTTGTGGTCCCCAGTATAAGGGAAGGAAGAATCACTCCGGTAGTTTAAATTAAGAGCATACCCCTCCGCCTTCCCCAGGGCGGAGGAAATCCATGAGGATTTCCCCAAAAGACAAAAAAAAAACATTCAAATAAATAGAAAATGAAAATTAAATCATTTTATTGGTTACCTAATAGGTTTTTATGTTCTGAATAAATATTCTGAGTAAATTTGTTGAAGAAAAAATATTTGTTGTATCTTTCTATACGATCCATTTTATTTTCATAAACCATTTAGTGAGCAGCTTGTCCGTTAGTCCGTTTTGCTTTAAAAAAACAAATCAATTATAGTTAAAATCACGTTTTAATTCTGTAAAATTATACCTAGTATTGTCAGACAAGAGATAAATATTATGATTCAAGCAGTGTATTTTTTACATAGGTATAATTTTTTATCGGTTCTTCCGTTTTGTCCTTCGTGTTAGGTTTAGAAGATGTTACCAATAGTTACAAGTATTGGCCATATTTATTTAATAAAAATCTCGACGGTGTTAAGCAAATGCTAAAGTGAAAATTCAATTTCTCTATAAAAAAAAAATAAGAATCTAGGGACTAGCCCACCACACATGCCCATCATTGCAACTCCTGTAAGCCAGGATCAACAATGATAACCAATGAATACCACCGAAACAGGTAAGCTCGGTGTGTCCCAGGGAAACGATTGACTGTCTTGGAACTCGCAACGAAATTAATCAGAAGTAGTAAATAGGAGGAGGAGGAAAAAAAAAATCTGCTAATCAATTGCTAATCATCGCCGAGATTTTTATAAATAATTCCATAAATGTTTAGTTCTGATTATTTATGAATAGTTCACCAACCCATGTAAAAGGTTTTATAATAAACTTGTGTGGACGCAAAATGAAAATACAAAAGTAACAGGAATACTGCCTTAGATATAGCCTTGCCTTATATATACTTAGTATAACCTTAATATATGTAAACCTACATAATATTTTATTAGGAAATGAACGAACCATATTTGCTATGTAGTACTGCGGGCACTGAATAATTAATAGCACTATATAAGGTATAGTTACTACAAATAGCATTTTAAATGTTACAGGAATGTTCAAAGTCACAAATAATTACTTTGCATAGGTACATCGCTTGCTTATAAAGTTACGTTTTAGATAACTAAGTAGGTAGGTATATGTGTTTAATTACTTAGTTTTACGCCAATGTTATTCCATGAAATAGTCTGGATTGTATAAGATCGTATTATACAAAATAAAGGTTAATTTTGCACTGACTTGGTACATGTCATGTCATCTGTGCCGTAAGGGTCCTACAGCTGCCTCTTCTAAACAAAAGGCCTCTTCTCATATAGAGAAGAAACGAGCATTGAATAATAAGTCAGGAATAAAACAAATCTATAGATACATAAATACAAATAAATAAAATTGAATTGCCTGTTTGTAATATTAAAAAAACCGCTTTATACTACATACATATGAATGTATATACGGTACATATACCAAAATATTTTTTTTTGTCTGTCTGTTTGTTTGTTCCGGCTAATCTCTGGAACGGCTGGACCGATTTTGACGGGACTTTCACTGGCAGATAGCTGATGTAATAAGCAGTAATTAAGGCTACTTCGAAAACGAAAGAACAACCAAATGACTGTTTGTTAAATTCCACGCGGACGAAGAGTAAGTAACTAAATACGAATAACTAAAAAAGAAATGTTAGTTGAAACTGACATTTTGGGTCCTCATTCCGATAAGATATCCAAATAGTCATCACTAAGATAAATGTGCCCATATCTCTCGATAAAAATTTAGATAAGCGACTTGAACTCATTTGTATGTTTGTCCCCTGTCCTAAACTAATGATCAGATTGTGATGAAACTTTGGTAGGGTGTTCTAAATAATGCCGAAAAGGTTCCTAGCTTAAAAATATTGTATTCATGTAAAAAAAAACAAAAATATTTTCCTTAACGTGGCATTGCAACGCATGCGGGTGGATGTAGCTAGTATGCAAATAAAACATTGCAACACAGCGGTATTTACTTGGTCCATAAATGATAAAAAAAAGGGAATCATTTGCACGGATCGCTCATTTTTTGATCAGAAATACTTACAATTTTTTTTTCTTTGTGGTGAAAAGCGGCTTTATCCCACGCCGAGGACACAGCGTGGGGATATTCGGATAGTCGGACTTTAACTGAATAAAAACACCCCGGTCCCGTCTCTGCCCTTGGCCGGAGTCGCGGGATCGCAAGCGCATTCTCTGCTCAACTCTGACGGTCTGATATGTCTACCCACTTTAAATATTTTGTACTGTTTTAAGACAAAACAAATAGACACAAAATGACACAATCAGTAATAGCATTTCGAATCTAAAACTGACTGTCCAATAAATACTATACAACAAAATAAATGATCTATTAAATAGAAAGAAAGAAAAATAAAGAATAAACATTCATTGCCGCACCAAAGAGCGCGCACACTCAAAATAGAAAACTCAAAGTAAAATATTAATGTACAAAATTTTTCATGCAGCAATAAATAAATAAATGTGGACAACATCACATACATTGCTCTGAACCCAAAGTAAGTAGCTAAAGCACTTGTGTTATGGAATTCAGAGACAACGAAGGTACCACAAACACACAGACCCGAGACAATGTAGAAAAGTGGTTTTTCTACATTGACCCGGCCGGGGATCGAACCCGGGACCTCAGAGCTGACGACACCTTGAAAACCGGTGTGTACGCCACTCGACCACGGAGGTCGTCAAAGCAATAAGGTAACATTTTGAAGGATGCTACCTGAGGCCTATAGGTTTTCACTGAAAGGGAGAAGTCTGGCTTTTTAACCCTAGAAATTATTTATGAATGAGCTTCCTTTTGCTCTAAGCCACGAATGGCTATGCCTCTTACTGGTTTCAACCGGCATGCTACTTCGCTTCTTCCTGCCCTTTACATTTTGTCCTAAGCTAAAAAATTAAAGGATCTTTTGTAAAGTTCTGTAAAATGGAGGTAGGTAGGTATGAAGTGGACAGTAATTGTGATTTTTAATAAAACACAGAGCAAGCTGCTCACACGTTGGCGTCCGGTGCAACAGACAGATGTATTTTTCAAAAGTGTTGCAAGTGACACAATTGAATTAATGATAAAAAAAACATTTGTTGGGTTGCCAACATCTTTGTGTTTCTTTACCGAGTAGGTAATACGTCGGCAAAGGGCATGCTCAATTACTAATCTAACTGCGCATGTGCAAGTAGTTTTGTAAATTACTGTGACCACACGACTCAATTAGGCTAACGAGAAGTTGGAGCAGCCTAGTTACGTAAAGTTCTGCAATAATACAACTAGAAAAGAAACATTTGTATAATTAGCTATTTTGCGAAGAAAAACTAGTATGTTTTTGCCTATAAGCGCAGTTTAAATTCCTGATTGGTACCATTTATTTTGAACTTACTCCTGATATAAAAATTAATCATGTACCTATTACATAAAATATAAGAAAATATCAACTTGTTCAAGAAGCGCCACAAAAAAAAATGATTGTGTCGTTTTCATAATGTTATATTTTATGGTTCTGAAATAAAGAACTAGGTATAAAAAATTATTATCTTGTTTCCTTTTTTAATTACGGGATAACTTCAACAAGATGAGACCCGGTCCTTTGAAAGGCTTACGTGGGGACACAGGTCCAACACGCAGCGGCCTTGTTTAGAACTTTAATATGGCATGGGCCTTCTACCGCAGACCATCCACCCCTGATCTATAAAAAACATGAACAGCCCAAGGTGGCTATTAAAAACTGTGCTGTTAAAACTAATTTGGAAAATGGAGAACTATGACACCTACCAGTCATGAAAATGAATAAGTTAATTATTATTTCCTTATTTCCCAATATACATATAAAATACTTACATTTAAAAATATAAAATATTGTCCAATCGACACTGGGAACTACTGCCGGCGGTTAGAGCTCCAGAGAGTGGAACGTCCTCACGATTCGCGCCATGTGGAGAAGTACCGCTTTCTGAATCAAGCCCTTGACCCAGCCGCCTAACGAGAGCCTCTTGAGGTGTTGGTCGGGGCTCTTTGCTATTAAGCCATTAGCTGTATTTTAGGTACATTTCCCTATAGTCAGATACCTTTTTAGGTGATAGTATTATAACAAAAATTAATAAACAAAATTCTTATTAATCTGTTTCAGCCAAAACAAAAATAGAGTTACGACCATTGACGCTCAACTGTTTTCTAAACGATGTCGTTCGTATATCCGCACCGATGATCAACGAGCCAGCAGTCTACTACCTCCACAAGCCAAGCGGAGAAGCCATGAAACTTAACTTAGGGAAGCCAAAACTTCCTCACAAGCTATACCAAGGCGACATAATATCTCCCATAGTCACGAAATTCGTAAACAATGTCAAACCTATCGTCACACAAACGAATAACTTCGATATATTTGCCATGAGAAAAACATCAGTTAAGAAATTTGATATGAAAGTTAGAGAAATGGATCCCAATGAATTCATGCTGGGTCCTCTAACGATAGAAGATAATGGGAACTGGGTGCTGAGTGCATATACTAACAACTTAGACGGTGATTTGATCGAGATGTTCCAAGTAATAACAGTTACGATAACAGGTACGTTTTATTACATTGGTTGACAAATCAAGTGTAATGAAATCACATAACCTTTATGATTATGACTATAGTCCATGGATTGTACCAATGTGTAGTGACGTTGATCAGTAGGTACCCCTACCAGTAGGACAATGGCGTCCATTTTTCACAACCTCCGATATACTTATACGACGACGAGACGAGACCGGATACGCTCACTCTAATTAAGTATCTTATCCAAAGGCGGTTACCGAATTCGGTGAACCAACCAAAGTAAAAAATCCAATTCGGTTAGAACGAAAGCAGTCGCCGCCGCCGGATTCGGTGGCTCGAACTAATGTGAACGCGACATTAATGAACAAGCATCGAACACTTATATTTTTAATCACGAAATTGAACCTTACCACTCTGATATGAAGGACTTACTCCATATGCTTGATGTTACCACTCCTTCTATATCTTGTACTAGCTTTCGCCCGCAACTTCGTCCGCGTAGAAATCGAAAATTATCAAAAATCTAATTGAGTTTTCAAACATGTGTCAAAATAAAATGTAATTTGTTTCAAAAGCACTAAGGCGTATTGATATCAACTTCGTTGCAAATCACCCCCAAAATAACTTTCGACCCCTTTTCAACCCCGTTAGGCTATGAGTTTCAATATAATACGAAACACGTCTTTCATCAATTCTGTTAAAGAATGTTTATGCAAAATTTTAAGTAGATAGGACCAAGGACACCCTCCAAGTTTCAGGTCTCTACGATCAGCGGTTTAGGCTGTGCGTTTATATAAATATAAAGATAGATGATCTAACATTTTTTTTTTACAGAATACCTACCAGCTACACCGACACGTCCGACATTGAGAACAGGAGACACATTTAAGTTAGGCTTCGCGTTCCCTGTCGCAGGTCTACAGAGCTGTGAATTAGTCGCCCCTCGATCTACATTCGACAGATTCTTTGATAGAAATCATATAGAGACAGACACTTGCGGGTATGTCGTGCCAAATATAACGACTCATGATAAGGGTCTATGGAGAATTATAGGAGTCGGACCTATAGTGTACGAAGCTGAAGTTTATTTAAATGTTAATAAACGTTGATAAGACTGTTTGATTAACTTTTATTTACCAAAAACTTATCGTCTGTTTTTCCTGCGCGTTATCAAAATCAAGGATTACGTTTTGAAATAAATTATTGAATATAAAATTTGAGATTATTTTTTTTAGTTTTCTTGTTATTTGGTTCATAAATCACAGTCAAATTTATAGACTGACTGGAATATCCACATAAATATATTTTTTTTAATGGCCAAATATTATCCTGTTTTAATAAAACAACATATTTTTACAAATTATCAAACTATATTTACAACTTAACACAATTATTACACTTCTTAATATATAACAATCACAACAATATAGTAGTCGGTTGTTTTCGTCAAATACTCACATTTGAGTCATTGTGTGTTACGTCACACAAAATGGCGCCTATTCCGTTAATAACAAATCCTTTTAATTTTAATTCTAATACAATGCCATTGCAAAATTGATATTAGTTTAACAGGCAGGAGATTCAGTATTCATTAAAAAATGCTGTCAATGGAAGGAACTGACTGGAATCTAAACATTGAGAATATTTTGTTACACTGTGTCTTGCTTTTTTGCATTGGCATTGTATTAGAATTAAAATTTACTGGGAGAGTAAGGGCATAGACGTTCTCTCTCTCTACCAGAGATAGATACGTAACATGAAATATTTTTTTTACATGTAACTTAGCAAACAAAATAGCATTATAATGCTAACTTTACACTGTAAATTGTGGATACCTACTGCTAGGTTTTAACTTATTACAAAGTTTACATTTATCGGCATTCATAGTTATGTTTTTATTAGAGTTGGTAATAAAACACGACAGAATTGGTCGAGCATTTGTCACGTTCGTACTTTGCTATCGCAAAATAAACATTTTACTGTCATGAACATGAGAAGTATTGAGAACATGTGTATAATTAAGTCTTAATAATGTAATGCCAGCCGCACACGGACCGCTTGAAGCAGTTTGACTGGTTCGAGCTGTCGTCAAAACAAAAAGCAAGCGCACATGACTCGCGAGAGCGGTCGCCAACTTGCGCAGTCCGTGTACGTCAGCCTTAACGCCCCATTGTGGGCGCTGCAGGCCTAAAGGGGGTCGGCAAGAGACCCAGTAAAAAAACGATTCTCCGCTAATTTAGCTCACAATAATTAAATTAATTTTTGAAGTAATATCTTTTTTTAAGAAGGTGGAAGAATGGGGGCGTTAAAAAATAATTTATTCTCAAAGTGGGCAGTAGACAAATTTAAGTTTGGGAACCCCTGATGTACGTTGATCACTGACTAACTGTGAGAGCTGTTCCTGTACGAGCGGTTAAGGAGATGGTGGTATTTATATAAATAGGTATTTTTAACTCTACCTATTATTACCAGAACTAGGTTTTAAACTCAAATCACGGATCAGTTTTAAAACAGTGTCAATGGCCGTCTGTAGGAAACACTCGGCCATTGACAGGGATGTTATCGGAAATCTGAAAAATGTTACCATATCCGACAAAATAGCTACGAATAGGGGCGGAATCTAAATACAACTTGTTTTAACAAATTTCAAGCCGACACATGATAAAATAACTTAAAATAAATATTTGTAGGTTTTTTTACTATTCTTAGAAACATTACATCCCCATCGGAAACTTTCCGAAACTGTCAGATAGTCTGAAAATACTTTGTATCTGTATTCAGAATCGAAATTTCTTACCATAACATCCCTAGCCTCCAAGTCAGTACACAATATGCCGTATGTTTTCCGCGCATGTAGACGATGGCTGGTGTAGCTCGTGCAGGCCAGCCTACTCGCTGGCGCTTGCACTGTTGTTGTCGCTGGCACTGCTGCGTCGCGGCGTCTTCTCTTGCGCGTCGCTGCCGTCGTCGTCGGAGTCCTTGAGCGCCTTCGCGCGGTCCAGCCGCCGCGCGCGCCGCGTCTCCACGTCCGAGCCTTCCGATTCTGAGGAGTAGATCGCCGCGCCTGCTGACGCTGGAAACAAAGAAATGGTCATAATCATTTGGTAAGTTATGGATCACCAGTCACAATACACCATGGTTTTCTTTAGATTAAAAACAGTGATTTCCCCCAAATATTTTTAAGTCTTCGTCCATGAGGTAAGGGGTAGTGGGGTGACTCGTTCGGGTTGAGGTTTGTGACATAACTGACAAAAAAAAATCAAGTATATTGCTGAAATATTTGAAAAAGGTGAAGTGAGTCCACAAGTTTCGGTCGAGGCTCACTGAGCCACAGAACATTTCAATCACTCAATTAAAAGCGTGCGCAGCGCTTTCAACTGACGCGTTAGATTGCACGGATAGCCAAGTGGTATATAAAGGCCACCAATACCACTGCGCGACATGCTGCGGGTTTGATCCCTACATAGGACAAGCATTTGTATAATCTACAAATACTTGTTCCAAGTCTGGGTGTTTTTTTTTTTATGTGACTTAAATGTTTGCCAAACCCCCCGCGACACAAGGATTAAAAAGCTCAGTGCAGGAGCCATTTTCTAAGAAAAAAATCGACCACAAATTTAGGTGTTGGCAAGCGCTATCTTGCAGGGTTAATACACAAGTTAGTAGTGAGTGTCGAGTGTTACCTTTCTGGCCCTGCTTGTACTTGTTCTTGATGGCGGCCAGCGACACGCCGCCCTCGTCGTCGGAGTCGTCGCGCGCCGCCGCGCCGCGCGCCGCGCCGCCGCGCCGCTTGGCGCGCACCGACACGCGCGACCGCATCGCCGCGCGGAGCTCCATCTCCTCTTTCTGTCATCAATTATAATAAACAACAAAATAGAATCGATTGGAAAGATACTGGTATAAGTCTTGTGTGTGTGTGTGTGTGTGTGTGTGTGTGTGAGTCTGTCCCATTCTATCTGTCCCATAGTCTTTGTGAGTTTTACTTGTAGTTGGGGGGACTTCTATCCCTACGATGTAGTATCTTGGGATCGGTAAGTACCACTAGAAATCTATTCTAATATTATAAAGCTGAAGAGTTTGTTTGTTTGTATGTTTGTTTGTTTGTTTGTTTGTTTGTTTGAACGCGCTAATCTCAGGAACTACTGGTTAGAATTGAAAAATTCTTTTTGTATTGGATAGTCCGTTTATTGAGGAAGGCTATAGGCTAAATAACATATAAAAAGAAAAATCGTTGAAAATAAAACACGCGAACAAAGTCGCGGGGGACAGCTAGTCGTGAATATTGTCTAGAGTTCTGTAGCATCATAACTAGCTTTACCAATACTCCAGACAAATCAAATAAGCCCCAACACGATGGTACCGAGTAGTTTTGTTACACAGGCACTACAGGCACTTTCTGGTTCCATCATCATTACTCTTACGCTTCAATGAAATGAAAAGTATTTTTATTTAATTTTTCAAGAATACTGAATCTCGTTTCTAAAACTAATATAAATATTGCACTGGCATTGTATTAGAATTAAAATTAGTTTGAAGAGTATGGGCACAGATCAACTGGAAAGTACCAAACTACTGCAATGTCATCAATCTTGTACTGCTTATCTAGCTTTTTCCCAAGCTAAGTTGAGATCTGCTTCCAGTGTCACGAAATTCAGCTATATTTTACATAGAGCGACCCCCTACCTGACCACAACCCATTGTACTAAGTAACAAATAATAGTGTTGTTATTAGAATAGTCGACAGTCAGATCCATTGATTTTACGTGATTTTCAAAGAACTGGAGAGGAGATGGAGATGTGTTAATATTTCTGTGCTTTATGTAATCTTCTGCCAAACCTAACACCCAAATACCTACCTAAATTTCGATTTTAAATCATAATTAAACTCACCTTGAGCTGATACTTCCTATCGGCATCGGGATCCGCGCCGACTTGTGACAGTATCTTGATGGCGGATGTCTTAGTGGACCGATCAGCTAGAGAAAGTGTCATCTTTCTATGCGTGAAGGACTCTGTCGAGTGCGGTCGGAAGGAGAGCTTAGTTCGGAAGACGGCCTGCCCTTGGAGACCCGTGCCTTGGCGGACGAATAGATGGTTGTGGTCGCCCTGGTAAGGAAAAAAGAGAAATTAATAATCATTGTCAACATCTGTAGATGGTTAAATGGTTAAATCTGTCAAGTCTTTTTCTCAAACTATGGGATAGATTTCTAATGTCACTAGATAGAAGTGAATATTACTAAATTACATTTAAAAAGTACCTG
The DNA here is from genome assembly GCA_932294365.1 of Diachrysia chrysitis. Taxonomy (NCBI): domain Eukaryota; kingdom Metazoa; phylum Arthropoda; class Insecta; order Lepidoptera; family Noctuidae; genus Diachrysia; species Diachrysia chrysitis. Next base: position 3,766,145 of record OW028662.1, on the reverse strand, counting down.
TCTGACCTTCACAAATTTACCATAATAAATCTGTTTTTTGTTTGACATAGACTCTATGTCCATTGTCCAACTGTACGAAAGGAGCTTCATATATACATTTGTGCTACTTTTTAAGTCACACAAGAATTTTCATTGCATTTTTTAAAGAAAAAATATCTGATGGCGAACTTAACTATAAGTACACATAAAAAAACTATTAACTTATTAAAACCTAATACCTAAAATATACCCTCAAAAAATTCTTCCACATCGCTGTCGACTGGAAGATATAAAATATAACAATATATTAGTCAGTAGTGTCACAATAATCCCACTCACGTGTAACGGCTGCTTATAAACGTCGAATATTTCTGACCCGAGGTGTAGCGACATGCTCCCGTCCGACCACTTCACCATGCGCGCGTTGGACTCCTTCACCGCGTTGCCTTCCTTATCGAAGACAGTGCGCCAGCGCATCGTGTTCTCCACCTTTAGTTTTAACCTGTAGCAATGTAAAGTCAGTAAATACTTGTTTTAAAATCTTGTTTATCCTAGAGAGACATAATTAAAGGGAGGATATGCTCAGCAATGAGCTATGCAAAACTAATAATTAAGTAAATGTTTATTTAATTTTAAGACAAATTAAAAAAAATCTATAGTTTAAAAAAACTAAAAAATAATGGCTGATGTGTATTCAACATAGGAACAGAATATTACCCTTACTCTGTATAAAATGGGGATTAGGGACAAAACAGATACGTGTGGGGAATATTAACTAAGTCTCAACGATAGAAAAAAAATCTATCATCAAAACTCATAGTAATTCATTTGACTACAGATTAAATTAAGCAGTCTTTAAGTAACCAGGGATATTCCACAAGAGTCTCACCTGGCGCGACCTTCTTCATCCAAGGTCTCCTCCTCATCAATTTCATCTTCATAGGTGCTGGGATCGTAAGGGCGGGTCTCCACTGACAAGAAGTTGGGGAGCTTCACAAAGTGCAGCTCCTTGCCTAACTCCGTCCATATCTTTGGCATGTCGACATCGATACGGGTTTCTGGAATCTCCACCTCTTCTTCTTCTTCTGGCTTGTCTCGTGGCTCTTGCTAAGAGAGATTAGAAAAAGTTATCATTAAATAGGGTTAAAAATTGACTTTTTTGGAATATTTTATTAGTGATGTGATGATTGGTGTGTTTTCTAAGTGATTTTTTTTACTGTGCCTTAAGATTAAAAGTTTTAAGGTCGCAAAATTTTAAATTAGAAATGGTACATAATAAACATATCAAAATTAAATTGGTATATTTATATATATAACATTCTCGTTTCGCAGTGTTTGTAATCAAACTCCTCCGAAACGAATTGACAGATTTTTATGTAATTTTTTGTGTATATTCGGTAGGTCATCATCATCATAGTGATGGCGCCACCCTTATCACACACAGTCAGCTAGTAATAATTACCATTCCATTGTGAGCTCACCTCATCCCCACTCTGTCTAGCTTCGTCCCCTGAACGTCGTGCTTCCTGGCTGCGGCTGCGGGACCGAGAGCGCGAACGGGACCGCGACCGGGACCGGGACCGCTCGGATCCCTTGTCTGCGCCACCCTCGTCTTCAGTACTGATGTCTGACGCGTCACCGAACAGCGCGTCTGCGGTCACTGTTAAAACAAACAAAAAATAAAAAAATATAAATATGATTGTTTATGGATTTTAATTTGTTTTCGGACATGTGGAATGTTTAACACACAAAAATCAATAATCCTTGAGGCCTCATGCAAATAATTTAATACCAAGTATTAAGCTCCATTTTAACAATTTCTCGTGTGTGTGTGTGTGTGACTGTGCGTCGACTAAATCAGCCTTTATGGTATACTAGCTGTTGCCTGCGGCTCCGCCTGCGTGAGTATCGGGGCAAAAAATAGCCTATGTCCTCCCCATACCAAGTTTCATCAAAATCTGTTCAGCGCTTTAGCGTGAAAGTGTCATACAGATAGAAAGACAGATTACTTTCTTATTGAGTTTTTATTTTATTATTTTTTTAAAATTTTATTATTTAAACAAATTAATTAATTAATCTTACCACCATCCTCCTTCTTCCCCTCCGCATCTTCGTCAGAGTCCACAATCTTCTTGGACTTCTTCTTGGGTTTGCCACTGGTGTCCGAGCCGCTGTCTGATCCTGCCGTCTTGCGTTTAGGCGTGCCTTTCGCAGCGCCATCGCTTTCCGAGTCCGAGAGTACTGCGCGCTTCTTTTTGTCACCTGTAAAAATGTCAGATAACTTGAATAATTATAAATTATTATTTCTTATTTCATGTTGAAGAAAGCCTTTTCTTCAACATGAAATAAGAAATAATAACTACAACTACTTATACAAGCTTATAATACCGGCCTATAAATATCATACTGTTGTGCACAGGCCTCTTCTGATAATCATAAACATGCTTTATTGCATTTTATGCATTTTAGATTCAAATTTTTCCTACACTGTTTGCCAACGGGGTCTCGAAATTATTAATAAAGTACATACAACTTTGAAAAAGTTACATTGGTATTTGCCAATAGTGGGTTCGAACCTGATACCTTGCATTGCACCTTGCGAGCATTCAAATCCGTATGTTCAACCACTAGGCCACCACAACATTTTTTACATGTGTTGGTAGATAGTAAAATATACTTCTAGTCTTGTATGCAGACTCCGAAAGTAACAATTTCTCTCGTTGTTACAGAATGATGAATTTTTGCTACTTTACAAATAGCAAAAATCCTTCGTAACATTTTACATAAAGGTATGTAACTACATACCAATTTCAGCTTCTGAAGCATTGGAACTCTTTGATCGAGACCTAGAACGACTTTTGGACTTCGATTTTGACTTGCTGCGAGACTGCCTCGAACCAGATCTGAAATAGTTAAACAAATTTGAATCTACTCTTATGTTGCTAAGTTTTGATCAATATTGTATGGTTTGCCAATAATTTATTTACCTTGATCGACTCTTAGATTTGTCCTTAGCCTGTTCATCATCAATCATGAGATTTGGAGAGTTTGACCTGCTGTCTTGTTCTGTAGGTCTGGCCACTGGGCTTTTCGACCTTGAAGATGCACTCCCTGACCTCGATCTTGACTTCCTACTTTTCGGACTTGCACTTGCAGACTTAGATCTTGACCTACTTTTAGCACCATGAGATTTCGGACTTGGAGAACGCGATTTTGGACTTTGAGATCGAGATTTAGGGCTCTGTGACCTGGACTTTGGAGATTGAGATCCAGATTTGGGACTTTGTGTCCGAGATTTTGGGCTGCGAGGACCAGATTTAGGGCTAGCTGAGCGGCTTTTAGGTGTGCCTGAGCGAGACCTAGCACTAGCAGAGCCTGAACGAGACCTTCTAGAGCCACTTCTGGACCTGGAAGCTCTTTGTTTGGGACTTCCTGAGACATTGGACTTAGGGCTTGAAGATCCAGATTTGTTGCTATGAGCAGATCCTGAGCGAGATCTATTTGAGTGAGCCGGTGAGTTAGACTTGCTTCGGGAAGCATTTGAAACATTTGAGGCATTGGATGATCTTCTGGAGCGAGCTGATCTGTTGGACTTAGGCGATTCACTTCCAGACTTGCCCGGACTGCGAGAAACTGATCTGAAATAATGAATGATATAATAAAATAGGTATCACTGTCAAAATTCATATAGTGTAAAACACGTTTAGAGCAAACTCAAGATAAGTTAAAATTTCAGTTATAAAGATAATATTAACCCATTGATTGTGAGTTGTACCTCTGTACCATACAAAAGTAGACTCTAAACACAAAAAAAAAGGGTTTAAATTAAGTGGAGGTAGTGCGTGGAGGTAGCGACCAGTCGCCTACAAGCTGCATATGGGTTAAGAGACTAATAGTACATACCAATAATTATGAATGGCACATCCAAATCTAGGTTACTTTTAAATTAAAAAATGTGTGTATTATTCATACTAAAACTTTTATATACAGTACAACTAACATTGAATAACAAAGAAATGTATTAATGCGGATAATTCAAATTCAACAAGTAGTGTTCAGCAAGAAGGACTAGTTCAGGTTGACATGCAATAAGTATCACTAGAACCTGAAGCCATTAACCTAAATTTATAATAATACCTAATTATAAATTGGCAAATAATTTTATGACAATAATGCAACTAGTTCTCATACTATCACTTGTTTTAAGGTTAGTAAGAAATATTACCTGGATTGACTGCCCTCTTTGCCTGATGGCGCAGGGCTAGGGCTCTTGCTGCGGCTTGCACTCGACCCACTGTCCGATTCAGAGCCAGAATCTGTATCTAAAACGAGAAAACAAAACATGCTTACATTTGTCACTTCACTAGATCTAAAACTTTTATTCAAAACTTATAGCACGTAAAGTGTGTCAGTTACAATAGTTATAGACTCTTATAAAATATAAATTACAGAAAACACGATCAAAATACAGCAAAATATAAATAAAAATCCAAAATTGTATTTTCACGTTTGACTCTTTCTTCTACTTACCATTCAACGAATTCTTTGCCGTAGGTGCCATTATTTATGCGTTTTGGTGCACAAATATACGATTTCACTATCCAATCATGTATAGAATAATAACTTTTTTGTAATATGCGAATAAATTCTGTAATCTGTAGCACAAATAGGTTATGATGCCAACGACAGAAACGTCAACGTCGTCAAACAACAATAATAGTGAAGGACCTTAACCTCAGAACTAAACAAAAAGCAAGCACTAAATTCCACATAATCGAATACTAGTCGATTTTTTTAATGAACTTTTTCATTAATCTTAATTTTATGTTCGATTAGTAAAAGGTTCGATAGTATCAACTATTTAAATCACATTTATAAAATTTTAAACCTGTTTCTGTTCACATCAACGTCACTAATCCAACTTTGGTGTTGACGCGAGATTTTATAAATTATTTGCGAAATTGGTCATTTACCCCGTTGACTGTTCAATTATATTTTAATACTTTAATTGAACAAGCGCATTTGTCTATATGTTTGTTTAATAAAATAATAAACTACGAAACCTATATTGTTGATAGTATCAACCATTTAAATCACATTTATAAAATTTTAAACTTGTTTCTGTTCACATCAACGTCACCAATCCAACTTTGGTGTTGGCGCGAGATTTTATAAATTATTTGCGAAATTGGTCTTTTACCCCGTTGACTGTTTAATTATATTTTAATACTTAAATTGAACAAGCGTATTTGTCTATTATGTTTGTTTAATAAAATACTAAACTACGAAACCTATCTTGTTGAAATTAGTGGTAAGGAGAAGATAATATATGCTAAATCATTTCTATTGGAATTACCTATGTAAGATACTTTGTTGTTCACGTAATAGTAGTACATTATTTGATTACAATTCCACAGTAAAATCAATTCATTTTCATGTGAACAGTTAGATAGAAGACGTTGTTAGATAAGAAGTTGGTTTTAATAATAATTTAAACCAACTTCTTATCTAACAACGTCTTTTTTAATAAACTGAAAATTATAATAAACTGAAATTAGAACTGCGCTATGTGACTTGGCGCAGTTCTGATTTCAGTTTATTGTGGCTTCCACGCCCTTATCAATATAACCATTTTGGTATGTAGTTCGTCGGGTACTGACGTGTGTTGCCACTGTGATTCGTCATAAAGCCTCATTTGCGGGTAACGGCACCCACGAGAGTGATGGGGTGGTTCTATTTATAGTAGAGAATTTGTATGTCCGTTCTGTAGGGCTATATTATTATATAGGATTTCTGTCATTCATTTATTTTTCATGTGATATGGATTGACAAATTTAATATACTCCATTGAGTGCAATCGCTTTTAGGTTTGACTCTTGTAATATATAGGTATTAGGTAATTGAATGACATGCACAACTTTATTAGTTACTAGCTGTCTCCCGCGACTTTGTTCGCGTGTTTTAGTTTCAACGGTTTTTCATTTTTGCAACATTTTTCATTTATGCTCCGCTCCTTTTGGTCGCAGCGTAATGTTATATAGCTTATAGCCTTCCTCAATAAATTGGCTATCCAACACTGAAATATTTTTTCAAATCGGACCAGTAGTTCATGAGATTAGCGTGTTCAAACAAACAAATAAACTCTTCAGCTTTATATATTAGTATAGATTCTGATGTATAAAGCTGTAGCTCCCGACGACCTCCGTCGTCAACTGGCGTACACACCGGTTTTCAAGGTATACACTACATACAGCTCTGAGGTCCCAGGTTCGATCCCCGGACTGTAGAAAACCACTTTTCTGCATCGTCTCGGGTCCGAGTGTTTGTAGTACTTTTTTATGTCTGATTCCATAAGAAATGTACTTACTTTGGGTTCAGAGCAATTTATGCAATATTGTCCACATTTATAATAAATCAACCAGTGCAATTACTTAACTTAAACTTGATATTCTGTAAGTTCTACCTATCTACTATAGTAATAAAGTAGATAAAACTACATTTATTTAAATGGGTAATAGAAAAGTCTCCACGACAACAAAAATAATAATCACCTATCATAAGATTCGAACAGTCAATGCCGTTTTGACCAATGATCTAATTTGACCGTGATAACAGCAACTTACATTCACTACAACGCAGATTAATGATATGTAACACATTTTAAATCTGATTTATAAATCTATAGACACAAACACATACTTAACTACCTACCTATAGTAAAAATAACTTATGAAGACGATATAGACGTACCCATAGGTAGGTAAATCTAACATTGAATGGTAGGAAACGTAATATGTTGACTCACAAATAATGTGTACGTTTCTCGATTTATTGGAATAGCATATCCATTCAATTGATATCCAATAAATCAAGTTTAACAACGGTAATAATAATAACTCGGTTAAAAGTTTCGTCTCACGATTCATGGAACTCGTAAACTTAACTCTTATCAGACACAAAGGACGATAGGTATCTCTTTCTTTATTTATACAGAACGAAAGGGACAAAATATACCAAAAACAGGCGCCTTTTTCAAGGGTAAGGTACCCGACATACCCAAGTAGAGCATACCTACATGTTCGCATCTGTTCCGAGTTTGAATGGGGCGATTGAATGGCCTTTTTTCTTCCGTTTGTTAGTTGAACGATGGCCGCGGCCGGCGACGTTTGTGCCGGCTTGGTGCGACACAAACATATTTTATTACGAGAATTATGCGACACAAATATTTTGGATGTATTAGTGAAGAAAGGGATTTTTAATTTAAACGAGTTTGAATTGATAACTGGTGCGGCTGACAGTGATAAGTGTAATTTTTTTATCGAGATTGTTAGTAAACAAAACGGTGTTAAGTTAAATGATTTGTGTGTTGTTTTAAGCAAGGAATGCCCAAAACTGTCTAAGGAGCTTATGAATGATAGGCACAGGTTCATTGTCAATGGTGAGTAACTTAACTTAATATTTTGTCCGTTCTCAATTTACTTATCTACTAAAGATAAAGGTAATTAAGTGCCTACTTCAAAGTTTGTTAGCATCGATCTTGTAATGATTGTTGCCTTTTCGTATGATCATTATTTATTAAATTAGGTACCTATAATAGGATAGGTACCTACTACATGTCTCGAAAATATCTTAAGTTCCTATTCCTACCCATTAGGTTCCTAATAAGGATATACCTAGGAAGATAATTTTCGATCGTTGCAGTTGCAGTGCAGGTAAACTTTAAAAAGCCTAAATTCTAAATAAGGAATATTAGTGTCCATTACCTACATATTGGTAGGTATCTACCTATAGTAGGTAGATTTCTATTAATAGGTATAAATAAGTACCTATTGTATTTAGGAAAGAAGTGGGTAGGAAGGTTTTTTTTTTGAAGAGAGGAAGTTAGCCTGAGCGCAGGCTTTGCCTGCTTTACCAGACTTTTAGGTAGGTAGGTAAATACGTAAATACCTACATGGTAAGGCCAACTTAAAAGGTACTTAGGTACCTATGTACCGGCGAATACCTAAGTAAAAGTAATAGAGTATAGAGTCAACTACCCACAAACCTACATGAAATCTATACTAATATTATAAAGCTGAAGAGTTTGTTTGTTTGTTTGTTTGTTTGTTTGTTTGTTTGAACGCGCTAATCTCAGGAACTACTGGTCCGATTTGAAAAATTCTTTCAGTGTTGGATAGCTCATTTATTGAGGAAGGCTATAGGCTATATAACATCACGCTACGACCAATAGACGCAGAGTATAAATGAAAAATGTCACAAAAATGAAAAACCGTTGAAACTAAAACACGCGGACAAAGTCGCGGGGGACAGCTAGTTGATTTAATAAAAATGCAGTACTCTCAAATTTCCTACTTTCTTATTATCACAATACCTATATATAGATCAATGTAACCTACATTGGTATTGTGGCACTTATCAGAAGATTACTTGGTAAAGCAACAAAGATGAAAGTGATATCGACAAGACCTCGTGAAGTTAAATTCTATTCCGGTAACAGTGACCACATAATTAAATACGAAATGCGGCCACTGCGAAGTTGACAAAGGCCTTACTAATCTCGGTAAAAAATCGAGGGTACGCCAAACAACTAAATGACATGCCTAGGCATTTTGCAATACGGTAAAAGCAATCATGTGCCGAAAATTGCCGAAATGTTCCGAAGAAAT